>CM042882.1:9500073-10700073 GCA_023653495.1 Melastoma candidum | reverse complement strand
GACCTTGATATTTGATAAACCGTATCATCCAATATGGCTGTGGGAGGCAATGTATCCTAGGATGGCCTGGTTCGCGACTGGTATACGGGTTATAATAACATCTCCAAAGGACTTCTTAGCTTCAATCCACGGTCTCACGGTACTCTGGACGCGTGCGGCGTATTCGTTCCTCGCACCTAGAACCACTCTCATTCCGCTCCCCCTCAAGTGCATGGTTGATGTTTGATAAACCTTATCATCCAATATGGCTATGGGAGGCAATGTATCCTAGGATGGCCTGGTTCGCGGCTGGTATATGGGTTATAATAACATCTCCAAAGGGCTTCTTCACATTGGCTTCAATCCACGGTCTCACGGTACTCTGGACGTGTGCGGCGTATTCGTTCCTCGCTCCTAGAACCACTTTGATTCCGCTCCCCCTCAAGTGCATGGTTGATGTTTGATAAACCGTATCATCCAATATGGCTGTGGGAGGCAATGTATCCTAGGATGGCCTGGTTCGCGACTGGTATATGGGTTATAATGACATCTCCAAAGGGCTTATTCACATTGGCATCAATCCACGGTCTCACGGTGCTTTGGACGCGTGCGGCATATTTGTTCCTCGCACCTAGAACCACTTTGATTCCGCTCCCCCTCAAGTTCGTGGTTGATGTTTGATAAACCGTATCAACCAATATGGCTGTGGGAGGCAATGTATCCTAGGATGGCCGGGTTCGCGACTGGTATATGGGTTATAATAACATCTCCAAAGGGCTTCTTCACATTGGCTTCAATCCACGGTCTCAGGGTACTCTGGACGCATGCGGCGTCTTCGTTCCTCGCACCTAGAACCACTCTGATTCCGCTCCCCCTCAAGTGCATGGTTGATGTTTGATAAACCGTATCATCCAATATGGCTATGGGAGGCAATGTATCCTAGGATGGCCTGGTTCGTGACTGGTATATGGGTTATAATGACATCTCCAAAGGGCTTCTTCACATTGGCTTCAATCCACGGTCTCACGGTCCTCTATACGTGTGTGGCGTATTCGTTCCTCGCACCTAGATCACTCTGATTCCGCTCCCCCTCAAGTGCATGGATTGAACAGTTGATGGGACTAGGGAGAACGTCTCCCGACATGCCGTAGCACACACCGACCCTCTGTTGTGCAGCAGCCCGGATAAGGCTCGCAAGGATAATTTCTCGGACAAAGACAGTTAGTAGAAACAATAATTAATTGAAGAGCTCTAATTTGGGTAGATTTTAGCAGCAATATAATTTATGGAATATTATATAAAATACTGCCAACATTATATACTAAGTGCAAATATTTATTAAATTTGATCTGCATGATAAAATATTTACGAAATAATTTTATTATCATCACATCTTTATAAAAATTGTGAAGAAAATGGCCGATATCAAAGTTAATATTGACTTAATTGTCTACGTGTTTTGGTTTGCTCAATGAAAGAAAAGGATTAGTCTGTAAAAACAAAGCATGGTTTAAACTTTATAAATTCAAATTTTAACGAGTAAAAAAATTATGTAATTTTTTTAGAAAAAATATTACATAAATATTATAATATCATTAATGAATGATTTAATAATGTTAGTACTTATTTATATTTTAAAATTTATTAATTTTTTTATTTTCATATTGCTTTTTAAAAATAAGTATGTAATACTAAGAAGTCAATAAATATTGAAGGTAATTTATTATCCAATTAACTATAAGTTTAGTAACGAAAAATTTTCATTAAGTGGAGCATTCAAGTAGATCATTAAATCTGTCATTTAAGGTAACGATTTCTATTGTCATTTGGGTTTCTACTCCTCCCTATATATAAAGGAGCTTGTAATCATTTAAAAGGAATGAAGGAGAAAATATTTTGCAGCGTAAACACTTGAACTCCACCAAATATTATTCCCTCATAGGAGTAGAAGCTCTACAAAAGGTTTCTTCTACCCTACAGAAGGTCATCGGCAGTACAAAACATGAGTTTTGCTAGCACCTTATACCTTCCTATCTAATCATGTCATATATAACCCTCAACAAGTTTGGTATCAGAGCGCAAAAGGTCATGTCTACATCCGTTGGTAACATGTTCTTCACCTTTTCTCCCAATCAAACCCCATCTTCGATGGTGCGCACTTCGACTGTTGGAGTTCAAATGGAGACCGACCATTTTCCTTTCACAAGATCTATGGAAACTTGTGGAGGAAGGCTACGAAGAAGTTTCAGAAGGAAACTCTTTTCCAGAAGGTGGCAACACTTCCACGGAATGTGTCATTAATCCCACAGAAGATGAGCAGAAGACGTATAGGAAGAACATCATGAAGAATATCATGGCTCTACGGATTCTACAACAATCCGTAAGCAAGACCATCTACCCAAGGATATTCGGCCTGAAGAAGGTGAATGAAGCGTGGAGGTCCTTCTAGGAGTCCAAAGGGTCACAAAAGGTGATCCCTATAAAGCTGTAGAACCTTTGGAGAGACTTCGACAATCTAGCCATGAAAGATGCAGAAACCGTCAAAGACTACCTCTCAAGGATCGTGGAGATCCTCAATCAATTGAGGAGTTGCAGAGATGTTGTTCCAGATCAAAAAGTCGTGGAAAAAATCCTCAGAAGCTTGCCATAGAAGTTTGAGCATGTAGTAACTGTGATTGAAGAGATGAAGGATCTCGTAGAAGTTTTCATTTATGAATTGATGGTTTTCTAGAAGCCTATGAGAAGCAGGTTAACAAGTACACAGCCTCGGTGGAGCAAGCATTTCAAGCAAAGTTGAATGTTTCTAAGCAGAAGCAAGAACGTTCAGGAAACAACAAGGGGATGCAATAACAAGTCTCGTGGTAGACGTAGAGGCGATGTAGAAGGACGACCAGAAGGTCAATACAGAAGCGGTCATTGAGAAGCAAAAGCAGGATGCCGCATCTGCAGAAAGCAAAATCATGAAACAAAATATTGTCATCTTCGATGTAGGATATGCAAGTTCCCAACTCATTCATATCGTGATTGCTGGTATAAAGATAAATAGCAGAAGCATGAACAGAAGCATGATGGCAGAGGCTCAGTAAATTTCTCTAAGGAATAAGAACCTTCTAAAGTTTTCTATTCTTCCTCTAACACCGTGCGAGATATGAATGAGATATGATTCCTCGATAGTGGCTGTAGCAACCATGTCACAGGGATCAAGAAGAACTTTGTGGAGCTTGATGAGAAATAAAAGTCTCTCTTGGAACTTGGAGATATCAAGAAGTTAAAGATAGAAGGTAAATGTGTTGTTTCAGTTTTTAGTGTAGAAGGTCAATACAAGAGGATGCACGACGTCTTCTACACTCCAGAAATCGCATAGAACCTACTAAGTTGTTTTTTGCAGAAGGTCAATGTGAAATAACGGACAGAAACTGACAGAAGGTCGCGGTCATAAAGATGACGTCCAACAATTTGTTCCCGTTAAAGATGACTCGTTACAACAATGTGGTTCTCGAAACTGAGGTTGTAGATGATTTTCATCTTTGGCATATCAGGTATGGAGATTTGAACAGGAAAAGTCTAACTCTATTGAAGCAGAAATATATGGTGGTAGGGTTACCTTCTATACATGCTATAGAAGGTGACGTCTGTGAAGGATGGGTCTTCGAAAAGCATCATCGCCTTCCATTCTCAAACACATCATGGAGAGCTCAATCCCCTCTCGAGCTAGTTCATGCAGATATTTGTGGACCGTCTCAAACTCCGTCTCTCGGTAACAGAAGATATTTTCTGTTGTTCGTAGATGACTATACTAGAATGATTTGGCTTTTTTTTTTTCTTGAGAGAAAGTCAGATGCTTTCACCACCTTTATAAAGTTCAAAGCACTTGTAGAGAATCAAAGTGGATACAAGATTAAGATCTTGAGGACAGATCGTGGAGGAGAGTTTCTGTCAAGACCATTCTTGGACTATTGCTAACAGAAGAGGATACAAAGGCAGTTGACTATGCAGTATTCTCCATAGCAGAATGGAATCGCAGAAAGAAAGAATAGAACCATAGTAGAGATGGCCAGAAACACGATGAAGGGCAAAAGTCTACCTAACAAGTTCTGGGCAGAAGCTGTTAACACATCTGCCTACCTTCTGAACAGATCCCCCACAAAAGCAGTTAGGGACAAGACATCATATGAAGCGTGGCACAAAAGAAGCCCGTGGTAAATCATTTGAAAGTATTTGGATGTGTTGGATATGCACTCACACCTTTTCAAGGAAGAGAAAAGTTTGATGAGAAACCATTCTGATTGAAAAGTTTGAAAAGTGAAGCTAAGTGACCCGTTCTGATTGCAGTAACCAATTGCTGACCAATCGGCAAGAAGTCGTTCTTGTCGTGTCTTTTCGTACGGAAGTCTCGAACCTACGGAGTTTGAGTAGTTAGACACGCACTTGTGGGTGCGCGCCAGAGGTCTCGTGCCTGCAGGGTAGAGCAAGAGTTGGGAACGCCGCAGGAGTGGAAAGAGGTCCTCCCGAGCACAGGGGTGCTGTGCCGAAGTCTAGATCTCCTAATACAGAGGGACAGCAGACCAGGTTGCGTGGGAACCGCTGGAACTGAAAATTCCACCCCTAGGCACTAGGCGTGCAGTACAGTGAGTCACGACTGTGGTAACCGTGCACGTCCGAACTGAGTGTAGGACGGATACCCCGACTTCGTTGTGTGAGAAGTCAGGTTCCGCTGTATGAGGAACCAACGTCTTTTATCTTTTTTGTTCTCTGACTATGTGGTTGTCTCTTGAGTGCTTACAGACTCATCTTGTGAAGAGACAAAAGTTGTGTGGAAATCCTTTAAGCAATCAACTGCTGAGTGCGAGCACCATTTTACTAGAAACGAGAAGACGCCCACTTTGTGAGGAGCTGATTGTTGCCCGGAGTGATCTTCTCTTATAAAGGATTTTTTTTTTTACATAATTTGGTTTTGATGATGACAAATGTTATATATTGCTAATGTGCTATTTATGTGTACAGAAGAACAACTCTTCGAGTGTAGAAGCCGCTCGCTATTATATGAGTAATATGTAAAAGAGTTATATGGAGGACATCAACGGAGGAAACGATCTAGTCATCAGAAATGGTGTTCTCAGGACAAGATCTATTATCGAGTCCACTATATCTATTGTAGAGATGAGTTTCTATGTCACAGATGCTATAACTCTTCTTGCTGGAGTACTTACAACGAGTTATAGAATGACACTTCTGTGAATGACAATTTCCTTGTTGGATATTATTATTTAAGCGAGCACATGAGATAATGATCTCATATGACCTAAAGTTAATTATTATTGAATTAACTAAGGAATTAAATCTAGATTCACTTCTTGATTTGACTTATTTGTCAAGATTACTCTTTAAGTTAATTTGAAAAAATATCGTGAGATATATTTCCAAACTAAAGTAAATCTATGGTTATGGAATTTGGCCACGACCTAATCAGGTTGAAATCTCCCTTGTCGGTGAAAAATATTTTACAATGGGAATGTTTTCATATAAAGGAAACGAATCAATCCCGATGTCAATTCCATATACGGAAAAGTGTTGGTTCTGTTGTTGTAGAAAATAGCCTCTGTGCGAAATACACTATCTTTGATTTGAAGTCTTATTTATTTATCTAAGTTTTGTGGATAATGTTTATATTATTGGAAGCTATCCTACATGATCGAATCTTGGAGCAAATGACAAGATATCAACTAGCTGTTATGATTGATTAGGAAGCTTCATATGTAAACAAGCTTATAAGCAAGAGTGAAGCCTTAATTCCAATTCGTCGTTCTGCCTGAGAGCTTACCAGAAACCTTTGTCCCTTCATTATTGCAAAAGTTTAGAGCGTTTGTTGTTCTTTCACCGAGCTGATCTCCTCTTTAGAGAGTGTTTCTTCTGTGGCTGCAGATTGTTTGTTCTGTAGCTGTCTTTCTTGTTCTGGGTTGTTAGTCATAGTGTGTATGCAAGGGTAGGTGGTAGCCGTGACGCCACAAAGGCAGGTGGTAGCCGTCAAGCCACGGGCTCAGTGAGGAGCTGGAGTCAATCACGTCGGTTATGTACGGGTTGAGTTAGTCACATGTGTACGTGCAAGTGGTTAGTCACATTTCTGATAGAAGCGTGCATTTGTAACTTCCCTTAATTATCATATAGTGAATATGCCCTAATAGTGGTGAGTGCCGGGACTGTGGACGTGTTTTTCGAACCACTATAAGTTTTTGTCATTTACACATAAGACGATATAGATCAGAACTGGTAATCTGTACAGTAGATCCAGTTTCTGTAATCTGACAGAGCACCCCTTCTGTAATCAGACACAATCGAAAAAGTGTCAAAACTCTTAAGGCACTAATTCAACCCCCCTCTTAGTGCAATCCTATTCCAACAGACTTTAAATCTCACTTGTTGAGGTTCATTTGCACCCATTATATTTATATAGTGGAATCACTTCCATGGTGGAAAGTGGACGTAGGTAGATTAAGGCCGAACCACTATAAAACAATTATGTCCCTTACGATCGTGCTTACCTCCATACGAGTATCTAACGATCAAAATCGTAACGCTTACAGCGAGCCGACCTCACTTCTAAGAAATGCTTACTGTGACACAGTACGCTTTCGCATACGCTAAGAAAGGGCGAAAAAGTGATGAACACTAATTCACCCCGTGTTAGATCCAACACTTATTCATAAGGGAAAAAATCTAAATTAGAAATATCTACAAAGCAAAAATTTTGCGAGAATACCATATTTGATTTGAAGTAATTGAGGATGAGCAAATCGTATATTATTAGAATCTAATATATAGTTGTTGTGATATACACGAAAGAATGTATTTCCAAAATATATGTGGTGTATACGATAAAATCATATTTGACTACTGATAGGATGTAGTAAACGTATATCTTTCATCTTTTATTCGTTACTCGCGTGTATATAAATGTGTGTAAGACATGGGTGGTATTTGATTAGCAAACTCCACCAACCACGACCCAACAACAAGAGTGAGATAAAAACCATGTTCGAGCTTAGACTTCACGATCGCTCCCTGGGGAGAACGACGAGGCTGTTAGTCCGGACGAGGCCGAGGAAACAGAGGGCGCGCAGGTTTTACAAGGAGACCCGTTCCAGTTACTTCCGGCGGAAGAACCTACAGCCTCATGTGCTTGAGAAGATGATAGAGGCGATGAAGTACTCCCGGGACTACTCTTTCCTCTTTGGAGATGATGACTGCCTGAAATCGAGGTGTATTGCTCCGATCCCTAACGCCGCAATGACAAAGAAAACGTTTTCACTGTAAAAATCCCTTGTGTAGAGGAACGATCCATTGTCGTACAGAAGAGGGAAGGGAACATCCAATTGTGTAAAAATCCCATCTCTTCTATTCTACGATTAGGACAAAAGATAACTTGGATTGGAATCTGATCTGCATATAGGAAAGTGATATGGCTGGTTCGTGATCTTACACTCCATACTCTCTTTGGAATTCACCATTAGAACATCGGTAAAAATGATACATGATATTGAAATGATGATTAATTTATTATATAACATATTTTATATAAAATATTCTCGCCGATAAATGGATAAGACACGAACTACCTGTGTTCACGAGAAAATTACATCATCGCATGATAATAAAGAAAATACCGAATGTGGCATCCACATTCAAATGAAGAAGTATGGACGCGTCCCAAAATCTAGGGGGCAGTGCTAATTTCACGTGACTGTGACCTTCGCCCCTAAAAATCCTCCCAAAAAAACCCTACTTCAGTCCGCCGTTATTTGTGTTAAGTGGTTACTTCAAGTAGTTATTTTGTTTCATAAAAGAAATCCCTACTTTAAGCAGGGACCATAGTTTTCCGATATGCAATCATCGCTACTTCGAGTATCAGCGAGCATTTAGTATTTCGATATACCGAAACTCTAAATACCGAAATATCTAATCTTAAATATATCAAAATTTTAGATCTCGATCTCAATTTCGAATTTAAAATTTGGTATTTTGATAAATTACCAAATTTTATTTTGGTAATTCATCATTTACCGAATTACTGAAATTTTTATTACTTTAGTTTTTATATAATAAAATATTCTACCAATATAAATTTAACCATCCATAAATTGACTTCCAAAAAATTATCCCAAACACAAATCTTCCAAATAAAATAAAATAATATCATATTCTCCACAAATTTTCCCAAGCACAAAATACCATCATTCTCCATACAAAATACTATCATATTCTCCAACACTAATATGAGAAGCAAACAAACCCTCCTCGTATTTGGATAGCCAAGACCTCATAGACAACCTTCATAAGTTAAAGGCAGACCTCCTGGTCGCTTTCTAGTCCCTAGCATCCCTGGAAAGAAAAAGACGTGTTAACCCGAAATTACTCAGCATTTAAAGAAAGACAGCCAAGATCGTAGACTTCAGTTAAACGATCGGTTAACAAAGCATTACGTACACTGACCCAATACGATCTCATTCCCTGGCATGCTTCCCCAAACAGAACCTTAGAGTCCCAAAACCACGAACCAGCCATCATAGCAGCAGATCTAACCGAGACTGACGAACCAAGACTACAAAACCGTAGGAAAACTAACCAGATTCACGTAGACAAGGATCTTTTGGATCGGCGATGGAATCCAAGAGGTGGAGGGAAGACAAATTTTGAAAAAAAAAAGAAGTGAAAACCTAACGATGCCGGCACAGGCGGAGGAGAGGGGCGGGTGAAGAGGAGGAAGGGAGGAGGAGGAGGTGGGCGGGTTTCCTAGACAGAGGAAGACCTACTGGTTTTTCGAACCAATTGTTAAACGTGGCCCAAATTTTTATTAGCATAAAAATAATTCGGTATTAAGTATTTATCGATTTTTTATTTCAATTGCCAGTTCCAATCCTGAATACCGATATAAAAAATTATTACTCCCAATTCCATTTTTAAATATTAAAATATCAATCTCAAATTTTTGAAATTTTAAAATTTCAGTATTAAAATCGATATACCTAATTTTTTGCGCTCCCCTAATATCAATCATTATAAAATCGTTATTTGTAATAAATGAGTTCAGTACGGTGAAAAGTAACTACTTCAAATAGCAACATATTTCCTTAAAAATAATGATAATCATTGGCATATTTGCTTCCAATTGTATTTGTCATTTACTCAGTAGCAACTTCCTTCTTCCAAAAAATAATGATATCCCTTGGAATATTTTCATTTGCCTTTTATTTTTCTTCTTTAAAATATCAATACCTTAGAATTTTCTTTTCGTTTTATTTGTCCAAAAGGAATTCAGTAGTTAAAGTAATTTTCTTATTAAATAAAAATAAACTAGTTTAGTGAGTTTTATTGATATAACATTAGTCACGAAAATATTTCGCAAAATAGGTTCAGGAACACTAAAATTCTTTCACTAAAGCTCTTAAATTGATGTTTCAAACGCCAATTTTGTTCCTTAAGAAAATGGATGTTACCGATTTTGCCTGAAAAAATTGGAAAAATCGTTGCTTCAAACACGGATTTTAACCTCTCAAAATGAAGTCGGTGTTTCAAATACCGATTTCCTTAATTCATGAAATCGGTGTTTCAAACGCATAGGTATTATTCCAAAACTTAAAATCCTATTTCACAAAATAATTTAAATATTAGCTTGAACGCCAGACTAAGGTTAGGCAATGACAGGATATGATGCACAATTAGCGACACCTGCAACCACAATATGATGCGTATTTCGTCAATAGTTAATGAAACTGTTTGTGTTCGGTATGAACTGTGTGTGCGATGATGTTTGTTGAGTACTTTACCACACATTACGTGCATGTCATTTTAGCCTAATCCGGACTGAAAAGGATATTCTTTTGTCCGCATGAATTTGAATCCACATTCGTGGATTTATACACACATCAAGAATGACACGATCACCACGGATGGCTCCAATAGTTTGACGTTTGATCCCTTTAAGCAATACTTTTGTTCCATGTAAACCGAAGAAAATGATGTCCATTCTCGAGTGACGGATTTTTGTCCGTTATCTCTTAGGTTTTGAACGATGATTGACACATAGAATCTCGTAGTGCTTACGGTTTAATATTGATACATAAGTCTCCAAGTGTCTGTCTACAACTCGAGGATTGTCGATTCGAGTCGGCGAGATTTACGTCGAGGTGATAAGGGAACACTGGACTCGAGTTATATTGAAGGAGTTTTGTCCATGATGCCTCTTAGAAATGCCCTCGAGGCGAGAAGACAGCAGACTCGAGAAAAGTCACATAAATAAAGGTAATTTAAGAGATTAGTTAGTTATACACGATCCACACGTAATCTCTATAATAAAATAAGAAACTGCCTGTTCACAACGGATTGATTGCAGATATGATGGATCCCAGATCATCTAGCTGTGAGAATAAACACTTAAAGGAGGGATCTCAACTCACCAAGGCAGTCACAAATAATTCTTATGGCCAGTGATCTCTCTCTTCTTTTCCCTTTGACCCTTTCGGTGTACCGAGATCTGGAACTGAGATCTTTGAAACTTTCGGCCCAATCGTCCTGTCCCAAGACTTTTCACAAAGAAAGTTGTCCTAGTCGCCATCCTTGTTCATGTTCTCTTTTGCTTTCTGTTTTCTTAGCAGTTGTTGTAAGGGAATTATCCTTGTTTATTAAAATTTTAAGGTTAGCGTCAACACCAGAATTTCAGTGGCCTTTTTCAACCAAGAGCGACCATGTCAAGTGAAAAGCATTGACGAGATTGCAGATTTTGTCGACGTTCCTGAGATGTTTATTATCACATTTTTGTGATATGCTGCAATTCCTCTCTCTCTCTCTCTCTCTCTCTCTCTCTTTTGGTAAGCTGCTGCAATTCCTCTTAACTATAAGCATAGTGTAGACTTCATGTAGTGCCCGAGACGAGCAAATGGAACAATGACAGACAAGACATGCAAGTAGTAAATGCATTTTATGGCGCAACCTTGCAAGGTAGAGTATGGATAATGAGATTTACAAGGCATTTCATGCTCTGTTTTCGATGCCTTTCCGGCTGTATCTGGAGGGTGTCTCTTGTAAAAGATGCAATAAGTATTACAACACAGCACGCAGTGCCACAATCATTGAGCCAAGAGAGATCGAGATCAGATACCAGGAAATATAGGAGTTTGGACTTAGAACTCCTACCAGAGACAGGTGTCCGACACAAGCTTAGGCGACAACTGGATATGATGCACAAGTTGCGACACCTGCAAAATGAGGCGTGGAATTGGTAGTGAAAACATTTTCAGACGAATTACGCAGCAGAAACAGTCGCCTCGACTATTCCAATAAGTAGTTCGACATGATGGAAACTCACCCCACATATTCTTGCCGAGTTCCATTTTAAAGTATCCATAGTCACCCCAGCCCTCGCCCCATGAATTCTTGATAAGCCAACATGGTACGCCATCCCCGGTTCCGTAACCAACAGCGAGAACTGCATGGTTCACATCCTGCAACAGGCGTAAAAGCATACCACTCAAGTGATGAAATGGAAATTGAAATTCCATAACCTTCTTCAAATACGGCCTTGCAATCTGTTTGAGAAGCTCCAGATTCGGATATTGCGATGGGAGTGCTTCCACACGCCTATTCTGACGTAACGAAATCCTTAAATTTTTTATTTTTAATATGGACATTTTTAGTGAATATATGAACTTTAATAATATAAAGTTGTTTTTTTTTGGTGGCGGTCCAAATGAATCTCCGCCACACATTGAATCGACTCATTTTGGGCATATCAGTCCCGATGCTGGGAACCTCCCCGGCTTAAATGCAAAGACCGGCCCATTAATTCTAAATTGTATCGCGCCTATAAAAGATAAAAACGAAGAAGTACCAGACGATCCCCGGAGTTCAGAAGCCTGTTTCTTTAAACCGTCTCCGAGAAGATGGCGACCCTCGACTCCGACGTCCCGATGGTGCCCGCCGGAGAGGGATCGAGCGGAGGCGGAGGTGCGGCGGCCTCTTCCTCTTCCTCCAAGAAGCCTAAGCGTTTCGAGATCAAGAAGTGGAACGCCGTCGCCCTCTGGGCCTGGGGTAATTTTTAACCAACCCTAACCCTAATTTTTTGTTTTGCTAACTTCGCGGATTCTTCTTCGAGGGGGATCTTTTATTCTTAATTGCTTGCGTGTAGACATCGTGGTGGACAACTGTGCCATCTGCCGGAACCATATCATGGACCTCTGTGAGTTTTGGAATTGATTCTTCTGTTGTGGTGTTGTCGTTGTAGTGTTGTGCGGCGAGGCATGATTGTGGTGGTTTTATTTTGGGGGGGCAGGTATCGAATGCCAGGCTAATCAGGCAAGCGCTACCAGCGAAGAGTGCACGGTTGCTTGGGGTAAGCTTATTTGACAATGGGCCAGCTTCCTTTGGTCATAATTCTTGCATCGATGCCTGACGTATCTTGTTGGTAGTGCATTCTTGTTGATTTCCAGTTAGATGGCCCGAGTATTGTTGCTCTTGTCTTCTTATGTGCTTCGGCATGTGTAATCATATTCATCTTTTTCCGGTGATTGACAGCTAGAGTTTTGCCATCTTGACATCATTTGTGCTGTGTTGGCCATTCGTAATTTAGTGTCAGTGAATTGTTCTCTGTTATAGTTTGTTAAGTGTATGTGGCTCCAAGCCCACCGGTTTAAGGGGAGCGAGATATGATGATTTAAGCAGTTATTAATCAATTCAAAGTGGTATCAAATGACTTGTTCTGCTGTTATCTGGGTTTCCTATTATTTTTCGTTTCTGTTTGTGTTGGTCCATTTAATCTAGCATGCTCTGTTTCCTTTAGTTTTAATGGCTGCTTGCATGGATGCTGAAGGACTTTTCTTGGCAGGTGTATGCAATCATGCTTTCCACTTCCATTGCATCAGTAGATGGCTCAAGACTCGTCAAGTGTGTCCATTGGGTGCGTGTCGGAGCTACAATGCACTATGATATAATCTTTCGGGTTCCTCGCTAATTCTTACTTTGGTTGGTGGTGCTCTCCTTTTTGGATCGTCACAGATAACAGCGAGTGGGAATTCCAGAAGTATGGCCACTGAAATTCTTGACAGCCATCAATGTTGCGGCAACAGGGCTGGTGCAGTTGCTGTTCATAATGCTATCGTCGATGTTCCAGATTATAACCTTTGTCATCTACTACGACTCAATGGAAGGCATTATTGTGACCAGAATATTATGGAAGGGATTGCTTGCATGAATCATGGATGTTGGAGGAGCTTTTCTGAGCCTTCTGTTCCCGGAAAATCTCTTTGGCGGAATTTGGGTCATCCCTATCTTGGTGTTTCTTTGGTTTTTTGCGTAAAAAAATGTGAATTTGTGAAATTGTTAGCATCGTGAAGAATGGTAGATGAAAGAAAGAGAAGAATCTTCGCCTGAGAGATCCGAACTCTCACGAGGAAGCTTCGTAAACTTAGACGTCGCATACCTTAAGTTTGTTACATTTTAACCTTATTAACGATCATACAAAAAGGTTGACCTGGATTACACAGGAACAAGTTTCTCGAGTAACACGATATATACATCAGTTTCTTTCTTTCTTATTTCTGGCAAACTCATCGACTTCGATTTTCTATCGTCAATGGTATAGTTAGCATGAAAAAGGTTCACTTGAGAGGGCTCTTTTGATTGCCCAACAAAGAATTTAGTCATTTGACAATTACCCTCCTCCGAAAGTTGAATGCACTAATAATGAATACATGTTAATTTTTCCATGTTTTCGTTGAAACCCGACAAGTAATTTTTAAGGGTGATTCGCAAATATGTCACGCTCCAAAAGTTCAGTCGACGGAACACTATTAAAAAAAAAAAAATGATTATGAAGTGACATATGACAATTTGGTTCGTGGAGCTGATTTATTTTTTGGGATAATTATTTCTCATCTTAGTGGTTTTGATGGGTTTTTCCTAAAAATGACTCCCAGTGCTACAAGCAGAGTGACAAACTCGTTTACTATGATGTATAACTAGATTATGCTCATGAAGAATTCCCTAGACCCATGAGAATTCGAACTTGATGAGTATACCCCGACACTAATGTTAGGCGCACAGGCAATCACCCGTCTGGAATTCTCAATATCTTGTCGTGTATTCAAAATTAATGTCAAAAGAATGGGGTGCCAACATCCACTTGATAGTGGCATTTCAAGCAACAATAAGCTTCACCCACTGATCTTCCACAGCCGTCTCGGCAATGTGTTCGCCTATAGAACGGATCACGTCGGAAATATTTGGCAAAGGACTCACAGGAGTTGAGTTGTGGTCGCCAGTAAGAAGATGCACAATTTTATTAAAATAAAATGCAAGTCTTACAATCTTAACGAATTAAGATAAAGGGCTTACAACCATCAAAAATGAAAAAGTGCAAGTGGTGACAACGATGTGGAAATCTGTGACGGCGGAGAACTTGTGACGAAGGCCTTGGAAGCTCGCTCCGTCGGTGGTGGTCGCTGGCGGGAAGTTGTGACGAAGGCCCTACGAGCTCACTCCGTCGGTGGTGTCGCTGGCGGGAGTTGTCGGCAAAGGCCCTACGAGCTCACTCTGCCGGTGGAAGGAGAGTTGACTTATAAACCGGGTCGAGGTATTTAATTCCTAAGGTTGACGAACAAACTTCAGAGTTTTGGCTGTGTATGGTCGTGTCCTTATCTTGAAAAATTCCTCTGCTATTTATAGAGGACTTGTACGTGATTAACACGTAACAGATAGATCGTTTTGCAGATCGTGTTATAGATCGTGATCCCTAATATCGTGGGAGTGTCTCAACAACCCCCTTGATATATGGGATCACGTTTCTGGATATTTAAGATCAGTTACGATCTTTAACCAACATGATTGAAAATGAATAAATTTATTTCGACCTCGTCGACTTGACTGATTTGTACGGACTATGATCGACTTGGTCGACTTATCCAGAATTCCGTCGACTAGACCCTACTAGTAGGCCTAGCTACTGTTGAGTCATCTTGGTTGACTTTGATCACCATACTCCTTCGTTGTGAGTCGACCTAGTCGACCCCGTTCATAAGTCGACCTAGTCGACTTCGTCATAAATCGACCTAGTCGACTTCGTCATGGGTCGGCCTAATCGACTTCGTCGTGAGTCGGCCTAGACGACTGTATCTTGGGTCGACTCGGAGTGTGACTTGAGGGATTACTGGGTTTCTGTTCTAAGCCCAGGCCCAAAATTATTTGCCATGTCAACATAAGCCCCCCTTTTATGCTGGGTTGGCTGTGCCGACTCATCAGAAATCATACCTTATATAAAGGAGAGTCATCGCCCTTTTCCCGCACTTTTCTTCCTTGCTCAACACTTCTTCATCTTCTCCGAGAAAACAGAAACCCTTGCTTCCCAAAAAACTCTTCGTCTCCCTTTTTAAAACTCCCTCGATCCTTAAAAAGATGTCAACTTTTAAGTGTTTTGAGTTCCATAATCTGCGCGCGGGGCCAACTGGACCCGTTCCGGTCGCAGAGGATCAGGGGTCGGGCGTCACTCTTGGACCCATCTTGCCGGAGCATCTTTTCCCGGAGAAGGTGCCGCTCAACTATCTCATCACTGAGAAGCCCATCCCAATTTGTCATCCCGACTTCATCGATCCCCTCAACTGGGAAGGTCAGGGATCTTTCCTGTGTTTTCCTTCTGTATCTAAGTCTGAGATGGTAGAATGGCTCGAGATGTGGGAGGAGCATTTCACAGAGAGGTTTAGGAATCAGAAGATTTTGAGATTCTTTAGAATGTCCGTGGCAACCAAGAACTGTGATCCTAGGGTTTGTTCGGCCATGCTGCCTTTCTGGAATTCTGCTGTCAACTGCTTCTATTTCCCAGAAGGCCCTATGTCTGTTACATTGGCAGACGTGAAGATTTTGACCAGGTGCAAAATCAATGGCTGCCCTGTTCGACAGTACTCTCAGGCAGGTGATATTAATCCTAAGGGCGCCCTTCAGTACATGGAGGTGGTGAATAGGCATCTGAAGATGGCCTCAGCAGGCAAGAGGTCAGATGAGAAGTTGTCAACTGAAGGTTTTGGCGCCCAGGAAGATGTCGAGTTCCTTAGCACCTGGTTGAGCAAATTTGTTTATTGCTTCCCTGGGAAGAAGGTTAGCCATACTTCTTATGCGGTGGCCAACTTTCTGAGGGAGACCAACGAAGAAATCTCCTGGGGTCCCTTCGTTTTGGGTCTTCTTTATCATGATCTGGACAGAGCAACGTCTCAAATCAAGCCGTTTCCAAAACATCCAGCAGGAGGGTTGCTCTGGCTAGTTCATCTCTGGTCGGCCATGTGGATGCCGGGATTGACTGGGTTCAAGGGCCCTTCTTCGCCTCTCGAATCCTCCTATTACGGGGAGACCATCCTAGATCAGTGTTGCCAGCGTAAGGATCAATGGCTTATGACATCGATCACTGGCCACTTAAAGCACATAGTCGACTTCGGCAGGGTAGATCGACGCGGCTGGGCACCCTTTCCAGGCGGCAAGACACTTGCTCAGGAAATCAATCCTCAAGCTGCTCGTGGCTTCTGGAATGGAGTATTGACCCGCAGAGATTTGCCAGTTGTTTTCGACGGCTACCTGACCTTTGAGGTCTATAACCCTCAACTGTGTGCAAGGCAGTTTGGGTTTATTCAAAGTGTAGCAGTCCCACTCACCGACCCTGCCGGCGGCTTATACGGGGACAGGATGAAGAGGATTGCGTGCAAGTCGATTGACTCGAAGACCCTCGACTTGCTCAATCACAAGGCGCAGCTTTCCCAGATGGAATTCCCATCTGATACTTCTGCCTGTTTTGCCACACAGTTCTTCACCGTGCTGTGGTCGGCTACATACGAAGAGCTGCGGGCCTTGATGCATTTCTTGGAGGTCTCCAAGGAGCCCGATTTTTACACCGATGACGCGCATATTAAAGCAAAAGGTAAGGACTTAGCTTTGTTTTAAGAGCATTGGATTCTTAATATTAATCATAAGTGTTTCTCCTTTTCAGGATCATTGCTTCCTCGGGCCCCTGGAAAATCCAAGCCTAAAGCCCCCTTGCCCCTACTCCTTCTAGACTCAAGTCGACCAGCAAGGGGAAGGCTAAAGTTGCGGGCCCCAGCAAAATAGTCGCAGGTGATCCCTCTAAGGCTCGGTCTAAAAGCGCTCCAAAGCGCAAGGCGGTCGAGGAAGAAGATCCTGAAGAGATGCCTCTGTCTCAGAGGAAGAGACTGGTGAAGGTGGCGACTTCCTCTCATAGGTCGACAGTTACTGCAACGCTTAATGAAATCACTACAACGATGTTCACGTCAAAAACGGTTCACGTCGGAAATATTTGGCAATAAGACTCACAGGGATTGTAAATGTGGTCGCCAGTAAGTAATTGAATGAAATTGATCGAATGTAAACAGTTTCACGATAAGTAAAGAATGCTTACAGCAATAAAAATAAAAACAAGGACGGTAGTAAGGTTGTAGACTCGCTACTGGGCTCTGTAGACTCAGAGCTAGGTCGTAGACTTGATGCTGAAAACTGCAATCCAGCAGGTCTGGGCGATGAAGGATGTCGCGGACTTGACGCTGGGCACTCCGGACTTGAGAATCTGGACAGCGTCGTTGTAGACTTGATGACAGAGTGCCGTAGAGTTGCACTCCTTGGCTGGCACAACTCGGTTGCTGGGCTTGGTGGACGGAATGTGGTCGAACGTAGAGGCAGACGTGGATACCAAGGCCACGGTTGCTCACCCTGGTGGCGGAGTCGAAGGCGAAATTGCGTGCCGGGACTACGGTGGCTCGTCCTGGCGGTGGAATGCTGGCAGGGAATTGTTACCAGAGCTACGGTTGCTCGCTCTGATGGTGGTAGCGAAGGCGGAGTTTAGCTGTTGGATCTACGGTTGCTCACTCTGACGGTGGAAGTGAAGGCGAAGTTTGGCTGTCGGAGCTACGGTTGCTCACTATGACGGTGGAAGTGAAGGCGGAGTTTGGCGGTCGGAGCTACGGTTGCTCACTCTGACGGTAGAAGGAAGACCAATGAAACTTTAAGAGTTTTACCCAGGTCGGGGAATCCTAACAACTAACAACTAAGGAGTGACGAGCAAGATAAGCTTCTGTTGGCTGATTTGTTTGTGACTTTCTCTAAGGGAGATTCTCTCCCTTTTATACCCGGACTACACGGTCTACATCAGTGTAAGTAGACACTGATGTAGAGTCGAAGGGATTGCCCCGGCTTGATGGATCTACGGACGTCCTAGCAGCATGTTGAAGGATCCGGCAGTCTCGAGAATTTGGAATACAGAGGCGAAGAGAGTGGGCCCCACTTTGATATCTAGGGTCACATCGCCATGGGCTTGACGTTTTGCGCCGTCAAAAGCTCGAATGGCCAGGCTGGAAGTGGGAGTTTCTCTATGTTGATACCGAGCTTATGAGCCACATCGAGTGGGATGATGTTGACTCCGGACCCTCCGTCGATGAGCACCTTGGAAAAAATAGTATCACGGTATTTGAGCGTGATGAACAAAGCGCTGTTGTGATCATGTCCTCCTTCCGGGAGGTCATCTTCCGAGAAGCTGATGGCATTGTTTGTAAGCATGCCGTTCATGTACGAGTCCAGCGCGTTGACCTCAATCTCTTCCGGTACGTGTACTTCGGTCAAAAATTTCTCCAACATCTCCCTGTGCTTATCGGAAGAATTGATCAAGTCAAAGAGAGAGATATGGGCGGGTTGCTTCCTCAGTTGCTCCACAATGTTTTAGTCGCTTCTTTCACTGAGTAGATCACCTTGCGAATTTGTTCATTCGACGGCGCCTTGGGCTTTGAAGACTCAGGCTGCAGTTAGGGTTCTGGAGCCGATACCACTCTTCCTGAACGGGTAATGAGCTCGACTTATGGGCTGGATGCCATGCCATTTGGACTAATGATAATTGGACTCATTGGTTCCATATGTATCGGTGCAGGTGCTTGAGGCAACATCTCCGGTTGTGCTGGAACCGATGGGATGTAGACATATGGTGCTCGATGGAGTACTTGGGGGAAAATGTCCGGTATAGCGACATGCATCTGTAGAGGGTATGTATCTCCTCCATAAGATCCACGTCCACGTCCACATCCTCAGCCTTTGCCTTGGCCTCAACCACGATTACGGTTGGACTCGATCATGTCGATATACTCTTCTCGTTCAGACCCATGAGTCTTGTCCTCCGTATCATCCACCTTCTCAACATCAGACTCCTTTTGCTTTCTCGGAGGTTGTACCTCAATTCTAGGAGGAACAATCGGAACCCGGAAGTGCGGTTTCTTGGCCTGTTTAATATATGTCGGCAGAAGGTTCAGGGGTATAGTCACATTGGGTGATATATAGTGAGTACGCATATGAGGTCGGCGTCTCCAGCCTCGTTCTTGATTGACCTCAGTTACGTTGGCATATTTAGTGGTCTCTTGCTCCAGCTCGTGTAAATGCACCTATTCTTCATGATCAGTCAGCGGCGCGAAGGGGTTTGTCCTGACATAGTTGACGTGCTCGGGCAATGGGTTGCTCATGACATTTGGAGTCGTAGCCGGTGTCGCGAACGTAATGACGCCGTCATCCAACAAGTTCTGAATCTTGAATTTGAGCGCGATGCAATCCTTGGTATCGTGCCCCAGTGCTCCAGAGTGATATTGACAACTCGCCTTGGGGTTGTAGCTAAAAGAGGAAGGGTTGGTCGGTTTGGGGTCCACGGTTGAGATGAAGCCCATGTCTCTCAGCCGAGTGAACATGACATCTAATGGATCGGGAGTCGGAACCAGGTCCTGCAATCTGCGTCGGGGACGCTCTTGTCGTGCAGGCCTTGGCTGCTGGTGCATCATCACGGGAGCGGGCGGTCTAGGATTGGCCGCCACAGGCACGGGGGGTCTAATAGTAACTGCGGTGTATGACCTCGGTGCATATGAAGTCGGCGGTGCCGCTGCCTTATTGTGCTCCGCAGCCGCAACGAGCTCCTTGGGCTTTGGTTTGACGGCTGGCTTTACTGAAGGGGAGGGAATCAGCCCTTTTCGGTTCACCCCGTCGAGTTTATCGGCATTGATGACCGCTTGGGCAAAGGTTGTGATGGTCTGACCAATCATGTAAGGTAAGTACTCACACGAGAGAAGTTGGAAGAACTCATCTTTCAGCTCCTTTTCTTTCAAAGCTGGCTTAATCTGTGAAGCCATCTCCCTGAACCGATAAGCAAATTGTTTGATGTCCTCGGAGCGATACCTTTTTAGTTTCCGCAAATCTGATATCGTGGGTGCCATTTCTACATTGAAACTGCAGTAATTGAGAAAGTCGAGAGCCAACTCCCTGAATGTTGCGTACTGGCTCACATCCTTGGTGTAATACCAGTGCAGTGCCGATTCCGCCAAGCTCTCCTGAAACATGGCAATGCGAAGCTTGTCATCTGTCGGGTACACAACCATCTTGTGACAAAAGTGCTTGAGATGTAGCTCTGGACATCCGTTCCCCCGAAACTTCTCAAATTCAGGCATTTTGAACTTTGGTGGGATCTGAATCTGGGGAATCTAGTAGTCAGCGTACTCTCAGTTGTGAGCTCGGTGTCCCTGAATGGCGTTGAGGCGCTCTTCTATCCTCGCCATACGACGCGCCTCTTCTTCTTGCATAGAGGCAATCTTAGCCTCGAGTCTTGTCTCGAAGGTGTCGGCCTGCTGTTGTTCACCAAATAGTTCATTCACGATAGCCGCGTTGCGGTTTCTTAGGTTTGGCACGGCCAGTCCCGCATGTGCTGTCGAGGGCGTTGTGATCGGTCTGGGGATCCTGAAGCCAGCAGTTGTAGGGGTGACAGGAAAATAGGGTGATGGCCCAAGTGGTGCTGATTGATAGGGAGTTGGCCCTGGTACGGATGGTTGAGGGTAGTATGGTGGAAGGTATGGAGGTGTTGTGGTTGACGGAAAAGGCGGTCCACGCATGTATGGGTTATAGAAGGGTGCTGTACTTGCGGAGATAGCGGATCCGGGGATGCCATGGTTATAGGGGCACGGAAGGCTTGATGAAGCGATTAGACTTGGTTGAAAATGTGGGTAGTAAGGTGGCATTGTAGATGTGGTAGATCCAGGCATGATAGGAGGAAGATGGGGGTTTTGGGTGACAACAGGAGCAGGTATGGCTGCAGTCTGTCGTTGGAGTAGCTCGGTCATCATCGCCTTCAAAGATGACAACTCTGCGGTGAGTGATTCGACTATGTTTCCCAAGGAAATGTCGTCGGCGCTTTGGGCCGGTGCAGGTGGTGCCGGAGGGGATGACGCAGCGATTGGCACCGTTGATCTCTGTATTGCCGGTGCGGTGAAAGTCATCGGTGGGATGTATGTCGGAGACGCATTTCCTCCCGATGACCGCCCGATGGTGAAGACCCTGGCTTGGGAAGACAGCGGTGGAAATGTTTCCAGGGAAACCGCTGGTGTTGCTGCTGATGAAGACATGATGACGATGGGAGTTGAAGTAGCAGTCGTTGCAGATGATCCTATGTTGGGCGTCATCGTATTAGTTGAGGAAACACCTGAGCTAGCCATGCGTATCGTCCGCTTCGCAGCTCGAATGGACGTGTCCTCGGAAGATTAACTTTGGTACCTTGGCGATGAAATGAGAATTGAATCGGGCTCAATTGTGAACTCATCTTGGATGCGTGATATGTAGTGATGCATGATCGTGTCTAATATAAGGATTGGATTATCGTCACAACGAAATTTTTCCAAGAAAAATGAAGCGAATTAGATAAATTCTGTTATGTCATAGAAAGTAAAATTCATCAAAGGAAAAGATAGGATGGGCTCGCAAGCCCAATAAAGGTGTCCATAATCAAACGCGGTCCCGCGGGGTGTGGCGCTTCCCCCAAAAACGGTGGGACTGAGCCACACGGTCGTCCGACTTGGGCTCCGGGGGAAGCTCGCATGGCTCTTCTGTGAGGGTCATCCATACTCGAGAAATGTGTACGATTGTCCTTTGAATTGATGTCTTTGATTCCTTGTCATCGAGGCTGACTGGAAGCCGTTGCGGAGACGATATGATCCTTGGGATTCCTCCAACCTGATGTCGGACTCGAGTTGGGACATAGTACGAAGTGCCCCCAATCCCCATGATCGGAATAAAGTCTCCGTCTGTGGAGGTGATGATGGCGTAGTCTGTGTCAAAGCATGGGGCCCTCTGGTAGAAGTCAGCGGGTTCCAGTGAGCGGAAAAGCGCATTGACTCCGGCGAATGTGCGTGCTGGTAGATGGGCGCGCTCCACAATACGGGCAAGTAGCCTCGGGCTATGTTCCCTTGTGAATGCCTCTCCTGTGATTCCAAGATGTGTGTAAAACCAAACTTGTAATAATGCAGGGCTAAAAGTTACCCGATGTTGTTGGATTCCTCGTTTGGCTTTCCGAACGATATTGGTGAGACTGAATTTAATTTCTCCAATCAAATTTGGTAGGAAAGGGCCCTCTTCCAGTATGGCTTTGGTGATGTAAACCGCTCGCTGATGTATCGTCTTCTTTTTGAATGGATACAAAATCGTCCCGACGAATAGCAGGATGAATGACCGTGCCGACCCTTGTCCTTCACCCATGCGGGGGATGTACGGTACTATCTGAAGATCAATGAGGTCGTTGATGCTGATATCACCTTAGGAATTGAACAAGTCAGGTACACTTGCTGAGGAAATTCGAAGGAGTTTTGCTATGTATTCCTTTGGTTTGTCAACTCGGGGAAGAGGCAGTATCCCGGTGCGATGATGCATCTCGGCCAAATGTTCATACTCTTCATACAATGGCGCCAACTCTAGGTCTCCGAAGTGAAAGGTGTAAGAATCCGGATCCCATCGTGTAACAAGGTTCTGCAGTAGGGCCCAATCCAGCTCGATGTAGATGAGATGAAACAATCCTTTGAGTTTGGATTGGACATATTCTTTCTCTGAGGGCCTTAGAAGAGTGAGCCAATCGCGAAGATCGTGGAGATTCGAACCTTCTGGGTAAGGAAATCGACTCCAAGAAGCTAACCTGCATACTTGGGTGTCATTAGAAAGTGACGACATTCCAATCCCCGACCCTAGCATGATATGATGTCACACACTTTTGAAAAGGGAACGAACTAGCATATTTGGGGTGTAAAAGCAGTAATGAATGCATGTAGATACAATAAAGCGGTAAAAGAAAGTAGGGAAGGAGAAAAGTGTTGAGGAAACCCCCGCAATCAACCCAAACTGCTGTAAAACAAACAAAGTTAGTATTGCAACATATCACATAAAAGTCATACCTGAAGCTGCCCCTGCACATGTAGCAGTCACTAAGTAACAAACAAATGCACGTGCGGCGTCTGGTACCTATAATGTGCAATCAATTCTAGACTCGGAAGAGGTTTCTAAGACCTCCCTCGGACGAAGGGAGGCGGGCCCCGGTCCATAGCCTACTAGCCGCAGAAAGCAACGAGGCCGTGCCGTTCGGTGACCCCTTAAAATCCTAGTGCTGGGTATAGGGACTCACCTAGACATGTCTAGGAAAGCGGTAAGCAAACACAACCATAAGAGCGACCAAAGGGTACCGAGCCAAGCAAGTACATGCGCAAACAAAAACTGATCTCCGCATGTGGATTGAAAATGTAAGAGCGTTCGAAAAAAATCCACATGTGGAGTTCCCAGTGGAGTCGCCATCCGGGATGTATGCGCGCCTTCCAGCCTAGCACGCGCGTGGCGGTTCAAACGACCCGAGGATCCGGGCCCGCTCCCCAAGGCCCAACCAATTGACGTCACGACTTGAGCGTCAGACGCTATGGAAGGGAATTGGGTGATCCCTCCCTAGGTTCCTAACTGGGTCTGCTCGGGCCCTCACCGACCGTCTCTGTTTTCCTAAGAGGCGGCGGGCGAAAGGCGGAGCATGATCCGAAGAAGGAACTTTCGGGAGAAATCGGGAGCGACTCGTGTCGTCCGTTCCTCATCCAAAATGGCTCCGTAAAAAGGTTGTTGTTGTTTAACCTAGGTAAACTATACGGAGTCGCCACCAACTTTATTTATAAAATCTGTTTTAAGTCGGAAAAAAATAGTGGTTCGAGGATCCTTAATTACTGACTCTTACACTTAGATAGGCGAAAAGGTGGCGTTTGCTCTAAAGAATTTGTTTCTGTTTAACTGGCGTTGGACCTGATCCGGGCATCACTCCGGAGTCATGTCTCTATTTTATGGGTGTTGCACCCGATTCCGGCTTTTTTGGCCCGAACTCATGTTTATTTGTTTTAGAAACAACATGCGGTGATAAACCTATGGGCCTAAGGCATGCGGATAGGCACAGACAATTATTGAGATCAAAGGGAGCGGGGAAGGGTGGTGATCGTGGGCCTATGCACTTGGGCCCACGACCCGTTACATGTGGAAATAAAAAAAAATGGGAGGCCCCCACCTCCCTCATGTACCTGAGGCCCGCCGGGATAGCATGTCATCGGCTAAGGCACCATCGGTTGGGGCTGCTTTTGAGACGTGCTTCCACCACGATTTGGTCCCCGCGCGCCTCAGTCTTTTTGGATGGTCTTCGAGATCCGTCTTGGCGAATATCTCGGAGTTCTCGTTCGGTTTTATGAAAAATAAATGATAAAATGATGTGTCACTAACAAAATGATAATTACGAGATAACAAAAATCATGTTATATAATCGCATTTAAGAGACCTTTAATGAAAAATTTAAAGGTCCAATCTTATATTTAAAAATAATTCAAACGATTATTGTTAAAATAACTATCATTTTTTTAAAAAATAGCATTTTTAAAAGATAGTAACTTGCTTAAAATGATTCTCGACACTTGGCTAACTCACATTCAATTAAAGTTAAGATTTAAAAAAAAAATATAATGTTAAAAATGATACGCACATGGGCGAGTGAAATTGATATTTAAATCATAAGGGGGGACCTAAATTGAGATGCGTTGAAAGTCTTCTTTTAATTTCTTTTTTTTTAATGCGTCAGTACATGCATATTAATATGTACAATAGATCTTTTTGTATACAATTATTCAATAAAAATAAAATTTATAGACTTTGGTTGTTTAAAGAAAGAAAAACAATAAATAAATAAATCATACGAAAAGACACGTGATTAGTGATAAAAATTGTTATTAAAATGCAATATGTAAATAAATCAAATTGAGTGTTTTGAAAATCAGGTCTGACATTCAATTAAATAATGCAAACAACTAATAATAATAATAATAACAATAAAAATAATAAAGAAATTCACAAATTCAATTATACATCAGATAGAAATAAAATAGAATCAATTTTTAGGTTTTGACGAACCCGGAAGGGATCGAGCTTCTTGGACATCTAGGTTGTCCCCACTTCCAGCGGATGGAGACCTGCCATGGTGCCCTTGTCTTCACGCCGGACCTGGTCACAATTTTGGCGTGGGGGCTGAGGTTGGCGGGTAGGGAGGACGCCGTTACTTGATGGGATGATGGACGCGGCCGAATTCGGTGCCGGCAAGGATGGGCGCTTAGGAGTTCGAGATTCCGAGGAAAGCGAGGTGTCTGGGCGTCTTGGGGCTGATGATGATGGCTCGACCACAGCGCCGGGAAGCCAGTAGAGAAGGGGACAGCTTTGGCGCTGATCACCGCTTTGGAGGACTGGTCTGATTTTCCTGTACAAACAAGTAAATAGGTTAGAAAACAAAATGACTTCCCGTTGTGCCGATGCACACCCGCGAGAAGTTTCAGACGCCTATTATTATCGACGGCAGGATCGGGATTTTGGAGGAATTCGCTGTTTCGGTTGAGAAAACAGTCGTCTAAGCAGCAAGAGGCAGGAACGTCAGGTTTGGCTTGCATCGAATTGGTGATGTTGTCGTCGTTTTACCCTGTCGGTGGGCTGGTTCAATGGGGAGCTCACTCCATTGTTGACATTGGGATGTGCCAGGGGACTGGGTTTGAGTTGGTGACGTCGGGGTTCCTCGTTGATGTTGTTGGACCTACCTTGGGGTAGCTGGATGTAGGGGAGGAACAAACGTCTGAAGGTCGAGGCTCTAGGGAATCTCTGAGGGGTGGAGCGTATCTGAAAGTGGAAGCGTATGAAAGTAGGAGTGTCTGTCTGATGTGTCTGTGTGTCTCCTTTTAAAGTTTGTCTAATCTTCCTCCTTTAGGAAAAAAATTCATTAAGGAAGGAAATCGAGAATTATCGATTGATTGGAGGATTATGTAGAATCAAAGCAAATTGTCAATTGATCTGGTGTCCCCATAATCAAAGGAAAATAAATATCATCGAAATCATTGTTGATTGATTGGAGATGTCGTGTGAGATTTTTTTATTTCTTTTCTTCTATTTTTTTTAGAAAGAAAATAATAGGAATCTTAGATTAACGGAAGGGTTAGGGAAAGTCAAGATATGTGAGATGATAAGGTTAGGGATAAAATTAAAATAAATTTCGTAAAATTGGAAATGAGTTTAAGGTGGGCTTAGGCCTTTTTGTTAACCCAAGATAAACTAATGTGTATGGACTTAAAACATCTTTTTTTTATCGGGCTTATGTAATGGGTTAAAAATAATTTAAGGTATTACACACTGGTTTAAAATCCTTCTTGATGGGCAGGGTGTGTTCCACTAGTCTACGGTATAAACCTGGCATCTCAGTATAATCCCATGCGAAACAGTCCTTGAATTCCTCAAGTTCTCCCTTAATAGCATTAAAGAGTTCTTTATTTACTGAAGAACTAATGAAAAGAATCCTAGGAGAAGACTCGCTTCCTAGATTAATGCTGACCAATGGGTCGCATGGGGTCATCAAAGACTCTCGTTCCTCTGTACCACCTAAGTCGGTAGACACGGGCTTATTACAAGCTTAGGCGCTCCAAGCGCTTCTGAGTTTATTGAAAGCCAAGAGATAGGTTGTCTACAGCAATGATTTCCTTGGTAGACTTGAAGCCGTCGAAGGACATCGGCGACTACTTCGTTCCCTTCTTCATTCTGGTCCATAGGTTCCTTCCTTTAAGAGCCTATCAGGCTCTAACTCCGCAATAGCGTTTTGCTGGTCCTTTCCATCTTCGTCTTCCTTTACTCCATCGGTTCTTACGGGGTTTTTGCCTGAATTAACCTCTTGTAGAACTTTTTCTATGTCTTTGGCAGGCAGCTCATCTCCCCATCCAGTTGGAACGATCGACCCCGTCTCTGGCTTAGGGTGCGATGTTCCATGGTCTACGATGTAGTCAAACTGTCCAGGTGGTTGATCAAGGGGTCCGACAGTAGGGTCGCCAAGCTTATAACGTTGTTCCAGTGTGAGGTCCTTAACGGTCTTGGTTGTCTATGCATGCAAGATACCTTTGTCACAACAGGAGTATTCATCAGCCTTGATAATTTCAATTTCAGAGTCGACCCACAACATCAACTCTCTATGTAAAGTGGAAGGAATAGCTACCGCTTTATGGAGCCAGTCGCGACCCAACAAAGCATTAAAAGTAGGAATTATGTCCATCACAAAGAAAGCGGTTTCTCTTTCCTGGCGACCGACTTCAAGGTGCATAGAGAAAACCCCTCAGCATTCAGACTTCCTACCATTAAAACCACTCACTGCGACATTGGTTGTAACCAAGTCGTGAGGCTTATACCCAAGCATTTTAAACCTGGACAGAGGAAGTACGTTTATAGTAGCTCCATTGTCTACAAGGACTCGACTCACCACGGAACCATCAAAGGTAGCGGTTATGTATAAAGAATGCATGTGTTGTTTCATGCTATCAGATGGTTTCTCCAACCAATTCAGTGGGAAGCCTATTGGGTAAGCAGGAGAACAAGGAAGAGGCACTTTACCTCATAGGGTCTCCACATTTCGCTTACTAGCGAAGTCTATAGGCAGGGTAAGAGCGTTGCAGCTCACAACCGGCCTCATTTCCCTGTCGACATCACTTGGGATTTCGCTCCGAAGCGGGGTATAGTCGAAACTTGAGCCAGGCTCTTCTGAATGGTTTGTAGACTCGATGTGCTCTGCTTCGGCGTTCAATCCCTTTGTAGGCACCCTAGCCGGTAGAGCGGCTCCTGAGAGGGTAGGCCTAGGGCTTTTAGCGACGTGACTTAGACGTCTGTCCCTTCTCTTGCGAGCCCTTGGTGGCAAAGTAGTTTTGCCCACTGCCTTCTGCCAATATTTTGAAGGGTTAACCGCTTTAATTACCCTTGATCTCTTAGAACCAAGGAGAGTTTGACGTACCTCGACAAAGTCTCCAACGAATGGATCGTATCCTACTACCGTTCGCGTTGGTACCTGTTGCGGTTCCGAACAAGTGTTGTTAGTTTCTCAAGTACCTGTAGTTGTAGAGCGCGCGGGTTTGACCACGATCTCCCCATTTGAGGACAAGTCTACAAGCTTGAGGAAGTAGTTGACACAACAGGAGGTATAGAGCTGAGTGATCAGGATCCTGTTTTGAGCTATAAGCTTGCATTTCTGGCAGAGCATCCTCTCATCAAGGAAATGAGCTATCGGTGGTCCTGTCCGGAGCGCCTGGATGTCTACCTTAGGCGTTCCGTGTCTCGGCTTGTTCCCTTTCTCCTGTGGCCTTTCAGACCGCTGGAGTTCTACTAAGACCGTCCTCCTCTACATTTCCAGAGCGAGATTCACCAGAGTGGCCATGTCTCTCCTGCCCCGGCTTCGCCCCTTATTGAGAGGATGAATCACTAAACTCCAGATGTCGTCTGGGATGCTCGAACGCGCGGGGCTGCTGTTCGGGTGCTCTACCTCGACCATGAGGGCCACCTCTTCCTCCCCGAGTAGCTGGCCTGTGCTCTGCGCTTGGGGGGCTCTTGAATCCCCTTTGTGAATTGTTAGAGGCGCTTCGCCAACTTGGGGAGACTATTCCCATCGCTACTTCCTCAAGTGGGGTCAGGTCATACCAGGAATCTCCCTGATTATTATGCAAATACTTCCTAAACGTATTGCATCTATCGGTGGTGTGCGTGTCATCCATGTGCCAGCAACAGAGGCTGGGCGCTATTTCCTTAACCGGACAGGTGACTACACCCTTATCAGCCAGACGACGGAAGAGGGCATTTGCCACCAAGGTCTCCCCAGGAATCTTTATATCCTGCAGGGAAAAGTCTGTATTAGTGTCGATGAAATTGATGTCTACATCAGCAAAAT
Source organism: Melastoma candidum (assembly GCA_023653495.1). Taxonomy (NCBI): domain Eukaryota; kingdom Viridiplantae; phylum Streptophyta; class Magnoliopsida; order Myrtales; family Melastomataceae; genus Melastoma; species Melastoma candidum. The sequence goes on along the minus strand of CM042882.1, from coordinate 10,670,981 downwards.
CGAACATATGAATGGCTAATTCGCCGTCAAAAGGTCTGTCGTCGACCATAGTGACTTCGTCTACTTGAGAAAAGCACAATTCCTTTGACTCTATAAGGTCTTGAATTATATTCCTGAATGATAGACAGTCCTTGGTCGTATGTGTAAACGACCCATGCCATTTGTAGTAATTCCTAGTTTTTTCTCTCTCCGTCTGGGGGGCTCTATGGCCTGGTTTAAGCTTGATCCGCTTCCGTTGGACAAGCCAATCAAAGATTGCATCCACCTTGTCTACGTCGAAAGAATACTTTCTTTCTTCACTAGACTTCTGAGACGCTTTCGCTTTTGAGTTCTTCCTTGCTAGAGGTTCACAAACCGTTGCTTCGCCTTTTACGAATTCGGCCATGTCTACCTCAAGGGTTTCTAACTGATAAGCGTGCTTAGACTGGGCTTCTTCCATCAGTAACATATGGTATTCAGTCGCTCTCCTAGACAAGTCATACAGGTCATTAAACCTTTCCCCTTGTAGCTTCTTCTTGAAGGGCATATACAACGCGTTTAACACAATCATCAACTGATCCCTTTCAGGAATTGCAAGTCTACAAGGAAGTAGCGCCTTTTGTAGACGCATGAGGAATTGTCCTGGGTGTTCTCCAGCGGTCTGCTTAAGCCGCATCACCTCAAAGATTGACATAGGGGTGTCTAGCCGAGCAAATGCTTTCATAAAGAAAGACTGTATTTCCGCCCATGATGTTATTGATCCAGGAGGTAGACTCGCATACCATGTGAAAGCATCTCCTGTAAGAGAGTTCGGAAATAATTTTAGCTTCCAAAAATCATTGGCCGTAGCATCTCCTACCTGATGAGTGAACCGGGTTATTCGCTCCATGGGTGTCATCTCATCTTCTCCTGAAAAGCGGGTAAAATCAGGTACTCTGTACCCCCTGGGCAGGGGAAAGTCCCTGTCGATGTAGGTAGGGTATGGACTCCTGTATAAACAGGGTCATCCTACCTCCCCCAGGTACCATCTGTTCCAAGACCTGAGCAATCGTCTCCCTCAGATTCTGTGGTGGTACATGATCGAATTATTCTCGAACATATTCCTGACTCACTTTCTCTGGAGGATAAGACACCCTTGCTGTGGCTGTGGGTTTACCGAGACATTAGTGTAGAAGCTCTCTGCCCGTGGTAGACTTCCCATAGCGGGAGTTTCCCCTGGAGGTATCTCCTCTACGGGTGCTTTACCAGGTCGGCGAGGGGGTATGCCACTTGCACACCTGTTTGTTTCACCCTGGTCCTTTACGTCATCGTCTACAGGGTTCACTACATATACAACATTTGCCCTCCAAGACGTAGGAGACCGAGAGGTAGTAGGCCTTGATGGGGACATCATGTCCCTATTGCAGTCCTCTGTAGCGTATTGGTTAACGTCGCCCCAAGGTTCACCCTCCTGGAACGACACATTGCGCCTCTCCGCGCGCTTGGCGTCTTCCATGAAAGAATTCTCTCTGTCTACGGGGATACTTGGCTTTGCAGCGGCATTTGGCCTATTCAAAGCACTGAGTTGTTCCAAAATTTGAGCCATATTGTCTTGCAATCCAGTGATATGTCTGTCCATTAAGCTCCTCATATCATTGAATTCTTTGTGGAATTCAAGCCTGGATATGAACTCAGAAGGAGTATGTACCCCGAAATCAGGTTGATTCGCAGTTTCTTGGCTCCCTAGAGCCGCGGTCTCAACATTTAAGTCTCCCGCTATAAACTGACCGTCTCCATCTGATGGAGGTGGAGGGTCGCGATTAGCTCCGCTCCTGGTACTTTTTGCCATCTATAAACTTTTGGCAATAAGACTCACAGGGATTGTAAATGTGGTCGCCAGTAAGTAATTGAATGAAATTGATCGAATGTAAACAGTTTCACGATAAGTAAAGAATGCTTACAGCCATAAAAATAAAAACAAGGACTGTAGTAAGGTTGTAGACTGGCTACTGGGCTCTGTAGACTCAGAGCAAGGTCGTAGATTTGATGCTGGAAACTGCAATCCAACAGGTCTGGGCGATGAAGGATGTCGCGGACTTGACGCTGGGCACTCCGGACTTGAGAATCTGGACAGCGTCGTCATAGACTTGATGACAGAGTGCCGTAGACTTGCACTCCTTAGCTGGCACAACTCGGTTGCTGGGCTTGGTGGACGGAATGTGGTCGAACATAGAGGCGGACGTGGATACCAAGGCTACGGTTGCTCACCTTGGTGGCGGAGCCGAAGGCGGAATTGCGTGCCGGGACAATGGTGGCTCATCCTGGTGGTGGAATGCTGGCGGGGAGTTGTTACCAGAGCTACGGTTGCTCGCTCTGATGGTGGAAGCGAAGGCGGAGTTTGGCTGTCGGAGCTACGGTTGCTCACTCTGACGGTGGAAGTGAAGGCGGAGTTTGGCTGTCGGAGCTACGGTTGCTCACTCTGACGGTGGAAGGAAGACCAATGAAACTTTAAGAGTTTCACCGTGGTCGGGGAATCCTAACAACTAACAACTAAAGGGTGACGAGCAAGATAAGCTTCTATTGGCTGATTTGTTCGCGACTTTCTCTGAGGGAGATCCTCTCCCTTTTATACCCGATCTGTTACGACCTTCTGAAGATCTTCTAGACTCAACCACCCCGAAGGATCTTGTAGCCAACAAACTGACTTCCACTCGTGTGGACGTGGGTCGTAGACTCCTTTGACTTCGGGGTTAATCAATTGTCTTTTAAGGCGTGCATCAGTACAGACGTGGGTTGTAAGCTCCCTTTATCTCGGGGCTATTTAACCGTTCTCCATGACGTGTGTCCTGTGCAAGCGCAGGCTTGTAGACTTCCTCTGGTTACAGGATCACTACTTAGCCATATAGTCTGTGTAGACTATAGATGCAGGCCTGGTGTGCTAACTCTGTTATGGGCTTAGCGTCTATTGTGGGCTTTGTCAGAAATAGTAGGCTCAAAATAATCTATTGTGTCAACATAACAACAATCGTAACAAAGAATGCCCCACCCTACATGCTGTTAAGACACACCTCCCATGCATCTTCGCCAATGAATGCAACTATGCTAGCAAACACGCCGAAGGCACCGTAACTAAGCGGTAACAAAGTAACCCAAACAAAATCTTTTATAACAACGATTGAACGAAATCAAAATTTTAAATTTAATTTAGATATATTAGACAAAAATTTTAAAACTAAAAATATTATCTCACAAAATAATATACAGAAGAACGTTATCAAGCCACCCACCGCTCGCGTCACGCAAGTTGATAAATAATTGGGGGAAAAACCGACACGATTGTATTCTTACGAGGGATAGAGGAAGCCACCCCTGTCGGATCCACGTGGCAGGCACCCAGTTGCTGTCCTGGCTGTCCCTGTCTGAATGGATGGCATACCTTCGTTCCGTATTTCCCATCAACAAGCTCCAACGCCAACGTCTCCCAACGGCAAAGTTTCCAAAAACGTCTCCCTTCGATTTCAACCGGACCGGGTTTCCTCCGGATCTAATCGTCCCAACAATGTCCGATGAGTTCGCCAAATCCGTCGACGCCGGCCTCCGCCTGTCGAAGCGGCTCTACTTCGGCAAGGACAGGGCCGTGGCCCCTCCCAAGCCCCCGCCTCCTATGGACAAGTCCTCCGCCCTATCCTCTCTCTCTCACCTCCTCCCAGGATCGCCCATGGTTTATGCCGTGATCCCCGACCCCTCGATCGTCGACAACCCCGATATCCCTAGTTATCAGCCCCACGTCCACGGCCGCTGCGACCCCCCTGCCTTGATCCCTCTTCAGATGAACGGTGTCGGTGTCTCCGTGGACTGTTACATGGACTCGGCGGTCGTTATGGTCGAGGGGTCGTGGCGGGTTCATTGTGTCATGGGGAGTAGGGCTTGTGATTGTCGCATTGCTGTTCCCATGGGCGGCGAGCAGGTAAACTTGATCGGCCAATACACGGTCCTCGGAATATAGCTTTGCGTGTAGGGGAGAATTAATTTCTCTGTATTGGATCTCTATTGTTTAAGCTGTTGTTGAAGCTGTTGATGATTCTATCTAGATTTGGGTTTATTTCAAGAGCCTGGCTTGGGCGTGACGCTAGCTTCCCAGATAGGGTGGGATAGGAGAGGTTGTGCGTGTATATATGCGAATACTTATCCTTGTAAAAACTCACTTAGTGGCTGTCTTTAATGTTTCAATCTTGAAATCAGTACCTGATCACATTAGTAGTTTTGCGATTAATCTGAGCTTCATCTTCCTACATGCTGCTATGCAACTCTACCTACTAAGGGTATCCTTCTAAGACTTATTATTTGGAATGGTGCTTGTGCTTCTTAGTTCAAAACGATGTCCTTCATTGATTGCTGATAACGCAGTCTGGAACTTGGATTTTTGAAATGGAAATGCCAAGGTTATAGTTTCCTGGAAGTCATTGTGAACTTGACTTGGATGCCTCAGAGGGAGGGTTGGCTGGGGTAGCTGTGGGCATTCCTCAGAGGGAGGGTTGGCCGGGATCATTGAAGAATTTTTGTTTGCACAGAATTATTAGAGATAACATTGTAGCACAAACTTTGTTTTGGTTTAGAATTTTGAGAGTTGAGGTTTGATGTTTGAATCATTCTAAGTGACTCTGGTTTACTATAGATTCTGTTAATGAGTGATGATATTTTTTCTCACCCGAATTGCTTATTGATCAACTAACAGTGTAAGAATTCTTGCTGCTGTATTGACAGTTGATAGTTGCTTCTTTCTATCCCCTCCTTTTATCAGTGCATGATCTCGTCTCAAGCTATACTATTTGGCTAACAGGGTTCAGTTCTAGGTGTTGAAGTGACAATCTCCAAAAAATCGTACTCGACACGAATTGTAGCTGTAGAAGACAAGGATATAGATAAGCTTGCCAGAGCTGAAGATGGTGGTCTTCTAAAACCCCATATATTCACATTAAGAGTACCTCAGGTGAACATAGATAGAGTTGTATCTGGTATTTTGTTTACGAATGAATCTAGAAGATTGAATGATGAATTTGTTTGGTTTTGTAGGTCGATGGTGGCTCCAATCTTTCCATAAAAGTTAGTTGGCTGCAAACAATGCCGTACTGCAATGGACGGTTCTCTTTGGATGTGCCATTTACCTTTCCTGAGTATGTTATTCCTGCTGGAAAGAAAATCTCGAAAAGAGAGAAGATAGAGATCAATGTGAACTCTTGCACGGGAAGTGAAATCCTTTGCAAGGCGACCAGCCACCCACTAAAGGTCTGACTGGTTCCGATTCTAATTTTCTTGTGCCAATAGCTCTTGAAATCATAACATTCAATTGAAGAAAATTCCAGGAAAGAAGAAGAGAAGTGGGGAAAATTGGCTTCTTCTATGAGGCGGATGTTCTGTCATGGTCGAAAACTGACATTAATTTATCATACTCAGTAAGGAACAGTCTTTCTTTGCTTTATTTTCTCAACTATCTGTACTATCCCATAGGTGAGCCATGCTGAAGCATTTACTAATGTTTTATACTTAATATTGATGCAACATGTATGATTTGTGGATGTTCCAAATTAATTAGCTTTTGAGAAACCTGTCCTTGTTGTGGGTCTTGAAATTTTGTAATTGCTTGCTTTAACGTCTACTGTTCAGGTCTCACCAAGCCACATACTTGGTAATGTGATCTTGCAATCTCCCCTGCCACATGATAGCGATCAGAGAGAAATGTTTTGTTTGTACCTTCTTCCTGGAAACCAACAGGGTGTTAAGGTTAGTTCATTGTTTATGCATGTTTTAAATTTAAAGTTAAATGATGGCATGCTCATCGGTCAACCTCGTCTTCTTATGTTTCTTAGGTGTTCAGAAGGGAAATAATATTTGTTGCTGATATTAGTGGAAGCATGCGGGATAGATTACTCGAAGATACTAAGGATGCAATATCTGCAGCACTTAACAAGCTCAGGCCAGAAGATTCGTTTAACATTATAGCTTTTAATAGCGAGGTTTACCAATATTCCACCTCCACGGTGTTAGCTTCACAAGAAGCAGTAGAAGGAGCCATTGAATGGATGCATAGCAATTTCATTGTTGGCAGCGGCACAAACATCTTGCGGCCCTTAAACATGGTATGTGTACAACCCCCCCTCCAGCTCCTGCTTAAACTTTTAACCATGACGCCAATTCAAAATTTTCAAGTGAAGGCAGTCAAATTTGATCTTATATGAGTTTTTATTTTTCTGAAGATGCGTGATGATGGTCATAAGCACTTCACTGTTACTTTCCCATGTTGAGTAAATGAGAACAAAGAGGTTATCCAGTTAACTGCCCTTTTGGGTGACATCGCATCCTTTAGTTTTCTGTTATAGTTCTGTCGGACAATTTAATGAGATGCTAGTTAAGATGTCACTTCCACCCAACTTTCGGCTAAATCTGAATAATTTTGTTTCTCCAGGCACTGGAAATGCTGTCAAACTGCAATGGTTCTGTCCCTATGATCTTCCTCGTTACAGACGGGAGTGTTGAAGATGAAAGACATATCTGTGATGTCATGAAAAGCCGAATAACAAGTAAAGGATTGACAAGTCCTCGTCTTTTCACTTTTGGCATAGGTAATGGTTGCTATTGTTTAAAATTAGCATACCACCGCCACGTAACTTACCTTGAAGCTTTGGCCAATGTGGTTTATCATAGACTCTCCATGCTTTTAATGTTACCAATAGTTATCTCGATCCCAGGAACTCGCATTTGATTTCACGAGTTTCAGGTACCTTCTGCAACCACCATTTTCTGCAGATGCTGGCCCTTATTGGCAGGGGACAATATGATGGTGCTGTTGATGTAGGTTAGGCCATGTATATTGCCTTCTTGAATTATCTATGTTTATAAATGACCATTATAAGGACATTGATTTTCTTTTTCATTTCATCGTTTTTGTTTCCAGAGTCACTTGAGCCTAGGATGCACAATTTCTTCTCAAGAGCGATGTCAATCAACCTTGCCAGTTTATCAATAGATCAATCGGATGACCTTTACATGGAGGTATGCTTTCCGGGGCTGCCATCATTGTTGTTCTTATTTACTCGGAAGCCCTAAATCCTTGGATTCTGCCTTACAATTTGTGGCAACAACTTTTTGGTTCTCTCAGTTTTTCTTTTTGTGATATTTCATGAGATCGTTGTTTAACATTCAGATGTTCCCGTCCCGCATACCAGACTTATCGTACGAACTCCCTCTAATTATTTTTGGAAGATATCGTGGAAAATTCCCGAGCAGTCTAAGGATAACGGGAACGTTACCGGATTCAAGCAACCATGAGCTAGAACTGAAGGTTCATGAGGACAAAGATGTTCCCCTATATAAGGTTTAACCCCCTCGAGGAAGATCAGATGCCTTTCTTTTGTTTCATGTAGTAATATCTGAATGATAACGGCGGGTGTTCTGTTTTATGGCCTCATAGGTTATTGCTAGGCAAGGCATCGATTTCTTGACAGCCCAGGCATGGTTTTCTGAAGACAAACAACTCGAGGATAAGGTATAGCATCCAGCTGGGTCAGCACAATTGGCTTATGTCCTGATGAAAGTATCGGATGCTAAATTGCGGGTTTCAATTTTTGGATATTCCAATTCTGTGCTGCTTAACTTCTTTTCCTTGAGCCCACAGGTTATTGAACTCAGCACACAAACTGGCGTGGCGTCAGAGTTTACCAGAATGACACTTGTTGAGACTATTGCAGGGAAGGATGCGGCAGAATTAGCTGGTTTGAGTAAGGCAAGCGATGCGCTTCTTGCTTCTTGTTCCGGGAGTGATTATCGGGCTTTCAAATTCATTTTACCATGCCTTATGGTGGCTCTGCTTTCCCTGGTTTCTGACGTATCGCGTGAACAGGCTGCACGGAATGCCAAGGACTCGAAAGCCCCCAAGGCCACCGTGCTAAGGAACCTCCGCGTCGGTTTCGGCGACCGGGCAGCGACAGCGGACGAGATTCCCCCGGGATACGGGCAGGCGAAACTGCCAGAAGCGGCGGAAATGTTCGTGAAGGCGGCTTCCAGCTGTTGTGGGGGGATAGCCAGCCGATGCTGCTGCTGCATGTGTTGCATCAGTTGCTGTTCCCGGATGAACGACCAGTGTGTGGTAGTGTTGACCCAGCTGTGCGTGGCGCTGGCGTGCATGGGTTGCCTCGAGTGTTGCTCAGAGGTCTGCTGTTCGGGGCACGACTAGAGTAGCGAACGGAAGGGGCATGTGTCGCCCACGTTCAAAAAGAAGTACGTTATGGTGGGGTGTGTGTGTCGATGGTATATAGCGTTGTTGCTGTTGTTGTTAATAGCTTTTCAGGAATGCTGTTAATACGATTCGACCCATCTGCATTTTATTCATTCGATTATACGCCGGGCGACTCACTCACTCTAAGAAAAAGAAAGTAATATAATGTGAATATAACACTTGACCAAGGGATTGGATTGGGAGGGCAGGGACTTAGGATTTGTGATATGCAGAGGAGACGAGACGGAGCATTTGGGTATGCGCAATTTTGGAGATGCAAATAGCAGAATTGCACTTTTCATGAATTTGCATCTCCCATGCCAAGAATTTATATATAAAAAGATATTAATAAGCAGTAGAGTTTCGAAATTCGTCCAGTCAGTCAGTCAGTCGAACAGTGTTTCTTGTCCCTCCTGAAAAAAAAAAAAGAAAACATTTTTATATATCTCCTTTTAAATAAAATGAGCTGTTCCTCTCACTGATCAAATCACACGAGCTGTTCCCCCTTTTGGCTTCATCGTGTGTCGGGGAATGTGACCCTCCCCCCACACTCTTACATTTTCGAAAACGGATATCGTTTTCTTACCGATCCATCCATACAATCTGCGTGTCTACGTCATGACCCCCCGTCGATAAACGAGCCCACATGTTTCTTCTTCTTGTGACTGACTGACTGACTTATTGAGTTGAAGGAGGAGGATTTTCATTGGATCGTACGAAACTCAATGGGTTGGTTAGTCGGAGATTTGGATTTCGTTGGGATTCCAAACTAGAAGATATCCTCCTCCCCAAAGTGAACAACAACACCTTTTTGCTTGAAAGAAAATATTGGAGAGGGGGGATGGAGCAGGGGAAGTTTAAACGTAACATAAACAAACAAAATACTAAGCTAACACCACCACCACCGTATTATGATTATAACACCAATTGCCATGCTGCCACGTGGGTTTAATTAACCTGTCGTCGTGCTTCTTATGAGTTTCTTCAACTCACCCCTGACATAATGTTATAAACCCCTTTCCCAGCTGCATCCCCGAATTTCTTTTGCCCCCTTTTCATTTTTTTTTTTTTTTTTGTGTGGAGTAGTAGTCAAACAACGCAACAAAGAAAATAAATATGAAGGTAAGAAAGAAAGCCGAGGATGTAGTAGAATGATAACCGCTGATCTTGTCTGTTTTTTTCCTTTCTTTGAAGTTTTCCTGTTTGTTTGGTCTGTGCAGCTCTTCACGTGGGCGCAAAACAAGCTCGGGACAGCCAAGCATTGCAAGAAGACTGTCCCCAACATCATTCCGCCATTCCGTGAGTAACCCTCTGCTTATGCTCGGTCACGTTCGTCCCAAACCATCTTCCCGACAGTTTTCTTGTTGTCGCAGCCGATGAACCAGAGGGACGGGGAAGCGAAGATTCGGGCGACTGGTCGCGTTGTTTACTCACCATCGGTACGCTAGGGAGCGACAGCGACCCCATTCGGCAGCAAAATCCTTCCGTGTCGACGAGGGAGGAGATGCTGCCTGAAGCCGAGATTGAGGAGGATGTGGGGAGGATCGCGGAAGACTCTAGTTTGTTGCCGTCAGGGAGCAAAGTTCTCGAGGAGGCTGTAAGGGATAGGGCGATGCTTATTTCAGTGAGAAGGAAAGATCCGCGTGATTATACCAATGCGACGAACTCGACTAGGAAGACGACCCCGGCTCTTCTCCTCAAGCAGATCTTCGCCTGCGGTGGCGGTTTCCCACGGCCTTCCTGCTGGAGAGGTCCTATGCCCGAGTCCAAAGTGGATAAGGTAGTCCAAAACACTCGCCGAAGGCTGTAACATTGTTGTACTATTAATTAACTTGCCTCTGTCGGATATCCCCGATTTTCAGGTGCTGAAAGAGATGCTTCGTAAGAAGATACATCCTCGAGCATCGCCTCAAGTATTGCCACCCCAGAGATACCTAGAGGATGGACAGCGTCCGCGGAAGTTTTCCAGCTCCAATCCACCAGAACGGGAGGATCCCGACAAGGCAGCAAGCATCAAGTGGGACAGAACCGATTCCGAATGTAAGTTTCCCTGCGACTTGCTCCGTACAAGATTCGACAAAATTCAGATAAAGGTTTCGTCTCATGATGCCCGATATTTTGCAGACATCGTATTAGAGATATAGCCTCTCTTCACCTTCTCTAGACATTCCTGGAACAAAAGGTGAGGTTTCAAAACTCGTCGTAAACCTTTCAATATGCTTGAACAGCGATAAACGCGAGCAGCGATTGTTGCAGGTCATCCATTCATTCTCATGGCATGAAAACGAGTTCCGATGATGATACCATCTGAAGAATGCCAAGGAAAGTAGACGTTTCTACAAAGGCTCGCACCAAATCGATGCACCAAGTGTCTGCGGCCATAAGCTACGCAGATCATAATGAAACCTAATCAGTCTGATCATAAGGCCCAAGACGAACACCAAAATGTTTCTCCATTCTGTATGCAGATAAGTTCATTTTTTTCCCAATGGTGCACCGCACAGATAGATTATATATCAACCGTGAGGAATAGGCCATTCATCAGAATTTCGATGGAAAAGATAGAATGTCATAGTTACATTCTTTTCATCAACTGGGGGAATTACAAATCGGGTGGCGTGAGGATAGAAATGACTGAACCGAGATGGGGGGAATAGTGCAACCAGCTCGGATCGCTTTGCGAGCTTGAAGTCCTGATACTGGATGCAGGAGCACAAGTACAGCCGACAAGAGAGTAGTGTGTCTCCAGATCTCATGGTTCTGTCTTCACCGGAGTGAAAAGCCCGTCGGTGGAAAAACTGTAGTCTTTCACCGGGAATGAGCCAACCATACGTTAGGAGGCATGGTGTATTGCGGTTGCTGATTGCCTTCGACCGAGATAGGCCCAAGATGGGTCAACATGACATTTCCATCATCATGTAGCTCGAGTACCTGCAGGATACGAAACTGAAGATCAGAAGCCGGCCGAAACATTCACACAAACCAATTGTCGTCCACAACGGCCTAACTCAGGTCCAGGCACAACATCAAACAATGTCAAATTGCTTATTGCATGATTCAATAATCGAACTGCTACCCAGAGGCAAAACAGTTCTACGACACATCTCTTGCGATTGCCAGATCCAAAAGAGGCCCTAACCAAAGGCAATGCCAGATCGGTGTACCACGGGTGGATACCCCAGGTAAAAATGCCAGGTTTCGGCCATCGGGATGCGATGGAGATTAGAGACGCTCCCTGAAGGCAGCAGGAAGTATATGGACGTGCTCACTGGGCGATCAACTTTATCTGCATAGTCACAAAACAAAGATAATCGAATGAATCGAAATACGACCAAACTCATGCCAGGAAAGAAATCAACCTCGAATAGCATACACACTTCATGTCCTAAAGAAGTGAAACCTAATCGAATCACAGTTCCCCTACATTATCCGAATAGCCAGAAGCGACAACAAGAAGGAAGAAAAGAACTAGGGGTTGACTTACAGTGAGTCGGGAGTTGAGATCTTGGGAGGATGATGGCTGAATCCCTGAAGACTTCATTGTAAAACCCACCTTCAGGATGTTGGGTTAACCCCAGTTTGGCAACGATCTGGGACGATGTCAGAGAGGAGGCCATGGCTGTGTCGGGAAAGTTTCAGTCTTTAGCACAAAATAGTGTTTTTCTTTCAAGTTTGGGCAGCAGTAGGTAGGGAAGCTTTGTTACAAAATATTTCGTAAAATAACCCCACAAGTTTCAAAATTCGTCTAATAATATCGTTGCTCTAGAGATATTTTTTTGTCGAATGGCAGGGAGAGTAAGAGAAGAAGTCCAACGTTTGCATTTGCGCAGCAGTCTTTGTTGACATCAGGTAAAACAGCAACATCAACTGCTGTCGGGTACCACCGTCGCAACTGTACGGCGGACTGCGTGGCAACAACAGCAGGTCCCGGAAGAGAAAGCGAAACAACTTGCTAAAAGACTCTTGCAGCATAGAATTGGAGAAGTTGATTTAAAGAGGAAACCTATGAATGTTCATATTCTTGCTTATCCTATCATTTACATTCTTTGAGAATGACAAATGAGTTTGGAGTGGAGTGGAGTGCAGTGCAGGGCAGGACTTGCTCCTGCGATGCTACTTATCGTAGAGTCCACAACATTTATCCACGCATTCTTAATGTATCCTTTCACAGAGCTACCAACACCAGCACTGACAAGCTTCCGCTCAATAGGATGCCAGACGATAGAAAGGACATTTGCTTTAGTTTCTAAAGCAATGGAGAGACTGAAGGAGGTGAAGTCCAGAAGATATAGTGGAATGACTACCTCCTGAAAGGTTTTCTTCTGGTCGAAGGCATCTTTTACTCAATTGTTCAGGGACGCCCATGTGTCTCGGAATCGTGCCAGATGATCAAAACAAGTTAAAGGAACATTCCCCTATTTCTTAGCTTGTGCCTGGACACAATTTGGATGCCACTATTGGAGAAAAAGCTCCTTGTAATTTGCTAAAAGCGAGCGACTGAAATTCAAAAGGCAGAGGATCCAATGACCAACAAAAAATCTTACCCGGGGAGCTATCTGTTTTAGCATATACATCTCAGTCGTTGAGTAAACTCCCCCTAGAACTGTCCGCTTCATATTCCAGTCTACATCAACAGATACATCATCAGCAGCATGCCGAATCTCAACAACGAGCATCGCTCTTTGCTTAAAACTCCTCGGGACATTGAGGGGTTGATCCTGTTGACATGGCAAATAATTTTGGGCCTGGGCTTAGAACAGAAACCCAGTAATCACTCAAGTCACACCCCGAGACGACCCAAGATACAGTCGTCTAGGCCGACTCACGACGAGGTCGACTAGGTCGACCCATGACGAAGTCGACTAGGTCGACGAAGTCGATTAGGTCAACTTATAACGAAATCGACTAAGTCGATTTATGAACTGAGTCGACTAGGTCGACTCACGACGAAGGAGTATGGTAATCAAAGTCAACCGAGACGACTCAACAGTAGCTAGGCCTACTAGTAGGGTCAAGTCGACGGAATTCCGGATAAGTCGACCAAGTCGATCGTAGTCCGTACAGATCAGTCAAGTCGACGAGGTTAAAATAAATTTATTCATTTTCAATCACGTCTGTTAAAGATCGTAACTGATCTTAAATATCCAGGAACGTGATCCCACATATCAAGGGGGTTGTTGAGACACTCCCGCGATACTAGGGATCACGATCTATATCACGATCTATAAAACGATCTATCTGTTACGTGTTAATCACGTACAAGTCCTCTATAAATAGCAGAGGAATTCTTCAAGATAAAGACACGACCACACACAGCCAAAACTCTGAAGTTTGTTCGTCAACCTTAGGAATTAGATACCTCGACCCGGTTTATAGGTCAACTCCCCTTCCACCAGCAGAGTGAGCTCGTAGGGCCTTTGCCGTCAACTCCCGCCAGCGACACCACCGACGGAGTGAGCTCATAGGGCCTTCGTCACAGCTTCCCGCCAGCGACCACCACCGACGGAGCGAGCTTCCAAGGCCTTCGTCACAAGTTCTCCGCCGTCACAGATTTCCACATCGTTGTCACCACTTGCACTTTTTTCATTTCTGATGGCTGTAAGCCCTGTTTTCTTAATTCATTAAGATTGTAAGACTTGCATTTTATTTCAATAAAATTGTGCATCTTCTTACTGGCGACCACAACTTAATTCCTGTGAGTCCTTAGCCAAATATTTCCGACGTGATCCGTTCTATAGGCGAACACGTTTTTGGCGACCACAGTGGGAGAACGTTGAGAAAAAAGGATCTTAGTCTCAAATGCCGAGAAATACTCGAAGCCGTGAGTCTCAGAATCCCTTAGATGGGGAAAACCAGGAACTTCCTCCGGGAATGAACTTGGAAGCGCCGGCCCCAGGAGGCCAGGCAGCTACAAACCAGTCCACTTTTGATTCACACGCCCAAGCGCCGGCCCTAGGAGGCCAGGCAGCTACAAACCAGTCCGCTTTTGATTCACATGCCCCGTCCGAATTTATTTCGAGACTGGAGTTCCACAAGGAATTGGGGAATGTGCGTCAGGAGTTGACTGATATGAAGGGCATCCTAATCGATGTCCAAACTCTAATAGGACGACTTTCTGGCCCGAGGGACGAGGAAAGAGTGCGACCTCGTATGAGAGAGGCCCCCTTTAGGGAGTCTACGTTCATGGCAGACGCTCGTCGGACTACTCAAGGGCCACGTAACGTGACTTTTGAGCAATCTGAGATAAGGACGAATGCTCTCTTTGAACCCGGGAATATGGTTTCCCCTGGTCGACCCTCTTCTTCACGTAGTCGACCAGCGAATACGTATTGGGATGAGGAAGAGGACTTCCAAGAGGAAACAGATCGGGGGGAGGATTTTATTCCGGCTCATCGCCCTGGAAAAGAGCCAATGGTCGACGCAGTTGGAGGTCCCTATGAGCCTGGACCCCGGGGTGGTAATCATCGTGAGGAGCCTTCATTTTATGTGAGGGATCCAACGAGCCAGACAATGGGAGTAAGGCCTTCGTATAGCCCGATAAGGCTAACTCGGCTCGCAGGGCAGGGGCCGACAGGCGGTGTACCCCCAGACTTAAGAGAAGCCATAACTCAGGTTATAGAGCAAGTCGTCCCCGGAATAGCTCGGCGAAATGACACCTGTTTATACAGGCCTCCTTATCCTGCGTACATTGACAGGGATTTCCCTTTACCTAGGGGTTATAAGGTGCCCGACTTCACTCGCTTCTCAGGTGAAGATGAAATGACTCCACTTGAGCATATCGCTCGCTTCACTCATCAACTTAGCGAGGCGGCCGGGAATGACTTCTGGAAACTCAAGCTCTTCCCGAATTCATTAACCGGGGATGCCTTTACCTGGTATGCAGGTTTGCCGTCGGGGTCAGTAGCTTCATGGACTCAGATGCAGTCCATGTTTGTTAAAACTTTTGCTCGACTTGATACCCCCATGTCAATGTTTGAGGTTATGCGCCTTAGGCATGCTAATGGGGAACACCCGGGGCAGTTTTTAATGAAACTTAGAAAGGCCTTATTACGGTGTAGGCCTCCCATACCGGAGAGAGACCAGTTGCTCCTCGCATTAAATGCGTTGTCCATTCCTTTCCAGAAAAAGCTTCAAGGGGAGCGCTTTGCCGATTTATATGATTTGGCAAGGAGAGCCACTGAGTACTATCAGCTCCTAACAGAAGAGGCCAAGCTGACTCGAGCCTACCAAGTTGATACTTATGAAGTCGACGTGGCCGAGTTTGTTAAGGGAGAGTCAACTATATGTGACCTCTTGACTAGGAAAAATTCTAAAGCCAAAGCCTCCCAGAAAAATGCCGAGGAAAGGAAGTACTCCTTCGACACAGATAAAGTCGACGCCATTTTTTACTGGCTTTATCAAAAGAAAAGGATCAGGCTTAAGCCAGGTCATCGAGTCCCTCAGACAGAAAGGGAAAAAAGTAGGAATTACTGCAAGTGGCATGGTTCCTTCACCCATACTACCAAGGACTTCCTGTCCTTTAGAAATATAATTCAGGATTTAATAGAGTCTAAAGAGCTCTGTTTTCCTGAAGTCGATGAAGTCGCCATGGTGGATGATAATCCATTTGACGACGAAGTCGCCATTCATACATTTGATATATTTGACACTGAGGTTAACCTTGTAGAAGTCATTAACGACTCTGCTATACCCTCGCAGGATTTACAAGCAACCGGCGAGACCTTGGTGGCTAATGTCCTGATGAAGCGACTGGCTGAGCGTGGGGTCGTCATCCTGCCAAAGGGAAGGGACAAGTGGCTTTGCCACTGGCACCTGAACGACACTCACACGACGGACCAATGCCACATATTTAAGAAGTACCTCTTGGACAGTAAGACAGAAGACTGGTATGACCTAACTCCTTTCGAGGAAGCAGCAATGTCGTTGACTGCCCCACGAGGACCTTCTCACGTCCTCAAAAGTCCTCCTAGTGTGGATCGCCGACCGGCCTCGCGAGGAGGAAGAGGAGGTTGCCAGGGGCATGGGGGGAATGGAGAGGCAGTCGCCCGGGGTACAGAACGCCCAGCACGGCGACTTGAGTTTATGGACTCGTCTGGCCAGAGAGTCGTCAAGCAGAGGTACACTAGGACTACTACTGTCAAGGAGATAAGACCTCTGGAAGAATATAAGGGAGTAGACCGACCCCAACAGGCTGCAAGTCGCAGGCCTCGATATGCGTCACAAACAGTCGACCCCCAGGAATTGCGGAGGGGACCTCCTATCGCCCAATTCTTGGATGAGAAGCTACTGTGCCAGAAGTGCAAGCTGATCGCCCACAATCGGATACTTATTACCCAGCTCTGCACAGCATGCTGCGTCAGCTATTTCTTGCGGCTGGTCGACTTGTCCGCAAAAGGAGAGATGCTGGTAAAAGCGGTCCGCCCCGAGGGTACAGGTAATTCAAACCCCAGTAAACCCTCCTCGAATAGACCAGAAAATACTCCAGCGCAGGTGGGGTATGACCCAGTCGACGGCAGATTCGTGGAGGTAAGCCGACTCCCTTTTGGTTCTAAGAAACCAAAATTCGTCAAAGCCCCTAACCCTTCGTCTCAATGGCAAAAGGTTGAAAGGAAGGTTGCGCCCCCTTTAAGGGCTCAGAAGAGAAAGGAAAGGCGTCTAAGTCACGCCCAAAAAAGACCTAGGATGACCCCTGCGGTGCCACCCTCGGAAGGGAACCAAGCCGCAGAGAAACAAGTCGCGGAGCCCGAACGGGTCGAGTCTACTGATTACTCGGAAAACCCGGGCTCAAGCTTCGACTACACTCCTCTACGAGGAGACAGGCCCTGCGACTTCAACGCAGAACAAGGGCCCCTCGTGAGTTGTAACGCTCTCACCTTTCCTGCGGAGTTCGCCTGCAACGACAAGTCGGAGGCGCCGAAAGGTAAAACCCTGGACTCTAAGGTCACTTCTTTTCCATCTGGCTTCCCTCTGCACTGGCTGAGGAAACCATCGGATCGCATGAAACAGCACATGCACTCATTATACATCGCAGCCACCTTTGACGGTGTTTTGGTGGGTCGAGTCTTAATAGACAACGGCGCCACCGTCAACGTTCTCCCACTCACCAAGTTTAGACTACTTGGGTACAAGCCTAGCGAGTTGGTACGAACCGACGTTGCTGTAAGCGGCTTTAATGGGAGGAAGTCCGAATGCCTGGGGATATGCTCTGTGCATTTAGGCGTCGGAAGACACGAGCAGGAAACTGCTTTCTTCGTAATTGACATAGCCCCTTCGTTTAATGCGCTTTTGGGACGCGATTGGCTTCATAAAGCCGCCGCGATCCCGTCGACTTTGCATAGGGAGTTGATTTTATGGCTTGACTCTGAAATAGAGACTATCAGGGCTGATGAATACTCCTGTTGTGACAAGGACATTTTACATGCAGAAACATGCAAGACGATCTAGGACCTCACCTTGGATCAACGCTACAAGCTAGGAGACCCTACTGTCGGACCCCTAGGTGAACCCTCCGGGAAGTTCGACTTCATTGTGAGCTATGACACCTCTCACCCCAAGCCTGATGAGGGACCAATCGTGCCGACAGGATGGGGCCCCGACTTCACGGACAAGGATATAGATGAGGTCCTGCAGGAAGTAGTCCCGACCAAGGATGGAGGCAAGACAGACAACAGTCCTAATAGCGACAAGGGGGAGGCGCCCAAGAGCCAGGAAAGTGCTGCGACGGAGTTGGAGCCCGATAGACTCCTGCACGAAGGGTTGTATGGACAGTGACGAAGGAAGAGGCTATGCAGTCGCTGATCTCCTCCAGCGACTACAGGAGTATGCTAGGAAGTCTAGGAAATTAGGTTGCCAAATAAGCAATGTAAATGCTGAGGCTAGCTTATCTAAGTCCATTGATACCGACTTAGGCGGTGTCTAGGGTCGCGAGTCACTTATGATGCCATGTGACCCGCTTGTAAGTATCAATTTAGGCGAGGAATCTAGCCCTCGGATCGTTTTCGTTAGTTCTTCAATGAATAAAGAAATTTTCGATTCTATTAAGGCTACTCTTGAAGAATTCAAGGATTGTTTCGCTTGGGACTATACTGAAATGCCGGGTCTAGATCGCCGACTTGTAGAGCATAAGTTGCTAATCAAAGCAGGATTTAAGCCGGTTCAACAGGCACCAAGGAGAATGACTCATGAAGTCACTCAGGCAGTATTTGAAGAAGTCAAGAAGCTCTTTAAAGCTGGGTATATAAGAACATCGAGGTACACCGAGTGGATATCCAGCATAGTCCCTGTCATCAAGAAGAATGGCAGGATTAGAGTCTGCATCGACTTCAGAGATTTAAATCGTGCTACTCCAAAGGATGAATATCCCATGCCCATTGCAGACGACTTAGTCGATAAGACGGCAGGGCACCAAATTATGTCATTCATGGATGGTTTCTCAGGATATAACCAAATTTTCTTGGCTGAGGAAGATATCCATAAAACCGCGTTCAGATGTCCCTTAGGCATTTTTGAGTGGGTAGTCATGCCATTTGGGCTCAAAAACGCTGGTGCAACCTACCAACGAGCTATGAACGCCATTTTTTATGCTTCGATTGCCAAGACAGTCGAGGTGTACATAGATGATATAGTGGTCAAATCAAAAGATGAGAGGTCGCATGTTAATGATCTTAGGAATGCTTTCATCCAAATGAGAAAGCATCAGCTCAAACTAAACCCTCTCAAATGTGCTTTCGGAGTAAGAGCAGGACATTTCTTAGGGTTCCTAGTTCATCAACGTGGCATAGAAGTCGACCAGAACAAAGTGAATGCCATTCAAAGATTGAACCCTCCGAGTAACAAGAAGCAGTTACAGGCTTTCTTAGGGAGGGTCAATTATCTCAGGCGATTTATTGGTAACGTCGCCGGACGGACAGAAGTCTTCTCGACTTTACTAAAGGCGAAGGGAAACTTTGTGTGGGGTGACGAACACCAGAAAGCATTTGAAGGCTTAAAGGAGTATTTAATGAAGCCGCCTGTACTCGCCCCTCCTCGGGTAGGAAAGCCTTATCTGCTTTATGTGGTAGCAACTGAATCAGTCATCGGAGCCATGTTAGCCCAAGAGGCGGAAGACAAAACTGAGAGAGCGGTCTACTATTTGTCAAGACAACTAACCGCTACAGAAAAGCGTTATACAATTAAGGAGAAGTTATGCCTGTCAGTCTTTTATACTGTTACTAAGCTAAGGCATTATATTGGATCCCAAGAGGTTCATGTCATTACCAAGTCTCCAGTCATAAAGTACTTTTTCGAAAGTCCCCTACTGACTGGGAGAATTAGTAAATGGAGTTTAGTGCTATCCGCATATGATCTACGATTCAAATCCCAACAATCGGTGAAAGGACAGGCTCTAGCCGATTTCTTGGTAAGTCACGATCCATCGGTATCGATTGACCAAGAAGAATCCCTTGAAGACGTCTGGCAGGGTTGGTTTGACGGATCTTCGGCGAAATCCGGCGTAGGTATAGGCCTTCGTATACTTTCGCCACTAGGGAAAGATGTTCGTCTAGCGTATCGCTTGACGGCAGATCACACCAACAATGCGACTGAATATGAAGCTTTGATCACGCTCCTGAAGGAACTATTAACCCTGGGAGCCAAGAAAGCCACAGTGATGGGGGACTCTCAACTGGTGGTTAACCAGATGAATGGTACTTCTATATGCCAAGAGAAACTCACGCCCTATCATCAAGTCGCCCGCAAACTGGTCGAGCGATTTGAAGCGATCACTTTTTCCTTTGTAGGTCGAGGAGAAAATACCATCGCTAATGACTTAGCCCAAAAGGCTTCAGGATACAAGGCCAAAAGAGGAAGCGATTGTATCCCAGAAATAGTTTCCCACCTAGCTCCCCAAAGCGACGCGTTCACCCCGGACATAATGACAAGCGATAAGGATTGGAGGAGGCCAATCACCAACTTCCTTTCCGACCCAACACAAAAGGCGAGCCAAAGAATCAAGACTCAGGCTCTGTCATACACCCTTATAGATGGGGTACTTTACAGAAAGACCAAGGAAGGAGTCCTACTAAGGTGCGTCGACTTAGACGAAGTGACCCCAATTATGTTAGAAACTCATCAGGGTTTATGCGGGTCTCACCAATCTGGCACCAAAATGTCTTGGACTATCCAAAGACATGGTTTTTACTGGCCATCAATGCTAAAGAACTGCATAGAAATGGCTAGGGGATGCCAAGAGTGTCAAAAACATGGTCCGGTGACAAGGGCCCCAGCGTCCGACTTAGTCTCAGTCGTCAAGCCTTGGCCATTTAGGTCTTGGGCTTTAGATATAATCGGGGAAATCCATCCGCACTCAAGTAAAGGTGACGCCTATATTCTAGTCGCCACCGATTATTTTACTAAATGGGTCGAGGCTCAGGTATATAAGAAGATCGATCACAAAGAAGTGATCGATTTTCTCAAATCATCCATCATCTATAGATTTGGAATTCCCCAGAATATCGTAGTGGACAATGGCACCGTTTTCAATAATGAGAAAATGCGAGAATTCGCTACGGAGTTCGGTATCTCAATCACCAACTCGACACCTTATTATCCTCAGGCGAATGGACAGGCTGAAGCTACCAATAAACTCATAAAGAACAATATTCAGAAAATGGTTGGTGCAAATCCAAGAGGATGGCATGAACTATTACAAGACACTTTGTGGGCTTTAAGGGTTACCAAAAGAGAAAGCACGAGGGAAACCCCTTTTTCACTAGTATATGGGCAAGACGCCGTCCTACCTATTGAGGTTCGATACAAGTCGCTCAGAGTGACTCACCCTGATTTACAAGACGAGGCAATGTACCTCGCTTTGGAAGGATTAGAGAAGAAGCGGCTTGATGTAATAGACCGACTCGAGGTGCATAAACAAAGGATTGCTAGGCATTATAACAAAAAGGTTGTCCATAAGCACTTTAAAGTGGGCGACTTGGTCTGGAAGATGGTGCTTCCCCTTAAATCGAAAGATCAAGTTTTGGGTAAATGGTCCCCTAATTGGGAAGGTCCATATGAGGTATGTGAAACATACTCATCTAATAGTTATCGGCTTATGACGAGAAGTGGGAGCAGACATCCATTAAAGGTTAATGGTAGATATCTCAAACCCTATCGCGCGACTATCTGGGAAACTCACCATAAAATCCTAAAACAAAGGACCCCATTAATTTGGGAAGCGCTTAATTCCTAAAGAAATCGCGCTGAGCTCCAGCAACGCGGTCTGGAAGAATGAATGGTGCGTAGTGGGCAGAAATTCATTTGAGACACAATGCACTTGGTTTATTGAGTAAAACAAAAACAATGGGATTGCATTGTTCTATGATTACAAATCTAATTTCCATAACCCGCCAACTTCTCTGAAATCGAGGACAAGGGATTCACGAGCTCGTCGCTTCGCGTTCAACTTGTTTCGCTGGGCATAAAGGTCGACGACCTTTTCCCTATCTTTCTCAGCATTGGCCTCCAGCTCCTCGATTTCTTGAGTATTGATCGATCCAAGCTGCTGAGTCAGGTCATTCTTGAGGTTCGTATAGAACTCTATTTGTCTCTCTGCCTCGGTCAGCTTCTCTTGCATGTCGACCAAACGTTGGCGGGCGTCCTGCGCAGCTTTAGAGGCCTGCCCTCGAGCTTCATTAGTCGACTGAATCTTCGAGTCGGTCGATTCCAAGATGCGCAGGTCGGCGTCGTAATCCCTCCAGCGGGTCCAGTACGTCGACTTGAAGCTCTTGTAGGCCCCCAATATTTCGCCCGTAACCCGAGGGGATGCCTCGATTCTCTTCAACAGCTTCTGCATCCTCCTGAACTCGTTGACGCCTAAGGGGTCGATGAGCAGAAGTTGGCAAAGTTCTTCGATATCCTCGTGAAGCTTCACACACGGGTCTTTGGTCGACCTAGAAGTCGCCGCAGCAGGATCCTGAAGAATAAGAAGCAAAATATTGTGAAACAAGACCCTAAAAAAGGCCAACGACCTCGCGCGATCAAGTACGTACCTCTGAAGGCAATATATCCTCAGAGCTCTCGTCTGAAGAAGAGGGGGGAGGAGGAATCTTTTGTCGGCCAGCAGGCACCTTCACCCTCTTCGGACGAGCCTATAAGGAAGGATACAAGAACTCCAGTTAAAATCGCAATGATACTACTATGTTCTGTTTAAAACAAGAACACATACCATCGTTGGTGTAGGAGTTTGAACTGGAGGAGAAGGAATAGCCTGGTTTTCCTCCTCACGAGTCGACTGAGTCGGTGGGTCGACCAAGATCGTGACATCCAGAGTGACCTGTCCTTGAGCCAAGGCCTCAGGGGTGTGCCGTTCCTGAAACAGAGTATGATGCAGAACCGAAAGTTCATATATGAACTATCAAAACAAAACTGGAGTCATCAGAGTCATACCTCTGCGGCCGGCCTTTGTGACTACAGCTGAAGACACTGGCACCGCAGCTGGTACCTTGGTAGATGAGGTCGCCGCTGAAGCGGTTGGCGACCTGGATGGGGTCGCCGCTGCTGCGGTTGGCGACCTGGACGGGATCGCCGCTGCTGCGGTTGGCGACCTGGACGGGATCGCCGCTGCAATATTTGGCGACCTACGAGAGGAAGTCGCCACCTTCACCAGTCTCTTCCTCTGGGATAGAGGCATCTCCTCAAGATCTTCTTCCTCGGCCGCCTTGCGCTTTGGAGCGTTTTTAGATCGAGCCTTAGAGGGATCACCTGCGGTTATTTCCCTGGAGCTCGCAACTTTAGCCTTCCCCTTGCTGGTCGACTTGAGTCTAGAAGTAGCAGGGGCAAGGGGGGCTTTAGGCGTGGGTTTTCCAAGGCCCCGAGGAAGCGTTGATCCTGAAAAGGAGGAAGCTTATGATTAATATTAAGAAACCAATACTCTTAAAGTAAAACTAAGTCTTTACCTTTTGCTTTAATGTGCGCGTCATCGATGTAAAAATCAGGTTCCTTGGAAACCTCCAAGAAATGCATCAGGGCCCGCAGTTCTTCATAGGTAGTCGACCACAGCACAGTGAAGAACTGTGTGGCGAAGCAGGCAGAAGTGTCAGATGGGAATTCCATCTGGGTGAGCTGCATCTTGTGATTGAGCAAGTCGAGGGTCTTCTGGTCAATTGACTTGCACGCAATCCTCTTCGTCCTGTCCCCGTACAAGCCGCCGGCAGGGTCAGCAAGTGGAACTGCTACACTTTGGATAAACCCAAACTGCCTTACACACAGTTGAGGGTTATAGACTTCAAAAGTCAGGTAGCCGTCGAAGATAACTGGCAGATCTCTGCGGGTCAATACTCTATTCCAGAAGCCACGAGCAGCTTGAAGATTGATTTCCTGAGCAAATGTCTTGCCGCCTGGAAAGGGTGCCCAGTTGCGTCGATCTACCCTGCCGAAGTCGACTATATGCTTTAGGTGGCCAGTGATCGATGTCATAAGCCATTGATCCTTACGCTGGCAGCACTGATCTAGGATGGTCTCCCCATAATAGGAGGATTCGAGGGGCGAAGAAGGACCCTTGAACCCGGTCAATCCCGGCATCCACATGGCCGACCAGAGATGGACTAGCCAGAGCAACCCTCCTGCTGGATGTTTTGGAAATGGCTTGATTTGAGACGTCGCTCTGTCCAGATCATGATAAAGAAGACCCAAAACGAAGGGACCCCAGGAGATTTCTTCATTAGTCTCCCTCAGAAAATTGGCCACCGCATAAGAAGTATGGCTGACTTTCTTCCCAGGGAAGCAATAGACGAATTTGCTCAACCAGGTGCTAAGGAACTCGACCTCCTCCTGGGCGCCAAAACCTTCAGTCGACAATCTCTCATCTGACTTCTTGCCTGCCGAGGCCATCTTCAGATGCCTATTCACCACCTCCATGTACTGAAGGGCGCCCTTAGGATTAATATCACCTGCCTGAGAGTACTGCCGAACAGGGCAGCCATTGATTTTGCACCTGGTCAAAATCTTCACATCTGCCAATGTAACAGACATAGGACCTTCCGGGAAATAGAAGCAGTTGACAGCAGAGTTCCAGAAAGGCAGCATGGCCGAACAAACCCTAGGATCACAATTCTTGTCTGCCACAGACATTCTAAAGAATCTCAAAATCTTCATATTCCTAAACCTCTCTGTGAAATGCTCCTCCCACATCTCAAGCCATTCTACCATCTCAGACTTAAATGCAGAAGGAAAACACAGGAAAGATCCCTGACCTTCCCAGTTGAGGGGATCGATGAAGTCGGGATGACAAATCGGGATGGGCTTCTCGGTGATGAGATAGTTAAGCGGCACCGTCTTCGAGAAAAGATTCTTCGGCAAGATGGGTCCAAGAGTGACGCCCGACCCCTGATCCTCTGCGACCGGAACGGGTCCGGTTGGCCCCGCACGCAGATTATGGAACTCAAAACACTTAAAAGTTGACATCTTTTTGAAGATCGAAGGGGTTTTGGTAAGGGAGACGAAGGGTTTCTGGGAAACAAGGGTTTCTGGTTTTTTGGAGAAGATGGAGAAGTGTTGAGCAAGGAAGAAAAGTGCGGGAAAAGGACGATGACTCTCCTTTATATAGGGTATGATTTCTGCTGAGTCGGCATAGCCAACCCAGCATAAAAGGGGGGCTTATGTTGACATGGCAAATAATTTTGGGCCTGGGCTTAGAACAGAAACCCAGTAATCACTCAAGTCACACCCCGAGACGACCCAAGATACAGTCGTCTAGGCCGACTCACGACGAGGTCGACTAGGTCGACCCATGACGAAGTCGATTAGGTCGACGAAGTCGATTAGGTCGACGAAGTCGATTAGGTCAACTTATAACGAAATCGACTAAGTCGATTTATGAACGGAGTCGACTAGGTCGACTCACGACGAAGGAGTATGGTAATCAAAGTCAACCGAGACGACTCAACAGTAGCTAGGCCTACTAATAGGGTCAAGTCGACGGAATTCCGGATAAGTCGACCAAGTCGATCGTAGTCCGTACAGATCAGTCAAGTCGACGAGGTTAAAATAAATTTATTCATTTTCAATCACGTCTGTTAAAGATCGTAACTGATCTTAAATATCCAGGAACGTGATCCCACATATCAAGGGGGTTGTTGAGACACTCCCGCGATACTAGGGATCACGATCTATATCACGATCTATAAAACGATCTATCTGTTACGTGTTAATCACGTACAAGTCCTCTATAAATAGCAGAGGAATTCTTCAAGATAAAGACACGACCACACACAGCCAAAACTCTGAAGTTTGTTCGTCAACCTTAGGAATTAGATACCTCGACCCGGTTTATAGGTCAACTCCCCTTCCACCAGCAGAGTGAGCTCGTAGGGCCTTTGCCGTCAACTCCCGCCAGCGACACCACCGACGGAGTGAGCTCATAGGGCCTTCGTCACAGCTTCCCGCCAGCGACCACCACCGACGGAGCGAGCTTCCAAGGCCTTCGTCACAAGTTCTCCGCCGTCACAGATTTCCACATCGTTGTCACCACTTGCACTTTTTTCATTTCTGATGGCTGTAAACCCTGTTTTCTTAATTCAGTAATATTGTAAGACTTGCATTTTATTTCAATAAAATTGTGCATCTTCTTACTGGCGACCACAACTTAATTCCTGTGAGTCCTTAGTCAAATATTTCCGACGTGATCCGTTCTATAGGCGAACAGAGCCTGACAAAGAATTCAATAAGTATCAATCAATCATTTTCGAGATGGTCAATTTCTAAATGGAAACAAAAAAGAACATCAATGAATGACCTGGATGGCAAGAGCCTCAGCCCATTTTGTAATGTATGGGGCGTGCATCTCCAATTGAAGCTTGATGAACTTGGAGACACACTCACTAGGAATCAGCCTGTTCAAATCAAATCCTCCCCAGAGTCAATATCCTCAGCAAGTCTTTGCAAGCAACCGCCCATGAAGTACTGAAATGCAAAGGAAAAGGATGGTTATGTAGGCAGCAAAACAATTGTGACCAAGTCCGAGCGCGGAACAGTTTGTTGTATAACAGGATTATCGGTATACCAGAAGGGTTAATACCAGAGTAATAAGAAAGGATTGGGAAAAAAAGATGACACCCGTTGTTAGATTTGGCAGACAAATAACTAGTGACATAAGTGGCTAGAGCCAGGATGTTTAAACAACCGACACTAGTCCACACCGTTTCACAAGCGAGATTCTCTAGGGATTGGCAGATACAATGGACTCCTAATTTTCCATTCCATTCCACCTCTTCCTTTAATCCTAAAACCAAACAGACCACAAGTTCAATTGCTTATTCACTTCTTCAAATCATGACGGGCAAATGGGGAGCTATACCTCCACCAATGCAAACTCCCTTCCTGGGGAAAGATCCGATGATAGCTGGAGATGGACCCTCTTCCTTCGCACCGGCGATCATAGCAGCTTCTCACCGTCCCAGTGTTTTCTACAAACCCACAAATAGCATCAAACAGCATTGATCCCCGAAAACACCACAATCTCCAAAAAAATCGGCGCATACGACATTCGACACATGTAAAACCAGCCAATTGACTTCGTTAGGATACTATACTACGACCTCCGATTAAGCTAATACTGAATAATGCTCTCATTACCCAGCCCCACGCATCACAACTAGACGCCCATTCACAAGATCAAACAGAGCATCACCATGGCTGGAAACAGAAGAGAAGAACATAAACCATCTAACTCTCGTAACAAACTTTTCGTACTTCTGCTATGTATAGTTACACAAATATTTATATTAAGTATATGTTTCAAGGCCTTATTGATGGCCCAGCGCACATACTAAACATTATGTACGAAATTACACCTTCCCTCATATGACAGCAGCTACTATCCTTTTTCCTTCTTGATTACGACTTCTTCTTGTGTTCCACCTTCTTTCTCTTGAAACTCCCCCTCAAGATGTGCAAATATATTCTTTAAACACATCTTGCTCAGCAACCAACAAAAACGAGGACCGGAAAAACTTTTAGTAAAGAAATCTGTAATATGATCTTTTGAAGGAAAAAACTACACCCTAGTCACCTCTTCTTGTACTTTGTCTCTTACAATGTGGCAATCCATCTCCAAGTACCTAGTCCTCTCATAAAAAACAGGATTCTTGGAGAGATGTATGGCTGATTGAGTGTCGCAAAATAGTGTAACTGATTTATTAACTTCAATTCTACAGACTTTCAGTAATGATATCAGCCATATAATCTCACAAGTAGTGACTCCCAAAGCTCCATATTCAGCTTCTGCACAGCTTCTAGCTACTGTGGGTTGCTTTTTACTTTTCCAGGAGACTAAATAATCTCCTAAAAATACACAATAATCAGTCAATGACTTCCTGGAATCTGGACAGCTACCCCAATCACTATCACTATATGCCATCAACTCATTGGAAGTTTTAGAGCTAAAAAACAGCCCTTGGCCTGGTGCCTTCTTCACATATCGTAAAACTTGTAATGCAGCTTCAAAATGCACAGAAGTCGGATTCTCCTTAAATTGTGGTAACATTTGTACAGAATTCATTAGGTCTGGCCTTGTTAATGTTAGGTACATCGACCTGCCAACTAACTTTCTGTAAACTGTAGGATTCTTTAGTACTTCACCATCTTCTTTGGACAATCTGTGCCCTGGAATCATAGGTACAATAGTTGGTTTTGCTCCAAGAAGTTTATGTTCCTTCAACAACTCAAGAGCATATTTTCTTTGTGAAAGTACAATTCCAGAATTTGATCTTGCAATTTATAATTCCAGAAAATACCTGAGATCACCCAGATCTTTCATCTTGAAGCATGATTCCAAATAAGACTTAAGCTTCTATATTGTTGTCAATTTGAGCTCCCAATTGCAATATCATCAACATACACCAATAAAGCAATGAAATCATGTCCTGATCCCTTCAAAAGAGTGAATGATCAGCCCTGGATTGATGAAACCCATACTTCAGCAATGCAGTCACAAAAGTTGAATTCTATTGCTTTGACGCTTGCTTAAGTCCATAAAGAAACTTTTGCAGTTTACAAACCAGTTTCTTGCCTACATTCTCCCCCTTAAATTACACATTATCAACCTTCAAACCCAAAGGAACATCCATATACACTTCCTCATCCAAATCTCCATTCAAGGAAGCATTGTTGATGTCCAATTGACAAAGAGACCACCCATGCATGGCTGGTAATGCTAAAAACACTCTCACAGTAGCTTGTTTGGCTACCGACTGAATGTCTCGGTATAATCAATCCCCTCCTTTTGAGTGTATCCTTTAGCTACAAGCCTTGCTTTGCACTTATCAATGCTTCCATCGGCTTTGAACTTGGTTTTGAATAGCCACTTACACCCAATCGGTGTCTTTCCAGAAGGTAACTCAGAAATAATCCCCGTTTTATTGTCAGCTAGAGTAGAAATTTCAGCATTGATAGCCACTCTCCAATGTTCATGCAGAACAGCCTCATCATAACTTGTAGGATCAGATGAAGACATAATATTTACAGCAAAAGCTTTATAAGAAGGAGATAGAGAAGAATAAGAAACAAAAGCTTTATATAGGATGTGTTGTAGGATGTTTAGTGCTGAATGACTGTGCTTCAGATAGAGCTAAAGAAACATGATAATTCTTCAAGTAAGTAGGCATTTGTTTTAATCTGTTGCTTTTCCTATTCTGGACAATGTTTTCAGATACATGACTTGTATCAACAGAATCTAATGCATGAGATGAGTCAGATGAGATGATTCGACTTGTTTCAACAAAAGAGTTGTGTCCAGCTTTGTCAATGCTAATAAATCTACTTTGTCAAATCCAATTGAAAAATGTTCAGGATCCACTGAGACAAATGTATTTACAGTTTGAAATGGAAAGACATGTTCATAAAAAATGGCATTTCGTGACACAAACATTTTGTTATGCAGTAGATCATACAATCTGAAACTGTTAACCTGATTTTGATGCTGAACTAAAGTAACGCGTTACTCATGGTTAGCAGTAATGTTTCATGAGTTGCATGCTTATCCTTTGTGATGAGCTTGAGCAATGTGTTGCTGAATCACAGCTAGTAACTGTTATATGTTACAGTAAGTTGCTACTGTGACATTACAAATACATATTGAAAATATAGAAACAAATTTCCAATACCCACGTTTTATTTTGGGTTATCTCAGATTATTCGTCTGAGTGTCCAAATTCATTTAAATGTAGTTTAATAATCTCATTATAAAGATTTAGGTAACTAAATATTGTGAGATTAGCTTTCCAAGTTTATTTTTAGAAACAAAATATGTTTCTGATATCCTGCAGCAATGTTACGCTGGAACATGATGAAATATCTAATCAAATATTGTTGATTGATCATAATCGACCAGATAAGATTATGATCAGATTATAAAGATTAGAAATAATTTATTTGATTAAGATAAGTGAGGAAAGTTACCGTTGGTACTTACTCTCCATAGCACAGCGATCGGTCGAGCAGACCGTTGCTGAGTCCTGACTGCCAATTTTGGCAACAAATCTCGAAGACTGCCTGGACGTCTTCTGTGCTTCCTTCTCCATTATAATCTGACTAAGGACGACAGATCCAAGCGCCTTTGTCCGTCTGAGTGGTTCCAAAGCCTGAGTGATCTGAGTGAAGCTTTGAGGTCGACGAAGGATGGAATGTGCTAAGTGTCTCCTGGTTCTTTCTCTTGCAAGCTGCGTGTGAGAGTGTCAAGGGGCTGAGGTCAGATCCTTCGATCGTCGTGAGAGGGACTAGGTATCCTCGGTGTGTTTAACGAGCGGCTGGCGAATTGTCTGAGGGAAGCTAAGTGAATACCTGTGCTGAATTCAGTAACCAGTTGCTAACCCATCGGCAAAAAGCCGTTCTTGTCGTGTCTCTTCGCGGGGAAGTCTCGAACCTACGGAGTTTGAGCAGTTAAACACGCATTTGCGGGTGCGCGCCAGAAGTCTCGTGCCTGCAGGGTAGAACAGGAGTTGGGAACGCCGCCGGAGTGGAAATAGGTCCTCCCGAGCACAGGGGTGCTATGCAGAAGTCTCGAATTCCTGGGGACGGATAGTAGAGCAGGTTGCGTGGAACCCGCCGAAGTAGAAAATTCCACCCTAGGCACTGGGTGTGCAGTGCAGTGAGTCACGGCTGTGGTAACCGTGCACGTCCGAACTGAGTGTAGGACGTATACCCAATCTTAGTGGTCTTTGTGGTTATCTTTGTGGTTCTTCTCTTTGTGGTCTTTGTGGTGATCTGTGTGATCAACTTCGTGGTTGTCTCTTAAGCAATTACAGGCTCATCTCCAGGAGAGACAAGATTTGTGTGGAAATCCTCTGCTGAACGACAAAAGTGCTGAAGCAATCCTTTACTGTGAATCAGAAACGAGCTGCTCTCTGAGAAGTCTTTCTGTCACTGTAAGGATTATTATCTGAGGATTTAATATCTGACATAACGTTGTCTGTGTGCTTTGATAGACAGGCTTACATCTAAGCAACAACATTCTGTGTGGATTCCATTTAGCTACCAACTGCTGAGGAAAAGTATCATTCTGCTGGAAACGAGAAGACTTCCACTGAGTGAGGAGCTGACCGTTGCCAGGAGTGATCATCAATTGTACAGGATTCTAAATCTCACTTTGTGAGAACCAAACGCCTAGTGCAAGGGCTCTTTGCACCCATTATATTATATAGTGGAATCACCTTGTTGGTGAAAAGTGGACGTAGGTCGATTAAGACCGAACCACTATAAACTATTATGTCCATTACGATCGCACAACACTCGTACAAAAACCTATTCGACAAAATCGTAACGATGTCAGCGAAGCAGATCTCATTCTGAGAAACGCTCTGCTGAGGTATAGTACGCTTCCGCTTACACTGAGAAAAGGGTGAAAAAGTTATAAACACTAATTCATCCCCCTCTTAGTGTTCCTGAACTATCCAACAGAAACCTTTAGTATCAATCTGATAACCTAAGAAAATACATTTTACTGCTCTAGTATCAAACTTTGTTCTTTCATGAGACAATGTAGAAGCATACCCAAAAACTGTCAAGTTGATTATCTGGCCTTTTAAGGAATAAAACTTCATAAGGAGTTTTGTTTGCTAACAATGGTGAAGGCAATCTATTCATAATGTGCACTACAATTAACACAGCCCCCAAAATTGTAATGGCAAATTTGACTGAAAATCAAAGAACGAACAACATTTAAAATATGTTGGTGTTTTCTTTCAACAACTTCATTTTACTGTGGTGTTTCAACACAGGTTCTATAATGTAAAATGCCTTTAGCTCTATAAAAACTATACAGCATAAACTCGTTTCCATTATCAGACATAAGACATTTAACATGTTTGTTGAATTGAGTTTCCACTATAGAACAAAACTGAGGAATCAGAACGGCAACTTCAGACTTTACCTTCATTAAAAACAACTAAGTAACCCTGCTATGATCATCTACTACTGGAAGAAAATATCTGTCCTTCAATTGTAGAAACTGAATAGGGCCCCCATATATCACAATAAATTAAGTTAAAACAATTAGATGAATTTTTCAAATGTACCGGAAATGATGCCTTTTTTCTGTTTAGCATAGGGACAAATAGTGCAAACTATTTTATTAAACCTTGGAATCAATTGATTACATTTCTGAACAAGTTGTAATCTTTCAAATGAAGGATGGCCTAGTCTATAATGCCATACATCAACACATGCAACCGAACTAGATGCAACATCTAAACCAGCTTTGTCAATGTTTGCCCTTCCTTGTAAGATGTATAAACCAGCTCTCTCCTTAGCAAGTCCAATCATCTTTCGTGATGATAGGGCCTGAATCAAACATGGATTTTTGAAGAAAACAACATAATACAATCCAGAAAGCATGATTTGACTAACATAAAGTAAATACATATGAAATGAAGGAATATACAGTACATCTTCAAGAATAAGATCATTTAGGACTTTCACAGTTCCTTTATGAGAAATTGAGAATTTTTCTCCCGTAGGAAAATGTACAGACATTTGAGAAACAGGTTTAGAAGTAAGAAAGAAATCAAACCTACTTGTTATATGATTTGTGGCTCCAGTATCAATAACCCAATGAGATGAAAGGCTTAAAACATGATCATTATGATTAGCATTTAGAGATATACCTGCTGCCTTATTGAAAGAATTGACAGATTTTTCAACAAAAGAAGTAGAAGTCACATGAGTATTTGCAGTTGAGACAGAAGGAATAGCAGCAGAAATGTTTCGAGATGTTCTTTCTAAACATTAAGAAAGGCCATAAGTTTCTAGACATGTTCTTGAACTTCAATTAAACCTAAATCACCCAAGTCACTTCCCAAATCAATCCAAGTACTGGACTCAGTAACTGTTGCTGCTCTAGGTTGTCCTGTATGTAATGGAAACTTCCCTCTTCTTCCTCCTATTGGGTTGGGAAACCCAATTATATAAAAACGCATGTCTTTTGTGTGGCCTTTCTTTCCACAATGAGTATATACAAGATCCAGTCTCCTGGTCCTTCTTCTGGGATCTTTTGATCCTACAAATGTTAGTGCCAATAGTGCCATGGACTCCATTTTGATTCATGTGCTATCAGAACCTGCATCTCCGGTTTTTCTATATGATTCTTCTTGAATCATCCAGAGAAGGGAAAGGCCTCATGCCAAGGATCCTGCTTTTGACTCCATCAAAATTATCATTCAATCCAACCAAAAATCTATGCACATAGTCCTGCATTTGAATTTATGTATATGCCTTGAAACATTCTGCATTATATTTTCCACATTTGCAATGAGGAAAAGGCCTAAAGTTGTCCTTCCGAGGACACCCAAGTGGCGTAAGGTGAGTGTTGGGTGCTTGGAACCTTGTCATGATCCCCGATTCGAACCCCACCATGCACACTCCACTTGGATTTACGGTTGGTCTCTTGGGCGATGACTAATAAAGCCCAAGAGCCGCCCACCTGCTGGGCCTTTAGGCCTCAACTGAAATTGGACTGACGGGGGAGCAGGCTTCAAGTCGGGCACAGAGGGGATGTAGTGGGGCTGGGCCTGAGGTTCACGGGCTCGTCAAAAGAGCAATCGAACCTCGTGAGAGGGTTCACAAAAAGTAAGTCTGCCACGAACCCCGCTGATATAAAAAAGGCCTAAAGTTCTTCAACTCTTCCCAAACATAGTTTAGATCCGTGTAGTAGGTATCAACTGTCATATTTCCCTACATAATTGTCATCAGCATCTGTTGCAACCTATTGATCTTTGATACATCAGGTTGTGCATATCTCTTCTTCAAAGCTTCCCAAATCTCAAACGCTGAGCTCATGAAGAACACATTTTTAGCAATAGACTCGGTTAGAGACGTCAAAATCCATGTAGTAACTAGAGTGTTGCATCTATTCTATGCAAAGTAAGTTGCATCATCAAGACCAAGGTTCAGTAAGGATCCATTTACGAAAGCCAACTTATTTCTAAAGACAAGAGACATTTCAAACGATTTGCTCCAAGTAAAATAGTTCATCTCGTCCAGTGGAGGTGAAACTATGACAAAGTTTAACGTATCAGCTTGGCTTACGAAGTACGGAGAGGTTGGATCTTCCGTTACAACCAATCTCCCCTGTTCCTAAACCATCTACGGGGCTACTACTGTCCTCCCCTGTTCTTGAGTCATCTGTGGAGCTGCAGCTGGCATCTCTTGATCTACTTGAGATCTTTCTCTGGGGAGTACTTCGGCAAACGATCTCGTCCGGCGCTCTGATACCATCACAAGATCAAACAGAGCAGATCACCATGGCAGGAAACAGAAGAGAAGAACAGAAACCATCTAACTGTCATAACAAACTTTTCATACTTCTACTATATACAGTTACACAAGTATTTATATCAAGTATATGTGTTAAGGCCTTATTGATAGCCCAGCCCACATACTAAGCACTATGTACATAATTACACTCTCCCTCATATGACAACAACTATTATCCTCCTTCCTTCTTGATTACGGCTTCTTCATGTGTTCCACCTT
Organism: Melastoma candidum; assembly: GCA_023653495.1. Taxonomy (NCBI): domain Eukaryota; kingdom Viridiplantae; phylum Streptophyta; class Magnoliopsida; order Myrtales; family Melastomataceae; genus Melastoma; species Melastoma candidum. The sequence continues at coordinate 10,636,756 of CM042882.1, read as the reverse complement.
CTTTCTCTTGAAACCCGGCAGCGATTCATTAGATAAGCGAAAAGGAAATGGGGATACTAACCACGTGGAGAAGAGCGGCGCTGAGGACACTCTCCCGACTCTTCCCCTCCTGGTAACCCACCGACGACGAAGACCGGGGAGGCCGAGACGGTGGAATCCACGTAATAGGGGGTCTCTGGTTTCGTGGGGGTGGTTGGGGGCCGTGGTAGGCTGGCCGGCGCTAGCGGAGGTAGAAATGCTAAGAGAGTGATTGGGTACGGCGTGGAGGAGGAGGGGGGGCCTTCCTGGCTGCGGATCGATACATGGGGGGAGGCAGACGTCATGGTGCCAGCAGAGGGGTTAAATGAATTTTACCCGGAAAGAGTGAGCTCATCCACGTGGACGTGAATTTGTGAAACCACATGTCAGCAGATGTAGCCAGCTCACCGTAAGACATCAGTTCCAGAGAGATTTGTTCCGTAGTAAGGGAGTAAGCAAAATATTTTGTCCAGCATTGAAATACTGTGGGAAGCGGCTAAAATCACACCACCGGTTGATTAAGCCGTTTTATGATTTTTTTAAAAATCTACATTAATTTACGAAAAATTTTGTGAATCTATAGTAGTTTATAAAAAAATTTGTAAAAATATATGAAAAATTATCGTAAAGTTTTAAAATTTTTGTAAATTCTCGAACCGCCTTCATTGTTTATTAACTTTTCATAAGGAATAATACTTTTTTTACGAAAAATTTTCATATTTGGCCTAAAAGCTTCGTAAAAATATATGCGCTTTTACGAAATTTTGAAATGGGTTCGTAAAAATGTACAAAATCTAACATTGCTAAATTATCTGTAATGAGCCGAATAATTTCGCAATGAGTTCGTAAAAATATACGAGTTTTTTTCCAGAATTTTGTAATGGGCTTCGTAAAAACGTACAAATTGAAATAATATTTTTCGTAAATTACAAAAAATCCTTATGAATAATTAATCAACAGTGACCAGGTTCATAAATTTATAGTAATTTACTAAACAATTTCGTAAAAATTTTCCTAATTAATCTAATTCGAAAATTATGAAAACTTTAAAATTTTTTTTATACATTTTTATGAAAAACTTTTGTAATTTACGAAACGTTTACGAAATATCGTCATTGTTTATTAATTATTCATATGGAGTTTCGTAATTTACGAAAAAAATATTGTTTCAGTTCATAGATTTTTACGAAGCCCATTTAAAAATTTGGTAAAAGCTCGTATATTTTTATGAACCCATTACGAATTTATTCAGCCCATTCCCAAAAAAATTCGTACATTTCTAAATTTCGTATTTTACAAAAATTCTACTGTTTGAATTCGTACTCTTTTACTAAGCCTATCATGAAAATTCGTAAAAGCTCGTAAATGTTTATAAAGTATTTATGAAGCCTTTGGGCCCTATATTAACTTTTCCATAAATAAAAAAATGGTCGTTACTGTTTTCGTAAAAATATACGAAACAATAACGGAATTTATGAAAGCGACTTAATCTCCCCGTGGGAGGCACTTTATCCGTTTCCAAATATTGTTGTTCATGACTTCGAGTTTCATTGATAACAACGATCTATCCTCCTTTAAAATAAGTTTTCAAATAAAACTCACGTTTATTTAAAATTTTAATGTTTTAAAAGATAAATTATTTGGTGGAACAAGTCAACTGTAACAAAGCTCCAGTTAGAGATGTCCGTAAGATATTCCTCGACGCCATTTTTGCTCATCGTAATACCTACAGGCCGATACATACCCATCATATATATATATACACATTTGACATTCTTGCAGACCTAACCTCCAGAAACCAATCGTGACAAAAATTGGTTTCTAGATCCTTATCCTTATCAGGTTTTTTGAATGTTTTTGGGTTTTTGGGTTTTTGGTTTTTTGAATGTTTTTGAGGATACGCGATCGGCTAACAACTCATTAAAATACATAAGACACGGATACAAGAGACTAAGAAGATACAGTAGACACAATGAGTCGTACAAGATCGGAAATACATGATCAAACTTAACACGGGAGTTTATAAAGACAATAAAAGTTTATAGCGGAAGATTTAACAAGAGTTCTAATATAAACAAGACTTTAAATACCTACGAAGATAGGTTCTATACTGGTTGTACTCCCTTAGTTTCTGCCAACTACGGCGAACCTGATAAGGATAAGGATTTAGAAACCAATTTTTGTCGGGATTGGTTTCTATCTCATAAGTGATAAGAGCATCAGCCTGATTATTAACAGACTTGGTAGTTTTATACTCTAAGTAAAGACCGAGCTGTCGGATACGAAATTGGATACGTCTAATGAATGATGGGCAGCTCCATGTACGGATCTCCATTTCTCTAATGGCAAATTCTTCAATATGACGATGGCGTATTCTCTAATTCTGAGGAAAAGGCGGTCTGCAGAACTGTCTCCTCAAAGGGGTCTCATGTTTTTACCTACTAACAATATCAAGCCTTGACCGGTGCCTGACAGCCCTCCTGGCTTAAGCGGCGAATTGGTCCACTTTGGCGAAGCTGGTAGCTTTACAGTATAACAGAGATTCCATAATCGAAAGATAATACTTTAAACAACCTTTCCTAAGAACGAAAGATAAACCATTCATGAAGATATCACTGAGAAATAAGACATTAAAGAACAAAGACATTAAGGAACATGAAAACATAATATGAAAACAAAAGGATTTGGGTTTTCCAGGTTTTTTGAATGTTTTGGGGTTTTGTTTTTTTGAATGTATTTGGGTTTAGCGAAGATAGAGAGTGTATGGAGAGGTTGAGAACTAAGACACCACTATCGCGACTATTGCCCCTGGGAAACTTAGAAACTCATGGAGAGGTTTTCAAAGTGTTTATGTATTTTTTCTTTGCTGGAAAACCTTTCATCTCCCTTCCGATCGATGGGGTTTTTATAGTACAAGAAGAGAAGATAAACTAGGCTGTGGTTAAGCCACGCTGCCTGTGCGAATTTTTCTAAAGCTATGAAAGTTATCTTATCAGCTTTACAAAAAGTCGTAAAGTCTATGAGCTAAAAAGTCATAAAGGCTAAAGCTATCTCGTCTTCTTCTGTCGACGCCTTATCTTCAGGGCATCTTATCATCCTTCTGTGACAACTTTGTCAAACCTTATCTCTAGAGAATCTTTGGTGGCCGACACCTTATCTTGAAATTCTTCGTATGATCTTATCTCCAAAGAATTGTCACATGGGCGGCCTGAGTGCGTGCTTGTTGCTCCTTAATTATTTCTTGAACGTTTTCCATACGGGTCCGAATTGTCTGAATCATGGTCTTGCGCTTGTTGCTGGAGGATGGTCCTGGGCCTGTGTCTAATGATGGTCCTGGGCTTTCATCTTGAAGATCAACCAAACTTAAGAATTCTTGGGCCAACTCATCCCAATTTATTCTGTTGTATGAATAATGATGAAGTGCACACTGAAGTTCACAGACATGATCTGGAACTGTGTCTTGGATCCGGGCTTGGATTATTTCTTCGTGGGTCAAATAATGGAATCCATTCTCTTGGCATAATTTCTGTTTCAAGAGTTCTTTACTCGCAAGAGAGTCTTTCCAGTCTGAAAAACTGTCATCTACACATAGAATCAGAGAATGTGGAAGATGTGCAAAATCATCAACTGTGTTAATGACAACTAGCGATTGAAGTCCTTCAACATAGTGCCAATGTCTGCGAAACAAATAAGTTGAATATGTAGTAATGCCAGGGTATTTTGCAAAATTATCCATATGGATTTCAAACCAATTCTTCCACTGAGTTTGTGGTGCAAACCAAGATAATATCTCTGCCAGATATGTATGTGGTCTTCTGTAAGGAGTATATGTCTGGAGATTTCCCAAATAATTCAAATATTCAAGTATCGCTTTAGTTGAAAATTCCAAAGCAACTGTGTGAGCATGAAAGAAATACCATAAAAACTATTTTAGCTCTATAGGAAAGATGTCAAGCGGATGGATTGGAATAGCCTGTAGGAAAGGGTATCTGGGGTGCATTCCATCCGTTGGAAAGAACATTTGTCCATGCTTTCTGAAGATCTGTACCAAATACTTATGCATCATGTCAGAAGTTCTGGATAATAATACTTCAATCTGATCATACCGAATAACTTCTGGAGGAAGTTATGCGTACTCCTACGGCTTAAATACTTTAGTTGTGAACATAGCCTGCAGCTTAGGATGTTATATCAAATTAGGATGTGCAATATCAAAAGGTCTGGATAAGAAGTCTGCTACGATATTAGAAGTACCTTTGATATGTCTTACTATAAAGGAGTACTGTGAAAACCATTCTGCTAATCTTAGCAGTTGTGCATTTGGTATTTTCTTTTTTTGAACTTGAGCATTGAGCCGAATGAAGAAAGGTCGCTTTCTACAATGAAGTGATATCCAACCAAGTGAAATTCAAACTTCTTTATACCACTTTTGACTGCAAGTATCTCTTTGATGATAGAATGGTAATGCTGTTCTGCTTGGTTGAACTTTCCTGATTTGTATGCACAGATGTGCTTCTTACCTTCCTTCTCTTCTAACAAGATTGCTGCCCAATAAAGATCACTGGCATCTGTTTGTAACACTCGAACTCCATCTGAAGGAATCTGCAATGGTGGAAGCAGTTGTAACTGTGTCTTCAGATATTGGATTGCCTATGTCTGGGCTTGTCCCCAAGGCTGAGCATCTTTCTTTAATTAGGCCTCAAGTGGACTTGTATACCTGCTGATTTTAGGCACAAAATCTCTTAAGTAATTCACAATTCCCAAAATTGTTGAACCTGTTTTATGGTTAGATGAGTGTTTGGGAATTTTTGCAGTTCCTGGGCAATATGTGGTCCAAAGTCTCATGTCAAGAAATTCAATTGAAGTTTCAAATAACTTCACCTTTCTTTCTAAAAGCATAATGCCATACTTTTGGAGTATCTCAACAAACTATTTCAACAAAATCTCATGAGATTCTTTGTCAGGGCTGAATAATAGGATATCATCAATATAAATCAGTACTGAGGATTGTATGGGCCAAAAAATACGAGTCATTACTTTCTAAAATAATGAAGGGGCAGTCTTCAAACCAAATGGTAAGACTGTCCATTGGAAATGTCCATTAGGGATGCAGAATCCCGTTTTCCATCTGTCATCAGGATGTATACCTAACTGCCAAAATCTATTCTTAAGATCAAACTTAGAGAATACCTTGGCTTTGGCTAATGATGAAAACAAGGTTGTCTTGTTAGGTAGTGGGAACTTGTCATCCTGTAAGAAGTGATTCAGAGGCTGATAGTTTATCATTAATCTCTTCTTACCTCTGGCTTGTTCTGACCGTTTGTTAACATAAAACGCTTCGCATGCCCATTGTGAGTTGGAATGCTCTATAAGTCTTTGGAATACCAAGATAATCTTACAGATCAGAGCCCCTCTATTTGCTTATCTTGTTCAGATTACCTCTATTTGTTTTCTTACTCTTTTTCCAGAGAGGGAGAGAGAGAGACTAAGTGCCCTATCAAAGACTATTGCCCTGATGAATAACCCAGTAGTTCTAAAGCAGATGATAAGAGAGGTTCAAAGATTTGATATATATATATATATATATATATATATATATATATATATATATATATATATATATATATCGGCAAAATATCTATTTATGGTCTTAATTTGTGCCAACTTTCTGTTTTGTCATTAATTTAGTTTGTTATATAATTTTGTTTCAACAATTTTTGTTTCTATTTTGATTTTGGCCAATTTTGAATTTTGTCCTGCGAAAGCCAAATATGTCTTAAGACATAATTTCTATTTATTGACTAAAAAGGAAAAAAAATTAAAAAGTAATAAATAATATTGAAACCTCACGTATGTTATTTTCTTTTAAAATTTCGATGATCAGATCAAGTGAGTTGAAAGCCGGAGGTGGACGATAGTTGCTGATGCAGTAAAAAATACACAAAATTAATGAAGGTCGGATGATTGCTCTATTATGTGGTCATTGCTATGGGTAAAGTAAATTATGAGGCGAATTAATGAGAGGTTGGAGCACCACTATTATAAGACACGGGTCAGACTATATTAAGGCATTGTTCGACTTTTGTTAGAAGAAATTCAAAATTAAGCAAAATTAATAAAAAAACGAAAGTTGATGGCGAAATTATATAATAAATTAAAATAATGACAAAATAAAAAGTTTTCTATGGTAAGTGACATGAACCTATATTTTGCTTTTTTTTTCTATTATCAGAGAAGGAAAACTTTTATACAAAACCGAGCACGGGACCCCGGGGGGGACAGACTTAGGATTTTTCTTATTCCAATTGTGTCGTTTTGCCCACAAAAGTAGTTGAGAGACGGACAACACTCCCTTAACACCCCCCCTCTCTCTACTGACGCTGTCCGTCCGTGAGCTCTCCCCCAGTTGAATTTCTCTTTCCTTTGGCTATCTCCCAAATCCCAAATTCCCCACGTCGCCATACTCCCGCAAATATCCCCATCCCCGACCGCCGACAAACCCCCCCCCCCCCCCCCCCCCCGCGGATCCCGAGTTATGGTCGAGACCCAAGTTCCCTTATCCGCGAGACTCCACCTCTTCTGTCTCCTCTGGATTGCCGCCTTCGTCTCTATCTTCTTCTGGCAGAGGAACTCCCTCTCCGGGCCCTCGGACTTCGGTCTCCACCGGCGGGCGGCCACCGTGGGGTTGTCCCAGTTCCCGAGGCTGAGGCCCCGGTCTTTCGATTTAACTGAGTTTGGGGCGGCCGGGGACGGGATCACGGTGAATACGGGGGCGTTCGAGAGGGCGGTCGCCAGGATTGCTGGGGTCGGGTGGCGGGGTGGCGGTGGCCAGCTTAATGTTCCCCCCGGGCGGTGGTTGACGGGGCCGTTTAACCTGACGAGTCACATGACTTTGTTCTTGGCCGAAGGGGCAGAGATTCTCGGGATTCAGGTTTTGTAGTTTTACTGCAATCTGGGCGTATGCTTCGTGATCGTGATTGGACAGAATTGGTTGATTTAGTTAGAAATAGATAGAAGGGCGTCTGCATTAAGTGTTCAGGGATGACAGCTAATTGAGTTCTAGCTAGATTATAGACAGTCCCGAAGCGGTTCGTTAATGAGATTGGTTAGACAATTTTTCATTACTTTCATAGGTACGATTTACTAGTTTGGATATGGTGAGTAGTCTAATTCCCGAGGTTACTACTGCGAGCTTGTGACGATAAGTGAAAGGCTCATCAGATGGAGTCGTTATGCATCATCTTGATCATTATAATGATCTTGTTGTTGAGACATTGCCTCCTGTATTAGGGAACTCCTAAGAGAATCTTTTGCTAGTAATTTTGTGGCTTGCACCTTATATCGTGTTTTCCTTTGTTTGGAACTGTCATAGCATAGAGGAGAGTGTACAGAGAGTGTGGTTAATTTCTTCTAGTATCTTGCTTGAGACCGATTATGATATCATGCGTGTTCACCCATTCAGGACCAAAGGTATTGGCCTTTGATGCCTCCATTGCCGTCTTATGGATATGGTAGGGAGCATCCTGGGCCACGTTATGGGAGTTTGATTCATGGTCAGAATCTCCGAGATGTTGTTATAACAGGTGGTCTTCATGTTACATCCTTCATTCTACGTTAATCGGAATGTTTTCGCTAGCATAATCTTCGATTAAGTTAGCTGGTTTTAATATAATTGTGTTATTCTCGATGAGTAGGGCATAATGGCACCATAAATGGACAGGGTCAATCATGGTGGAAGAAACATCGAGAAAAGCTTCTCAACAATACCAGAGGTCCCCTCATCCAGATCATGTGGTCCAGCGACATCATCATTTCAAACATTACTTTGCGGGATTCTCCCTTTTGGACTCTTCATCCTTATGATTGCAGAAACATGACCATAAAAAAATTGACAATCTTAGCTCCGACATTCGATGCCCCAAATACCGACGGGATTGATCCTGGTGATTCTCTATTCTTTAGGCCATGCTTGGTTATTGACTGCCCAGGGGGTGCCGTGATTAACGACTGTTCCTCTGGATTTGTTGTTTAGATTCTTGTGAAGACGTGGTGATCGAGGACTGTTATATAAGCGTGGGAGATGATGCCGTTGCAATAAAGAGTGGCTGGGATCAGTACGGAATTGCTTATGGGCGACCGTCCAGGAATATTCTTATCAGGAATCTCGTCGTGCGGTCCATGGTCAGGTAACGAGCAATCATTTATGGCTTTTATCCAAAGGACGGGTTTCAGTGGGTGTATGCAAACTGCTCATGTGTTTTAAATGCATTACTGCAGTGCGGGCATTTCAATCGGCAGCGAGATGTCCGGAGGAGTGATCAACGTCACGGTGGACAGTGTTGTCGTATGGGATTCAAGGCGTGCCGTCAGGATAAAGACTGCTCCTGGAAGAGGGGGCTACATAAAGGATATCCGCTATAGGAACGTCGTGTTTGACAATGTCCGGGTGGGGATCCTCATAAAAACAGATTACAACGAGCACCCTGACGAAGGCTTTGACCTGACGGCAGTCCCCACAATCGAGGACATAACCTTCTCAGGGATCCACGGCCAGGGAGTCCGTGTGCCTGTCCGGATCCATGGGAGCAAGGAGATCCCAATCAGGAACGTGACCTTCAGGGACATGTCGGTTGGGTTGACGTACAAGAAGAAGCGTGTATTCCAGTGTGCGTTCGTGCAGGGCCGTGTCACGGGAACTATCTTCCCAACGCCCTGTGAGAACCTCGACCTCTACGATGAGCAAGGGCGGCTCGTGAAGCGCTCAGCATCTAATAACACGACTGACATCGATGATGACTTCTAAACCGAACTCTCCTCCCTCATGACCCCCTCCCTTTTGTGCCGATTCACATTCACTCATACCTCCCTCCCTTCGGAAACACCACCAGAAGCTCGCCTACACCATGCATATGCCCTCGATATCTCCCGAGAGACTGAGCTCTGCCGAAGCCATGGCTACAGGGTGGATCTTCTTCCGGTATGTATAAGAATTGCTCATGTAAAGTCGCGACCAGATTCTTGTCAGTCTGGGGATTTGCATCAGTTCTCCCCCGCAAGGACCATGGAGTTATTTACCGATCCCAAAGTTGACTGAGTCGAGCTGGGTGGGGTGGGGTTGGTCCTCTGGTAAACGATAATGAAAAAGTTCGCGTAATTTCAGTTATAACTGTTTCAATTATAGTGAGGTAAACTACAAACAGAGAGAGGGCCAAGAGACCTCGTCCGGGGTCTCGAGAATCTCTCCCAAACCATCCTTTTGATTTCCCTCTTCTTATTGGTCTGGTCTGTACCCTTTTCTTGGTCCGACGTTTCAATCGATCCGGTCCGATCCGAGCGACGATGCAGATGCAGCAGCAGCAGCAGCAGCAGAGGATGAAGCAGCAACAGCCGCTCTGCCCACACCCAGGCCTCCTCGCCCCTCCCCAGGTTCATTCTATGTGTGATTTCTTGTTTCCGCTTTTCGTGTTGGGGTTGATTCTGTGAGCTGCGAAGCTGGATTGTGATGGGTCGATTCCCTTCCGCTGCGTTTGATGCGGGATTGTTGTTTTGGGTTTGATCCGATTGTGGAAGAATCGGGTTTGCGGGACTTTATTCTGGAAGCGGGAATCTGGATTCCCACGCTATTTTGTTTTCCTTTTCCTTTTCTTCTTCTTTGGGTTTTGCGGTTAGTGAGGGGTGGTGATTGCAGTGACTCAGATGTTGCTTTCCTGGGTCGTGAAAATGAAGTGCTGCGTCGTAGCGTCATCTCTAGAAGAAGAATCATCACTGATTCGGTGACTATCTATTCATGGAATGGACTTGTGGCCTGGTGTTGTCGTATTAACAGTAGCAGCAGTTGTGGTGTAGTTAGGCTGAGCTGCTGTTTGATCTTACAGTATCGATCATTGCCAACATTTTGAGTTCTGCCTTCGAATTCTTCATTGTCCTTGTTGCTATGCATCAAATACATTAGCAGGGACTTTATTATGTGGTGGACTGGATTCTAGGGAATGAATTCCACAATATTTAACCAGAATGAAGGGGAGAAAAGAAAATTTGCAAATATTAGGAGCTGTAGGAAAATTCATTTTCTGTTAGTACACTTCCTTTTCCTTGTTTCTTTTTTCTCTTTACATTTTCAATTTTGCAGATAGAACCTATCTTGAGCGGAAATCTGCCTACTGGCTTTGATTCAAGTACATGCCGCAGTGTGTGAGTGCTGCTATAGGTTTTTTTTCTTCGTTTTCCCTAGTTTGTTTTATCCATTTTCTCCTTCTTTCTCCTAGTTTTATGTTTTTAGATGCCTTCAGTGTCAGGAATCTTTCTGTTTCTTTTATTTATCAATATACTACCGATTGATGTTACTCATTTGGGCCACTTGGGGCTGATTGTTTGTTTTGTATTTACATGCGTTTTGATGGAGGGAAACTAGCCACAGACCCATATTTCCACATTTGCCTATTTGTTTATGCAGTAATCTGAGTTTAGCGTTTCTTTCCCTGGGCTGGAACAGTATGATCATAGATTTGTCTGTAAGATGGCGAACGAGGCGGCTGTGTTATTTGTATGAGTTCTCCTCTCCAATTCCTCATCTTAACCGTCTGGGTGCTACTTTTATGATTTAGGTACGTGGGAAACATTCATCCTCAGGTTACAGATCAGCTTCTTCAGGAGGTTTTCTCTTGTACTGGTTCAATCGAAGGTTGCAAGCTTATTCGAAAGGAGAAGGTGGGCTGAAGTTTCTTTAAGATTTTCGTAAACTGTGATCAGTGATGCTGTCTTATTTGTGGAGATATATTTGTTCCATGTCTGCAGCCACCTATTACTGTAGTGTTTTTTGTTTTCTGATTATTTATTTTTTCCCCCTTAATGAACTCCATGAGCAGTCATCCTATGGGTTTGTTGACTACTATGATCGAAGGAAGACCTGCTGCTTTTGCAATCGTGACACTTAATGGACAGAAGTTGTAAGCATAGAAAGATGCTTCACGATACATAACCTGATTAAAAAGTGGATCTGATGTTTGTTTATTTGGCCTTGCACAGGTTTGGGCAGCCTATTAAAGTGAATTGGGCTTATGCCAGTAGTCAAAGAGAAGACACTTCAGGTCCGTTGTTCTTGTAAATGGAGGCGCTGTCATTACCACATCCATGACAGTTGTCGGCATCTGTTGGCTTCTCCCAATTAATATATGTGTAAATATACTACTCATATTGCAGGGCATTTCAACGTTTTTGTGGGCGATCTGAGTGCCGAGGTGACTGATGCCACATTATTTGCATGCTTCTCTGTTTACCCTAGTTGTTCTTAAGTTTCTTTTTTCGTGTTCAGCTATCATGCTTTTTTACCATGGTAGTAAGGTTGCATGAGATGTTCTCTGGAGAAAGTGAAAGCTCGAGTTTTCCCTCTTTTAGCTCTTTGATTGTGTTTGAATTGACCACAGCGATGCCAAGGTCATGTGGGATCAAAAGACTGAGCATTCCAGGGGTTTCGGATTTGTTTCCTTTCGGAATCGGCAGGTACTATAGGTATTTTATCCAGGAATATAATGCATCAATTTTTCTTTACATACTTTTGAAACTGTTATATCCGATCATTCATGTGAGCAGGATGCCCAGAGCGCAATCAATGATATGACTGGTATGCCTTCGCCTATTTGCTGGCTCAAACCTTTTCTTATGTCAGTCATTTTTCATGCAATTGTCATTATGATATTTTATTTCCTTGTTATGCTATATTCCTTTTTATGATGGAATTTTCTCGCCAAAAAGGGTGACTAGTTTGCTTCTTGTTGCCGTCGCTTTGGTGTTTGTTTGGATTTTCAGGTAAGTGGCTGGGAAGTCGCCAGATAAGATATAACTGGGCATCAAAAGGTGCTAATTCATGCGATGATAAACAGAGTTCTGACGCTAAAAGTGTGGTGGAACTGACTAGCGGAGTGTCAGGTATAGCAAATACGCTAATTTTATCTTCCATCTCCTGCTACCGACAGCTGCTTTTGCCATCCATGTCTTGCATATTATCAGATATATGATCTTACTTATAAAAAGAAAGATATATCAACTCGTATTGCCTATTTTGTTACTCACCTTCTCACCCATTTATGGGGGTTGTTAACATCGTCACCTTGCAAATCCGCACCATGCTTGCTGCGCAGATAATGGTCAAGAAAAATGCAGTGATGATGCCCCCGGCAACAATCCTCAGTACACTACTCTTTATGTCGGGATCTTGCTCCGGAGGTGACTACTGCATACTACACTATTCCTTGTCAACTCTACCTTAAGAACTATTTTTCTTATTGCCGGTCATCCTCAGCTGGTTATTGTGAATGAGATGATCTCTCCCATCCATCATATGGGATTACTCGTGGCAGTTACTTTTGCATTGTAGGTCTCATCTGCTGACCTGCACCACCATTTTCACTTCCTGGGTGCCGGAGTCATAGAGGATGTTCGCGTGCAACGTGACAAGGGTTTTGGCTTTATTAGATACAATACCCATGAAGCAGCAGCCCTGGCTATTCAGATGGGGAATGCCCAAGTCCTCTTTGGAGAACCAATCAAGGTATGCGACGTTCTTGATGGAGTCATAATCTGGCATGCACAAAAGGTTGAATCCTTTCGTCCAACGACCATCTCTGATTTCAGTTTAATAGCCTAACCTAGTCCAATGCACGCCTGAGGATTCGTCCACGGGGTCGATTCTCTCAGGCTTCCTGACATACAAAGAAAATAAATTTATGCATGGCTGCAGTGTTCATGGGGGAGCAACCCCACCTAGAGCGAGCTCCGGACCTCTGCCGCCGCCAGTAGCTGGATTCATGCCGGGTTACTCAGCCGCCCAACTCTCTCTTTATGAACAACAACTGGCAATGGCCAAAATGAGCGGCATGCAAGCCGTCCTGCATCCTCGGGCACGGCACATGCTGAAGCAGGCAGGCATGGGGCTGGTTGGGATGGGGGCGGGGGCAGTTGCGGGGACTAGTCAGGTAGTAAACGATGCTGGCTATCAGAATGCGGCAACCGCTCAGCAACTCATGTACTGTCAGTAAGGCGATGACTGAGGTAGCAAAAGTCATCTTGTAACCGTGCGTAGAGTGCACAGTTCGTTTGGAATTTTGTTCCTGCCATGTTATGCACAATTTGTTATTTCTAACCTATGACAAATTGGTCATCGCGGATCCCACGACCTAGGTTGTAAGTGGAGGACGAATACTAGTAATAACATTAACTACTAATACGTTAGTGTTCCTACTACTAATACTGGGGGGATTCACATTCAACCCCCTACCCCCAACCCAAAATTCAAGTCAAAACTGGCGACATTGGTTGGGATATTGATGGATGGATGGGATAACATCTTCTCGAGAAGATGCAAATTCATGGAAGAGTCTTATCTCCACCTCTTTTAAATTCCCATCTTGTTGGAATCTAAGAGTCGCCTCATTAATCCTCACCCATATTCATACCACGCATTCCCTCAATCTGTATATATATATATACCCACACGTTCTTACATTATAAGTCCTAGGCTTGCCTTGTAGAATTAACAGGGTCCAACGAGATGTATCCCGCCGCGTGGAACATGAGGGCCACCACTTACGACTCCTTCAACTCCACATACTCTGTCTTCTTCGATGGGAAAACCATTGAGACCAAGGTCACAGACAAGGCCGCGGACGTGGACTCGTGGATTGAAGAGGCCATCACCCTTCACGGCGGGAAGCCGACCGTGGTTGGGCTGGACAATGAGTGGAGGCCCAACAGGATCTGTTACTTGAGCAACAAGACCGCAGCGTTGCAGCTTTGCATCGATGACAAGTGCCTCATCGTCCAGCTCATGTAGGGTGCCTCATCGTCCACAGAAATCCTTATGTGCCTCATCGTTCTGTTATCAAAATAAGTCGTTCATGCTCACCACTGTATGGACGCTACCTTTCTATTAGAGCCAGTGCATTCCATAACCGGTGGGAGGAGGAAGGTAGGGGCAAAAGCGGCAAAAATGTCAAAAAAATTTGGACCATTTCTCGATTTGTGCGTGTCATCCTTGCGCAGGGGCCATGCTAATCTTCTCTGTATCGTTCCAATTTTATCGGATGTCTCCGAAGAGACGAACCGTCTCACTGACCACTCGAACTATATAGCCTGGATTTCTTCTCTGCTTGGACGGTGTGGGACATTTGAAGCACATCTTGACGTCCCATTGGTTCTAGCATCAATCAATTCAAATAAGTCAAAAGTTACCTAAAAATCCTTTCCTCTGAATATTAATGTACGTAATCGATGAATTTGCACGCTATAAAATGTATATATGTATACACAATATACCTAATTTCCGTGTCGGTCGAAATTGGCGGGGTTAATCCAGCATAAACCGCCATGTCTCTTTGATGTATCCCATGATCTGCTTCACCAGAAGACAACAGTCCCGCGTGCGCCATCCAGCTCATTTTCCCGCTTCAGTCTGTCCTGTGAGCTCACTCATTCTCCCCCGCCCTCCACTGCCTATGCTATCATCCATCTTATTCTATTCGCAAAGGATATTCCCGTGGCTTTGACCGGGCATCTTATCAGCAGCCGTTTGCCTGGCCGTACTCAGGTGGCGGGTTGTTCCACAGTGTCGTCTTTCTTTTAATGGGGGTTTCTAGGGTAGAGGAAGACTGCAAATATAAGAGAGAATGCAAGGCCGACTACCCCGCTAAATGGCTGAAAAGGGTGAGTCCCGTTCATCCAAAGTGGGAGATTAGAATTGTGCGTGGCAAAGCCGCCTGCTTGCAAAACGAAGCTTGTGACCATAATACCAGTATGAACTCCAGTCGAGGATGTAAGGCTGCCACGGTGCCACCTTACGGTCAAGGAGGCTGGCCAGCCCGAAAGATATTAGCCATATCCCTGGTACTGCCCACGGGGACCTGAAACAAAAAGTGAAGGTGAAGCAGGAGTCCCATCCCATCAACAGAAATGTCCGGGCCTAAGCCAAAAGAAATGTGAGCTCACAACAGAGAAGACAAAGTCGCACGTATCTTCGAGAAGCATCTTTCGAGTTGGACAGTAACTAAACCTAATTAGCATTACACACAGCCCGGTAAGAAAGCGAAGAACTAGTGCTTCCATGTTTTCCTGTATAAAGTGGTCAGATTAACTACCAAATAGATAGGATAGGCCAAATACCTCTGGAAAAGAGCATATGCTAGGTCTGACCAGATAATTCCCTGATGGTAACCGAGATCAGCCGAAATTTCCTCAGGCAACCAAGGCCTGAAAAGCAACTCTTCTACTAGCACAACAGAAGTTGCAGTTGCAATTGCCCGGCTGACCGAGACAACCACTAGATATAAACCGGGTGGCCGAGAAAAGCTCACAAAACCCAACAAATAATTGGCATACTGCACTGAATACACAAGCAATGCGCCTACTACGAACCATTTCAGAAAGTCCTGAGGATGCTAATCAGGGAAAACATCTATGAATCCAAAGACAACGTGTCCCATTCATCTGACTACTGCTCTGATGATGTCTAACAAAAAAGTCTCCCGAGGCAGCTGTGATCCCTTGCCAGGAGCCACCGAATCCAGTCCATATTTCTGAAGAGACATTTTGTAACAACGAATCCTCTTGCACCATAATATCACAAGCATCATCAAAGCAATATATATTCCTATAATTCAGGAAAGCTCCGCAAATTTGGTGGAACCATTTGACATCCAACTTTGCAAGGTTAGAGAAGCAATCAACAGGGATCTTGCTGAGCTAAAAATAACGCTACTAGCATTAGATTAGAACGTATGTTCAACGAGAAGTTTTTCCGTCAATGGCCTAATCACAACTTTCAGTGAAGTGAACCAAGCAAATTTGGAAACTGAATGAATGTATGCATGCAGTTTCAAATACCGCTGTATAAGGGGACGTTCTGTGATATGCAGAAAGGGGATAAGCTTGCCAGTCAAACTCATCGCATCCACCCCAAAGCAAGGCAAGTTTTCCAGCTAAGTTTGGCATCCCACCCTTCTGCCCAATATCTGCTAACAACGCAACGCAACTAGCCTGCATCCGATGATAATTGAGTGGGCAAAAGAAAAGGAAAATACGACCAAAAGACTAAGGGAAACAGAGTAGACTAAAGGAAATAGAGTCTAAAAGGGGATAAGTTAATCCATTTGGTTGGGTCTGGTCTCTCAACCAACTAATTGAACCTTTCAATGGGAGCTGGCCATGCCCGAAGTCGTTATCTTAACCGCAATGAGGGGGATGCCGAAGGCAGGGCTAGTGACTGGAGTGAAGTCGTAACAAGGTAGCCGTACTGGAAGGTGCGGCTGGATCACCTCCTTTTCAGGGAGAGCTAATGCTTTTTGGGTATTTTGGTTGGACATTGCTTTACACCCAAAACAAAAAGAGGTGAGCTACATCTAAGTTAAACTTGGAGATGGAAGTCTTCTTTGGTTTCTCGACGGTGAAGTAAGATAGTCTTTTCAATTCTTTTAGGTTTATGCTCTACTCCGAGTAAAAATCTTCAAAATTAAGAATATAGAAAAGATATATATAAAAGGAGAGATCAAATGGTATAATTTTTTTGTTACTAGATTGAAGGATTAAAAACATGACTATTGCTTTCCAATTGGCTGTTTTTGCATTAATTTCTACTTTATTAATCCTACTGATTAGTGTACCCGTTGTTTTTGCTTCTCCTGACGGCTGGTCAAGTAACAAAAATGTTGTATTTTTCGGTACATCATTATGGATTGGATTAGTCTTTCTGGTAAGGAAGATCTCTAAGTGAAAATAATAGTTTATGTTTTTTGTTCAGTACTTGTCAAGATCCGGCTCGCCATCCTCTTTGGAAACACCGGTCTCCACCTATTTGAGGACAGATTTTAAATGTGAAGCACTCTAGAGGGATCAAACGTACATGTTCTTGTGCTAACAAGGCAGCTGCAACAACACCGCCCGCAGCTTTGCCATTGTCCTTGCTATCCATATCTAAGCATTTTTTCGGGCTGAGTTACTGAGGGACCCAAAGCATTCACGTCAGCTAAGGTCCGGTTATTGTAGTAGGCGGAGGGGGGAGGGGAGGTGGCAGAGGACGAGGGACAGAAGGGTGGTTAGGGGACTCGTATGAGAAGTTTAAGAGAGCCGGTGCCCTGGTCGTCGGAATCAGCGGAGACGATCCGTCCTCACATAAGGTAATCATGAATCTGAATGGTGGTCTCGATCGTGCATTGTTTGGTAAGAGTCGTGTGAGGCGAATCGCAGTGGCGATTGGCATAAAGCTTGACAGTGCTAATTCTCGAAAGGCTTCGGGTTGCCCTTGTTGTGTGGACAACTGGGAATGTGTTATTAAGGGAGTGCGAGCTAACCTATCAATAGTCTTCCTAGTCGACTGCTCATTTTCTGAACTTGGTACACAAACTCAGATAAGCAAAAGCATACGAGGGGAGGGAAGAGCGTCAATCATATCGAGGCCCTTGGACAATGCCGGCAAGAGGAGAGACATTATTTAAAATTAAAGTCAATTCCCCGTCTCCCTTTGTTGCTACCAAATGTTTGGTAATAATACTCCACCCCCCAAGTGAACAACTGAGGTGGGCCTTGATTGGGCGACGACCACAAGATACACTACTTCTTTCCTAAATAATTCAAGGCAAAATTTAAATATTACGTGTCACCGTCGTCCAAACATTATTATTATTATGGTCGGTGTCACCACAACCATTTTAATAAATAGGTACACGTGTAATGCGGGAGGTCACTCAAGAATCAGACGGTCTATATATATAATAATAAATGAGTATAAAACACTCCAGATCCGTATATCCCCCGGTTAATACCATCTCAGAAGGAGATGAGATATTATTCTAAACATCCTTTGGACTTCGTATTATCTCATCCTTTTTACTCTTTCCAGTCGAGGGATGCTTACCCAATAGTATCCCGCCACGTGTCGATACGCGGGAGGTGGAGACGAGCTCTCCATCGGACGGACCACATTCATCCATTCCACTCCCCCCCCCCCCCCAACCATATAATTCCCCCACTCTGCTTCCTGAATTGGCTCTGCCTCGTGTTTGTCGCTCAGGCCTCAGAGAGATGACCACCGTGGACTCCACCCCCGAAGCCCTAGCCCTGCATTACGTCGGCATCGGCCTCTTCTCCGTCGTCAACAACATCTGGACGCTCCTTGCCTTGTTCACCGCCGCCCTCAGCTTCTTCTGGCGCCTCAGAGGCGGACTCCTCCTCCTTCGCCTCCGTGGAAATCGATGCAGCGTCGGACCCTCGCACGAGCGCGATTCCATCCCCGAAGTGGTCGATTCCAGCTCGGGATCATCTGTCAGCGAGGCCGCTACTGCTACCGCCGAGGGCCGCTGTCATCCGCCGTGCGGGGAGGGTGCCACCAGGGGAAAGTTCGTGGCGTACTATAGGGAGGGCCATGGATATGATGTGGCTGCAGCGGCCGAGGAGGAGGAGGAGGAGACCGGCGATGGGATAGGCGGCGGTGAGGCAGGAGAGTGGTGGGAGGTGTGGGAGAAGGCGTGGAGGATGAGGAGGAAGGGAGCGGAGAAGGGGAGGGGTTGGTACGACGGCCTGGACCTGGCGGTGTTGAACGGCAGCGTGGTCAGGCTGTGGGCGGAGGATGAGGAGGAGAGGGTGAGGACGTCATCAGTATTGCAGTCAATGCGGTGCGTTTTGTGGTGAGAGAGCGGGCGATGATGTGAGAGGAAATTTTTTGTGAAACTTTTTGCGGGTGGACGCAAATGAATTGTCTAGAGAGACGTGTAGGTGTACTGTAATATATACGTATATATGTAATAATAAATTAGCTGCTGCGGCCGCCTGTGACCATTTTATTATTCAAACATTGTTGTTAATTAATTTATCTGTTTTCTATTAGTGCAAACCAAGCCATACACTGGTACTAACGATAGATTCGATTCTGAGCTAACATTTCCTCCCGAGGTTCAAGCGAATGACCGGACGGAGGAGAAATAGCGTGGCTGCCGGGAGGGACGGACTCACTTGTAAGGGGCGAATAGTAGGGAGGAGTTGTGGCCTCCAAAACCAAAGGAGTTGGACATAGCGACCTTGACGTCTAGCCTCTCCTTCTTCGAGCCTACGAGAATGCTCGTGTCCTGACCAAAGTCCAGAGAGAGAGTTCAAAACGACAGCTAGATATTATGGGAACATTGGTCGAAACTCGACGAGAAAGAAGGAACTGCTCACCAAGCCTTTGTCTGGGTTTTCGAGGTTGATGTTAGGATGAATCCATCCTGTCCTTATTGCCTGAAAGATCCGAAGAGCATGTGCGTCTGTCGTCATTCGATAAGTAAATCGAAGCATAGTTATTCCAGAGTTTACCTGTATGACTGCGACGGCTGCGATGCCGCCCGATGCACCAAGCAAGTGACCGACCATAGACTTTGTCGAGTTAACCTTTAGCTGCGTGTTGGCAAGTGCGGTTGTTGTTTCAGAGAGAAATTAACCTCAGACACGAAAAAGCAGCAGCTCGATTGTTGTTACCTCCTTGTTATCGCCAAAGCAGTGCATGAGAGCTTGGTACTCGTTAAGGTCTCCGGCAGGAGTTGACATCGCGTGTGCATTTACGAAATTCACGTCTTCCCTAGACACTCCAGACCGAGACAAGGCTTTCTCTATGCAGTGAATTGCGGCGGACCCTGTTTCGAAATTAACCACGCCAGATTAAATATGGATGGCCGTTGCAGGAAGGAAACCCACTAAAGTTGGAACTGATACAGTTCCTGCATGCCGCCCCATCTACAATGAAAGGAAGCTTCTATCGCAGAAAGAAAGTACCGGCAGGATGTGGCTTGTTCAGGTCATAAGCATAGCACGTGGAACTGCCACCCAGAAACTCGGAGTAGATTTCTGCGCCTCGTTTCTGCGACCAGTAACCAGCTTTAAAAGACCACACTGAGGCTGAATCCGGCTTTTCAGCTAACTATTTCGATTCAGTAAAATGCAAAGTACCTTAGCATGCTCCAGTTCTTCCAAGAGCAGAACACCAGCTCCTTCTCCAATCACAAATCCATCACGCATCTGTTAAACGACAGACACATTTATCAAGGAAAGAAAGCTCAATGCCATGTGCACTTCATTGAATCGTTCTGTCCATGTACCACGATCGTCGAACTCAAAAGAGTGAAAAAATTCGATCTATGAAGATGACGGTACAATCGGTACGACAGTGATCTCCTACCACATCCCATGGTCTTGAAGCTTTGGTAGGGTTGTCGTTCCTCCGGGAAAGGGATCCTCTAACCGCAAAACCTCCCATAGCTGCATCAGAATGCATATGCAATAACTGATTTTGCGAGAACACAAGATGGTAATCTGGCAAACATCTGACACAGACAAACCTATTGGGAGAATTGTTGCATCTGACCCACCACAAAGCATCATATCCTGCAATTCCCTCAGATCTGTCAGGAAATTAAGAATGATCTCACTATTGATCTTGCTATATCATGGCCCACGAATACTGTTATTTGCAGTGCACATACTTGACAAGACCGGACGGAACAAACTATCATTCCGTGGCAGTAAGTTACTCGACAAATCATAAGAATGCCAAAAAGAAGCAGATTCTGGTTTAATAATACTTACAGCTTCATCTCTACTGATGTGGTTGGCGGCATTCATTATGCAAAAGTTACTTGTAGCACATGCTGTAGATATTGAATAATTTGGGCCCCGCCATCCCTACCGATGCAAGAGATGAAAATTAGCACCAATTTCACAGAGACCCGTACAGCGAACAGATCATGCAGGAAAAAAAGCTAACCAGATCCATTGCCAGAATGGCAGAACCCATGTTTGTTGGCGAGAAAGGCACGCAAAAGGGACTGATTTTTTTATAGGAGATCCTCGCAGCTTCAATAGCATCATTGAAAAGCTGGACAAAGTTAAACTTAACCTGATGAATACTCAGACAGAGCAGGCGGCTGGCTCTTCATGTTATGTTGTCGCCGGAAGCATAAATAATTTTATTACCTTCATTCCCCCCATTGCTGATCCGATCAGGATTCCACATCTAGCTATGTCCAGAAGTTCATTTGCCTCGTCAGTGATTCCCCCATCAGCCAAGGCTTTCTTACCAGCGGTGAGCATGTAAAGCATGAATTTATCCATCCGCTTTGAAAGCTTTGGCGAAACCCATCCTTCTGGGCTGAAGGATTTGATCTCCCCGGCAATCCTCTGGTAAGCAGGCAGAAAATTTCAAAACATTTGATCATAACAGGCTCGCGGAAGAGGGGAGTAAAAGCAGATAATACCGTCGGAAACTGAGCACAATCGAACGCCTCTATCTCGCTGATACCACTATTACCATCCAGCAAGTTGTTGTAGAAGACATCAGGATCGTGGCCGAGTGGAGTCACTACGCCCATCCCTGTCACAACCACACGTCTCTGCTTCGTCGTTTGCTTCTTCTCTGTGATTCCCTGAGTAGGCTGCATAGCCACAGCCGTACCTTCAACCGAATTTGCAAAAAACATGTCATGTCAGTCGGGATCATCATCATCATCATTCATCATGTAATAAGACCCATTTATCTCAAGGCCTATATAGTTGGCCTGGTAAAACCTACTATACTGGGGTGGGGTTTACCAGAGCGCGAAGCTGGATGCATCTTCCTCCGACGACCGCCAAAGTAACACGACGACAACCCCACGAAACCGCCACCATCGTCACTGCCAACTAGGAAGCCCGGGAAAGACCATCCTTGGAAGCAGTCGCTGCGCACGAGAGCCAGGGAAGAGGGATTCAACCCGTGAACGCCGGATCCGCACAAGGAAGAAACCGTTAAAGCCCCAAGGCTTCCCCCGTCGTGGAAGCTCGTCAAGTCCCTCTTCCTCCATTTCTTGGAGGAGGACGTCGACGAGGAAGCACCGGGGAAGGACCCGGTGCCGTCCCTGTCGCCGGAGGCCGAGATGCATGCTGCCACGAGCGGGGAGACGACGGCAGACGCAGAGGCCATGGTTAACAAAAAGGAAAAAGGTGGGAAACTTTTTAACGGAACCCCAAAAGAGATGGAGAAATAAACGGACAAAGGTCGAAAGAAGGAAAAGGCTGGGTGGAAGTGGAAATGAACCGAGGGGGGAGGGGGGGTTTTAAAACTTTTGGGGGTTCAGAATTAATGGGCGGCAAGTGGTTGTCTTGTGTCGCCATCTTTGTGATTGTTGTTATTTACTGCCATTGTCATTATTATTATTATTTACTTTCTCCAGAGAGAGGGTGGGGCGGCGGGGCTACGCTAAAACAAATGCAGTTGAGGTAAAAGTCCAGCCCCTTGCAAAATATAAATATCTATATCTACATTTTTTTTTTATCGGGAAAAACAAAATTAAGTTAATGCTATTACAACGTACCTCGTACGGACATACGTACTTATTTTGGTCAGCAGGCCCTCACGAAATATTAATAACCCTTTATTCAAATAATAATAAAAATCTTCGTTGTCTTAGTTCCATTTTTTAGAATAAAGGCTTGTAAAATTTGGCACGTTCACGGTTACGTCATCTGGTTTTTGTCATTTTCAATACCCGACAAATATTTTTTCACGTGGATATGTTGAAGATTTTCTAAGGCGGACCACTCCTTTGGTTTCTTAGGGCCCCCGTTTGGTTGGACGGCTTCTGTTTTCGGCTAAAATTGTTTTAGGAAAGTTTCGAAAACAGGTAAAGAGGTGTTCTCAAACTGTTTTAAACTATGCTTTCTTATCTTGTATTTCATTTTAAAAGGGTTATTATTTTAATAAATTGTTTCGTTTTTTTATCTGAATGTTGGAATTCAATTATCATTTTATTCACTTAGGCAGCAATTTTATAAAATGAAATTTTATTTAAGTTTTGCAAATATTCCATGTAAATAAAAAAATGTTGTATTTTAAATCAACCGTTCTTTCTTGTAAAATTAGGGGTGAGCATTCGGTTTTTCAAATTCAAACCGAACCGATTATCAAAATACCAAATACTAAACTTTTAAAATTCCGTCCTTCAAATACCAAACCAAATTTCGAACTTTTAAATACTTAAATACCGAAATTCGGTTCAATATTTGAGAGTTTCAAATTTTGAATTGGGCCGAATCATATATATGAGCCTTAGAAATAAAAAATATTCAAGCACATAAAATCCAAGCCCCTTCCAGAACTTTCCATTGACACTCCCGAGTGAGTCTTCCCTCCCCACCACCCCTCTCCCTAAAAACACGCAATAGAGAAACACAATTAAGATGGAGCGACACTTTCCTTGGGGCCATCGCTGGTCCGGACACTCGGATCGTCAACATGCTGTGCAACAACGCCCAGTACACGGAGGAATCGCCCTTTGCTAATGCCTTGAAAATCATCCGGAGCTACTTGATGGGATATCATGGTGCTTACCCATTTCTTACGAGTCATGTGATACAAACTTCTTCCTTGAGGCAGATTGCAGGCACGGTTTGGGGGGCCAGGATTGCATCTATTGTTTCAGAGCCATCGAGAAGGCATCAAACCCATGATCGTAGTAACACAAAAATAGCTCACCGTCGAAGGAGGTGGAGCATCGAGCCGTCGAAGGAGATGGAGCACAGAGAGCCGTCGGGGAGAACGAAGAGACACAACCCTAGGGCAACGTTTGATTTTTTGCGTAGAAAAGATTATAATGGGCTAAGAAAAAACTTAAAGCGTGGGCTAAAAGCTTAAAATGACCACGAGTCCAGTAATATTTCAGTTTGTTTGGAATATCTAATTAATTTTTCTAAAATATCGAAACCAAACCGAAAACCGGAAGTTTTCGTAAACACCACATCGAACCAAAAACTAAAAACCAAATATCGAATTCCAAATACCGAAATTCAAAAAACTCGATTCGGTATTTGAAATTCCAAACTTTATGGTCACCCCCATGCGAAATTCCCCAATGCCGATGAACTACTTTTCTATGTAATTAATCTTAATTAACAGGGACGAGGCATCCCTTCAGGAAAGAGTTACTGCATTTCCTAGACGTAGGGGTGAGCAAAAAGTTCGGAATGCCAAATACCGAACCGATTTTTCGTCATTTCGGTATTTGGAATTCGGTATTTGGTTCGGTTTTATATTTCGATTGAAATTTGAATTTGGTTCGGTATTTGGTATTTTGTTTTTAAATTTCGGTATTCCAAATTATTGAAATTTAATTTTTTAATAATGATGAGAAAGCAAGAAAGAAGTGTTGGCGCAGTTGACCAGCGCGTAGGTCTCATAGCTTTGTTATCATGAGTTCGAGCCTCCCTAACCCCCAAATTCCTCTTTTTTTTTTCTCTTTAATGAAATCTTTCTCTAAAAAATTTACGGGCTATTTATTCGGCCCACCTAGACGTGGCAACGTCTATGACTTTGGACATATGGTATAAAATCTCAAACTAAAATCAAGGGAGTTGTCATCGTTATCTAATCAATGACGGCTTTTACTTTTGGAATCCTGCGTGTAACTATCACTACAGACAAGGCTAAATATAAACTACGGTAGTACTTTGTTGCATGATCCCATGAATCATCTTTCGAGAATTAATAGATAGTAAGTACATTACATTGGAAACCACAGTTTGATGATTTTATATCCATGGCAATGATAAACCAAAAGCATGCACGGGAAAAAGGGTAGGCCGAAGCAATCATTTTTTATATGCAAAACATGAGAAAAGGGGAAGAAACATCATACTTCACAGGATTACCAAAAAAAAAAAAAAAACATCATACTTCACAGGCTTCACCTGAGTTGATTTTTTTCAACTACAATCACATGTGCATGATCACAATGGCGTGAACCTGATCAGCACTCTGCGGCAACAAGGAACATCGCTGAGACTCAAGTAAACAGAGTTTGCTTATCGGTGCACGCTGTTCTGGTCAAAAGACGATAACGCATGAGGTATGGAAACTTACATTATTCAAGAGCTTCAGATGCTTGAGATCGTTGCTCCTCAAGCAATGTTTGAACTCTCTGCGACGGATCATTAGACGTCTTAGACTAAGCCTGACAAATGGAGTCTACAAGCTCTTAAGTATTATCAGATGGGGTATAGTCACCTTCACCGAAGTTCCAACTTCGTCCAGCTTTTGCAAGATTAGTTGTTCCCCAGATTGACGACCTGAATCGAATTTGAGGGACTTTGGGGACATCTGCATTCAGAAATGGCAACAAATATGACATTGATGTATAATCTTGTGTAAGGGTCCAAAACTAGTGGGATGAGAGAGCTAAAACTACATACCCAAGATGCTGATGAAGGACCAAGTCTCAGGTTGGGCACGTCATCAACGGTAGAAACCTGCCTTGAGAAAGCCTCGTTTCTAAGACTTGAAAGACGCGTCAAGACAGCCTACACAAAGCCATTCACTGTCTTTAATCCGCAAGACACCACCAAGCATACTCATCGAGTCCTCAAGGGCATACCTTTCGAAAAGCATTAGGATTAGCGATGCCTTGTATTTGGACGTCGTCGCTTGGTGGCCGCCTCACCCCAACGTTCTCAATTCTAAGTGAGCAGACCCCAAAAAGCGACTGCAAATAGCCTTAACAACAGAGCAGTATGACTTAGGCAGGAGAAAACCAGCCACGTCACTAGTTATTCAGGAAACATGTCCAGGGAATCAAAACACACAAATCCAAGTGAAGTGGGCTTATGACAGAAGAAACAACATGTAGAAAACCAAGCGAAGTGGGCTGTGACAGGTTGTGATCATCCGACTATTGGGGAGATCTCCATGAATGAAATTACCGAAGTAGTTAGAGGACTCATGCAATACAAAGCCATCGCTCCGTACCAACTCAGATAAACCCAATTAGCAATTCATATCATGAATAAGCCTAAAAAATCAGCACCAACAACGCAATCCACGGATGACGATCGATTACCTTGTTCGATGACAACATCAGCCACCGAAGCCAACAAAACATGCTTCTCTCTCTTCAACACTCCGAGACACGGAAAAACAACGGGTTTCGTAACCTGAAACACACGAAAAAAAGCACACATCAAAAGTGAATTCAGTGACATGAGGACAACACAAAGCTCACGATATCCCCAAGGGCAGCGACTCTCACTATCAATGCAGACAATAAGCCACCGGCAATCCAAACAATGTCAGGTCAACTCTACTGACATCTAAATCAACAAACAAACAATCCATAAACGACGATCGCCAACAATCACCTTGTAGACGATCGCATTGGGGGTTAGGAACAGCTTCCTTGACCGGATATCATTCCGCAGGATAAACCTCCGAACGGGGAGGTACAACAACATGAACAATCCGATCCCCCAAGCCAACATGAACAGCAACGAGTAAAGAACCCACCGAGCGGTCTGGTACTTGACGAAATTATCCTCCATCTCCAGGAAAGTAGCCGAGTATAGAACCGGATCATCCTCCCACTCCACGGCGTCGTCCTCCTTCAACAGGCCTTTCTCCAAGCTGTCGATCTCGACGACCTCCTCCCCAGATCCCATCCCTACCAACAGTCAAAAATCAACTGAAAATCATCATCCCGACGCTCGAAACCGACGACGGAGACCAGGGAACCTGCGGCGGGGACGGTCGGATGGCGTCACGAGAGGGGGGAGAGGAGTGGAGGAAGGCGGAATGATGACGTCAGGGGGGGAAGTCCGGTGAGGCTCGGCAGGTAAAGCTTAGCGGAGAGGTGGAGGCGCTGCCTCGAACAAAGTGAGAGCCAGGGGCAATTTTGTCATTTCATGCCATACGCCGACACGTGTCCTGGGCCGATGGGGGCCATCCAAAGGCCCAAATCTTAAGAATCAGGCCCAAAGACATATGAATGATTGAGTTGAGACACATTTCTGCACAAAAGATATCTTCAGGAGCTCCCAAAGACCAAAGTCATGTAAGAAATGACGAGGGATTCTATAATACAACTGACAGACAACACTCCTCGAGAGGAGGATGAATAAATTAAATATGCTAAACCTTCACGTAAAATGAGTTATACCCGGAGCTTCTTTCCGGGCTTCAGGTCCGCGTCAAAATGGTCGCTACCCCCGGCGTCGTCCATCTCCCCCTTCTCCATCTTCTTCCTCGCGAGAATCTTGTTTATCTGGTGCAATTCATTCGTCAGCTTCTGGTCCTTGTTCTATTTCCTCGTCTTCCTCCCGTCCTGCATCTTCACGCCGAACTGGAACGCTGCCTTCGGCACGGCTTCCTTCTGCTCGTTGTATTTCGCCCATTCCTCCTCCGTCTCAAAGTCCCAACGGTGAAGCCGACATTTCGCCTGTGACAGCGGCAAAATGATAGTGAAGGAATATCAGGATATTGTGAAGCAGTTTTACTAAAAAGGAAATCACGGCCAAGCCAACCTTTCCGCCCATATCCATCTTGGATAGATCATCCTCGTCTCACTGTCCACGATCTCCCTGTTGTACTCCTGGTAGCCAGGATAACATTCAGAATAAATCTCGGAAATAAAGTTAGGGTCTTTCTCCCGGGCATCTTTTTCCCTTCGTTGCTGAAGCCTCTGATCATCCCGTTTGAATACAGAACCGAGTCCCCTATCCTTCTCTTCTTGAGTCATGAGACGAGGATCTTGAGGCATCACCCCAGCCTGACCATCAAAAGGTGGCATATTCGGCTGGAAGTACCGTTCCTGGTAAGCAAGTTGCTCGGCATATTGATAGTCCTGCCACCCTCCTGGATATGCAGTGGCAGCGGCCGCAGCGGCTAATACTTGCCCATGCATGGCATCATAACCATTCTGTAGGCCGTTCCAACAATATGCAATTAATTCATGATCAAAGTACTAAGCCAAAACCATTAATTCAATCTTCCAGGATACAGAGTATTAAACTCACCACATCTTGCCATTCTTGAGGTACTGAAGGTGGGATGGGACCATAAACAGGCTCGGCAAAGTAGGAAACCTTTTCCTTGTTTTGAGGAGATTCTTCCATGTCTTCTGAAAGTGGGCTTCCATTTGCGTCCTTACCAGGAACACTATACTCCACTCCTTCACCAACAAAAATGTCATCGTCATCCACTCTGACGACTGCTGGAACGGGTTTCTCCAACTCATTCTGTTTTTTCCTTAGAGGTGGCGGAGGTTGCACCACTCTGACACTCTCCGCCTGACTCCTCAAAACACTATTTTCTGGTACTGATTTGTGCTCCTCCAATCCATTGGCGAGGAGTGAATTCTTAACTGTAACAACAAACCAAGTGACGACAATACATCTCAGCAAAACTGCCATACAGCTAAAGCTCCCGAGTGATCTTACTCGGCATCCATCTTCTTAGTAAAAACACGACATGAGCTCATAGTACGCTTGGTTTAATGTTTTTCAATAGGATTCAAATGACATTCCATTCCATTCCATTACGACCCTACTTGTAAGTAACCAAATAAAGGTAAGGACAGAAGGGAATGAAATCCATTCCATTCAATTGATTTGGAACCTTTTGTTGGGAAAGGAATGCTCATTCCATTCTTTCCATTGGCAGTCAAACCAAACATCGCATAAGATAAAATGACCACAAATGGCTATTACATTACATCATCCCTCACCTTTCGATTCCTTTTCGTTCTTCTTCTGCTTAAGAACCTTCCCAGAAGACCCAAGCCGGAGATATGACATTATCTTGGCAACCGATCCAATACAGAACCATCTACACTAACTGTCACCATTTCCTAATCAAAGTAACAACTTCCAGTCAGGCAAGACAGAGAAATAAACATAAATCGAGCTGAGGCTCAAGAACGAAAAGATGGAACCTCTGGCACAGAACAATCACCTTTGCTCCTATGCAAAGTGGTTGGAATATCATTGGAGTATCCACTTTCCTGACAAAAGGGAGAAATTTAAAATGAAATACCAACCAGCTGAGTAAATCAGAAAGGAAAAAGTTCAGCCAGAGCAACTGAAATCTGATCGCTAGGAAAAAGAATACAGACAAGAGAAGCAATTAATTCACTCACCATGTTGAAAATGAATGACATCCGACCAGGCAGGAACATCTCATTTGTCTTCATGATGGCTTGTGGCTTAACCATCCACTGATATATAGACTGAAAATGAATTGCTTTTAGCATCAAAACCATTCAGATGGTGCCTTCATTTCATGTCATGATGACTATGAAGCAGCCATACATCCCCGCAAAAAAAAGCTTATCCAGAAACAATTATCAGACCTTGGCAGTTGCAGTACGAAATGTCAGCTACTGGTCTTCTTTAGATTCTCTGAATGAAGTACAAGAATTCCACCATTGAGATCCTAAATTACATATGCTTAAACCATTGTTTTCCTGATATCAATATGACTGCAGCTCAAGAAAACCATCACCAAACCTAACTGTGATTGGGAATGTGACACAAGATCCACCAAGTGAGCTACCACAAGCATAAACTCTTAAGGACACAAGATCCACCAAGCGAGCTACCACAAGCATAAACTCTTAGTGGACTGTCTATACTATATCATCCCGAACCCACCCAAGTGCTAAAACGCTTAAAGGGTTACACACCAGCTCTGCTAATACTATGAAACCCACTGGAAAACTTGCTGTTACTACCATACACTACCCACACTGACAAAAGACGACAATATTATCCGGCATCGGCATAAGTTCAAATGGAGATCCATATATTACCTCGTCTTCCCATCAGCATCATCCCCAGCATCAGGTTTCTTGACCATCTCACTCCTGACTTTGTTAAGCAATGCATAATCCAAAACTTTGACCAAGTGAGTATGTTCGACATCACCTGCAAAACAAACACACGTTGTTAACCCCCTCAATGTCACGCTTCTTGTAATCCACATGACACTCGATTTTCTCAATAATTGCCCTTATGCAGCCATTACAAAAGAGAGTACAAATTTGAAGAGCTCCGACTAGCAGTGGAAGCACAATGGGAGTTCTTATCAAGTTTCAACATAACAGAAACAGTGAAAAAGCTCCCAAGAATGGCAGAAATCCACACCTCCCAGGTACTTGCTCTTCTCGATGGACAATTTATGTGCGTCTGCAGAGATACAAGAATTCACCGACTCCCCGGGTCAGCATCAACGCAACAAGTTCAATCCCCCGAACAGAAAACTGCATATTAAAAAAAACAAAAACCCACAACACCACCTGAGGTCGACAGTCCCAGGAGGGGCGACGGCATGGAACGAACTCAACTCCGTGGGCTCATAATCCGGATTCTGATCCTCTCTCCGCTCCTTGGCTCGGGTCCCTGTACTTGGGCGCCTCCGGTTCCTCCGCCTTCTCTTCCCTAAACACCGGAAAACAACGACAGGAATCACGACGAAATAGTACGATACGATAGCATTTCGGGGAGCTAACTTAGGATGATGCAGGTTATGGAGATGGTGGCAGAAGAAAAGGGAAAGGAAGGGGAACAGGAGACAGTTAAGGTCGTTGGAGGCATCGTGGGTCAGGGTAACGCCCAGGAGTCGGCCACGTTTGGCGGGGGCAACGCAGCCCATCAGAGCCCAGATCAGAAGATGGAGCTGGGGACGGACTTGCACGAATAGATGAAGTTGAGGACGAATGGGGAATTCCCAGGCGGTTGCAACAAACAACGTCGCGGACAGCACGGCAGGAGGGGAGGTTGGTTATAAAGGACAGAGCAGAGGAGGAAAGAAGAAAATAAGAAGAAAAAAGAGGAAGAATGGGGTCGGGAAGAAGGAAGAGGAGCGGCCGTCGGGATGGAAGCGGCATCTTTTGGCGTCTTTATGTTAGGAGTGGTTGTACGAGGTGTTGAGTGTGAATTTGGGTTGTGTTGTGGGTATAGTCGTTGTTTGGGTTGTTGTTTGGATCTTTGGAGGAGGTTCAGCTTCTGTGAATACAAATGGGTGACTAGTTCCGTCATCATAGGAGCTCTGAATCACGCACGTCCGACGGGCGATCTTTTCCTTGTAGTACTTCTTGGACATCGCCGCTTTTTCCCTCGTGTGATGATTTGGGGCTGAATTAGGGTTTTCGCTCTTTTTATTTTTTAATTTAATTGAAAATTTACAGGGAGGCAATGACGGTGCCACGTGGCACGCTGACTGTACTTCCTGATACTTCCCGATTTCAAAGAAAAGGTATATTTCTTCACATACACTGCACAAGAAAATGGAGTTTTGTACGAAAATACGGTTAGTTTTAAAAAAAAATTTACGAAATACGGTCCCAGTTTCGTAAAATACGATTTTACCGTTGAGGGAACGCGTTTTGAAAACGTGCCATTCCGTTTACAAAGAGGGCGTATCAAAGGAAGGGACGAGTTTTGAAAACCCTTCCCTATGGGGACCACGCCCTCATGCAGGAGCGGGTTTAACCCGCCCCTCCAATACTTGGAGAACCCCTTCGGGGAATGCACAAAAACCCGCCCCTTCAATAACCCGCCCCTCCTTGGAATATACAAGGGGTGGGTTTTTCAAAACTCACCCCCCTTTTAGACACTACTAAGTGCTTACGAATTATATTAGAAACCATATTTCAACAACATAATAACTAAACTATCGAACTTCGAAACAATCCATATTATAAACGTATCATACATAAAACCTTAGAATATCATACGCAAAGTCCATAAACGTTTACAAACATTAGTAAAGTCCCCTACGCCTCGTTGATTTCCTCCTAACATAAGGCCGGATGACGGGATCTTCTAGAACGTGAGGCTGCTCCGGTGAAACATCCGGGTACAGTTGCTTGATTTGAGAAGGTTATTCTCCTTATTGTGAATGGTCGTACCTGAAAAACTTATATTAGTTGAGTTACGAGAGTTTAAATCAATCGAACATCAAAGGACTTATCCGAATTCTCTTGCCCCTTTAATCGGAGCTCCCGGTGTCGAACTGGACCTAACCTCGAAGTAAGGTATGCCGTAATCTTCATCAATATGGGCAACTTGCGAGATGAGCATGCCATCTTGCACTTCATGGCCCTCCTCGTCAAATACGGGGTCCTCGTATGTCCGTGGCACCTCCTCATCTTCATGCTCCTCTTCTGCATGGTCCATATGAGGATGATCTTCCTCCATATGCTGTCCACCTAGCGGCATGAACTCATATGCAGGTTGATCTTCCAACCCGCCGGTACGACCATACAATCGTACCGGTGCTACTCCTGCATCATTTGCATGGACTCCCCGGCAAGAGAAACAAGTTCGGGCTGGTTGGACCGAAGCTTAATCTTGCGAAAATTCTTCATCTACATCACAAATATAGGTTAAAGTTGAAAAATGTAATGTGATACTCATAAACGACTTACCATTGTGCCTAGCATGGAGCCGGTGTGCGATATGTATTGAATGGTGTGCTTCGCATACCATTTGGAGTATTTAATGCGAGACTCCTAAAACAGCGGCACGACCTTGTTCATTCGATCTTCCCACAGCTCTACAAACACCCGATGAACCTCTCTCCAGTTGTTCATTGTCTTGCCACGCAAATCCATCCGATGGAGTGCCTTGCTAGTGTCAAATTCTGCTGGCATGAGCTGATGATCGCCAAACTGACGAATCACTCTATCCGGGTAATGCCACTCCACGATGTAGAAGCAAATGAGAGGGAATCTGTCACGCCAAAAAGCCTCTCCCGATCGGCAATAATCTGGAAGCATGGCTATCAACTCTTCCGGGTAAGGATGCCAAACAATCTGCATATATCAATGTGAATGTGTGAGGAGAGTTCGATATAATCAAATGAAATTGTTAGCTTTAGAAGTTTACCTGATCCTTGCTTTGCCTATCAAAGGCCTCTCTGTACGAGGAAAGTACATGGGTAGTGACTGTGCGTACATCCTTTGCAACGACCCAGCGATGGCTCAAAGGCATATCCTCTATAAATGGGGTTCGATGTCTAAGAGGCGGGAATCTATCCCATGCCCAAATCTGTAACAATATCAGGGGACCCTCTATTTGAGATACTTTGTGGTGAGCCGCCTTACACAAACTCTTATAAAGCCACACAAGGCAGGCACTACCCCAACTGTACTATCGAGCCCTCTCAAAGTCCGCTAGTAGAGGCAACCAGAATATGTGTATTAAACTGTCTGACTTCATAGTGAATATCATCCCGCCAATCACCTGCAAAATATAAGCCCTGGAATGCATCTGCACTAACTCCTCAGGGGCATGTATAGGGATCTCACCAAAATTGGCAGCCAGCCAGCTCAGTCTAATACGATCAGCCCTAATGTTGTCACCCTAGGTACCTGACCTAATAACTCTTGACACACTGCCTCATTAGATACGGAGGTGTTCGCTATCACCGCATCACCATCTACAGGCAAACCTAGCTGAATTGTCACATCCTGTAGGGTGACGGTCATCTCACCGTGCAGCATATGGAAGCTGTGCGTCTCCGGTCCCCGGCGTTTTGTCGATGCTGTGATAAGGGCTCAGTCCAAGGAGATGAATGGAAGCTTAGCCACTCCGTAGAATCTTGCTTGACGGAGGTAAACATCCATCCTGGGATCGGTGGCAACTCCCTTCAGTGATTTCTCTACCCGACAGCAAGTTATAACGTTATTTTGTAAATAAAACACGAATTAGTAAACAAGATACGAATACATGAAAGATAATGTAATGATTTAAAAATAAAGAAGTTGATATACCACACTATATCCGGCTTCCCATACAGGCGTTGACCGATGCTCTCCTTGAGCATTAAGAACATTTGTGTTTCTTGGCCCTGGACGCATTTTCCTGTAAGACAATATAACAATGGTTAAAAACAAACACAAGTTAAGCATAAAAACAACAAGAATATATAATTTAAACATTGAAAAAGCACTATGACAACTACGTCGGTTATGACCTTCCTTTCTACATAACCCACAACTAGTTTTCCAAGTTTTTTCCTTGATATCCATTTCATGACCTGGGATGCCCTTTTGGTCTGACTCTTGTAGGGTCGGGATTGACTCTCGGAAAAGGATATTCCGGCCAATCATCTTTGCAATCAAAAGAATGCCATTTGAAAGCATATACGGCCTTATGACACTCAAATGAGTAGAAATGACTAATGACAGCGGTATGATCTACATGCATGTGTGCATAACATGCCAAAGCATGCGAACAAGGAATGCAATAGATTTGCCACTTCTTGCAGCTGCATTTCCGTGCTTGAAGAAATACATACTTGAGACGATGTTTTCCTCTAGTTTTCACGTCAAATCTACCCTCCTGTCGATCGAGAAGCACTACTTCGTACTGTTTGGCCTTCTCTAAACATTTGAACAACCGATTTGTACAAACACTTGTAAAACTTTCGCCAATTTTCAACGTAGAGTCTGCATCATCCCGTCTGGCTATCCAGTATGATACGCAGTTATACCATATTTTCCTAACAAGAGCCGAAACAGGAAGATTTCTGGCACATCTTATAATGGCGTTGTAACTCTCGCTCAAATTCGTAGTCATAAGACCATATCTATAAAAAGCCATCCCGACTCAAACACCACTGCTCTTCATTCATCTCGGCGAAAAACTTGCCAGCTTTTGGCATTGTTTCAAACAAGCTTCTCATAATATTCTTGTACTTCACAGTCATCGATTTCCTCGCTGCGGCCATCAACTTCCTTTTACAAATAACATTTATATATCACGTATTGAAATTGCTTTCCACATGTCTAAGACAGAACCGCCAATGCGCAAATGGCGGGGTCCAACCCACCTGTGGATCATTCACAGCTGCTTGAATGCCAGCATGTCTGTCGGAAATCAAGCATACTCCTCCCGTCTTATCACTAACGACATATCCCTTAAGGCATCTCAAGAACCAACTCCAAGAATCGTAGCTTTCCTCATCAACCAGTATAAATGTAAGCGGCACAATATAGTTATCGCCGTCCATAGTAATGCAATTAAGAGTTTATGCCTATATTTACCATATAGAAATGTGCCATCTATACTTACAACTGGCCGACAATGATTAATTGCCTGAATACACTGTCGAAATGCCCAAACAGTCTCTGAAAGTGGAATACTTCCACATCGCCAAGATTATAAGTTGCACCCCAATCAACAATTGCTCCAGGGTTGGCAATTCTAATTGCATTCATAAGATGCGGCAACTCATTATAAGATTCATCCCATTCGCCGTATTCAACTGCAATTGCCTTTCTCTTTGCATCCCATACTCGTCTCCTCGTTACTTCGTATCCAAATCTCTCCTTTATTATATTCCGTAAGAACGACACTTTCACTTCAGGAGATTCTCTAACAAAAGTATGGAAGTAGGGAACCATAAAGTTACAGTCAAGTCGATCATGATCTTGAGAAAGCACTGCATTTAAACATGTATGCGGCTCACCAACAATCGTTATTTCAAACTCATCATCACAAGCACGTTGAATCGCGCGTAATCTCCACTTGTAACCAGATCCAAACTCAGAACAAAACACAGACTACATCGTCTTATCTGACTCCATAATTTCGTAGTTATAATGGTTCTTGATATGAAACATATTCACCGTATGAATGAGATGGTTCTTATGCTTGAATCGCATCCCTTTACGAAATTCAACCACAGCGTCCGGATCGTCCGTCATCCTAACATCCTCATCCTCCTCGAAAATCACCGTCCCAGTATCGCCACTGTCTAGATAGAATGGTATAGGTTTCTCCAACCGTTCCTTCCTAGAAGGACCAGCCTCATTAACCCCGACATTCTTAATATTTTTCTCATTCCCTAAATCAACACCGTTGAACATTTCATCATCAGTATTGGCGTCATCATCGGAATTCACTATTGAATCAACGATATGATTCTCATATCGCCGATATATAGGTTCGTTTAGAACTACTTTATCGCCCATAGCACGTTCTAAATCTTCAAATGGGTCACCCTCTTCATAATCATCTTCATAATCATTACCACCATCATCCTCATTATCACCATTCTTCTCATTCCCCACATTACCACCATATCCGCTACACCTGTCATTCACCGGTACCAATCGACGAATATTTCTACTAACTTCGAAATTTTCCATTCTCTCTTGCACGATATTTAACCCCTCATCCACATTCACTCATACGGCTTGCATGTTACTACCATGCTTACTTCTTGAATTTATCGGCCTCCCTTCATTGCTAGAATTCTCAGAAACTGATATCACATACACTTCTTGAATGCGGTCACCATTTGACATCGCAAACTCACACAACAACCTAACATCCTCATCATCATCAATAGGTACTAGCACAAAATTTATGCCAGAAAGACCATACGAAGGAACGGGACATCTATGACATATTTCCAACCTCATGCCTTCGTTTAATCTCATTGCAATAGCAATCACCCTTTCAAATTGCACATAGTCGACATCAACAGGTACCTTTATACGTTTCATTGGACCCATATTATAACCTACTCCTTGACTACCATGAATAACTTTCCCATTACCATACAATAACAAATGAACTTGCGATATTGAAACGTAAGATAAAACTTACGTGAATTAGCTAGTTCTTCGAACTTAATA
This sequence comes from Melastoma candidum, assembly GCA_023653495.1. NCBI lineage: Eukaryota > Viridiplantae > Streptophyta > Magnoliopsida > Myrtales > Melastomataceae > Melastoma > Melastoma candidum. Next base: position 10,600,280 of record CM042882.1, on the reverse strand, counting down.
ATACATACAAAAATTCAAACAACATACTATTAATCATCAAAATAATGGTAACTACAAAAATATTTAGTGCACGCTTCGTAAACGAATAATCGCAGCACTTTTAGGAACATACCACTTTTAGGGGGTGACGGACGGAGGACGAAGAGCGGGTTGGGTGACGGGCGACGGGCGTCAGAGGACGAAGAGCGGGTTGGGTGACGGGCGACGGGCGTCAGAGGACGAAGAGCGGGTTGGGTGACGGGCGACGGGCGTCAGAGGACGGAGGCGTCGAAGGTCGGATGGGGTGACGGGCAACAGGCGTCGGAGGACGGAGGCGTCGGAGATCGGGTCGTCGGAGGTCGGATGGAGCGACGGGCGACGAGGGGCGGGCGGGTTTCGGAGGCGTCGGAGGTCGGGCCGTCGGGCGTCGGCCGTCGAGGGTTTGGGGGTTCGGAGGTCGGGGGTGGGTGGGTGTAGGGTTAGGAGAAAACCCGCCCCTTATTGAGTTACTTACCCGCCCCTTATACATTCCAAGGAGGGTCCGACGCCCATACCTTCCTTTCATACACTCGGGAATTCGCCTAAGTGTTGCATTCCCCGAAGGGGTTCTCCAAGTGTTAGAGGGGCCGGTTTTGAAAACCCGCCCCTGCGTGAGGGTGCGTTTTGAAACTGCGCCCTCATGCATCCCCATAGGGACGGGTTTTCAAAACATGCCCCTTCCTTTGATACACGGAGGGCGCGTTTTCAAAATGTGTCCCTTCGACGGTAAAACCGTATTTTACGAAACTGGGACCGTATTTCGCAAATTTTTTTTAAAACTAACCGTATTTCCATACAAAACTCCAAGAAAATGGACCAAAAGCACGTTACGGAGACTAAGCATGTTATAGCCCGTTTGGTTTTAGGAAATTTTGGAGGGAATAGAATGGGAAGGAAAAAACATATAATGAATAGGAAGGGAATTGCTTAAAAAAATGGTGTATTTAGTTGAAGGATGAAGCAGAGAAGAAGATGGGAATTGAATGAGCAAGGAAATGACCATTCCTTAGCTCATATAGGGAATGTCCATTCCCTTGTTCATTCCATTCTCCTCCCCTTTTCCTCCTTCAATTAAACACACCATTTTCTTAAACAATTCCCCTTTTAATCACTATATTTTTTTCTCCATTCCAAAAAGCAAACATGCTATAAGAGTTATGTTCCCAGGTAAAATTAGGCGGGATGTTGCCTATTCTATCCAATGTGAAATTTCAAAGGGTCATCTAGAGTTGTCGTCAGATGAAAATAGAAAAAAAAACAATAGCTAAGATGAGGGGGAGATAGCGAGAAGGAGATGTGATCCCAGATTTCTATCGTGGCTTATCTCAGCCCGTGCGAGGTTCAGTGAATCGGGAGTTTCCACATATCGCACTACTGGAACTTCATGAAATTTTAAGGAAGTATTTCTTACTCGAGGTCCTTTATTCTGAACGGTGGAGATTGCTATTGGAGTCTTCTAGCTGATGATTTTGCCCTGTTTCTGAGACGACCAGATTTGGAGTTATCGATTTTAGCTTCTTCTCTTTGAGTTGTTAAGGGTGGTGATAACCAAGATACTTTCTTGATGTTACGTTGAGTAAAGGAAATGTTTTCGTGTTGGTTATCGTCGCTTGAGAAGAACACTTGTGTACCCACTCCATTGATAATTTAGTGAAAGGTTTGGTGGCGTCTTTGGGCCATAGTTTTACTCCCCACGTTAAGAAGGTTTCCACGTTTGTTCCTGATTACTTGTTTTCGCTGTGAGTATTCTTTCTAGCCTTAAGAAAGTCATTCAACAAATTTTGGGGTGTGTTCGATCTTGTTACATCTCATCAAGTAGATAATTTCGAAATTATAAAAATAATACCTCGAAGTCACTCGAAATCACCTTTGTTAAAAAAACTCGGCTCGAACCTGGATGAATCAGAACAAAGCTACATAAAACACTTCAACAAAAAAGTTCCTATTTTCTTCTTTGTCTGGCCACAGTCTTTTATGCTTTTACTCTCAAAGTTTCTTTTTTCTTTTGCTTTGACAAATAGATAAGCCCAAAATCTCCGGCCAATTTATTGAAAATCGCTCAAATAAAGTTATTATATAATTAATTAGTTGTGTGCTCCACGAATTTATCGAAAATGTAATTAATAAATAAAAATTACTAAAATTTAAATATTAATTTTTTTAATTCGAAAATTATTATAAAATTATTCAATACATACACTAGGCTAAAAATTTTATACTTTTAAAATTAAATTTTAATACATAATAATAATAATTATTTAATTTAAAGGGAAAAAAACAATATGTTGGGTAATTATTTGGATCTTATATGACTTTTTTTTATTTAGAGTATTTAAAGGATGATGTTTGGATTGGATGTCAATAATAATTAAAAAAAAAAAGAAGAAGATAGTTTTTTTTATCAAGCCGCGGGGTCGCATAGGCGAGCCAGATTCCATGGCGCGCAGTACAAATCCACGGCGCAGGGCAATCCGTTCTGTATACAACATTTGAAGGACTGGTTATTGAGATCATGCACCACGAAGCATCTGTCTGTCCAGAAGCTCCCCGCAAGAATCACTTTATCATGGCATGAGTAAGTTCCCAGGATGCGGTTTGTTAAACAAAGCGGCCCATCAAGACGGATGCTAAACTGTCTGCTCCATCCTTGGCTCCCTCCGTCGCGGAGCACCCATATGACAAGCCAGAAACTGAGCGAGAGGTCGCATAGTGCCAGAGATCCTGCCACGTCGATCAAGTCCACTCGCCTGTACCTTTTGTCCATGTCCCCCGGGGTCGAGAGCTTCCTGAAACTTTCGTTCCCGACGTCGAACGAGATTATGCTTCTCCGATTGGGCTCGCTCGAAATCCAATTTAAAGTCCCACAGACGTAAGCTCCAGCAGTTTTCGTCCTCTGCTTGAAGATTCCGTTGCTGGATACAAACTGACGAGGGCCATGGGAATACCTCCAGCATTTGTTCTTGAAGTCGAATATGGCAGCCCCGAGCTCATTGCGCAGCGTGTCCCGGACCAGAAGCTGAACTAGCTTGTAAGTTTTTGTCATGGGATCAAAACCCAGAGCCAGGTTGTCGAACAGGCCCGGTTGATAAGGCGATCCCGGAACTCTGACCACCTCTTTTGTCGAGGGGTTAACTATAGCGCTCTCGATGATACGGGACCTGACACGTCTTCCCAGGAGGACAAAGCCATTGCAAGAGCGCATCCCGCCTGAGCACTTATGCCGAAATCCGACGAGCTCAGGGAAATTCGCTATCGGCCTGGCTTTCAACTCGCCTCCTTCTATTCTGATCATGTACATGATCGGCCCCGTTTCCTTGTCTCCATCCGAGCAGCCCAAAATCGTCGATTCCTCCAGCCGTAAGTTCTTCCGAAAATACGGATCATCTATTATGCTTAGCCATGACTTGCATACCCTTCTGGACCGCACGAGCATACGTACCGACAGTCTGGACAGTATGTCATGCAAAATGATCGTTGGGAGGTCGTCCATGCTCCTTCCGAATGGATTCCTCGACTTGCACGGCAGTCCATTAACCTGCAAAACGATGCACCCTGGTTTCAAAACTACAGTCCGCATAAAGATTAAAACTCCACCCCAGACGCAGACTACTGCAGAACCTCCCCGGGACCGCGACAATCCTGCCGTGTAAATCCAGAAACCAGCACTCCGATTCACAATTACGCGTTGCAAGATCTAACAAACGGTCATCTGAATCTAACATCGAGAGATGAAGGGACCACCGACATTTTCTATTGGGATACGTTGCCGTTGGTTGCCGCCTCCGCCATCCACCGGCATCTTCGACCTGTTAACGGCGCCCACTCCTTGCCATAGGGTTAAACAAATCCATGTCTAAAATGGGATTTCGATTTGATTATTAATTTTATCTTATTTAAAATACTACTGAAGATTTTGTTGTTTTATCAAGAATTATAGTAATACTCCAAAAATAAAATAAAATAAAATCAATAAAAGATGACTTGGTTAAGTCTATATTAATTGGTAGGTACTGAACTTTCAAGCGGCCTCATAAATAAAAGAAATTGAAATTTAATTTAATTTTTGAATGCCATTCACTTTGTCTTATATGAATTTATATTTTTTACTTTAATCAATTTTATTTTATTTATTTTTCTCATTATAGTCTCTCCAAATGGTTCATAAAATTATAAAGAAATTTTTTTACATTCTATAAAATAGTAGGATATCACATCGATTTTGATTACAATATATATGATGGTATCGAATTTACTTATATAAATAAAAAAAAGAAAAAAAAATCAAATATTGTAAGAAAATACTTTTTAAAAAACTTACCATTTTTTTTTAAATTGATGATATGAGCTTGCTGAATTTCACCCCAATAATAACATTAAAAAATTACGCTCTTTGTATTATTTGATTTATATAAACATACGACGATGAATTGCTACTTTGCAATTAGAAACTGTTATTTGCACCATCAATTCCTTTGATTAGCTATTATTATAATCATGAATTACTTTCTTCACCGAGGCCGGAGATGAAGCTCACTCCCGTAGACGGGATCCAAGCATCCCCGACGATGAGATTTCGGATGGGGATCTTGAGTGTAAGTGTGAGAGGGACGGTGGTGCAGAGGTTGAACCTCCACCCAAAATACAAAGTCACGGCTAAAATTCCGTGTCCGAAAGTCCCGTGAGTTCGAACGTGTAATTGCCGAAAACCGTCGACATTAGCAACTGTTCAAATATATCGGCGATTGTTCAGATATGTGTGCGTTTTTTTTTCCTACATGTTCATATATGTATATATGCTTTTATATTATGTCCGAACTCACTGGAGTCACAGACACGAAATTTTAGCCTTGACCAAAATACAAAAGGTGATATGTGACGATATCAATTTTACAAGGCGCTCTATTCTCGAAAGGATGGATACTTTGGTGACGGATACACGCAGCTAGAAAGGATGGTTCAGGGGCTGACCGTACAGCCGGAGAAACTCATTTGTGATGGTTGAGAAGACAGGTTCTGTTTAAACATTACCCCTTTTGTATCCACGCAACGATTGTTAGTGGATTTTCATAGCTTTTGTAAGCCCTTCTGAGGCACCCTAACCCCGTATGTCCTTCTTGTGACAGCAAGTTTTTGCTACACCATGAATAAAGCGGTGATGCTTTCAATTAGTGAGGCATCATATGTTTACTACTTTTCATATCTTTTTGATATGGCAAAAATGGAGAAAAGTATAACTGAGTAGACTAAGGGGGGAGTCTAACTTTATTCGAGGAGTAAACCTCGCGAGGGTGCGTTACCAAAAAAAAAAAAAAAAAAAGTATTGATGAGCAGTGAGTGATGGGGGAGAGTGTTGACGTTAGTTGTTTTAATGTAAAACTAACGTGAACATTCAAAAATGATTGAATAAAAATCTTATCTTATCATTTAATTAAAGTCAATTATGGTAATATAATTGAGTAGAAACAGCTTTCAAATTATTTTCACGATTTAAAGGAAAATATATTTAATAAAAGGATAACAAATATTTTTCTAGATTAACTACAAAAGTGACGTGAAAGGAATGAGTTTGAATTCAATTAAGACGGTAGTTATTTTAATTGATTCGTTATATCAATCATAATTTGGAGTGATTGTATAATACTTTAGAAGAAGGAAATATTCATTCGACTATGGAAATGTCAATTGAGAAGTTTCATACTGAATTAATTTTGCTAAACAATGGAGATCAGTCCAAGTGATCATTATAACACGGATTATTATGTTCTTATTAAAATAATGCCCTTTAGTATCGACACCATAACCTCATAATTCGAGATATAATTTTGTGTGGTAAGGTGAGAGATGAGCGAGTCGAGTGATTATCTTGACTTGATTCTCTCATACTCTGTGTGCGTGAGAGATCAGGGAGATGTGTGTTCAACCTATTTGTCCAAAGAGAGCCGTGTTTTCTCCAGAGCGTCAATGAGGTGAATTCATAACGATTGCTTTGTGTCTTAGGTATTTATTACATTAACTAGTTGCTAACATTAAGAAGTTGTTACTGATATATCATTTTCAGAAAGTTATGAACCGACACAGTTTGTGCAGTTAGACACACATTTATGGGTGCGTGTCATAAGTCTCATGCTTGTAAGGTAGAGGAGTGTGGCAACACCACCATAGTTAAAAAGATTCCCCCGAGCACATGTGTTGTGCAGAAGTCTCAACCCCCTAGAGCATGTTGCATGGAAGCACATATTATGGGATGGATAATGAGTCATGATCATGGTAGCCGTGCACGTCTTTACTGTGTGGAAGATGGACACCAGACTTTGTTGTACTAGAAGTTATGTTCTGCTATCTGAGGAGCTACTTTGTAACTTTACTTTATTTTGTCCGTTGTTACTCTTTGTAGTGTTGTCTCTATGTTCTGCTTAAAAGCAGATCTGAGGAGTAAATTAACTATTTCCCTTGCGAATGACCATCATCTATTTGAGAGCAACCATCTCCTGTGCAATAATCGACTACTAAGCGAGAAGCAGTCTTATGTTACGTGTCGAGACAATATTATTGTGTGTAAGATTTTATAAGCATTGTGCAAATGCATTTTGTACCCATTAATTATAAAATGGAAATTACCTTGTTGGAGACGGTGAACGTTGGTCAGTAAGACCAAACCACCATAAATAATTGTCTATTTCGGTGGACTACTCTCTTAGGTTTTGATCAATCGATCATACCGAGTGACTATTACAACAACCAGATCCCCAAATATCAGCAACACTTTGCTATTCAATGCAAATCCTTTGTTCAGATGCTTCCACAATCCTTATTCTTTGAATATATAACTTTTAATTAACTAATAACTGGCGAAAAAGTGTACAATACTAATTCACCTCCCTCTTAGTGTGCTTAACGGGACCGACACTTAACAGAATTCCCATCCTCCGTTGATCACAACACAATAAACGCCGTTTGTCTCTGGTTGGTGGTATGATCACTTTTCATTCGAATGACCTCGTAATATCCAATCGAACCCATAATGGTGGTTCTTCTCATCATTCTCAATCGCAAATACTGAAAACGCCTCAAAATTAGAATATAGAGAAATCGTTTCTGAAACATGGGGATGGCGCCTGTATCTGTATCCCCATATTTCGATCCATGCTGGTATGGACAAATTGCTCGCATTTCCCACTGCTAATTCCGTGCATGAAAATCAAAGCATAAAAGAAACAATGGGTGGTAAAGCATTTGGTGTCTTGAAAATCCACTGTTGTTACAAATGAATGACTCAAACCTTTTACTCGTCCTTTGATTTATCCATGACCGGTGAGAGTCAACCTCAATCAAGATAACACGGGAAAAAGCCTTCTTTCGAAGAGGTATGTTCCTTGATTCCGCAAACTATATTTGCGAAATAGGGTTCTTAGGTTCAAAATTTCTTGACTAATGCCCTTAAACACCGATTTCGGTCATTACGTAAATTGGTGCTTCAAACACCAATTTTGCCCAATATAAATGAGAAAATCAGTGTTTAAAACACTGACTTCCTTTTGGGAGGTTGATATCGGTGTTTTAAACACCGTTTTAAGGACATTAGTTAGAGAATTTTAGACCTTCCAATCCTTTTTCATGAAATATTTTCGCAACTAATGTTATATTAGAACATAAATCTTCTTTCGGGATCAAATCGTGTAACGAAGCGGTTACACGTTCAAAAGAATGAACTCGAACTATAATGTTTTTTCGGTTTTATCTTAGACTTGATCTCCATATGCATTTAATGAAAAAATAAGAGTGTACGAAACCCGTAATATTAAATAATCATATTACCAAAAAGAATAATGTCAATGTAGAGGGAAATCATATAACATTCTTAAAAAAAAAATGGGACGTGTGGCTACGAACCCTCTTCATTGTATAACGACAAGGTGTTGTTGAGACCATGTAATTTTGGTTCGTTGTCATGTGGTAGTTTTGAGTCCATTCACATGTGGTAAATTTGAGGTGTTGATCACTCGAGAAGATATTGTACACGAGAGTAATTGGACAAAGACTCCATACAGGAGATTATGTATACTTGCGCAAAATCTAAAGTATATTAAAATACTATTGGTAAATATTTGGTTGGTGATAGAGGAAGTAAACACCGTTGATTTAAAGAAGGATTAGATTCTTTCAAATTTGGAGAACGTGAATCAATCATATTGACGTGGCAAACATGTATCAACTAGCTGCTCAAAGATACCTATGAAAATCCCAACTGAATTCTCTTCACATGAAGCGCAACGCTGAAGGCACATTTGCCTTTCTTATTTTCCTTTTCTAGACTTTATGTTTCATGCAATCTTGGCACCAACTATATTCTTGTGTCCATATAAATATGCCTTTTCAATTTAATGAAGTCCTTGTTCCTTTTATTTTATGGATGACGACAAAAAAAGGATGACAACATTTTTATCTAAATCGAAAAGGCTGTAATCCGATTGTCTATGATCTCTGCTCTCTTTCGACAATCACATCGGTGAATATGTGAGTCTTCCGATTATCTCATTGTCCGCGTCTTGAATTTTTTACAGCGACCAAAATTTTCTTTTAATTTTGAACAGCTACATTCTTTTTTTCTAAATATTTTTTACATGCAAACCCGTTCCAACAAGTGCCCTGTACGATCTTGAAAAAAAAAAAAAAAGAGTTTGGGACGAATTAGTGGGATAGGCGCAATATCCAAAAGTAACCGAATATTGTTCATAAATAATGTTAATCCACAAAAACAATTTCTTCAAATACAATATCAAGTTTCGAGATTCGTTGACTAATACAGTGAAATCGGCTTTAGAAAGGCCGACTTTAATAAAGAAGGAAGTCGGCCTTCCTAATGCTGATTTCATCCTTCCCAAACCATAATTAGGCTTACAAAGGCCGACTTCATTTCATCTATAGTGGGAACATGAAGTCGGTCTTACAAAAATCAACTTTGTTGGACTTGGTAAAGAAAATTACAGATCTATTGAAGTCGGCCTTTGTAAGGCCGAGTTTAATCTAACACGAAATAAACTACAAAATTCTTATAATTTTAACCCGTAATGCACGCATCTTTTCAACTTACCTTCATCTAACACTAATAATACCCAGAATAAGTACAAGTTGTCAAAACAGAATCGAATTATCGTCACCAGTATGAACAAGTAGAAAATTTTGCATGAAATATGGACAACTAAACAACGTGACAATTAAGCATCTCTTCAAGACCTACGTGCGTAGAATTTCTTCATCGGGTGAGTTGCGTGAGCTAAGATATCTGGGTATGATCCGCATTGTCCACGGAAAAGTGTCTGTCCTTTCTTGCCTTCCACGGAGCCGGCGGAGTGAAAGACGTGGACGCCTTTGCCAATTGAGGAGTTAAGTATACATCTGGTGGAGTGGATTCCTCAATAACGACTTGTGCATAATCGTCCTCCTCTTGTTTATCAACTAGTTCAGTAACGTTGAACATCTCAACATCTTGATGAACTTCCTCATCTTCGTTACTCAACCTCTAGTGCTTGTTCCTTATATGTTGGCTCTTCTACAAACTCGTCCTCCTCCTGTAGCCCTTCATGCCGACCATACAAACACACCGGGGTGAACTCTCTCAAGAAGCTATGGCCTTTGTGAGAATTACCAGTGATGTGCTGTAATTCCGAAGGGTCACCTCTCTCCGATCGAATGGAAATGTCAGTCATTTGTTGTATCTATGAAGAAATTATATTAATACTACGAAGATAATAGCTATGTTGCTCATGATAGTGCAATACATCCGTAACGAGCGGTCCGGGCTCCATACTATAGTATGCAAACATAAATAATTATTTCTATATGTACAAATAATTATTTCAAATAACCTTACAAGTTCATTTATTTAGACAACTTCGCCTATTATGTCATTCTCTTTTACAAATACTACAAGTCAACTTAGTTCTGCATTCTCTCACATCCATTTCATTATGGATGCGAGAAGATCTTGGTATCCCTTTTGGTCGTGCCTTTCATGGTTTGGAATGACAATTGGGAATTGATACTCATCCCAGTCCTCTTTACAATCAAACGATGCCCATTTAGATGAGTATATGACCCTTTGATTAGCCCAAGTGTAAATATTATCTATCTTATCCGACCCATCCATGTTCACAAACGCGAAACAAGCAAGCGCATGTGAACATGGAATCAGATAGATTTGCCATTTTTTGCACGAGCGCTTCTTGTGTCGCATGAATATGTTCTTTGTCAGATATTTTCCTCTGTTTGTGACCACAAACGTACCATCAACGCGATCCATAAGTGTGACTTGATGACTTCTAGCCTTCTTTATTCCCTTATTGAAATGCTTCAAGACAACTTTAGTGAATTTTTCTCATCTTTCATGTTAGTCCAATATACAACACAATTGTAGAACGTCATCCTAACTAACGTAGAGACATGATGTCGCTCGTTCACAGTAGAGGATTGCTTCAGCACTTTGTCGTTCAGCAGAGGATTTCCACACATATCTTGTATCTCCTTAAGATGAGCCTGTAATTACTTAAGAGACAACCACAAAGTTGATCACACAGATCACCACAAAGACCACGAAGAGAAGAACCACCAAGACCACAAAGATAACCTCAAAGACCACTAAGAAAAGGTATCCGTCCTACACTCAGTTCGGACGTGCACGGTTACCACAGCCGTGACTCACTGCACTGCACACCCAGTGCCTAGGGTGGAATTTTCAACTTCGGCGACTTCCACGCAACCTGCTCTACTGTCCGTCAGCAGGAGTTCGAGACTTCTGCACAGCACCCCTGTGCTCGGGAGGACCTCTTTCCACTCCGGCGGCATTCCCAACCCCTGCTCTACCCTGCAGGCACGAGACTTCTGGCGCGCACCCGCAAGTGCGTGTCTAACTGGTCAAACTCCGTAGGTTCGAGACTTCCCTGCGAAGAGACACGACAAGAACGGCTTCTTGCCGATGGGTTAGAAACTGGTTACTGAATTCAGAACAGGTATTCACTTGGCTTCCCTTAGACGATTTGCCAGCCGCTAGTTGAACGCACCGAGGACACCTAGCCTCTCTCACGACGATCAAAGGGTCTGACCACAGCCCCTTGACACTCTCACACGTAGCTTGCAAGAGAAAGAACCAGGAGACACTTAGCACCTTCCGCTCTTCGTCGATGCACAAAGCTCACTCAGACCACTTAGACGCACAAAGGCAATAAGATATGTCGTCCCTAGTCTAATTATAATGGAGAAAGAGGCACAGAGGACGTCCATGCAATCTTCGAGATTTGTTGCCAAAACTGGCAGCAGGACTCAGCAACGGTCTGCTCAACGGTTCGCTGTACCACAGAAGGAAAGTCCCCAACGGTAACTATCCTCAAATAAACTATTGTTATCCGAAACAAATTAATTGTTTCCAAGTCTTATAAACAAATCAGCCTAAAGATGTTCTCCTCTGATCGATAATTGAGATAAAATCATAAACAAACTTATCTGATTTATGATTTTATCCTATTACAGCGTATGACTGCTTTAGAACAAAATATTTTGTTTCTAAGTATAAACTTGGTAACCCAATCTCTCAATATTTAGTTTCCTAAATGTATAAAATGAGATGAGCCAACCATATTAACTGAATTTGGACACTTAGACGAATAATCTGAGATAACCCAAAATAAAACGTGGGTATTGAAAATTTGTTTCCATATTTTCAATATGTATACGTATTGTCACAGCAACAACTTACTGTAACGCAACAACATATAACAGTTACTAGCTGTGGTTCAGTAACACATTGCTCAAGCTCATCACTAGGGATAAGCACGCAACTCGTGAAACATTACTTCTGACCATCAGTAACGCGTTGCTTAAGTTCATCATCAAAACCAGGTTAACACATTCCCTGCCTTTGCTTGCTCCGGTGTCTAAAGGGAGAAAAATGGGGAAATCTATCCCACGCCCACGTCTGTAGCAACTCTAAATAACCCGCCACCTATGATGCCTGCTTGTCTAAGGCTCTACATAAATGCCTATACAACCACACCAAACAAGCTGATCCCCAACTATAACTACCACAAACATCGAAATCCTCCAGTAACGGCAGCCACATGAGATGAATTAAGTTATCTGACTTGTCGGAGAAAAGCATGGACCTTATTATCTGCAGTATGTATGCAACGGTATCCATACGTACCTGCTCATTTGGTGCTTGGGGATGTAGCACGTCAAAACGGGAGGCCAACCAACTCATCTTAACCCTTCCCGCCTTCATGTCAGTTCTGCCCGGAACCTCCCCAAGTAAATGCACGCATACGACTGCAAAATCGAAGCTGGTGAAGCCAATGACAGAGTCCCCTTTTATCGGCAATCCGAGCTGAATCGCCACATCCTCCAAAGTCACTGTCATCTCTCCATTGGCCATATGGAAATGAGTCTCGTGCTTCCATCTCTCAACTAATTCAGTCATGAGAGCATGATTCAACTGAATGAATGGCAGCTTGCAACTCCAAAAAATCCGGCCTGTCGGAGGTACACATCCATACGAGGGTCTTGCCTTATTTTCTTCACGCTGCTTTCATGGTGGCAACATTTCAAAACATTGTTCTGAAAAAAAATGAAATGTTGATGGATTACTAACGAAATAAAAAATAAACGAAAAGATAAGACGGATAAACATACCTCCGCATATGATGAATCCCAAACAACGGAAGAACGATGTTGATCTTGAGAGTGCAATACGGCAGTTACGCGTGGTCCTGGCTCCATAGTACAACCTGTAAAGAAAAATGTAAATTATATATACATATACAAGCGTTTATAAAAAATGGCACTAAGCGTACAAATAATCGATATCAATAAACCTTACAAGTTTATTTATTTGGACATCTTCGCCTACTATGTCCTTCTTTTTTACAAAGACCACAATTCAACTTAGTTTTGCGTTCTCTCACATCCATTGCGTTCTCTCACAGTTGGGAATGGATTCTCGCCCCAATCTTCTTTACAATCAAATGATGCCCATGTAGATTAGTATATGGCCTTTTGATTAGCCCAACTGTAAATATTGTGAATACTATTGGACCCATCCACATTCACAAACGCGAAACAAGCAAGGGCGTGTGAACATGGTATCCGATTGGTTTGCCATTTCTTGCATGAGCACCTCTTGTGTTGCAGGAAGACATTCTTTATCTTATAATTCCCTCTGGTTGTGACAACAAAAGTACCTTCACCGCGATCTATAAGGGTTACATGGTGATTTCGAGCTTTCTTTATTCCCTTAGTGAAATGGTCCATTGCAACTTTAGTGATTTTTTCTCTTCTGTTTATCGCCGCGTCAGCCTCTTCTTTTCTATTATTCCAATGCGCGATACAATTGTAGAACGTCTTCCTCACTAAAGTGGAAACCGGAAGCGATCGTACACCTCTCAGAACAGCATTGTAGCTCTCGCTTAAATTCGTCGTCATTATCCCCCAACAATAGTTTCCACCGAAACTCAAAGTCCATTGGCTCTTATCCATCTCATCAAAAAATCTACTGACTCTGGAATAATTTTCAAAATATCACGCTAATATTGCTTCATCTTTGACACCATACATTTCCTTGCAGTAATAGCTAGCCTTTTTTTGCCACGGAGGTTCTTGTATCTTGTGTTGAAGTTGCTAGCTACATGACGTATATAGAACCTCCACTGTGCAAAAGGCGGCGTCCAACCTACTTCGACATCGTTTATTGCCGCAAGAATAACGGAATGCCTATTTGAAATCAAACATACACGCTTACAATAATCACCAACGATGTAACGTTTACGGCATTTCAGAAACCATCTCCACGACTGATAGCTTTCTTCATCGACGATTGCAAATGCGAGAGGAACGATATGATTGCTGCCATCCAAACTACAAGCAATTAACAACTTATGCTTGTATTTACCGTACAAGAAAGTTTCGTCAATACTGACTACAGGGCGACAATAACGAAATGTTGTTACTGCAGGACCAAAACACCATAATACCCTCTGAAAAATAAACTGGGAATCACCAACCATGTATGAACCTCCCCAATCAACGCAAGTATTGGGGTTAGAAGCACGAATCACGTTCAACAAATGAGGCTACTCATTGTGTGATTCATCCTAATCACCATATATCCACGAAATCACTTTTCTTTTAGCATCCCACACCCTTCTCCTAGAGATTTCGTATCAATATTTCTCCTTAACGACATTGCGAAGGAGAGCAACTTTAACTTTTAACTTCCGGAGTTTCACTTACAAATCCCCTGAATAACGGATCCATGAAATTTGAATCGAACCGCACATGATCACGCGCTAAAACGACCTTTGTAAGGCCGACTTCCTTAAGCCAGCACCAGAGTGTCTGGGGTCTGAGCGAAGTCGGCCGTCAGACCCTAAGGCCGACTTCGATGAAATATTTTTTTTAAGTGTTCGACTTCATGCGGGTGGAACGGATGGCATGAAGTCGGCCTTTGTAAGGTCGACTTCGCTTCGGCTAAGCTAAAATCGGCCTTAAAAAGGCCGACTTCCTTCATGATGGAAGTCGGCCTTTGTAATGCCGATTTCGCCACATTAGTTGGGGAATTTTCAAACTTACGACCTTATTTGGCGAAATAGTTTTGACAGTAACGTTATTTTATAACAAAACTCCTATTTCTTCTCTCTCTCATACAATCCTAAATTGATTTATTTCGTATGATTATTTTAATAAAAATTAACCAATTTAACCCATATGATTGTTTTAATGAAATATCTTTTCATCCGAACGGTGTGAATGATGGTCATAGTAAAAATGCTAATTTAATCCACATTTTTTTAATCTGAATATTGATGTGAATTATTTTAATCAAATGTCAACTCTACAAACAATTTTAATTACTATAGTTCGTTTGCTTCCTTTAATCAATTTTTTTTAAATAATAACCATTTAAATAATAATTATTTAAATTGTTTTAAGGAATAATTATATTATTTGTCCGCAAATTATTAATTAGATGTAACACGAAGATTATTTATTGTATCGCATGATTTTTCGTTCTAATTGACATAATAATTTCGTTGGCGGAGCTTGGGGTATATCATACGAATATCATGTCTAGTGTAAGTAGCATCATTGCTACTTGTAGGCAATTAAATTCTAATTGCTTAATATTATTGATTCGACAATTGACCGTACCCGTGGGTTACGGTACCCCTGCCGTGCCAAGTAAATTGGCTACAAACTGACATTGTAATTTTATCGATTCGAGATTTCAACTTTCCCGAAACTCACGTCGCTTCCTAAGATTTTCTTTCCTCACGTTATTTAAAATTTTCTTTTCTTTTCCGTCCAATTCCTTTCCTCTCCTCTATCCAAACACAGCTTAAGAAAGTAATCGGCCTAGATTCGGCCAAAAGAAATATATCAAAGCTTCCGTAGAAATTCGTGGAGTGACTCCCAGGGGTTGTATTCGAGAGCGAGTTCGAATCGTCCGTATTACATTGTGTGCGTAAATACCTCTAGAGGAATCATGTATGAGACTTTCGAGGACGGTCACATCCATAAAGTTCGTATACTTTTACAAGCAACTATGTACTTTTTATTTAACATTTTATTCGATTTATGTATCACAAGAATCTGGAATCATGGATAATTTTTAGCTCCTACTGCGCCGCCAGGTGAAAACCCAATAGGCTTACCCTCCAAGATCTCCTCTCCTCATTGTTGATCCAGGTAGGGTGGCCTTCGTCATCCACTGGCTCCTCGGGAAGGTGACAAGCGGCCCCAGGGACCTGCAGGCTCGAGAGGAAGGAAGACACCTGGCCAATAATCACGAGGGAGTTGCTGGTCAGCTCTTTTACGACCTGCGGTGTCTCATTCATGTCGCCCTTCAACTTCCCTTCGGGGAAACCGTCGATGCAGGTCTCCTGGTATGGCATGACGGCACTCAACCAGTTTTTAAGGTCGGGGTTCTCAGGGATAGCTTTTTGATGTTGCTTACCCAGGGGAAGGAGCTTCGGAGCTCCGCGAAGGGGCCTTCTCCCTGAGGGAATCGAACGTCGACAACTTAGCCCGGTCAAATGCCGCCTGCACCTAGTTCGGTGTGGACTGGACTGCAACCTTAAGGAGGTCCTTAGGCTGGGACATGGAGAGGTCCTTCTTGACGGCCTTTTCAAGGGTACTTGATACAAAGACCATCGACGCATCACCGACTAGAGCTGTCAACTTGCTTATCATCGACTAACTTACACAACACCGAAGTAAAGGTCCGTTGAAACAAGTCACCATCGAAGTACGGACACGTCGAAGCAAGCCGTCGAAGCAGAAGCAACTCCACGTCGAATGCATCTCAAGTTTCCAGATCATTCATGAGATGCATTCGCATTTATGTTAGTTGCATTTCCAATAAGCCATTTATGGTTCGTCTATGAATCTGGCCATGCATGCATGTTATCTAAGTTCATTTATGTACTTGTTCTGGTGATCCCTATATAATGGGCGCCCTTGTAAGCATTTGAAGAACTTTTGAGCAGATTTTAAATCCTTTGTAAGACTTTGTCTTCTTATCCGAAGTGAGTGAGTTCTCCTTCAACCCCATTCTTCATTTGGTGGATTCCAAGTGCGGATTGAGTTGAGCGTTCAACCGGTGATGGTGTATCTGTATCCTCTGCGTTGTGCTTCGCCCTCGTCTTGTTCGTAGTGGTGTATCTATATCCACGGCCAAAACGAGTTATCCAAAACGAGTTATCCAAGTTCTTCTTTCACGGTGATGATTCTGTATCCGTGGAGATTAAATCTCAACCTATCTTTTTTCCTCTTATTCAGTCCTTAAAATTCCAGTCGCACCCCCTAAACACATCCTTCCGTCTATACCCTACGTCACTCCATTCCGCATGTTTAGTGATGTCCCCCCTTTCCTTTCGGTATTGAAATCATCTATTCTTTGCCAACTCCGTATCACTGTTACAATTATCCTTGTATTCGGTCGACTTGTAGATCGTCTCGATGGCCTTCTGGGAGTGAGATATCTGGTTAATCTCATGGGATTGCACCAGCTGGCAACGGCAGCATTCCTATGATCAACGCCGAAGATCGTCCAGCAATCACACCCGCAATCGCCAGGGAAGAGATCACGACAATGACAATCCCCTTCTTTGCCTTTTGACGCCTCTCGGCCCTTCTGTGCTCGGACAGGTGATCAAAATCCTGAAACACCATCTGTTTATGTTTTCACTCAGTTTCACTAAAGTTCTGTTACTCTTTCCCGCCGTTCAATGAGTCCGGTTTAGTGAGTTTCCAGGGCAGTTCCATCGCTACCGTGCGGAGGCGGAGGGTGATGTTTATTAATCTATCCACATGACTTCGGTAAGCTTTTGCGAATGAAATGACAACATTGTAAAGTGGCCGGAAAACATTAAATGGTAACAGCTTATTTTCGAACAGCAGGTTCTCTGCAAAGTGGATCCGGCATTAATCATGATCGCAACAGCCTGCCGAAGTTGCTGCCGTTGGCCCTATTAGCTACAATCAATGAACACTTTGCACCAGAACGATAAGCGAATTGAATCTACAACTAATTGGCTAACTAATTTGGTGACCCTTCAACTGGTTCACCGGGCTTTTAGAAGGCTCCAATGGGAGTCTCCAACCTGGGATTGATGCGACATCAAGATGGCACTAGAGAAACTAATTCTCTTTCGACTTCTTCCCAGTTACGAACTCTCGTCACTAGGGGATGATTGTTGATCGAATCCGTCTTGCACCAAGGGTATGAGTTCTCATAATCAAAAAGGAGAACCCTCATCCCAATCTCAGCACATTCAAGGGCGTATCTTGGGTTATCATCTATAAGAACCTTAGCTCCCAATGACCTGAAAATTGTCGACACCATCAGTTCTCCTATGTTCGTCGATAAACGCAAATGATTGATTCAACCCATTTCACCAGGATCGCACAAACAAGATAGCGAGACAATAGAGATGCTTCTCAGACGAATTCCGAGGTACCTGCAAATTTCAGACTTGGGCTTAGATTCTCCATCTAGAGCGAAGTGATTGCCGAAATGAATCTCATGAAACAATCCAGGATAATGTTCCTCGATCCACTTAATTGTATGGTCCTTGATAGCATTCTGCCGAGACCTGTTCAAGCAATAGAGCAGTATACATGCATTACACATCTCTTGCTAACACAGGGAACATCTATCACTTTGCATGAACCAAATAAAATCAAATCTTCCTTACGTAACAACTGATAGTTTACAGAATCTGGATAGCTTGCGAAGTGCCCTCTGAGCACCAGGTATTGGGTGTATTCCATTCTTGAAATAGGACGTTTTGAAAAATTCATGGACGCGTAAATCAGCTGTCATGAAAGAATACACATTTACAGTTGTTAGTTCACGGAAACATTTTGTACTTGTATACCCAAGCTAATGCTCATACAGCAGTTAGCGACAAATCTACGGAACAAAGCTTACCAATACCAATGATATATATGCAAAAAGAGAAGTGCACGAGATAGACCAAGAATAAATTACCTTCATCACGCGAGCAATTCCATATCTGCACAAAGAAACAAGCAGTCAGAACTGTAATTCGTCGAGTACCAAAGACAAAAGACATGAGCTGTTTTTGTTAAATAGTACAACACCAGAGTGTAACCTCTATTACTACCAAGTTAAGTAGCAGCTGCACTTGACAAGCAAAAGACAACACTCTTCTAACTTATAATGGAAATGATGCCGAGGAGATGGCAAAGTACCTTGAAAAACTCATAGACGTGGTACTCTGACAAGGAATGATTCCAGGAATAACGGTCGGCAATGAATCGATTCAAGGCTGAGAGGAACTTCCCCAGAACTGCTATCAGCAATAAACACAGACTTATTCTGCAGAAGATAACATTACACAGAAGAAGCCCTTTGCAATTTGTACAGAGAGATGACCCATCAATCAGAGACGCGGTGCAACAGAAGAAATTCCATTAACCCAAGACCCAATTGAGCAACAGAATCAAAGACAAGAATATCCCCCCAAAAATCATCAGAAACAACATGGAAATAACAATCAATAAGACCAATGACCTACCCTCGTCGACGTCCACCGCCACGACAATCTTATCGGCAGCACTGTGGCCCTTGAACACCGAATGACTACCCCACTGCATACCATTAACCAACCTCCCATCTTTCCTACCCTCGACCCGAAAATCGATGGAACTGATCGCAACCTGCCGATCCCTCACGTAAGCAAGCGGGTTGTAGAATCTACCATTACCATGAACACGATCAAACCCACCACAACCACCAGAGCAACCCCTAACCCCAACCCCAATTCCGCTCCCCTCCAAATTCGCAGAGAATTTCCCCAGGGGGGGGAAGGAGGGATTCTGGGTCGGCGGATGATTGGTCGGGAAGTGAAATCTCCGGGTAAAGATTGGATCTTTGTGGGACAGTGAGGACATGATCCCGTCGCAGGTTGTAGGGACGACGGGATGATTCCTGGAGGAAAAGGCGGTCGGGACTGTGAAAGTGAATCGCACCACTTTTAGCCTCAACATCTGTCTCGCATTCTATCCAGGGAAACAAAGAAAAAAAAACATGTCTTTCAAAAAAGAAAAAAAAGCAGAATCTACCAATCGCAAGAACAGGTATTGTTCTGGATCAACAGGGAATAACAGAACGAGATCTAATTGCTATTGTTTTCAGGAGTTTTAATCATTGGAAAAAGGAAATCTTAAAAAGGAAACCAAAGGGTTACGCTAATTCGGCTGTATCCTCGGACACAACACGACACCTTACCAATGATAAATGACATTACAGCAAGATGATGGTGTGGATAATCCTATGGGAGCAGCAGTTGTTGTTGTTGGGGGGCGGGGGGAATGTACCAGAGGAGATTATGGAAATAACTGGCATTCGAAAGCAGCAGCCAAAGGATCTCCCCTATCCCCCAAACTTCACATGAGAAACCATGCCCGCTGTTACAACCTCGTAAGCACCGCCCCCCTCCCCCCAGCCAAACCAAGAGGATTGTTCCATAATGATTCGTCAAATGACGCAGTTTGGAAAATATTTCGCCAACTAACTCATGTAAGGCCGACTTCCTTCATGTAGCGTCCCAGACTTCGTTTGCTAAAATTTTTTCTAAGTGTAGTGAAGTCGGCCTTTGTAAGGCCGACTTCCATTCGCCAAAACCGAAGTCGGCCTTACAAAGGCCGACTTTGGTGGATTAGTTCGCGAATTATTTTTGTTAATGCGTCATTTGACGAAATATTTCGCCAAATGACGTCATTAAGGAACAAAACTCCCCGAACCAACCATCTTTAAGCTCCACCGTAAAGGACGTCGGAGATGGATCACCCATGACATAATGATCTCTAAAAAATGAGGTCTTACTGGGCCTCTGTACCATTGGGCCAGAATAGGCCCATCCCACAATTTAACTCAACTGGGTGGGAGAACTCATGGCAAAAGCTCCACTAAATTAACTTCAAACAGTGTTTCACTTATAGAATTCCCCCCAAAAAAAAGAGAAGGTAAAGTAAATAATTTTAAAATATTGCGTTCCCTTTTAATTTATTCATTTATTTACAGGGCTTTAAGGAAGGGAGTGAAAAGAAAAAGGCGCCACCTTTTTTGGTAAACTTATTTTCATCCAAATCCCACCACCCCCACCCACGATGCTTCTTCACTAACACAAATTTCCCAGCCAAAAAAGGCGAATGGCACTCACTTTTGACTATGAGCACTGTTTCTGGCAATCATTCATAATTCCCACCTTCTCCCTTGATCCTTCCTTATATGTATGTACGAATATATTCGCATTTTTTTTTTAATTTTTTACGGGCATTCAATTTCTTCCCACCCATCGATAATGCGCGTAAAGGGCACAAAGAAATGCAGCACCAAAAATCAGACAGTCATTTAACGTGCTTGCTGTCTTGTCTTGCTCCCCATCCCCCACCCCCCCCCCCTCCCTGTCGGCTGGACTCCAAGGTGTGTGTCGCTGTCCAGGCCAGTCCAGTCCCACCTGATGTCCCCAGAGACCCACTTCGCTTTTGTCCTTTTTCTTTCTTTCATCGATGGTCCTCCTAAGTTGCCTTTGAGTTGAGTCTCCTTCAAGCCACTCCCATTTTGGTTTTGTGGGGTTAGCTGATGTAGGATAAAATGTGGGGGGCCGATGGCGACGGTTTTACTTGGGTACTCGTGCTGAAACCCCAGTTGGGTTTTGTCGGCCTGATGGCGGTTTGTGTTGTTTTGGCCGAAAGTTTGAATCTTGGTGGCGGTCGTTGATCTCAACGTTGAAGGGTTTGAGCCTGTCGTGGGGTGTGTGTGTGCGAGAGAGAGAGTGTGTGTGTGCGAGAGAGAGTGTGTGTGTGTGTGGAAAAGATGATGTGTATGAGACCTGAAGCGTGTGATGATAATGAGTTCCCTTCTTGCCACCATTCGCCTCGTAATAGCAGCGGGAGCAGCACGGCCGTGACCCCCGGATTCGTCCTCCCTCTTAGCTTGTAAGGGCATCTTATGTTTTCAGGGCTTCCTGTTTGTTATGTTTATGGAATGAATTATGTGTTTCCGTTAGGAGGTTTGACTCTGGGTTTTGTTTGGTGGGTGTGGTGCAGGGGGGGTTCTATTCAGAAGTGTCTCTGGAGGAATGGCAGGGGTAGCCGTCAGAGAAGCAGGTCATTTTCTTCAGGAGATGGTTGTTCCATCAACTCTGATTTGGAGGTAGCAATTATTTAAAGGGATGAATAATTTCGGGAATCATTTTGAGAGCTACCTTGTTGTGTCTGTGGTGTTGTTACCCTTAGCCCATTTTATACAACACGTTGGACTTTGTGATGGCAATATGGATAAACTCGTATCTTACGTGCAATTAGAGTTTTTGTTTTACTCTATTCAGCTCCATCTATTTCTTGTTTTCTAGTGTACCAAGAGTTTGTGTTATGCTCTTCTGGTTTGAGGCTTTGAGCACATTGACCTTGTCTATCTCTTTTTTGAGTGGTTTCAGAATGAGTTGATTGGATAATCAGCACTTGATGAACTTTCTGGGAGGCTTTGTTACAAGATTCAAACCCCCAACGTCTTGCACCTGCAAAAAAACAGTGGCATAAATTAGCGTATCTATGTTGTGTGATCTGAATTCATACTATGCTGGAGTGCTTGAAATTTTTCTGCAGCAGCTCTTCAATGGCTTTTCAAACTTTTTGTAGAAAATGCTCCTTTTATGGTATGGTCAATTCTCCTGTTGTCGATCGATGTTTCCCAAAGATTTTAATATAATGTGTTATATTTCTTTCTATTTCAGGATAAAAGTAATGGCTGGGAGAGAAATGCAAAGATGTATGTCTACCGCAATCAACTGGAGAAAGATGTAAGACCAGTTTGAAAAATTACATGAAATTTGTTTCTGTGATTTGCTTCATCATTTCAATTCAAGTGGTAATATGGGACGATCTTGTTCACAGTAATAATATGCCATAAATTTCTGGTTTCACAGATCGAGAGACTGCAGCAGGAGTTACAGGAAGAAACCGAACTACACACAACTTTGGAAAATGCCATTGAACACAAGATCCCTCATTCATCTGGCTCCCCTAGACAGCTTCCGGAGAAGGTCGAAACCCTTTCTTCTGTTTAACTTGATTTTTATTTATTGCATTCCTCTTATTGTTTGCTCTGCAGGCTCAGGAGCTCCTTGGCAGTATATCATTGTTGGAGACTGCTGTAGGAAAACTCGAAAGGGAATTAGTCATTCTGCAAGACCAGCTGCATCATGAAAGGAGCGAGCGTCAAATTGCCGAGCACAATATAAGCAATTCTCCCTGTAAATATTCACCCAAGCTTAATAGCCCTCCTAATTCAATTAAAAAGGTACTGTTTTCCTGATATCTAATCCCAAAGATCAACAGATACACTTTTTATTTTCTTTTCCTTAAGTTTATCATCAAAAGATAAAAGATAAATGTGTAGTATGTTATTGTTATGCAAACAGTGCTCAAGTAGTTTACCACTTTTACGGAATAATTGATATTGAAGGAGCCCTAGTTTGGAGTCGGGCCATTTACTACAAACTATAGACGTCCATTTACCGTGGAAAAAGATTGAGAAATCCGAAGCTATTTTGTTCAGCGTACTGAAATATTTTCTTAGACTATTTCAAAGGTCTGTGTACAGTTGAATAATTTCACTATGCAATCTCTTTATGAAACTTAGTCTCTCTTTTTTTTCCCATTTGCAGATTATGAGTCCTTGCCGTGACACAAAACAGATTGCAGAATCCGATAACACAGATCATTCATTGTGTCACATTAATAGGCCTCCTTGCAAAGACGACTCCATTTCGCTTAGTCCTAATCATCTCTCAGAAGAAATGATCTCATGCATGAGAGACATATTTCTTCAGTTTTCATCTTCCGAAGAGTATTCATCGGCTCAGATCATTTCTTCTCCTACTGCACTGCAACGTGAACTGTCAAACTGCTCTTCTACATTATTAATTCCAGAGTCGCCGTTTATGGAATGCATGGAAAATAAACTTCGGGGTTGGGAAAATAGCAGAGATGATTTTTCTGAAGGCAGTATATTCAACCCTTATAAACTTCCTGGCCAGCTGGAGTGGAATAGGAATAATGGAGACAATGGGATGGCAATTGAAGTCTCTTCTTTATCTGTTGGAAAGAAAGAACTTCTTTATGTTGCGGTGGCCTTGAAGCGGTTCAGGTCAAATACCCAAGCTGTTACATGAGCCAAGTCCTTTATATATTTTGAAATCATTTCTGTAAATGATTTCTTTTGGGAACTTCTGGAATTGTTAAATTTTCATTGAAAAATTTTCTTATGGGCATGATCTATTGCTTGTTTTGTTGCAGATTGCTTGTGCAGCAGTTGGCCAAAGTAGACCCTTCTTGCTTGACAAACAACGAAAAGATGGCATTTTGGATTAACCTGTACAATGCCTTGATTATGCATGTAATTCCTTTCGCCAAATATTATTTCTTGGAGGTTTATTACGTGAAGCCTTCTCATTCATTTTTCTCTGAAGTGACTGTCTCAAATTCTGTCAATTGTATCTCTTCCATTCTCACCTTTCCAGGCCTATCTTGCCTATGGAGTTCCAAAAACAGATGTAAAGCTGCTGTCTTTGTTGCACAAGGTATTCTTCCTTCTACGATTTCCCCATGTCTTCGGGAATAAAAATTGTGGTTTGTGTAAGATCATTTCAGGCACATATACGGCCATAACATGGGAAATAGAACCTTTTTATGAATGTAGATAGACAATGATTTGGTTCATTTGATGTCAGGTCTCATTTTTCTTCTAAGTTGCCAGGTTAAATTCCACGTGATTTTTTATGTAAATGCAATTATCAGTGCAGGCCACTTATACTGTAGGCGGGTATGCATTTAGTGCAGCCGAGATTGAGTTCATCGTCTTAAGAATGAAGCCTCCATCCAACCGACCCCAACTAGTATGTCTTCATTTCCTCCACTTCCATTTTCGTGCATCTTTATTCATATACCTTTCCCCAACTTCCTAGCCATCCCCTGTGAATCATTTCTAATGGTATAATTCTAGATATTATGCTCGTCTCTTTGGCTGAATTCTTGACTAATATTTATCCCATTGTCTTTCAGGCTCTTTGTATGGCGCTTCCTGAATTCAAGGAATTTGAAGAGAAGAGAAACTTTGCTATTGATAAGCCAGAACCTCTTCTTGCCTTCGCTCTGAGTTGCGGCATGTATTCTTCGCCTGCGGTAAGTTAGGATTTATTTGCTTTTTTCATCTTGATGCTCACGTGTGTAGGGGGGGGATGGTACTAATGAATGTATAAATCGAAATGCCAGGTCAGAATCTTCACGCCGGAAAATGTGACCATGTTGCTCAGCCAGTCGCTGCAGGATTATGTCCAAGCATCTGTTGGAATAAACAATAAGGGAAAAATCATCGTGCCGAAGCTGCTGTACACCTATGCGAAAGAAGTGGTGCATGACTTGTCCCTTCCCGAATGGATAAGCCAATTTCTCCCTGCAGACCAGGCTTCTGTCATAAGGGAGTGCGCGTCGAGGAACAAGTGGAAGCTCCTTGGCGCACGATGTTTCACTGTCCAGCCGTTCTGCTCGAGGTTCCGTTATCACTTCCTCCCGGACCATGGTCTCTCTTCTCCACGCCCTTCTCGAGAATAAACAAGAAGTTTATTACTGATAATTGCCACCAGAAGGAGGTATCCATGGTGCTGTTATTGCATCCGGTGGTGAAATTGACAGGGATAGTGTGCATAAAGCACTGATCTGCTCTCACTCCAAATTGTGGTAGTTTCATGTTGATTTGTCATCAGCATGAACTGAAAGAAACTTAATGCAAACAACAACTGAATTTGCTTCAGCTAGTGTAGGAAAAATGGGTCCAATACATTCCTCAATGAAGAGAAAATCTCACTTTTGTGTAAATTTCTCTCCTTTTACATTAGGAAAGCAGTCACTTTTGGATTTCCTACTCCAAAACAATCACTAGCATCGTATTCTGATAAAAATAAAAGTGTCCAAAAATTAGCAGTCCATCGGCTTGATACCAGTTGATGTTTGCGACTCGATGGGATGTAGGTTAATGTGCAGCGACTTTTTCTGGAGATGGTAACAGGGGAACCAGTTGAGCCCTGAAAAGATCGCCAAGAGCACCACGAACATCCATCTGGCAAATCACAAAAGAATCAGTCAAGCTAAAGCGGGTCCATCTGCAAAAGAGCAGGATAAAAGGCCGCCAGCGGCCGGTGAAAAGCCCGTCACCAGTCTCAGACTATACTACACAAAAGACCACATATCATCAATGCCTATTTTTCCATAAAAAATGGAACTTCCATCAAGCCTTGAAAATCAACTGCTTAACAAAACCAAGGCCAATCATGGAAGAACTTCAATGAGGAAGGTCATTAGAGACCTTCTAACAGTTGCAGAAGATCATATCAGACACATACCAGGCATTCAACTCGGCAGAAGGAGCTTACCTGATCGCAACATACTATTTTAGTAAGCAAAGGATAGAATTCTCTCAGGTGTCTTCTGAAAATTTTACTGTTCATAGACGACATGCCTTTGAGCACCTGGATAAAGTCATGTTGTCATGAATGAAAAACAAATAAATGATATACTGGAGCAATGGCTGAAGGAAAAGAAAGCTTGATCCTTGAAGCAATTAATACAGATCATAAACTGAACGGGTCCCCAATATTAAGAAAGAACCTAGGATTCAGGACATCATCTGCTAGATGAGACATCTCACCTTCACAATAACCGGGGAACGCAACTCCAGAATTCTATGACTATCCATGTCTGTACTCTCCGCCGAATATGACGGGAAAGCAGATGCATCTTTTAGCATCTGTTCGCAGAATGACACCAGTTTCTCTTCTGCGATACCCATCAGCTTTAGATCTTCTCCGGTTACATCTTCGTTGTCAACAAAATCTTTGGTGGTCTTCTGTAAGATGTCCAAATAAATACCAGTGCCAGCTAATTCCTGGCGGAAAAGATTAATAGGCGGCCTGCAATGATAAGTGGCTGACTGAATTAGATTCACAAGACGAAATCAAGGTCATTTCTAGTTCTGCTTCACAGAAAATAAGCTTCAATTAAGCATAGTATTTTAGGGAAGCAACTAGGGTAATAAACTAAAATCAAGCTTAATGCATAAAATTTTCCAAAATATAAAATAGCTTTAACAGTGGAAACCGAGGCAAAAAGACTGGAAAACCTTTCAGCAGGAGTGTATCGCATCCGCATTCGAAGATTTGCATATGAATTGTATGAAGCAGCAAATTCCAACAATGTGAATAAGGTGTCCATGATAGCAATTTTCTGTGCTGATGTCAATCTCTCCCAGTATTTCTTCTGCAAGTCAAATCGCATGTTAAAACCAATGTGCGCTATGGTAAAGTAGCAGCAAGTGGGCAATAAATAAGGTAAATGATTTATTAATATCCAGTGACTCTATAGCCAGGAATCTAATGTTGAGACGATTCAATAATAAAACAACGACAAGAAATATAAGCTTTATACCTGAATACTGTCAATAGCACCAAGAAGTAACAATTGAGTAATGCACTTCCCCCTAACTGTTTCAAATAACGGAGATGTATTCTCCTCCTTTTCATCAGGCTCCGCCGTAACCTACAGTAGAGTGTCGTAGTAAGACATTGATGAATTAGTTGCCAAGATAAGCCCAGAAAACAGAATAAAAAATTTACAAGAAATGATACTGCTTTCTGGCTTCAATTCTGTTACAGAAGGATCATCACAACAGGTAGAATCTTACCTTTGCAGGGGAAGGAGGCACTGAAGAATCTGCAGGGTCATCCGGAGATTTGGTAGTAAGACTCCTAAGAAAGAGATTGCCCATTATTCTTTGGCCTAATGTTTGACTTCGCTGGATGCTTCTACCATCAGATTGTGTCCTTCCTGATGGTGATGGAAGACCTACACCGAATGTTCATGTTTGAATTAAACAGGTATCAGACCACAAAGAAATTTTATGCTAAATGCCAACTTGAGATTCAAACATGTTACTGAGCAAGCTACATGCTGTCATTACATCAAAGATCTCTCACCTTGAGATTCATCCGTGTTCCTTGAAACTCCCAATTCTCCGAGATGATCCACATTTGAATTAATTCTTCGTGGAGTCCCACTATCACGAGGAGTTGATGATTCCATTTCGGTGGCCATTCCATTGTCACCGATATTAATCTGATTTTTGTTCGCTCCATTTTCTACAGAATGCAGGAAGGCATTATCTCCAGCATGCGCTTCCAGATTCCCAGCCAATGCTCGGGGAGTTTTGACGGTCTCAAAACCCAAAGCATTGAGAAGCTCTAGTGGTTGGGTCGTATACGAAGCATCTCTAATTATGAAACCAAGGGAGTTCACATCAGACCAACCAAAATTAAAACTAGAAGCAACTAATATATGGTACAGGAAAAACCACAGGAAAAATAACAAAAGGCATAAGAGGAAAGAGAATCACACCTTATGCTTTTCAGCAGAGTATCCCAGTCATTTTCACTAAATTGGGGTCCACCGACCTCAATGAGATGCACAAGTGCACCCAAGGAAATGGAAACCACAGTTTGATCTGACCTTTTGGCACAATCCAACAGCAAACTTAACAAAGGTGGAAGCATGAAACAAACTTCCTGCATAATAGACGGTTCACGACAGTGTTAAGAGAATTTTTTTTTTTCTGGGGGGGTGGGAGGGAGATATTTGCTTGTACAACAGCATTATAACTAGACAAAACCTAAAAAAGAAACTACTATACTGTCAGTTAAACTACACTATTGTATCACCAGTTATTCATAGCTTAATGAAGTTCCCATTTTCCAAAAAAGGGAACACTTTAAATACGGTTACAACATTAAACCCAGGTTGAAATAGGTAACCCAAATGGATGACACGTTAAAAAATAATGAGATTACAATAGTCATGTGATGTGTCGTTCTATCTTTCATTCTTGTACTTAGATGAGTGAACTTGTATGAATATAATGAAAAGTAATAGCTGCATAAAATTGTGTATCATGCTAACCTTGTAAAATGTGTTGAAAAGATTGCAGAGCAACTGAAGTGAATGGATGCTACTTTCACGAAACCATTCTTCTCCAGAAGAGACAGTGCCCTCTTTTCCAGCATGTCTTACATGATCAAAAATAGGAAACAGAACACGATGGAAAATGCTTTCCCAAAATGCCGTGGAAAACTTGCTACCCCTCTCATTGAGTAGATCAAAGAGGACTTCTAGTGCACAATTTCTGACCTCTGGTCTAGGATCAGTAGTCAAATCTGATAAACCAGCCAACATAGGAAACCAATAGTGCTCGGTCACATCAAAGTTGGCATCTCCTTCTATATCAATTGGCCTAAGTGCACCACCCGGTACAAAGCCCTACAGCGCGTTAGACAAAAGGGTGAGTAAGCAACATAAACACCTCCTGAAACCCTTGAAATAGGAAGAAAAATGAAAGTGAAAAACGACACAAATACTTCAAACCAGAGAAACATAAAAACAAAACTTCAAAATGACCCATTCATCAAAGAAAAACAATAATCACCCACAAGAAGATAGGACACAACCCCACAAAGTACCATCTTCACATTTGTACAACTTCTAATATGGAAAACCATGATAAATTCCTTAGTTTCAAAAAATGTTAACCGAATTAATCGACCTTGGTAATTCATGGCCATTTATTGATACAAGTGCCTTTCATCACTTATGCCCGCAAAACTTAAATTCTGGGACAGTTCAGCAACAGATATCATATGCTATCAATATTAAACCACGAGCCTCTGTTTAGTTAGTAATCCACAAACAAAAGGCCCAGACTACACCAAAAAGCTGGCTGGTAACCATGCACCCATCAACTCCTCTATACTCGTGGTTTGGCCAAAAACTTATTTGTAGTGATGAATGGTGAAGCACCCAAAATCTAATACCACATTAAGCCCATGGAGATCAATCTTTCAACCTCTCCTCATGGGTTCGAGAAGCAAATTCAGACCATCCATTCCAGGTTACTGAATATTTCTGCAACTTTTTCTTTTGTTGGCTGGCATATACATCATACAGCTCGTGTGAAGGGCACTCTGATTGGTAGCCATTTTTAAAGTGGCTTTTTACGCCGTTTTTTAGTAGTTGAATGAAAAGCTACCCCATACACACTCTCTCTTGGTGGTCCTCCTTGGTCACTGAGAACTATCACTACCATCAGCCCCTCGTAAAATCATGGCCAATTTTAAGAAGAATAAAAATAAAGCCATATCAGCAACCAATGCAACTTCAGTTATAAGTAGTGTCAAAAGCTAACCTCCGCAAGTCGATCCTCACATATACGCAGAAGAGCAATAGCCTTCAAGCTTATGCGGTGCGAACTTTTATTATTGGCAAATCTAATGAGACAATTCACACAGTCCATAAAACAGTCTCCCACAACCTGATCAAAGTGCTCCAAGATAACTGGAAAAGTATTTATTACAAATTGTCAACAGAGAAGAATAAGAAATGAAATGGATTAGACATTGTAAAATAACATAAACTGCTGAATGATACTTGCTCTAACCTTGTTCCACATTTTCAAAAGCACTTTCAACTATAGATTCTGTCTCATCATCAGCAGCAGCTGTAAAAATCATGAAGACGCTATGCCAGCCAGACTTGATGCTTCCGACCTTTGATTTGATCATCTATTAAAAACTGCAGTTTGGTCATTTTGCACCCATGAAGTCACAAGTTAATTTTCAACATAATGTGGGAGAAGCCATACATACTTGCACAATGCAGTCCACAATCAAACTCCTAACTGATTCATCTTGACTATTTCGCATCAGTACCACAAAAGGTTTGAGGATGTCATTCTGAAAAGTGAAATTGGCAAGTTCTGCTCGCTCCAAGTACTTCACACCAAGTTGCCTTAGAGAATCTATGGCATACATCGCAATTTTCTTATCGGGATGACTTCCTGCAGCTATGAAATGATTCGCCAAAACAGACCATATTCTTGCCCATACCTTCAGAGATGCAGAATAAAGTCAGTGATAAGGTGCATGCATTACACAGATATGACCATGATAAATGGCAGATATCATTATAAAAACAGAAAATTAAGCAACTATACTGAGACATAAAGGTCAGCAACATATTTCAAAGATGAAAAGCCTGAAAAGTAAAACATTTCATAAGAAGTTACTCATTTTCTAGTAGGAATTATAATCTGAGAAAAGGAAAAGATCAATTCATTAATCCTTCACTGTTCCAAAAATTAAGCTGCCAGAACTAAGGTGTTATCCAAGATTATAATCAAAACTTTCTAAGACTTCATTTAACAATCAGAACTACAATATGTGTTCTACAACCATGATTTAATGCCCTACAAATGAAATATCATTCGCTTAGAAAGAAGAGCCATCAGTACTAATGTGAAATCAAATGGGCAAGACAAAATTCTAAGAATACCATTCGAATGCGGGCCATGTTATAATAACTGATCTCAACTAGCTTTTGCAAGCTAAAAACACGAGCTGGAGTTTGTTTCAACTCCTCAGCTGAGACTCCACACAGAGCATTGAAGAACTCCACCACCACATCACTAGGTAACTTAACACTGTTGACAAAAACTTGTTCGGCAGGCTTTCCAGCCAGCTCTCTTAAAGATTGAAGAACTGCATCCCGAGATATTTGATTTGATCCGTGCATCACAGTTCCAGCAATAGATGGAGTAGATGTTATATATTCGAGCCGAGAAACACATTCTAACACAGCATTCCATGTGTCTCGAAGAGAGCCCATCTCATTGTCACCCAATGCTAGTAGGGTGCGTAGGGCTTCCACATTTTTGCTCCGCATATCCTTTGGAGCATGCAAAAAGGTATATCTGAAATATAGAAGTCAAGGAATTCAATCAGAACCTTACATCCTTCGTATTCCTAATACTATCATTAATCAATAGAATTGACACAAGTCCACCACAAGTCCTCCTTTCAACTCTTCAGAGTACCAAGTTGAAGGATGACTCATAAAAAATAAAATAAAATTGTAGGCTTTTTAAAAGAACATACAATCTCTCACTTATATTCGATATAAACAAACAATACTCCCAGATTTGGTTGAGCATCATATACTTATATTTTATCGTGTTTAAAGTAATTTATGAGACAAGTGTTTCAGGCTGAATTTGGTTGAGCATCATATACTATCATTAAGAAACGTTATTAAGTGGCAGGGCTTTCGTAAGGTCTCTGGGTGCAGTCAACTGAATTGATTTAGAGAATGAATGACAAACCGAATTGGGAATTTATGAAAAATCAGGCAACTCCAAGTCTTAACTTCATTGGGAGGATAAATTTCACTAGCACCCTGATTGGATGTCAAAGCCCTAGAATTTGTTCCATACTATATTCACGATCTATTAAGGTGACCATTAAATCCAACATTTTGCTATTATAACAGGAATAAGTAACTTTTGTAATGCTTTGAAGGCAAATAGGGACTTTTATGTTACAAAAAAAGGGAGGAAAAAAAATAAACTTCTGCAAATAGATTGTAAAATAAACAAGAGAAACAAAAACAGGCCCTCTGGACCATGAAGCATGAAATTCTGAAAAGCACGGAAAACTATTGGGATGAAGACATGAGTAGTATATATGGCAGGAGGTCAGTTACCTCACCAAAGATGTCAAAAATGCATATCGCATGGTGTCCATCCCTAGAACATGTGTAATGTGGATTCCAGCTTTAAATCCTTCCATGCAGAGAAGGATCCTCGGCTTATTGTCCCCGTCCTCCATTGTAACAGAAAATGTTGCAAGCAAAGGCCATCCTACTGCTTCGACCATTGGCTTAGCAATTTCAAGTCTTTGAGAAGTATAAAAGACGCCTCGTTTCACTTCTTTATTGCGAAATATTTTCTGTGTTTCCCTCACGATGACTGAACTATCAGACTGACTATCAACCGAAGATTTCCCTGAGGGGAAAGCTAAGTTCAGTATATTGACTAGACCTCCCCTATCCTCACTTTCTGGCTTCATTTTATTGCTTCTACCCATACTAGCCATGTCATCCTTCATCTTGATCTCGTTTTCAACAATTGAATCATATATCTCTTCAAGAAGCTCCACTGGTGCAGTATGATCAGCATCATTCATTGCATTCATCCGTATAAAATCAGATTTGGACATTTTAGAGGAAATGTTAGGGTTGTGTGCATCGGTATTCAGCATAATGACAGCATACGCGAGAACATATGCTGTATCTGCATTTTTGAAAAGGCCGGGATTATCGGCACAGTATCTGCCCCAAATAACAGACAAAAAAAGTGCATCAAAACAGATCAATATGCTATACTTTGAGAGAACTAGCATCAATCAAAGACCAAGTTACCATCTAACCCACATTAGCTTATTTTGCTATCTATTCACAGTATTCACCAAACTTATAAGTCAGAAAATAGGCAGAACAATCCACCCGCGAATGGAATTGAATAGCAAAATGCAGGATAACCATGTGTCAATGATCCATATCAACTAACTATCCACATGATGCCAATGTCCAGATACGCAAGCTGTTCTTGCAGCAGAGTATGACAGGAACCACACAATATATGATCATAATGATCCAATTATTTAATTGCATAATCCCAATTTGATGCAGTTTGCAAGATCTAAAGTACATATCATCCCCGACATAAGAAAGCATCCACATACCTTTCAGCAAATTTCTCCATTATCCGATCTATTTTTTGAGCCTCTCCAGGTAATCGAAATCCTTTAAGGAACTCACGGATTGCATCATGAAACTTTAGTCCCGAAAACTTCATTGAATCCACGTAAGCATGCATGACAGATAGAGGAAATTCTTCGTGTTGGCCAAGGTAATCCCCGATCATTGCCTTTTGAAGCAGACAAATATATTTCAGATGAGATATCACACAGCTCGAAACTTTAGAAAGAAAAGCATTATCAACCATTTAACCTTATCCAAGCCGTTAGCTGTTCTCAAAAAATGAGCGACTGAAGCTGGAGTATTGTCCACCAACTTATTCGATATCAAAAACTCCACTCCCTTATTGGGTTTCCTGTTGAACTACAACATGATAAAGGCAAATAATCAGTCCTCATTTCTGCATATGCCGCATCCAATCTCCAAAAACAATCCCAAAAACTATCAATTGCCTGCAAACAGAAAGACCACAAGTTTAGTATAGAAGGAAAAGCTGGGATTGCAACTCCTGCTACCTCAGATGCTGCGGCTTCAAGAGACGATTTATGAGCCTTTGCCTTTTCAAAGTCACTAGGAATATCTTCCTTTTTCTTTCCATCAGATGGTACTCTGTCAAATACATCTTCGGTTGCAGAAGGAGCATCAATAATTTGCCTTTCTGAATCTCTGTGTGCCTTCTCCCAATCAACTAGTGACTTCAATACACTCACTAAGCACTGAAAATGTTAATTTTGATAAGTTTTATGGTACAAGAATTAAGTGTATTGAATGCAGAAGAATGTTCTACCAAAAAATAGAAGGTAAAAGAACAAAACTTCAACCAACAACTGCAACCTAATCAATATAATCAGCCAAATCAGGCAAAATGGGCCCTTTTAATAAGTTGTTTCCTAAAAACCCATCCAATGGACTGACAAACCTGAAGGGATGAGCTTTTGACAGAAGCAGCCTGTGACGGAGGTCCTGAATTTGGATCTGAACTTTGAGTGCTTTGTACTATTTTGGAAATGCTTGTCACCTAAACACCCAACAAGATGGCAAAATAAGGTGCTAGGGATGGCGCATCATATGGAGAATATTCAACGGTCAGTTAAATTGAAAGAGGAAAGGAGGCAATACCATGCGCTCAAATAGATTAGGCGCCTCAAGATCACAGTCATAGTTCACATACAAATCAACAAGCATTTGAGAATCTTTGCATATTTTTTCCAGCATCCTACAAGAGAGCAAGTTCACATTAACAACAGTTTCTACAAAAACTAATGGATGGCCATACATTAAATTATGTAAACAGACAAACAAACCTAAGCACACTTGTCTTCTGAGTGGTAAAAGCTTCGGGGGCATCCAATGATCTTAGAACAATTAGCGGGAAGAAAATTCCTAGCTCGCCCTGAAAGTCCAAAAACAAATCCATTGTAACCAAGTTTTACAGACTTCAAAACACACCACATGTATTCAGAGGAAGACGTACTTTTAGGCTTTCTCTAAACCGAAGAAGCAGCACACAGAAGATTCCAGTTGCATACTGCATGATGATTAAAAAAATATGCATGTGAAACAATAATGATGAAATTTTAACTAAACAACTACACTGGAGGTGAGGTCAACCTGAAAGATGTTGGCAGACTGAGAAACTGAAGCCCTCAACAAAGCATATGAAAGATAGGCTTTAACAGAATCAATGAAATGGAAATTCCTGGTAAATGAATGGCTAACTCCTTCAAGTAATCCCTGGAACAAAAGGTGAAACAACACAATTAGTTTACCAGAGCTAAGAACTAAGAAATGAAAACAATGAAAAAGGAACCAGCTGAAAGTTAGAATTCTAATAATAGATTGGCATCCCAAACAATCACAAATAAAATAGACACTAGTGTTTAACCAATGAAGTGACTTGACTTAACATCAAGAAGGATGTGGAAAATGTGGGTGGTCATGTTATGACCCTTGACTCTGCATCTAGCCAAAAAACAGTCACGAAAGGGTAACAAGATGAGAAAGGATTAACCTGGAGTAGTTCAAGAGATAAAATACGGGTCTTCACAGTAACTTCATCAGTATCTTCCTTCATACCCATCTGCGTGTATTAATCCTCAACATGTCAGTCAGATCCGAAAGCACTGTTCCCTATAAGCATACCTGATAAAACCAACCTTGCAAAGCGTACGGAAGACCAACAAAGCATCACGATATGCTATGCTCATGCTTTCAAGGTCGATTCCTCTACATAAAAAAATACACTATCAGAAGACAGCTTGGTCAGGAATACTGTAAATTCCCTCACTCCTATAAATGTTTACCTTGCAATCTTTTTACCATCTTCGAGATGCACTGCCTTGTCAAGAACAGCCTCTAGACCCTGTAAAAATAACAAGACAACCACAGTCATAAAATTCTCCACAGGTCCCCCCGGTTTCATTTTAGACTTACTGCATGGAGACATCCCAATCTTTCTTTAATCTGTAACCTAAGACCCCGACCGCTTATCTAATGCTACCTTTCCTTCACAACCAGAAAAACAATTATCCACAGGCATTGTTTCTCCATATGCATGTTCCCAAAGATCGTATAAAATCACAACTGGAATTACCAGAACCATGAGGAATGGAAAAATTTGAAGAACATAATTATTTGGCGCTATGAAAAATGTATGGATAGATCCATATTGTATTCCCAAAAGAAAGCAAAGCAAGACATAACTAGATGAACCATCCGGAACTAACCTAATTTCATAGTTTCTAGTTGATAAGGTCTGCTAACAACAAATTGGATTATAAGTAGATATGGTCAACTAACATCATAATGGAACGCTGTAAATAAGAGGTGCCCTTATGAAATCATTATTAGAAAAAGCCCGCCTAATCACTTCTCACACTTTTAAAGACATCCATGCAACATGGTAAAGTCATCATATTAAGTAAACTAATGTTCACAGCTTCCACCTTTATGTGGCAGAAACAATGCATGATAGCAATGTAATATATTTGATATGTTTTTGTCATTCGAGAAAGTAAACAAGGAACAAATTTACCTTTATATCAGCACCACCGGCAAGAGTTTGAAGCTCTTCAACAGATGCAAGAGATGTCTCCTTAGCTTGAGTCAGAGCATCCCCTAATGTCATTTCCTTTTCATTAACAATATTTGATGAGGCTTCGTCAACTTTTGAGGTCGAATTGAGTTCCACAGGCGCTTCTGGCTGTCCAGAAATGGAAGAAGTTGGTGTCCCTGAAACCTGAAATCATTTCCAAATCACTACATATGATTATCCTGAACATGCATTATTGGAATAAGTACACCTGAAATCATTTCCAAATTACTACATATGTTTATCCTGAACATGCATTATTGGAGTAAGATAGTGCAATATCTAATTATTAGCAAATATGTCTGTCTGTATATAGAACTTGAATCTTCAAGCACCTGATCAATTTCCATTCTTCGAAAGACGATGCTAATCATTTGGGTCAGCATTGCCTTCGATGTTGCCTGATTGATGGGATTTTTGCTGCGCAGGAAAAAGACTATATTAGTGGATATTCTCAAGTAAATAATTTGTGTGACATTAACATCAAAATGGCACCTGTGAAGAGCAATATTATAGCACACTCTGAAAACTCCCAGCAAAGGCTCCCCATGCACTGCGTGAAGAGAAAAATGACGGATGAAGAACCAGAATTGTCAATACAAACAAGTCCAGAAAATGCACAAGGTCATTTCGCTATAAGTTAGAGCTATTTGATTAATTCTTAAGAATTTCAATGAATTTACACTTGGAGAAAACAAGTCTTTAAGTAGTTACATTAGTGGTTAAACTTCAGAGATTCTACGAATAACAGATCCTGATATACAAGCACAAACAGCCCTTATATAAAAAAAGTACAAGCACGCACAGCAATGCCAAAAAGAAAACAGAGAACACAGTTACTTATTGACCGAGATTATTTCCCAAATAATATAACTCCCAAGTAACTTGTATTAATATTATCAAAAGAAGAGAAAAGTCACAACAAAAATATAAAAAACATGAATCGGACCTCTGAACTTTGTAGATGCCACGGCAGTGAGAAGTACCTTCAGCACAAGAAGAATGGTGCTGCACATTGTTCACAAAAAGTAAAGAGGCAAAGCAATAAAGATCAAAACCAAATCACTGACAGATGTTTACGATACCTATCAGGCGAAGAATTATCAATACAACCACAAGCCATGGTAAGAATATCGGTGAAAAGAGGGGAGTTTTTCCCACCATCTAAGCCTGGGTCTCCCTCCAAATGATCATATGCAATGAGTTTCTGTAATCAAATTAACCGATGTATAAGTTAGCCCGTAAGACCTCCAAACAATCAAACAATAAAATTCATGATTTCCATGGAAACTCCTCAAGAATTCACCGGAGGCACAAAAATTTTTCTCATTGATAAAATTTATGCTAGATAAGTAGATAGGACGACTAGCCTTTGTGCAAATTGCAAAGACAAAAATGGTTCATTTGTTGCCCCATTAATTACAGTTTGAGTATGAAGACATCACATTTACAAGTATTTGCCAGGATAAGTTGTCTTAATCTACCCTCATCCAATCCTTAACTCACACTAGCTGAGGAGGCTCTGTGACTAGAAATTTATGCAAGAGGGCGAGCTCTATGACTTGTTAATCAACTTGACTAGCCGTAACGACTTCCGCAGCGAGACTCTCTTTTTCACTTAAAGTACTACATTTTGTATTGTACTTTGAGAATAGATTTCTAAGAAGAACATGAGGTAAACACTACCTGAGGCATTAACATTTAGCAAGCAACCACATTAACTTGAAATAATAAGTTATGGTAAAGAAGTTACATACATGAAGACAATCCAGCGCAGGTTCCAGAATTTTAATATTCTTAGTCTCAAAGGCAAGTCTCAATGGAGTCAGAACAATTTCAACTTCAGCTCCCTCCAATGTATGTCCAGCACTTGCCAAGGCAGTTGTGATAGATACCCTTGGGACTGCTGACTTTTCTACATGCCCTGCAGCATCAGCCGGATCATCTGTAGGGTTCTTGTCAGGTTCAGCTCCTTCATTAGCGTCATCACCTTCAGTTTCACCCGAACTAAAGCCAACAGCAAAGGACACAATTAACAGAATGGCGGCTTGCAGGCCAAGGGATATAAAGTCATATGATTTTTAGAACAAATAATGCGATTGCATTGAAAGGTTTACAACTGAAGTTGGTATTAAGATGAAAATTGTGAATACAATCTGCCGGGAATAATTCCCACTATGATTTAAGTGTATACACAGGGTAAATTTTAGAAGAGCGCATACTTTATAGCCCCATCAGCGTAGGAAAAAATAAGTAGGCCTAACAAACTATGTCACAGGAGAGAGCATCAGTTCCCAAAATTACTTTAAAATAAACCCTCCACGCGCAACATTAGAATACTGAGCCAGAACCCCCCTTTACAATGTGTTAAAAATAAAGTTTTCCACCTTTTGCAGTTTATGGTCAAAGAAGCACGAGCACCATAAGAGACTGCACAAGATGCATAATCATCACTTAGATTGTCCTGTCCTTGACCAAGTTGAAGTAATGATCAACAAAGAACAAGTTCATTTGATTTCTAATCCATCTTTCTCCATTTTTTACAATATTGACCCCAGAATTTTAAAGATCTTGCTTAAAGAAGCTCCTCAATCCTTGATCATAACAACACGCTCAGTCATTATTATCATCTAATCATTGAACACCATCCACTATTCTTTTGCCCACACATCTTAAGTAGCATCCAGTCCTTCCGTGTCTCATCCACTAGAACAACACACTGGAAAATAATATTTGCAACTGCAAGTACTTTGGGTGATAAAATCAGGATGAGACAGAACAACTGCCCATGCATTTAAGAAAAATACCTGGCAGGAGCTGATGATGAAGCCATTTTTGGGTCAATATTAACAGCATGCTGATCATTGTCTTTTGCAGCTGTAGAACAAAGAAAACAAAAAGACATCAAGAATTAGAACTAATTAAGAATTTCCCAAGAAGACACAAGTTAAACATGTTTCATTGTCCTTTTAAACACAAATAAAGGGCAGAAGCAAAATTCAGTGATATTCTGGATCATATATAGGGCCACTGGAAACTACAAAATCAGGAGAAGATGACTATAATCCATCACTCAACCCCTTCCATTTCAAAACTAAACCCAAAACCTTCTATAGCACCCATGAATATCCCCGTCCATGTTGGCCTCAACAATTTCCTGGGTGCGAACATCTTTTCTCCCCCAGATCACGACTACACTGTTCAACATCTCTCCCAACAACAACTACACAGTCACCCAATTAGAAGCAGCAACAACACCCTAGGGAGACTCAGCTTTCAGCCACGACTGCCGGTCAGTTCCCTCAAACAAAAAACCAAAGCCAGTGATTCTTCGACAGCTCATTCACCAAAATCCTACCACAAACCACTCCTCCCTCCAGCCTAACCAAAATCCTACCCCTTCAATTTCTCCAGCCAAAATCCCTGAACTCACCCAGGTAAGAATTAACGGCGGATTGAAGGTCAGGGTACTTCCTGGCGCTCGAGCACTCCTTGAGAATCGACTCAAAGGCCCGGGTCACGAATCCGCCAGCTGCCCCCGCCATGGCCCGCACAAGCGCCTGTTCCCTCTCAAACACACCCCCAACTCTGAAAAGAAACAAACGCCGAATCAAAAGCCAATTGAGCCGAGATCTGAGCAGGGATCGAACTCGGGGGACGGCGAGAAAGCTGATCTCCGATCAGGTTACCTCGCCGGGAACCCCGGGATCGGAGATCTGGGAGAGGATCGAGGAAGAAATGTTGAGAGGTTGTGTCCGGGAATGGAGGGAGGGTGCGATTGGAAGTAGTTTTGTTCCAAAATAAAATTGAAAATATTTTGTAAAAAAAATAATTTTCTAATAGACCGCTTTATTTGTGAATAATCCGACGCTTTTAAAAAACCAAACTCATAAATTTTAAAAATTATTATTATATTTTAAGAAATATAACATTTAGCTGGGTGGAAGTTAGATTTACCTCTTATTGTTTTTGTGGTATTCCACTGCATGCGAACGATGCGGTTCCTGGTGATCGATAGTCAATTTCTTTTCTATATTTTATATTTACAAAATTTAAAATTTTACCTGTCTATCCCTGTGTCTCGGACTCATACACTACACCTTTGCTTAAACATTAATTTGTCAGTGATTAATTATATTATATGTTGACTTTTTTTAATGCCAAACAGAGAAAAGAAAAAGTTACATAACCAAAAGTAAATTCCAACACTGTCATGTTCACATAAATAAAGTCTTCAAGATCCCGAAATGCTCGATCCGAGAACACATCAATGCATCAGCGAAGGAAAGACGAATATCTGATCAAAGCAGGTGGGACGTCCCCCGGTAACTTAGCACATATCCTTACTCGCCCTTTCTTATCTTCTGTTAGCATTTTGTACTGCAAGGTAGCTGTGCTCAAATCCAGTGGAGTTTCCCTTCGCAAACATGTTTACACCACATAATTTATGACCGTCAACGGTGGTTCGAGTAAAACACAATTCAAGATTATAAAAAAGGTAAGTCTATTAAAGGAAAATCTAGTTTTTCAAAATAATTAACGGCAAAAATCTTATCATAGTAATAATCCACTAAGAGAATCTATTTAATCCATGAAAAAAATCTAACACAGTAGTTGGAGAATCTAATATGGAGAAAATTAAACCTGTCCAGACAAATTACTCGAGGGATGATTTGCTTTTATGGATAATCTTGAAAGTAAGATATTAAAGATAAGATTTTACAGAAGATCATAAGTAAAACGTGATGACTAAGTATTTTTGTAGCCCGGGCTTGTTCTGTGGTCGAATACGATGAAGACAATATTTGTATGATTAAATATTTCGGCCTGAAACAAAACTCACAACAACCTATGAATGAACATAAATTCTTATTAATCCGATTGAGCAGTATTTGGGAAAATGAGTTACTGATGCAACAAGGACATCCCTTGCCTGTCCCGATAATTAATGTGTATGCTCTTCGAGGAAACAGTGGTATACTAAGATTCTAGTTCTTATATCAAAGTAAATCAATAAAAATCAGATACACTGTCCATTCTACTCTCAACAATCCATTCTCTGCAATTTAGAAAGGACATGCACAACAAACCATGACTTTTTGTTTTCTTTTCTGGAGTCCATGCTTTTGAACATCTACGAATAAAAAGATGCAGATTAACTCACTGATAATTCTTCTTAAAAGCAACATTCATCATTCTAGATTACTTTTCTGAGTCCCTGAGAAGAACATGGGATAGGGTATACTTAGGGGTATTAATGAGTCGGGTCGGGCTCAGACACCACCTACTCGAGCCCGGACCAAACATAAAAATTACGGGTCTGAGCCTAACCTGCCTCTGTTTAATCGAGCACGGGCCCGAGCCCGTCCAAAAATTTTTAGGCCGAGCCTGAGACTGTTTAATCGAGCTCGAGCCCGAACATGTTTTAAATTTTTTCAAAAATTCTTTAAAACTTTTAAACTCTTTAAATACTTATTTAAAAAACCTTTTCAAATATTTTTTATTTTATTTATTTATTATAAAATTTGTCAAGCCGGGCCAGACCATTCATCGGGTCCGTAAGTCAGCCCGAGCCCGGCTTGACTATTAAAAGTTTAGGCCCGAGCCTAAGCCCGAGCTTGTCAAGCTTTAATTTTTTTTTACTTGAGCTCGGGCCGAGTAGTTCGCAAGCCGGCCCGGCTCATTAACACCCCTAGGTATACTAATGTCTACATAGTCCAAAGAGTCATTGGCTACTTGATCAGAGCTCAAAGAGGACCTACCAAAATGAATATAAGAAACAACAAACGTCCAATGACCTTCTCTTATGTTTGTCAAAAAGGACCATTGTTTGGGCAGAAAATGATTACATTTGTATTTACAGAATCCGTGAAGTTTAGATACAATAACAATTTTCTCAACAATTTACAGACAATCCTAAGTACAATAAAGATATAAGAAACTGGTTCCATTAAAAGATCTTCAACGGGCACCCAAGAATGCTAGACTAGAAAAAGCACCCATAAATATCAATGGAAATTCTTAAACTCTTTGAAGCAATATTTTTACCAAGACTCCTTTTTGTATGAGATGGGCTAACTTTAGCATATTCATCCATAGTTTAAGCTAATGGACACGTGAATTTTTATTACTTGAAGATATGGCATGCCCACTCCACTATCAAACTAGAGGAAATACAGAGAGACATAGAGACCAACGCTAAGCCTAATATGAAGTCCATGCCCAACTTAATATGTCATCCCAATTGTTATGAAGATAAGGACAAATGTAACAAACTGTATGAAATCCAACATTAACACCACTCTACCATCAGAACACCACCATTCTATTCTGTTAGCCATCTGTTAGGCAACAAAATTTTGGACCATAGGCCTCTGTAGGGTTTAAGAATAAAAGGGGGCCAGGAGCTCAATAAGTCAAAAGGACGGAAAGGGTCGTTGGGCTAATTTGGGCCTTCTTAAGGTTGTTTAACTGAGGTAGGCAAGGAAACATATTAACCAAAGGCTTATGGGCGAAATGGTCATTCAACGAAGGATTCCAGGGGCGAACGATTGAACGAGGACTAATGAGCGAAATAGTCATTCGGTGAAGGATGCTAGGGGTCGCGATCAAGCGAAGGCTGAAGTGTACATGGCATAAGGATCAGACATGAGGAAAATTCGAAGACGTAGGATGACTGCGACTGTTAGACATGTAGGCTGTTTTTATTTTCAAGGGATTGGTTAGGGTTAGCTTTCTCGATAGGATTTTTCCTTAGATGTGATGAGGCACGGAATTGCCGGACATTGAATTGCCACCTTATTGTTTATTTTTCAACAACACTTGTAATCTTTTCTCTTAAACTCATCAATGGCATTCATAAGATCATTTTCCTCAATCTGAAGCATTTTATGCGATCTTTGTTTTTTACTTTTTGAACATGTTGACACGATAGATTATTTTGTGCCTATTTCTGACAAAGCCCATAATAGGCGTGAAGCCCTTAGCAAAGTTAGACACACCAGGCCTGCATCTGTAGTCTACACAGACTATTTGGCTGAGTAGTAACCCTGTAATTAGGGGAAGTCAACAAGCATGCGCCCGCATAGGACACACGTCAAAGGGAACGGTTTAATAGCCCCGAGATAAATGGAGCGTACAACCCACGTCAGAACTGATGCACGTCTTAAAACACAATTAATTAAACCCGAAGTCAGAGGAGTCTACGACCCACGTCTACGCGAGTGGAAGTCAGTTTGTTGGCTCCGAGATTCTTGGGGGTGGTTGAGTCTGGAAGATCTTCAGAAGGTCGTAACAGACTGGATATAAAAGGGGGAGATCTCCCTCAGAGAAAATCACGAACAAATCAGCCAACAGAAGCTTATCTTGCTCGTCACCCCTTAGCTGTTAGTTGTTAGGATTCCTCGACCTGGGCGAAACTCTTAAAGTTTCATTGGTCTTCACTTCCACCATCAGAGTGAGCAACCGTAGCTGTGGTAACAAATCCCCGCCAGCACTCCAATACCAGGACGAGCCACCGCAGTCCCGGTACACATCTCCGCCTTTGATTCCAACGCCAGGACGAGCCACCGTAGTCCCGGTACGCTTCTCCTCCTTCGACACCGCCACCACGATGAGCCACCGTAGCCTTGGTATCTACATCGGCATCTACATCC
This sequence comes from Melastoma candidum, assembly GCA_023653495.1. Lineage (NCBI taxonomy): Eukaryota > Viridiplantae > Streptophyta > Magnoliopsida > Myrtales > Melastomataceae > Melastoma > Melastoma candidum. The sequence continues at coordinate 10,556,249 of CM042882.1, read as the reverse complement.
GACCACATTCCGTCCACTAAGCCCAGCAACCGAGTTGTGCCAACCAAGGAGTGCAAGTCTACAGCACTCTGTCATCAAGTCTAAGACGACGCTACCTAGATTCTCGAGTCCGGAGTGCCCAGCGTCAAGTCCGCGACATCCTTCACCACCCAGACCTGCTGGATTATAGTTTCCAGTGTCGAGTCTACGACCCCGCTCCGAGTCTACCGAGCACAGTAGCCAGTCTACGACCTTACTATCGTCCTTGTTTTTATTTTTATGGCTGTAAGCATTCTTTACTTGCTGTAAAATTGTTTACATTCGATCTATTTCATTCAATTACTTACTGGCGACCACATCTACAATCCCTATGAGACTTATTGCCAAATATTTCCGACGTGATCCGTTTTCGACGCGAACACATTTTGGCGACCACAGTGGGAGACGTGAAACTTAAAGTTTTCACATGGCAAAAAGTACCAGGAGCAGAGCTAATCGCGACCCTCCCCATCCATTAGATGGAGATGGTCAAACCATACCTGGAAACCTAAACGTCGAGAATGCGGTTCTAGGAAGTCAAGAAACTGCGAATCAAATTGATTCCGGGGTACATACTCCTTCTGAGTTCATATCCAGGCATGAATTCCATAAAGAATTCAATGATATGAGGAGCCTAATTGACAGACATATCACTGGATTGCAAGACAATATGGCTCAGATTTTGGGGCAACTCAGTGTTTTGAATAGGCCAAATGCCGCTACAAGGCCAAGTGCCCCCGTAGACAGGGAAAATTTCTTCATGGGAGATGCCCGGCGCGTAGAGAGGCGTAATGTATCGTTCCAGGGAGATGAACCTTGGGACGGCGCGAACCCACGTGCTACAGAGGTCAGCAATAGGGACATGATGTCCCCATCAAGGCCTACTACTTCTCGGTCTCCCACATCTTGGAGGGCAAATGCCGTATATGCAGTGAACCCTATAGACGACGAGATAGAAGCTCAAGGTGAAACAAACAGGTATGCAAGTGCCATACCCTCTCGCCGGCCTGGTAAAGCACCTGTAGAGGAGATACCTCTAGGGGAAGCTCCCGTTATGGGAAGTCTACCACGGGCAGAGAGCTTCTACACTAACGTCTCGGTAAACCCACAGCAAGGGTGTCTTATCCTCCAGAAAAAGTGAGTCAGGAATATGTTCGGGAATAGTTCGATCCTGTACCACCACCACCAAAGAATCTGAGGGAGACGATTGCTCAGGTCTTAGAGCAGATGGTACCTGGGGCTATTAGGCAACACGACCCTGGTCTATACAGGAGTCCGTACCCTGCCTACATCTACAGGGATTATCCCCTGCCTAGGGGGTACAGGGTACCTGATTTTACCCGTTTTTCGGGGGAAGATGAGATGACACCCATGGAGCATATAGCCCGGTTCACTCATCAGGTAGGGGATGCTGCAGCCAATGATTTTTGGAAGCTAAAGTTATTACCGAACTCTCTTACGGGGGATGCCTTCACATGGTATGTGAGTCTACCTCCTAGATCAGTAACATCATGGGCGGAAATGCAGTCTTCCTTTATGATAGCATTTGCTCGTTTAGACACACCCATGTCAATCTTTGAGGTGATGCGGCTTAAGCAGACCGCCGGAGAACACCCAGGACAGTTCCTCATGAGTCTACGAAAGGCGCTTCTTCGCTGTAGACCTGCAATTCCTGAAAGGGATGAGTTGATGATTGCGTTAAACGCGTTGTCTATGCCTTTCAAGAAGAAGCTACAGGGAGAAAGGTTTAATGACCAGTATGACCTGTCTAGGAGAGCGACTGAGTACCATCAGTTACTGATAGAAGAAGCTCAGTCTAAGCACGCTTATCAATTGGAAACCTTGAGGTAGGCATGGCCGAATTCGTGAAAGGCGAAGCAACGATTTGTGAGCCTCTCGCAAGAAAAAACTCAAAAGCCAAAGCGTCCCAGAAATCTGGTGTATAAAGAAAATATTCTTTCGATGTAGACAAGGCAGATGCGATCTTTGATTGGCTCATCCAACGGAAGCGGTTTAAGCTTAAACCAGGCCATAAAGCCCCCCAGACAGAAAGAGAAAAGACTAGAAATTACTGCAAATGGCATGGGTCGTTTACGCACACGACCAGAGATTGTCTATCATTCAGGAATATAATTCAAGACCTTATAGAGTCAAATGAATTGTGCTTTCCTGAAGTAGACGAAGTCACTATGGTCGACGACAGACCTTTTGACGACGAAATAGCCATTCATATGTTCGATGCTGCTGATGTAGACATCAATTTCATCGAAACTAATACAGACTTTTCCCTGCAGGATATAAAGGTTCCCGGGGAGACTTTGGTGGCGAATGCCCTCTTCCATCGCCTTGCTGATAAGGGTATAGTCACCTGTCCGGTCAAGGAAGTGGCGCCCAGCCTCTGTTGCTGGCACATGGATGACACGCACACCACTGATAGATGCATTACGTTCAGGAAGTATTTGTAGAACAACCAGGGGGATTCCTGGTATAACCTGACCCCACTCGAGGAAGTAGTGATGGGAATAGTTTCCCCAAGTTTGCGAAGCGCCTCCAATAATTCACAAAGGGGATTCAAGAGCCCCCTAAGCGCAGAGCGCAGGACAGCTACCCGAGGAGGAAGAGGTGTCCCTCATGGTCGAGGTAGAGCACCCAAACAGCAGCCCCGCGCGTTCGAGTGTCCCAAACGACATCTAGAGTTTAATGATTCATCCTCTCAACAAGGGGTAAAGCCGGGGCAGGAGAGACATGGCCACTCTGGTGAATCTCGCTCTGGAAACATAAAGGAGAACGATCTTAATAGAACCCAGCGGTCTAAAAAAGGGAACAAGCCGAGACATGGAACGCCTAAGGTAGACATCCAGGCGCTTCGGACAGGACCACCGACAGCTCAGTTCCTTGATGAGAGGATGCTCTGCCAGAAATGCAAGCTTATAGCTCAAAACAGGATCCTGATCACTCAGCTCTGCACCTCCTGTTGTGTCAACTACTTCCTCAAGCTTGTAGACTTGTCCTTAAATGGGGAGATCGTGGTCAAACCCGCGCGTTCTACAGCTACAGGTATTTGTGAAACTAACAACATTTCTTTGGAACCGCAACAGGTACCAACGTGGACGGTAGTAGGATACGATCCCTTCGTTGGAGCCTTTGTCGAGGTATGTCAAACTTTCCTTGGTTCTAAGAGATAAAGGGTAATTAAAGTGGTTAACCTTACAAAATATTGGCAGAAGGCAGTGGGCAAACCACTTTGCCGCTAAGGGCTCGCAAGAGAAGGGACAGACGTCTAAGTCATGTCGCTAAGAGGCCTAGGCCTACCCTCTCGGGAGTCGCTCTACCGGCCAGGGTGCCTACAAAGGGATTGAACACCGAAGCAGAGCACATTAAGTCTATAGACCATTCAGAAGAGCCTGGCTCAAGCTTCGGCTATACCCCACTTCAGAGTGACATCCCAAGTGACGTTGACAAGGAAATGAGGCCGGTCGTGAGCTGTCTGCCAAGGACATAGAGGAAGTTCTGCAAGAGGTTAATTCGGGCGAAAACCTCATAAGAACCGATGGAGCAAAGGAAGACGAAGTTGGAAAGGACCAGCAAAACGTTGTTGCGGAGTTGGAGCCCGATAGACTCCTAAAGGAAGGAACCTATGGACCAGAATGAAGAAGGAAACGAAGTAGTCGCCGACGTCTTTCGACGGCTTCAAGTCTACCAAGGAAATCATTGCTGTATACAACCTATCTCTTGGCATTCAATAAACTCAGAAGCGCTAAGAGCGCCTAACGCTTGTAATAAACTCGTGTCTACCAACTTAGGTGGTACAGAGGAACGTGAGTCTTTGATGACCCCATGCGACCCATTGGTCAGCATTAACCTAGGAAGCGAATCTTCTCCTAGGATTCTTTTCATTAGTTCTTCGGAAAATAAAGAACTCTTTAATGCTATTAAGGAGGTACTTGAGGAATTCAAGGACTGTTTTGCCTAGGATTATACTGAGATGCCAGGATTAGACCGTAGACTAGTAGGACACACCCTTCCCATCAAGAAGGATTTGAAACCAGTGCAGCAAGCACCAAGGCGCATGAGTAAGGAGGTAACACAATTAGTCTTTGAAGAAGTTAAAAAACTTTTTCGAGCAGGTTACATAAGGACTTCACGCTATACAGAGTGGATTTATAATATCGTGCCCGTCTTAAAAAAGAACGATAAAATCAGAGTCTGTATAGACTTTAGATATCTGAATCGTGCCACTCCAAAAGATGAATACCCTATGCACATCGCAGACGATCTTATAGATAAGACAGCAGGGCATCCGATTATGTCATTCATGGATGGTTTTTCTGGTTACAATCAAATCTTCATCGCAGAAGAAGATATACATAAAACAGCATTCAGGTGCCCCTTAGGAATATTCGAATGGGTAGTAATGCCATTTGGACTAAAGAATGCTGGTGCTACCTATCAGCGAGCAATGAACACTATATTTGAAGCTTCTCAGGGCAAGACAGTAGAAGTCTACATTGATGATATAGTGGTTAAGTCGACAAAGGAAGAATTTCACATCGACGATCTTAGAAATGCCTTCATGAAGATGAGGAAACATCAACTCAAACTAAACCCGCTTAAATGCGCTTTCGGCGTCAAAGCTGGACAATTTCTGGGTTTCTTAGTACATCAACGCGGTATTGAGGTTAATCAGAACAAGGTGAAAGCCATCCAAAACTTAGCAGCGCCGAGGAATAAAAAGGAATTACAGGCTTTCCTTAGAAGGGTGAATTACCTGCGCAGATTTATCGGAAATATCGCAGGAAAGACCGAAGCATTTGGCAACCTATTGAGGGGAGAAAACGGCTTTAGGTGGACCGAGAAACACGAAGAAGCGTTCAATGCTTTAAAGAAGTATTTAACGTATCCACCAGTTTTGATACCCCCTCAACAAGGAAAACCCTTTATTCTCTATGTAGCGGCCACGAAACAACTATAGGGGCTATGTTGGCTCAAATGGACCAGAACGGACGCGAAAGGGCCATCTACTTCTTGTCAAGGCAACTAACACCGATCGAGGTCAGATATGCTCCGAAAGAAAAGTCTATCAGTATTCTATGCTGTCATGAAACTTAGACACTACATCGGGAGCGGTGAAGTCTACGTCATGTCTAAGTCACCTATTATTAAATACTTCTTCGAGAGTCCATTATTAAGCGGACGAATTAGCAAATGGAGCCTAATCTTGTCTCCATATGATTTGAGATATAAGTCTCAGCAGTCAATTAAAGGACAAGCGCTGGCTGATTTTCTAGTCGACCATGACCCAGCCTTGTCTATATAACAAGAAGAAGTAACCGAAGAGATCTGGCAGGCTTGGTTTGATGGTTCGTCCACTAAGAATGGAGCTGGGATAGGAATTCATATAATACCCCCAATGGGTAAAAACATTAAGCTTGCTTTTCAACTCCAGGTAATACCTACTAACAATGCCATGGAGTACGAAGCATTGATAACAGTGTTAAAGGAGCTCCTGGCGCTGAAGGCGAAACATGCCCGTATAAAGGGAGATTCACAGCTGGTTATTAACCAGGTCAACAAAGAATGCACATGTCAAGGCAGGCTATTGCCCTATTATGAAATAGTCCAACGGCTCATCACGGGTTTTGAAGATATCACGTTCCAATTTGTAGGACGTGAGGAAAACGTAGTGGCTAATAGCCTAGTACAATTAGCATCAGGGTACAAAACCAGGATAGAGCAGGGTAGTATACCTGAAATAGGCTCGCATCTACAGCTGGAGGATAAGATCATGGCTGTAGACATAATGAAGCAAGATAAAGACTGGAGGAAACTAATAGCTGACTTTTTGTCAGATCCCGGTCAAGAAGCTAAGCAGCGAGTCTAGATTCAGACACTGTCATATGTCTTTTTAGATGGTGTGCTCTACAGGAAAGATACGAGCGGAGTCCTCTTAAGATGCGTAGACTTGGATGAGGCCACTCCAATAATGTTGGAAACTCATGAAGGACTCTACGGATCACACCAAGCAGGGATAAAAATGTGTTGGATTATTCGTAGACATGATTTTTATTGGCCATCAATGATGAAGAATTACATTGAAATGACCAAAGGATGTCAAGAGTGCCAACGACACGGTCCCATAACTCGCGGCCCAGCAACTCACTCCTATAATCAAACCTTGACCTTTTAGGACTTGGGCTTTGGATGTAATATGGGAGATTCACCCTCACTCTAGTCGAGGAGATGCATATATCTTGGTGGCGACAGATTACTTCACCAAATGGGTGGGAGCGCAAGTCTACAAGAAAATTGATCACGTAGAAGTCATCAATTTCTTGCGGACTTACATCATCTATCGATTCGGCATTCCCCAGAACATCGTCGTAGACAATGGAACAGCTTTTAATAACTCAAGAGTGAGGGAATTCGCCGAGGAATTTGGTTTTTCAGTCCTAAATTCCACTCCGTATTATCCTCAGGCGAATGGACAGGCTGAAGCTTTCAATAAACTAATCAAGGACAATATCCAGAAGATGGTCGGGCTTAATCCGAAGAAGTGGCATGAAGTATTAGATGATACGCTCTGGGTTTTGAGAGTCACTAAGCGCGAAAGCACCGGAGAAACTCCGTTCGCATTAGTCTATGGCCACGACGCAGTGTTGCCTATCAAAATGAGATACAAGTCACTCCGCATCCGCCAGCCTTGTCTAAAGGACGAAGCCATGCATATAGCCTTGGAAGAGTTAGAGAGAAAGAGGCTTGAATTCGTAGACAAGATAGAGGTACACAAGCAAAGGATAGCCCGCCATTACAACAAGAAAGTTGTTCATAAACACTTTCAAGTTGGCGACTTGGTCTGGAAAATGATTTTACCCCTAAGGACCAAATACCAGATCTTTGGAAAATGGTCTCCAAACTGGAAAGGGCCATACCAAGTCAGCGAGACTTTCTCAGCAAATAGCTATAGGTTGTCGACACTCGATGGGGTCAAACAACCTTTAAAGATTAACGGCAAGTATTTGAAGCATTATAGAACAAGTATTTGGGAATCGCACAGGAAGATTCTAAGCGAACGCTTCCCATTTATATGTGAACAGGTAGCTAAAAATTAACTTTACAAGTATACCATAGCTGTAGACTAAAGAGTTTGTTTAAGGGTGTCATCATTGGGTTAGTCTACAGCCGGTAAAAAAGTAAAGAAATGAGTTCGTTTTAAGGGTGTCATCCCTTGAAACCTCAAAAGAAAAAAAAACACATAAAGCTAAGCCATCATCGCCTTCTTGAACTCGCCATACTTGGTCTAGGCACCCCATGCGCCGCCTCCATGAGCAAGAAAGTCAGAACCTTGGTCTGGGTTTTCCTAACGGTGACTTCATTCCTCTGTTGGAACTAAGATTTTAGTTCATCTTGGTCCTGCTGTTCTGAGGCATGAGCAGATCTTTCTGCGAGCACGGAGTCAACCGTAGAAGCCCGTTCCATGAGATCCCTCTCCATGGCCATAAGGTCCGCAATCTTAGCCTGAACCTGCGCAAGCTGGCAAGTCAAGTCTTCCTTCTGCCCCTTGAGAAGTTGTTGATCAGCCTCTTCTTCCGCACGTTTTTTCAGGATATCAGCAATCCTGGACCAAGCACCATTAACTGCTTCAATGTCTTAAGTGTACACCGACTAGTCGGACCAGAATCGTCTCCCGAACTCCTCGCAGGCTGCCTGCATCTCAATAGTGGTGGCTGGGGAGTCCTCGATCTCCTTGATGCAGCTCTGAAGAACCTTGAACTGGTCTTCAGAGAAGATCTCAATGCGAAGGATATGCCCAACACGTTCCACATTCGCCATCAGGCGATCGTAATCACTCAGGCCGCTCGAAGTACCTACCCCAGGCATCCCATTTGATGGCTGGCTGGGAGGACAGCTGGCCGACGATGGATTTGCACCAGCAGAAGGGATAGTGCCTGTCGCACCCATTACCTCTGGAGCGGCATCCCCTATTGTAACAGCAGGGGCCTCCGTTTCCTCAGTAGCTGGGGCAGCTGGGATTCCCTCCGCTTCCTCAGTAGCTGGGGCAGCTGCGATTTCAGGGGTAGGGGAAGGAATAGGCTACAAGTAAAAATTTAACCATCAGTATGCAGATTAAACAAGCAAAGTCTACATCTACCATGCATTACCTCGAAGGGAGGAAGCAGACCAGCTTCCTCAAAAGCCTCTTCCTCGGGATCAAGTTCTTTGGACATAGTTGGACTCTGAGAAAAACGAAAGGTGATAAGCCTTTAAAAGATAAAGAGTAGTGCAAACACAAGGTCATACTGTTCCTCGAGGAGACTCAGCTAGTTGGATAGTCAAGGGGGACGGGTTTAGGGCCTTAGTTGATTTGCTGTAATCAACACCATACAGTTAACGCAGGCAAAATTTCAGTATGGAGACCAAGGGTTTTCCGAAGACGAAGGGTTTTCTCTCAGCGAGGAGATGAAGGGTTTTCTTGCGACGCAAGAGATGTTAGAAATGCTCAGGCGACGGAAGTCCCCTCAGCAAAAAATGGGGGCTTATGTTGACACGATAGATTATTTTGGGCCTATTTCTGACAAAGTCCATAATAGGCGTGAAGCCCTTAGCAAAGTTAGACACACCAGGTCTGCATCTGTAGTCTACACAGACTATTTGGCTGAGTAGTAACCCTGTAATCAGGGGAAGTCTACAAGCCTGCGCCCGCATAGGACACACGTCAAAGGGAACAGTTTAATAGCCCCGAGATAAATGGAGCGTACAACCCCCATCTGAACTGATGCACGTCTTAAAGCACAATTAATTAAACCCGAAGTCAGAGGAGTCTACGACCCACGTCTACGCGAGTGGAAGTCAGTTTGTTGGCTCCGAGATTCTTGGGGGTGGTTGAGTCTGGAAGATCTTCAGAAGGTCGTAACAGACTGGGTATAAAAGGGGGATATCTCCCTCAGAGAAAATCACGAACAAATCAGCCAACAGAAGCTTATCTTGCTCGTCACCCCTTAGCTGCTAGTTGTTAGGATTCCCCGACCTGGGCGAAACTCTTAAAGTTTCATTGGTCTTCACTTCTACCATCAGAGTGAGCAACCGTAGCTCTGGTAACAAATCCCCACCAGCACTCCAACGCCAGGACGAGCCACCGTAGTCCCGGTACACATCTCCGCCTTTGACTCCAACGCCAGGACGAGCCACCGTAGTCCCGGTACGCTTCTCCGCCTTCGACACTGCCACCAGGGTGAGCCACCGTAGCCTTAGTATCCACATCCGTCTCTACATCCGACCACATTCCGTCCACCAAGCCCAGCAACCGAGTTGTGCCGGCCAAGGAGTGCAAGTCTACCACACTCTGTCATCAAGTCTACGACGACGCTGCCCAGATTCTCGAGTCTGGAGTGCCCAGCGCCAAGTCTGCGACATCCTTCACCGCCCAGACCTGCTGGATTATAGTTTCCAGCGTCAAGTCTACGACCCCGCTCCGAGTCTACGGAGAACAGTAGCCAGTCTACGACCTTACTACCGTCCTTGTTTTTATTTTTATGGCTGTAAGCATTCTTTACTTGCTGCTAAAACTGTTTATATTCGATCTATTTCATTCAATTACTTACTGGCGACCACATCTACAATCCATATGAGTTTTATTACGAAATATTTCCGACGTGATCCGTTTTCGACGCGAACGGTACGGCGACCACATTTACAAATCAATACCTAAACTCCGTTATCAAGCTAAATATCATCAACGTATTTTGCTAGTCAATACCATCATTTGGTTAAGCTTAGTCTAGATATATTTTCCATTCTTATAATTATATATAAAAGAGAGTTGTACATTAGAAAACTTGTACTAAGAATTAAAAAATTGAGCTGCTTCGCTTGCAACTTCTCTTTCTTCATCTTCCTCCCTTATACCTGTTTTTCATCCCTCTTCTAATCGTGACCCATCATTCTACTTTCATCTTCTTCATGAAATTAGAGCCCAAAGTTTGAAAGTGTGCTTGTATCAACTGAAGTCAAAGAAAAGTTCAGACTATGACTGAAAAAGCTCTTACCTCACTTATTCATCCTTTCTCATATCCTCATGTTAGGGCTACTCAAAACCCTTCAATTTTTCCATCTATCTTGTCTGCTACATCAGCCTGTACTACTACATATTCCAAATCTCAGTTAACTTTCATCAGGAATATTCGCCTCAACTCTAAAGCTAGATGGCAGTAACTATACTCTATGCAAGGGACATATACGGGCGACCATTATAACATGAATGTATGAGGACTTTATCAATGGAAAAATTGTACCTCCAGCTAAGTTTCTAGACATCAACTCGACAGAAGTTAATCATGAATATAAGTTGTGACGATGAAAAAATACGTGAGTTATGTGCTTTATTTTCTCCTCTTTATCCCCTAAACCCCTCTTACAATTGGTGGCTATATGAGTACGAATAAAGTATGGTAAATACTCTGTAACAGGTATGAATCAAACTAAACATCTAAAGTATATAAATTTAAGAATGGAGATGCAACAATTGACGAGAAATAAGAAGAGTATGCAACAATACCTTAATGTGTTGAAACATCTTGCCGATCAATTAGTGACAGTTGGTGAACTTATGAAGTATAGAAATTATATATGGTGCAAGACGAGGGATTACCTACCAAATATGACTCTATAATTAATGCAATCATAATAAAACCTAAATAACTATTTATTGGTGAAGTACAAAACCTGCATTTAAACTTGATATGAGATTGGAGAGAAGACATATTTTACCTCATATCCAACATTCGACTCTTCACTCAATGTCATCAATTCAACAACTTACTTTTTAATCTGGTGTGGGTCACTTTCAGTTATGCCTCATCTCAATGTCATACAAACCAAAGATCTGCACATCACCAAAATTCCCGAACTAGTTAGACCTATCAAACATCATCACCAACACACCAAAGATGGCTCTTAGGTAGGCAACCAACCAAACCAGTGTCTTATAATTCTCTGCTGGTCCTACTTTTCATAATCTTCAACGCTAAGAGGTGGGTTGACAAAACTACATTTATACCTAAACCTAAGTGTCAACTGTGTTTTATGACTAGTTATAACGCTTTGTATTACTATCAACGATAGATTATCCTTTACCAACCTCAAACACATTACACCAATGTACAACAGAACCCATAAAACCAATATTGCATCAAACCAATTCAGACATACACTCATCCTATTATACCAAACCACTACATGTGCTACACTTATCCTACTCAGAACCATCATTCACCTAACCAACCACATCCTACTCAGAATCGTCATTAACCTAACTAGCCTTTCAACACCATACCTACAAACTAGGAGAAATCGTTCAAAAGCAATCGTATTCTTGATTCAGAAGCCACACATCATGTGACCTCAGTTATTGAGGATCCCCAATTTATAAGACCTTACCTTGGTGAGTTCACTGTCATGGTTGGTAATGATGTTCTTGTAAAAAAGTATAGGTGTATAATTGATAAGTATAAGGTATATATGTAGAGCCTAACTCCTAATATACATTCTAACCGATGTCGGACAACTCACAAAATTGAATATAAACTGAAATTATGTCTAAATACATTCTGACACCTCCCTCAAGCTGGAGCATATACATCATATATGCTAAGCTTGTTACGTAACGCATTGAACACCCTTAACATCAACCCCTTGGTGAAGATATCTACTAATTATTGTCCCAATCAAATGAACGGAGTCTCAATAGTTCCATTCATCATCGTATTCCAAACAAAATTACCTCCTCATGCTTGGTCCTATCATGAAATACCAAAATTTTGACAATATGAATGGTATCCTGATCACACCACATTTGTTGCATATGAATAGACACATAAAAGCCAAGTTCACCCGGAAGATTTCTGACCCATAATAACTCACATTTTGCATGAGCCATTGTACGATACTCCGCTTCCGCACTTAATCTTGACACCACATTCTTAATGCTCTAATTTACCAAATTACCACAACAAATACGCAATAATCAGATGTTGAATGGTGATCCTTCTTATCTCCTACATACCCTGGATTTTTATATCCTTCAACCTTCAAACGACCATGGTCTTTGTAATGCAAAACTTTTCCTGGAGAGCTCTTAATGTAAGGTAGAATATGCATATCAGCCTTCCAGTGGATCTTCCGAGGCTTTTGCATAAATTGACTAACTACACTTGCAACAAAGGTGATTTTCGTACGTGTGATTGTCAAGCATATGAGTTTACCAACTAACCTTCGATATTTGCCTAAATTATCAAGCCATTTTGAAGAATCATCCTAAAACTCCAAGTTAGGTTCAATTGGGGTGAGTTGATGTTTGCAATCAATGAGACATATCTCTTTTAGCAAATCAAATGAATATTTCTTTTAAGATAATATAACACCATTCTTGCAATGCAATAATTTCACACTAAGAAAATATTTTGGTTTTCCCAAATCTTTATTTACAAACTGGGTTTGAAAAAAACCTAATGTTTGAAAAATATGAGTATTGCCACTTCCTCTTAATAGAATATCATCTACATAAACCACCAAAACAACCAAGTCATTAATACCAGACTTCACGAATACATAATGATCAGAAGAACACAACTTAGAGCGAACTGATTCCACATCACTGCTAAATTTTTGAAATCAGGCTTAAGGACTCTATTTCAATCTATTATAGTCTTACAAAGCTTACATACCATCTCCCCCTAAGAAACACACCTAGGAGGTTGCTCCATATACACATCCTTCAAAACATCTCCATAAGAAAAAAGCATTCTTAACATCTAATTATAACCTAGACCATTTCAAGTTGATAGCAACAAAGAATCGAATGTGTATGGAGTTAAAACGGGCAATTAGAGAGAATGTCTTCATATAATCAATGCCATAGGTTTGATAATAGCCTTTAGCAACAAGTCGAGCTCTGTGATGATCAACGATACCATCATGCTTATATTTCATTTTAAACACCCGCCGACATCCAATAATGTCAGGGATGGACCATGTACCACACGGAAGCAGAGCACTCACCTCTTCATCCTAGTAGTTTCAAAGCAAGATAGTAGTTCCTTGAAATAAAGATAGTAGATAAAAACAAGGCAAATGATCTCGAGAAGGTGGAATGGCATTTGTCAGAGACAAAGTTAGAAATGAGATGTTGAGTAGAATGTTTACTTTTTTGTGGAGCAATAGGGAGATCAAGGTCAGAAAGTGAGACTGACATTGATGTTCTTGAAGGATCAACCAAAACGGGAGGATGCTAGTGAACGACTAGTATAAACTCACAATGGTGAGGACGCTGGTGCCAAAGGCGTAGAAAGAACATATAATGAAGGAACTAGTGGAAGAGAGCATGGTATTGAGAGAGGTATAAGAGGAATAAGATCCAATTTTGGAAAATTAAAATAGATTTGAGATTAAAAAAATGTGCCATTAGCATAAACAAAATATCGACTCAAAGATAGATATAAACATTTATATCATTTTCTAGTGTGAGAGTATCCTACGAAAACACATTTTACCACCCGAGGAGCCAATTTATCTGGTCTTAAGTGACAATTATGAACAAAGTAGATACATCTAAAAAAACATGGTAAAACTAAAAATAATGATTTTGAAGGGAGAATACATTAAAAAGGAATACGACCATGTAAAGCAGAAGAAGGCATGTGGTTGATAAGATGAAAAGTAGTGACAATTGCATTAGCCCAAAAGTGATAGGGGACATGCATTTGAACAAAAATAATGCTTGCGACATCTAACAAATAACGATGTTTGCGTTCAATAACTCTATTTTGTTAGAAATATATGAATACAGTTTGATGAAAAATATCATGGGCAAAACAAAATGAAGAAATATAATTTTGCACTATATTCTAGTGCATTGTCAATACACAACACTTTAATAATGGAAACTTCAAATTGGGTATCTTTAGAAAAAATATATAGATAGACTCATTAAAAAGGTTCAAAAATCAGGGTTACATGTCAAAAGAACATGAGACTTAGGTCAAAGTTGGTTGCACCTTTGTGCTTATTGTGGCCTAAGAGTGCTTGAAGTTTTGATACCCTTTCTAGAATTTGTGTTTGTGCCTCTTTGTTTCTCATCTTTTTACCAAAAACTAAGTGGTTCCCTTGCAACCATAGCTGCCATATGATTGAGGTGAAAAAGATATTCCAGTATCCCTTTGTGCTTACATAATCTGGCTTCATTCGTGTTTAGGTTACCATTGAGCTATTGTTGCACGGGTTTAGCGGAGTAGGATGCTAAAGATCCTAGGGGACTAAGTGATAGAAGACTTGAGATAATGAGCAATCCCTTAAGGTATGTAATGTAGATTATTGTTCCCACTTGCATATTGGAAAAAACATATGTGAAGTTATAGTTATAGTATATAACAGGTCCCTTGTGGGTTATCTTCTCCACCAATATAGCCAAAGGAAGGTTTTCTCGTCGTTAAGAATTGGCATTAACTGTACAAGCCGAAGTACCTACGGATAGTAGTTTACATCGCCATCCTGCTAGTTTATTCCTCACCTCTCAAGAATGAACTATACAAACCACCATTAACTGCCCAAACCGAAGTGGGAAACCCAAGTAGCTTCCTAGGTTGCTAGTGATCTGGAAACTATCTTTTTAAAAATTTTCTTTGCCATTCTCTTGCCGACATTTGCCGAGAAGAGGATTTAGCTCTTCTCTGTATTCACCTGTTGCCGATTACAAATTTTCTCTTTTAATGAATATAACATTCCTCATCGAGGCTTCCCAAAATAACAATTAGTCATATTAGAAGGGGTCTTCTCGACTTACCGCAGCTTTCCTCTAATTGCCTAACATGCATTCATACTGAATGATGAACCCTAGGTATTCTAGGCATAATATGAATAGGTAGAGAGATATGAGGCCTCTTTGCCCGATGCCTCTTGATAGGTAAAAGGTTTGAAGTGCCCCCCCATTGAAAAGAATATTACAGGTTGCATTTTATATGTAGCTTAAGATCATCATTCCTTGAGGAAAGTTGAAGATGTGCAAAATTCCATCTATAAATCTTTATTCTAGTTAGTCAAATGCCTTGTTCATGTCTACTTGGATGGCAGAACAACCTTTATCCCCTTTTTGGTATTGATTATGTGTAAGATTTCATGAGCTTTGATGTAGTTATCGCTAGCTCTCCTTCCAAGGAGGAAACTGCTCGAATATGGACATATCAAGTCATTCATGATCAGTTTTAGCCTGCAGACTTGTATTTTAGAGAAGACTTCATAACTCGTATTGCATAAGGATACCGATCTAAGCAGGTTGATCATTTCTAGGCTCTTGGTTTTTGGTATTAATACTATAGATGTGCCTCCATGCTCCTTGGATAGCTGTTTTATGCTGAAAATTCCCCTTGCCAATGTAATTATTGAGTCTTTCATTATTCTCCAAAACTTTTGGAAGAAAATTGGTTGTAGGTCGTCCAGCCTTAAAGCTTTGGTTGGGTTTAGAGAGCAAAGAGATGCCTTCAATTTTGTCTCATCACATTATCGTTCTAGTGAATAGTATACTGAGGGGGTTTACTGGTGGCATGTCGGGGAGGGGTTTCTAGAGCAAGTAGTGGGGGGTCATCTATGTGTGGTGATGTGTATCTACTTCGAAAGGGTAATCTAATGTTGTTTTCAAGTTCCCTCGACTCCTCTGTCCATGTGTTATCTATTTTGAGACTAAGAATTTTGTTTGATCTTGACCTTATGATGGTAGTTGCATGAAAGTATTTGGTGTTCCTTTCTCCTTCTATGTTCTACTTTACTCTGGATTTCATAAACCATAGTTGCTCTTTTTGTATTAGGATGATGTTGTATTCCAAAATCAACTCTTTCTCTAGGTTCCTTAGGAAGATTGACTCCTTGCTCTCTAGGTCTCGATACCCTCTAATCTAGGTTGCAACCTTCTCTTTTTGTGCCAAATATTCCTAGAAGTTTCTTTGTTTCATATTACTACATTCTCTTGGGAAAAACTTTGTGGCTTGGCCGTATAAGTTGTCCTCATCAGTCCATATTGTCATCGCAATGTTTAGCATATCTGTGTGTGTTACTTAGTCTGTTTGTAGCCTAAAAGATCTTAGTATACATGAGCATTTTCTGAAGTTGCAATAACAATGGTCTGTGGTCTGAATGGCTTCTAGACAGGTGTCTAACTTGAGCTTCAGGGTGTAGATTCAACCATTCAATGTTGTCCACAACTCTGTCTAGCCTTTGTGAGATACGACCTTATATTTTCTTGTTGCACCAGGTGGTGCGAGGGCTCGTGTAGCCTAAGTCCATCATTGAACAATGTTCAAGATAATCTACTAAGCTTCTTGTTTGGGCAACTGATACTCTAATCCCTCCTATCTTTTCAGTTGCATCTAAGATATTGTTAAAGTCATCCACCATCAACCATGGAAGGCTAATGATATTTGCTATGGCTTAACAATTGTGCCAAACTAGTTCTATTTTCCTACTCTTAAGACTAGTATAAATAATTGAAATCAACCAAAGGGGCGAGGATGGAAGTCTGACCTCAACATGGATCTCTTTCCAGTGTTGACTAATTCCTCCAAGCCTAGAATTGTCGAGTCCTAAAGGATCCCTAGGCCGCCCCTCAAACTGTGGAGTTTGAGCAGAGGAAACCCCAATACCTTAGATTTCATACTATTGATGTCGCATTGTCTCCAACAACTCTTGTTTCCATTATGACCGACAAGATAAGCTTATGTTGGTGATAATGGTCCCAGAAGTGCCTCATGAAGCTTGGGTTAGAGGCGCTCCTAAATTCCCTATTAGGATCTTCATGGGTGGAGAGAACTGGAGAAAGATACTTGTTAGTATTTCAGCTTCCATGACAACCGCATTAAGGTGTTTTTCTATCTACATATCTGAATCTATCAATTTTACGAGTTCTGGGGAACGTAACACTCTCCTTGGAGAGCTAAATATCCTCATGCAAAAATTTATAATATGTGGGATTAACTCCACTATTAAGGGGGCCTCTATTGTGCAGACCAACAACGGGGAGACGTATAAGTAGGTGGTGTTTGAGTTTTCTTTTATAATGAAATCTATAGAGTCTGAGGTAAATGACTCCCTTCTCCTTGCAACAACTATGGTGGGTGTAGGAATCTCCTTATTTATTGTGGTGGTAATGCATAAGAGCCGTTGATGGGAAAGTGGCAGAAATGGGTGTTATGAGGATTTCCTTTTGCTTGACTGTTGTAACTTACAGTTGGAAATGTATCTGCTTTTTAGATGGTTGGAGCTCAAGATAATTTTCTTCCCTCTATCATGCTTCGGGTCTATGCTGCTTGACTTGGTTGTTGGATTGGCAGGTGATAATCCTTTGCCTGCATCTTCAGCTAGTTTCCCTTATCGGTTCCTTTTTTGGCTCACAACTACTGGGATAACTTTTCCTTCCTTTATCTTCTTGGGTTTCTTTTCCATATTTCTCTTGCTAAAATCTCCCCTCCGATGCTTCTTAGGACACACATCTTTGTTTGACTTTGGCATATGAACTCACCTTATGATTTACAATAATTTCCCCTTTTTGATCATGCGCTTTTTTAAATTTGAATAATTTTCCCTTTTCGGACCGGACTCCCTGCCACTTGTCAAAGCTAGACCTTACTGTCGGAGTTTCTGGCTGGAGCTTCTCATTGGTTGGCGAAGCATGGTTGCAATGGTGGAAACCGATGGCAATCATGTTGCAAACATTGCAGACGAATTATTGGCCTTCTACATTAGATGCATGTGGATGGCTCCTATTTGCACATCCAACTTCAAGTTTATTGGTAGGGGCTCGTCCAGGATGCAGATACGACTAGGCTGATCTTGTCCAAGTAGCTAGTTTTACATTTTATCTTGACTAGTTTCCTATTGTTCCCCTTATTTTCCATATACTTTCTCTATTGTAGAATTCGATTAGGAAATGAGGAAGTCCGATCCATGCTAGGGTAGATCCTAGTGTTGCTATTTGCGGATTGAACGTTGGTTCCCATTTCTTTATGGTTAAGAGGATCCCATTGAAAAACAACGGCCTTACAACAAGTATGGAGTCCATATATTTTGTCGTTGAACAGTCCCACTAGTAGGAAACTCGAACCTAGTGGATGAGTGGTGAAGGCAAGACGTTTCCTCCATATTCTCATTAACTTCTATGTGAAGGTCTTCGGGGTGATGATTGAGCCCAATGGTTTGACTATGTCCGTTGTCCTCCATTTAGCATAACGTGGGGGGGCTTCTCTTTCGAGAACACTAATGTGGCAATACCTTTGTTCTGGAGAGGGATCATTTCCTCTTGTGATGTCTAACTGGGGCAGGTAATGGTTAGTTGTCCCTCTCGATTTGCGTCTTTGGAGGAATCGAGTTCTAGTAGAGCCTTCTTGTAAGAGTTGGTGTAGGTAATGGGGGTTTTTGTGGCTATTGGGGACAAATAAAGGGAGATCATTGGAGCTCTTTGGTTCGGGGTTTATGTATGGTTATGCTTGCTGACGGTAAGGAGTTTGGGTGGTGGGGTGAGTTTGACTTGAGCATTTTCGGTTATGAGGATTTTAAAGAGGGAAACTCTAGTGAGAAAATCCATCCTATTTCAAAGGAAAAATAGAGTTTTATTTCATTATAAAATTGATGTAATACATCATGCACTTGACTCTTATCATGCAAAAGATGAACCCATGTGACACGAGTAATGGTATCTCTGGACAGATTTATGTCTATATAGACCCCAAATGTCAAAATATACTAACTCAAAAGGAGCACTGATATTGGACATAAAATGAGACAAAAAGGAAGCTCTATGGTGCTTTCATAACTGACAAAGCTCATACGAAAATTTAGAAAGGGGAACAAACTCTCCTAAAACTTGAGAAATGTTATGAAATGATGGACGACCTAAATGTTAATGCTATAAAATATAAGATGACGCATGCGTAAGAACCACAAAAATATTATATACCATCGGGTTTAAGATCCAAACCAATCATCTTCCCACTCTTGAGATCCTACAAAACATAGTGAGAAGGGTAAAATTGTAGATGAGCTATGGGAAGTATGTTGTAGCTAAGGTTGAAATACTCGAGAATATGTTGAAGCTAAGGTTGAAATCGTATCTCTGCCCAACATTGAACTACAAACTTTTGTCATTATTTAGATACAAATAGTCCTTCACAATGCTGACACAATATTTGGGCATTGAGAACAATTGGCTGGTTAAGATCAAGTTCATCAAGTAAGCCACGAAGTGAAGCAACTCTGTGAGAGATTGATCATTTTGGTGTAGAGAAAATAACTGCTCATACAACTCATAAACTCGAGAAATATTTTTCTGATGTCCATACATCTTCAATTCTGCTTGGTGGATGTCAATAATACTACAATTAGAGATATGGTCTCATCCATATTGTTAAGCATCCACATCATGACACAATAATCATCAACAGTCCAATCTTCATATGATATATCATTGGTTGCCGATGGTACATCCATAATTTGTCGCAATTTCCTCTGGACAATAACAACGAGATGAAATGATTGAGCCCACACCAAATAATTGTTGCCAACTAACTTGACAATAATAGAATTCATATTTTACATCATAGAACCCGAAGATAGACACACATGTGTTTTGTATCAACCATAGACTAACCCTACATATTGACAAGGGCGACAACAAGAACATGGGCAAAGTAGACAAGGACAATGACCGAGGCAGCAATAGGAATATGGGCAACGTCGATAATGACAAGAGCAAAAGAGGAGGCAACACCGACAGCTGAGGGAAGAGCAGTTGAAGGAAAAGATCTAACATAAGGGGGAAGAACAATAACAAGAAAAGATCTAAAGAAATCTACGACTCTCATGCCATGTAAAAGAGTATATGAAAAATATATCGTGTTTATGTAAAACATTGATAAATACAAGGTACATATATAGTAGAGCCAAACTCCTAACTTGCATTCTAATCGATGTCTGACAACTCACAGAATGAATCTAAATTGAAATTACATTTAAATATATTCTAACGGATCTTTTAGGATTTCACACATCGGAAATACATCTTTCTTCATTTGTTCTACTATTCTTAATCTCCATCAAGTCCTCCACTCTCCAAAACTGTGTCAAACGCTTGTCATTTTTTTTAAGTTATTCCTAGATAACAATGTCTTTGTTGAATTTCACTCTCGTGATTCCTTTGTTAAGGTCTAGATAATTCACTTGGTACTACTTCAAGGCAAAGTGCAGAGAGGACTAGGCCCTCGTGTCTATAGATTCTGCATTGAATCATCCCAACTTCACATTATTATGTCTAACTCAGGTTCATGTCGTCCTGCTTCAGCTTTCAGAACTTCACACATGTTCGCCAGGATAGTTTTAAGTCTAATTAGTCTTTGCAGAATGCTAAACCTTATATACATTATGCAAAACAGTCATAATCTATAGACATGTCAATGTGGCACATTAGGTTTGGCCATCCTTGTAGAAAGACATTGAGTTGCGTTTTATCCTTTTTCAAACAAATGTCAAATTAGATGAGTTTTCATTTTCTCAAACATATGTTATGATCAATGATCATAGACTACATTTCCTATCTCACTCTCAAATTCAGAAAAACCATTTCGATCTTATTCATACATACCCATAGGTCCTTTACGAGTAAAATTAGTCACTGGAGATAGATCCTTTATGCTATTCATTGATGAAAATGCATGCTTCACCTAGATCTATCTACTTCAAGATAAATCTCAAGCATTAAAAGCATTCATCTAGTTTCAGAATCTTGTTCAAACCTAATTCACTACTTTTGTCAAATCAATAAAATTAGATTGGGGACGTGAATTTTGCACGTCATACTTATCTCTTATAACAGGACATCATTTATTAAATTTCTTGCCCATTCACGCCACAACAAAATGAAAGAGTAGAGAGGAAAATCAAGCAAGTTGTAGAAGTGGGACTTTCTTTGGCGAACCACTCAAAGCTACCTTTAGAATCATGGCCTTATGATTTCACTAAGGTTGTATCTATCATAAGCAACTTAGCATCTAGACCCTTACAATTTAAAACTCAATTTTTAGGAGTAACAACTTCTCCATTCTTCACGGGCAAACTCGGAGTTTCTAACATTATTTTAGGGGCATTACTTGACGAATTTTGAAAATTGTTTCCCTATTTCGTCAATTTTTTCCCGATAAACCTTATTTTGGAATATAGCTCCAAACCAATACCACTTTGTGCGTACAACAACATCATTTTGTTAACCATCATTCGGTAAGACTTAATCTAGAGATATTTCTCCATTCTTGTAATTATACTATAAAAGAGAGTTGTATAGAAGAAAACTTGTAGCAAGAATTAAAAAATTGAGCTGCTTCGCTAGCATCTTCTCCTTCTTTTTTCTTCTTCCTCCTTTGCACATGTTTTTCCGTCTTTCTTCTTATCTTGACCCATCAGTCTGCTTATCTTCTTCAAGAGCCCGAAGATCTATTTCTTGCAACATAATCAATTTTCTTTGGTTTTTATGCTTAGCTGAGAATATACATACTCATTTTTCTCCTGTCAGGGGAAGATTCAACAATACAGATCATCGCATATCAAAGACCCCCACAATAAGGTGAATATGCCTTTACCTGGAAAAGAAGAGAATCAATTGAAGGGCCTGGAGCTTCACAAATACATAATGGCATCCCGCATTTGCACTTGGAATTTCCTTGAATAGTTGGTTCTATAGCAGGGATAGCTTCAGAAGGGCTAATTGCCAATCTACCAACTGAATCGCCCATTTGGTCTGCTTCATTTGTAGAGGGTCTAGCAACATGGCCTCCATATTTGAATGAAACTAACCTAAAAGGTTTAAAGATGAGAAAATGTCTCAAAAGAAAATAATAGATAATGATTCAATAAATAACCATAAGCGCAACTTAACTCACCGAGAGGAGTTGTTTAATTAATTTGCAGACTCTAACTGGGGAGGTGATATCAAAATGAGGCATTATCTGAAAATTCACATAAGACAGGAAGATAAAGTACAAACTTATAACTCGGAGAATTAAACAAAATGCTTGTAGTTACGGAGATATTCTAAGCACCAACC
The DNA here is from genome assembly GCA_023653495.1 of Melastoma candidum. Lineage (NCBI taxonomy): Eukaryota > Viridiplantae > Streptophyta > Magnoliopsida > Myrtales > Melastomataceae > Melastoma > Melastoma candidum. The sequence goes on along the minus strand of CM042882.1, from coordinate 10,534,105 downwards.
ATATGAGTTGAAAATAAAACTCATGGCACAAGGTTCTCCCACAACAGCGACGATGATGTTGAATTACAAAAAGAGATGCATACATGGAGAAGGTGAGCAAAACGACCACAGATTAACCAAGCAGGGCCTTTAAAGACGACACCAAACCAAGATACACATATATATATTAGGATAACTATGATGTAAAAGCATCATAAAAGAAAACTTTAGTTGTCGAGTCTAAGCTATCATCCTATGCGTAACTTTGACAAGCGATCTCCTACAAGATATCCCATCATTACAAAAGGAAAAAGACGAAGAGAAACACTAAATCAACTCTGAGCTAGACTGTGGTCGATGCTGCTTGACAAGAGGATTCTCACCCGTAGAATATGTAGACATCAAAATTTTGTTTATAATAAATCATATCATGGGCTTCATATTAAGTATAGTGGGTATTATCCAATTTATATGGTTATAAATGAGTTACAAACCCAACTCATAAAAATGGCCTTAGATTTGAATGTGTTATAAACCCGAGTCCATAAAAGATATATATTTGGGTCATAAATGAAGGTCATAAGCCCAACCCAAACAAAAGCATTTGGAGTCAAACTAAGCCCAAGGTTAACTCTGGCCCATAGCGCTCGCTGTTCACATGAAGCTGCATAAGATGAGATAACTAGCTTCCTAATATAAATCGGTCATGGAGCCCTATATATAGAGGCATGCACAAGCCTCAAGACACCTCATATGCTTCACACACACTACACACAGAAGAAACATGTGAGAAGGCTGTCAATGATCAAGCCCAAAGGCCTTAAAAACTTCACCAAGCTACCGAAGTGTTGACGGATCAAGCACAAAGGCCTCGATGACTTAATCAAGTTGTTGAAGTGCTGCGTCTTCGACAATATATCATCCCTGAGTTTTGTTAATATTCGGTCAGAGTGGTTGAGTCATCTAGAGCTCTGTAACCTCAAAATCTTTTATTTTTATAATTAGGTTGGTGAAGAAGATGTTGGGGTTGTTTGGAAAGCGATGCTTTGTTATATCACTGGAAGGGTTTTGCGGAACTGCTACAATACAGTGAAGTACTTCTGGAAAGAACGAATGTAATACCCCAAATTTTTCCACCTGATCAACATTTCCTTTAAAATTTCAATCACACTCAAATCATCTAAGATTTCGATAATTCATCATAAATCACCTTGATTGAGAAAAATCTTCAATCACATTGATCACTCCAAAAAAAAATACATCACATTCCCAATTTAAAAAATATCTTACCTTCTTTGTCCCATCAGAGGATGAACCTAGACACAATCCCCTTCTCGCAACCTTACAATCCTAAAAAGGAGGAAAGGGATCCATCGTTCCCCAACAGACATTCGTGAGAGAGCCAAAGTCTCCAAAAAAAAATCAATTAGACAATCATACACGTACAAAAAAAAAACAGAGATTCTCCAAAGGATCTCTGAAATCATCTGAGCAAAAGCCTCCCCAATCCTTTTTCAGAGAATTATCAGATAATCAGACAATCTCCAATCAAACGTCCCTCTCCTCCAAGACGTTCCACCCCTCTGAGAAATCGGGGGCAGTCCCTTCAGACAATTCTCGAAGACAAATTCCTCCACATACAACCAGAGGGCAACTCCTCCCTGATGTACACGCATAAACCCGAGCCAAGGACTCCCCATCTCCAGTGATGACGAGCCAAAGCCTCCCGACCAGCCTACCAGCCGACACCCTCCCGACGTCGTTCATCCTCCTCGGGCCACCCCGGGGCGAGGTAACCCCTCGACACCATGGGGTGAGGAATGAGCCTTCGGACAAGATCATGACAGCCGAAGTTACAGACAAGGAACAGCCGGCGCGCCACCTTCCTCCGGTATTGGATCACGGCGAAAAAAAAAAGGTCGTAATCACATAAACTTCTCCCTAAACACATTTTCGTACGTCTCTTAGACCTCAAGGCTTTCACAGTAGCTTTGGGGGTCGATTTTGCATTCATTTGTGGCACGGAAGTGTGGCACGGAAGTGTCGGGACATCTCCCGGCCTTCTATTTCAATTGTTTTATGCGGTAACGCCTCCAAAGGCTGGTTTCTTTTCAAAGAGGTTACGGACGTTTTCAAATCTCGAACCCAAAAGGTCAAATGATCTACAATGAGTAATAATCTTGAGAATATTTTTGTTTTAATTTTTATTTGATCGAGGATTGTGTTGTTCCCCCTGAAACGGCCGCCACTTTCGCTGGCCACAGCAGAACAGCCTGTTGCATTATCGTTTCAGAGAAAGTTCTGAGAGATCTAACCATTGGATCTTGCTCAAATTTTTCGGAAATAGACTAGACTTCAAGATGAATATATATATCAACCGTTGAAGTTCCTAATATAATACGAAATAATCTCGTGAACAGACTGTATACTGAGTAAAGTCTGCTGAATGTTGCAATCCTTTTCTTTATGTAATAACTGCAGATCCCACCATTGGATCATCGCCAAATTTTGTAGATGTGTTCTTCATTTCATCGCGGTAATTTTAACATATTATACACATTTTTTCATTTTGAAGATGTAAAGCTTTCCATTTTTCTTCCCCGAACTTTACCTGGTTGAAGCCAGACCGAGTCTACAAAATGGTCTGATCTTTTACACCTATATATCTTACGATCCAACGGTTGGATCCATATGAAATTTTACACACATATTCTTCATAGTTTTATCTGTGATGTCCTTTTGCACTCCGATCGGACATTCGAGGACCAAGATATGATAGGAACAACACCGTCTGTGCAACTTCCCAGAGACGAGAGTTCAACTTGGCATCGAGCCGAAGGAACTTCTTCCTCGACTATGGGTGGCCTGATGCTGCTGGGCATGGTCCTCTATATGAGGACTTCTCGTACCCTTCCCCGGCTATCGATTTCGATATGAAACCGCCACGCACGTGCTAGGCCGGAAGGCGCGCGTACAACGAAGAAGAAAATTTAGAGAGGATATTTTGGCTTTGTGAAGCCTTTCGCTTTTCTTATGACCAGAGTTTTTTACTTGCACCCTTTTTTTTCTCTCTTACATCATTTAGAGATTGCTTCTCCTTTTATAGTGTCCTAGGATAGATCTAGAGAAACCATTTATAGCCTAGTTATTAGGTCATTAACTCCCATTTATTTCCTAGGCCATTAACACCACCCCACTGCACACTTAATGAGATTGCAAATTAATATGTCATTTAACACCCCCTCTTAATTTGTAATCTTTAGAAACTTCTTGAACATCTCGAGCTTTTTGAAATTCACGGCCTTTGTTAGAACATCAGAGGGCTGGTCCTGGGTATGAATAAACTCCATAATTATCTCTTTCTTCATTACCATTTTTCTCATAAAGCGGTGGCATAATTCAATATGCTTTGACCTTGAAACACGGGGTTCTTCGTCATAGCAATGGCTGACTGATTATTACAAAGTACTGTTGTTGGATGAGCAACCTTCTGCTACAACTCCAGCAATAACCTTTTTAACCATATTGACTCACGAATTGCTTCATTTGCTGCAATATATTCTACTTCAGCTGATGATAACGCTACAGTAGCTTGCTTCTTCGAACTCCAGGAGGTTGGTTTTGTTCCAAGACAGAAAAGATATCCTGACGTAGTTCTTCAATCATCAACATTTCCTGCCCAATCACTATCAACATATCCCACAAGGTTGTTGTCTTCTTCTTTTGTGTACTTTAAACCAACATTTTTTATTCCTTGAAGATAGCGTAAGAAACGCTTCGCTACTGTAAAATGAGTCTTGGTGGGATTGTTCATGAATCTTGATAGCATACTTACACTTTGAACGATATCTACCCTTGTGTGGGTGAGGTAGATCAATGAACCAACCAGGCTTCTATTAATCTTCGAGTCAAACTTTTCAGTACCATCATCCTGTTGCAGCTTCTCATTAAGAGCCATTGGAGTTGCTACAGCTTTGGCGTTCTCCATGCAAAATTTCTTCAACATGTCAACAACGTACTTATCTTGAGAAATAATGATCTCTCATTTTCTTTGCTTCACCTGCAAACACAGAAAATACTTCATTAATCCAAGATCCGTCATCTCGAATTCATCCATCATTGCCTTTTTGAACTTTTCCAGTAACGTCTTGCTGGTGTTGGTGTAGATGAGAACATCCACATAGAGACAGGTTACTAGAAAATCAGCATCGCGCTTCTGCACATAGAGAGACGGTTCTACCAAACTTCTTTCAAATCCATTCTTCTGCAATTGAGAATCTATTCTGAAATTTCATGCTCTCGGTGCTTGTTTCAATCCATAGAGAGCTTTGTGAAGTCGATACACTTTGTCTTCTTTTTCTTTAATAGTGAACCCCTGCGGTTGTTGAGCATACACTTCCTCTTCTAATATTCCATTGAGAAAGGCTAACTTCACATCAAGTTAGAACACTTCAAGCTCCATTTGTGCGGCAAGTGCTAATGCACTTCGAATAGTCTCCATTCGGGCTACATGGGCAAACATCTCAGTGAAATCAACTCCGGGCTGTTGTGAGTAACCCTTTGCTACAGGATGAGCTTTGTGCTTCTATAGAGTTCCATTCTCATTGAACTTTGTTTTGAACACCCATTTCAAGCCAATTGTTTCTTTTCCTTTAGGAAGGTCTATTAGAAACCAAGTATCATTCTTCTCAATACTAAACTTCTCTTCTTTCATTGCATTTCTCCACTTTTCTTCTTTTGCGGCCTCTTTTAAATTCTGTGGCTCAAACGTAGCAAGTGCAAAGTTAGCTTGCTCGTAAACTTCAGTTAATGAGCGATATCTCATTGGTTGTATATCATCGGCATAATCTTCATTATCTGAATTTACTCTTGAGGAACTAGCTCCTGCTGTATCAATGAGATTTGAGAAAGGTACTACTGCTGGTGCTTCTGGATAAGAAAACGTTGGCTGAGTCTGAGAAGATCGGTTCTCCCACTTTCACGCTGCATTCTCATCGAAAATAACATATCTTGGAATCACTAGATTGTTAGTCTTTGGGTCAAACAAACGATACCCTTTAGATTCTTCACTATAACCAATAAAGATTAGCTTCTCACTCTTCTCATCAAACTTCTCCTTCTTCTTCGTCAAAAGAGCATATGCTACACATCCAAATACCTTTAAGTGATCAACCACGGGTTTCCTCTTATGCCATGCTTCGTAAGGCGTCTTGTTCTGAACAGCTTTCGTCGGTGATCGATTAAGAATGTAAGCCATTGTATTCACAGCTTCGGCCCATAATGAATTCAGAAGACCCTTGCCTTTGAGCATACTTCGAGCCATCTCAACAATAGTTCTGTTCTTCCTCTCAGCAACGCCATTCTGCTGAGGTGAGTACTTCACAGTAAGCTGTCGTTGTATGCCTTGCTGCTTGCAATAATCTAGAAACGGCTTGTAAATGAATTCTCCTCCGCGATCTGTCGTCAAGAAAGTAGTGAAAGCCTCCGATTTCTTTTCAAGAAAGTATACACATATCATACGTGTGTAATCATCAACAAATAAGAGAAACTATCTCCTGTTACCGATCGTTGGAGTTTGGGTTTGACCACAAATGTCGGCATGCACCAACTCAAGAGGGGCTTTGGCTCTCCAAGAGGTATTGGGAAAAGGAAGACAATGTTGCTTCCCATACACACATCCTTCACAGACACATATTGCTGTTGGCTGGATTTTTGAAAGACCTATGACCATACTCTTCTCTCTCAACAACGTTAGACCCTTTGATTCAAATGTCCATATCGCAGATGCCATAACTGAGCTTCATCAACAACTTCACTCTTCAATGCAACATTCAGGAACGAATTCATCTTCAACGGAAATAAGTTATTTGCCGTCATTTTCACTACATCGGTCATCTTCTCATATTTTTCAATGATCTCACATTGACCATTAGCAAAGGTAACATTATAACATCTCTTCATCATTTATCCCACGCTCAAAAGATTATGAGTAATGCCTGGAGAATAAAACACATTATTAATCCGTTTTTCTTCACCATTTGCTGCTCTAACATCAACGATTCCCTTTCCGTCAATCATTATCTTTTTGTTGTCTCCAAGTTCTAACAACGAGTTGTAGCTGTTGTCGATCTCCACAAAGTTTTCCTTATTTCATGTCAAATGATTGCTACAATCACTGTCCAAAAACCTCACTTCATTCATATCTTGCATTGCATTGAAACAAGAATAAAATGCTTGCATTGATTCTCATTCTTTTGAAAAATTTACCAAATTTTGATAAACATGTTGCTGCGGCTGCTGCTGCTGCTTGTCTTTAAAATAACAATCCCGTTCTGAATTATTTGAAAATCGGCATCTCTTGCACCTGAAATAGCAATCCTTTAACTCATGTCCAGTTTTTCTACAAATATAATAACAACCTTCTGAATTTCCAAATCTACTCCAGGAATTGTCTTTTCTACTGTGGAACTGACTTGTTGTACGTCCTCTGCCTCTTCCTCGAGAACGGCCTCCACGTCCACGACCATAAAACTCTGCTCCGACTTCTTTTCTGAAACATTTAACTTCATTTAAAAAGCTTGTTCAACGGGAGTAGATGACTTACTTACTCTTCTTTCGTTTTTTTCAAGAGAACCCATTAGCTCATACACAAAAATTTCTCCCAGATCCTTCGTTTTCTCAATCACAGCAACAATGTGCTCAAATTTCTATGGCAGACTTCTCAACACTTTCTCCACAACCTTCTTGTCGGGAACTTCATCACCGCAACACTTGATTTGATTCATGATTTCAACCACTTGATTTTGGCTTTGCGAAGTCTTTCGCTTTTCTTACGACCAGAGTCTCTCTTACACCCTTTTTTTTTTCTCTCTTACGTCATTTGGAGATTGCTTCTCCTTTTATAGTGTCCTAGAATAGATCTAGAGAAACCATTTACTCTATCCTGATTATTAGGTCATAACTCACATTTATTTTCTAGGCCATTAACACCACCCCACTACACACTTAATGAGATTACAAATTAATACATTATTTTACATGACATTTAACACAAGACACCTTATGCAACTCCTTCGGCATTGAAACGGGGGAAGACAATGAAACCACCCCTAGTTGTGCGGCTTCCCCAGGTTCTGGCTGTGTTGAGAACCCACCCGAATGATCATAGAGACTACAGTTGTGACATGACCATCTATCTCCAGTCAAGCAAGATGCAGGTCAGTGTGCACTTCGAATGATTCCATGTAGGTAACCGACAGTCATGACAAGTGAGACCAGAGAAACAACTCCGGCTGGAAATGCCTTCCCGGACTTCTTGAAGCGAGAGCCCATTACCCCAAGAAGGGAGGCAGACACACCTTCATCAAAAAAATGTCATAAAAAGATAAAACTAATCAAATGAGTAGGCAATGAAAGGAACAGTTTAATTGTGGCTCAAATATCTCCTACTGAGGTATCATCCAAGAGAAAAAAATTCCATGAGAAAACAAGCTTGAAGAAATCTCTTCTCCATACAGACTGGAAGTAGTTGTCAATAATTATAGAAGATCCAGGATAATCATAAAAGCATCCCGTCCTCTAAGGAGAAGCTGTTATGAGACCTTCATGCAACAAAATTTCACAAGTAACTAAGTCCTGTAGAGACTCAATTTCACAGATAAGGCAGTTCTCTAGAAACTCAAGCTTGCAGATCTTCCAAACAAAAGCATTTCATATAGCACAATTCAAGCCGAACGTACTACACAGATCTGACATCAAGAAATTTGCAGTTTCACAAGATTAAATTATAATATTTAATAACAAAAATATGAATTTTTCTTCACCTATTCGATTAATCTCCTCAATTCATATTAACCTACGTTTTGCAGGCATCTGAATGATAATAACAAAAGTGACAGAATAAAAGAAGGCATAAATAACTCACCAAGCCCAACAGATGCTGCAAAGACAGGGTGAGAGGGGAGCTGGGTGTACACATAGAATAAAGTAGCCGCCGAAAGCCCTCCAGCCAAGAGAGACTTCTCACTTCCACTCTTTATATAACCCATGACACCACCCACTACAAGTACCATGAATAGAGTCAGAACGGCTGCCACAACACAAACTGAAATACTTAAAATGCATAAGCTCGCAATTCCCCGAGGAACCGATCGATCCCCGTCAGCTTAAGCCATGCTAACGTATTCTTCCAACTATGTCATCAGCTGACAACTTCCACCATCATCCAACAACCAAAGGAGATAAACAAGTGGATCGACCACAAAGAGAGAAATCACTCGGTTCTTTAACCTATGTAGCATATTTCTATTATCAGAACCGATTAAAGTTCCATCCTTAATCCGCTGATCCAAGCTACATCAAGGAAAATGACAGAGCAACATCCTCCAAAAGCACACGCCATCCGCCGTCAGAAATCCATCACTCATTCATACTCGCCTACTATAGACGACTAGCACACCAACCAACCTCCAACCAGAGCGGCGTAACCCAAAGTCAACTTCTGCGACATCGACATCCCGGACCTCTCTCTTCCTAAGACGCTATCAGCAACGAACGCCTCGCTTGAAGGCACACGGGAGTCGCCGGTAACAGACCCGCAGCCGAGAGCAATCGTCCTGACGGGGGATTAAAGGTAGGGAGGAAGAGGGAGGACAGGAAAGCTTCCCCTCGAGCAAGCAACTATGGACCGCAGACGGTTGGGTTTCGGACGATCGGCTCGGGCGGATGTCGTGGACCGTTGTGGGCTACGATGGGCCTTGGGCTTTATTAAGATTCTTGGGTCAAACATTTTTAGGCCCAATTCAAAATGATGTTGTATTTTTTTTTTTTTTGACTAATTTCTTTTACGAGGAGTATGAATTTGGGCAAGAAGAAGAATCCAATGAGTGAGAAAAGCGATCGCAATCAGCGGCTTTATCTTAAAAAAAACTCCACAAAACACAATCAGCCTCCTTTGTTTTTATAATCATAAAACATGTTCAACTTTCTTTCAGCCTTTTATTACTCTTTTTTTATGCAACACGCTCCAGGGGAGCTTTGACTTAAGGGGCTTAGTCAGGGAAAGAGGAAAAAAAGTACAACCCGAGGGCGTCTCGAAGCACACATACAGACTCATGCGGAAAGCAAGATTCCCTCCACGAGGCGAAGAGAGTGTGTGGCCCAAAAGCAGAGAATGTGGAGTGGAGTCGGCCCTTCCCTTACACTCCCTAGAATCGGGTCTACCCTTTTATTTTGCACTGGTCAGAGAGATTGCAGGGATTCTGGGGGGACTCTCCCCTCTTTTCTCTTTTCTTTTCTTTTCTTTTTTCTTTTATTATTATTAATTTTCTTTTGTAGGCCAAACTCTGCAGCACACACCCCACTTTGACGTGTTGGGTAAGTCTGAAGGCGACCTTTTGCTCTTTTCCTTTTCGGGGGGGGGGGGGCATTTCTGCAGAAGGTTGTGGTGTCTTTGCGACGATGATGATGGCCCCCTCTCCCGAGCTCCTCACTTCTGTCCGTCTTCTTCGTATAAGAAAACCCCTCCCACTCGTACTGTGTCTCTGCGTGTGTTTGGCACTTACTTCCCATCCCAACACAACTGTTGTTTTCTTTGTTTATTGTCCAGACATCGTGGTGGCCTGGCATCAGAATCCCATCCTCCCCTAATCTCCCTTTCCCTTGATTGTGTCTGTCTCTCTTCATCGTCAACGCCACCACCCCAACCCAACAAAAGAGCATCCCATAAAGGAAGAAGCTTCCCCCTCCCCCCCCCCCCCCCACCCCCCACCAGTTTATTACAACAATATAAAGTCAACCCCTCCACAACCCAAAAACCCCATTCACCGGACACGCCCTCGTCTGGAAGTTCTTCACCTGCGACACCATCAGCGACAGAAGAGGTGACCTTTTGATTTCTAGGGGGGGATCTTGACTTGGGTGTTGGGTATTTCCTTTTCCCGGGTTGCTGTTTTGGTAAAGTTTTGATCTTTGACGATGTTATTAGGTCAATAGTCCAGAGAAGGATGAGTTGCTGGGTTGATGCTGCGCCCCGGAAGAGGAAGTTGGAGTTACGGGATGATGATTGTGGCGGAGCCTTCCCTCTCGATGATCTGGACCAGGACATTCTCGAGAAGGTCCTCTCACGGCTGCCTGCCTCTTCGTTCTTTCGTTTGGGTTCTGTCTGCAAGAGATGGAAGGCTGTAGGGGAGTCTGCGAGCTTCAGGATGGCCTGTGCGGAAGTTCAGTCGAGGGATCCATGGTATTACATGGCCAGAAGCGGAGTCGGAGGAGGCCATGATGGAGCCGTCATGTTTGATTCTTCTGAGATGAATTGGAAATCCCTGAACGTTGCAGAAATTCTCCGGGACCGCCCTGGTTCGGTGCCTGTTGCGTCATCAGGCGGTCTGGTTTGCTTCCGAACTGGGTCTGGCGATTTTGTGGTGCTGAATCCCATCACGGGGTCTTTCCGTGATGTGCAAAATCCTATCCCTGGGGACTGTTGCGAGCCCATCCAAGCAATCGCGATGCAGTCGATCCGACGGAAGTCCAACCTTTTCAGGCTCATTCTAGTATTCGGCGAGATTCCAAGACTTTACTTCAGAGTCCTTGACTCCAAGACAAACAGGTGGGGAACAGAGATTGCTCTATGCAGAAATCCTAACAACTCTCCTCGGAATGATGCGGATGTTTCTGATGAGGAGGATGACAGTGAGGACCCGATTTACTTCCTCAGTAAGTCCGGGAATGAGGTTGTGACCAACACGCTGCTGAGGAGCCCGTTGAAGCAATTCTCGTCCGTGCTCACATCCAAGAATTCACACGACACCATCCACTTCCTTAGCCCCTCCGGTAAGATAGTCGCCTGCAACCTAATGACCAGAACCTTCGACGAGTACCCGCCTCTCCTCCCCTTGTGCTCGGAGTACTCCATCGACATAGTAGACTGTGGAGGCGAGCCCATGGTTGTCCTACTATCGGAGTTCTTCGAGAGTGCAAACCTTCGGATGTGGAAATTTAACAACACTGATCGCTCCTGGCAGCATGTCACGGCGATGCCTCCCTCAATGTCGCACGGGCTGTATGGGAAGAGGGCAGACGTAAACTGCTCTGGTAGCAGCAATGGCACTGTGCTCATGTGCATCAGCTCGAGTGAGGGGAGTAGGTATGTGGCGTATCACCATAGCAGGGACGAATGGACCGAGCTGCTGCAATGCCACGTGGACGGAGAGGTGAGAGAGTTCGAGACCGCATTCTGCTTCGAGCCGAGGATCGAGATCGAAGCCTCTTTAGTACGAAGTTAGACAGTTTTTTTTTTTTTTAAATCAAGATGCATGTAGAGGATGATTGAATATATTTGGGCATTATTTGTTTTTACTGCATTATTATGAAATTAATTAAATGGATTTTGTTTGCTGGGAATTTTTATTTGAAAAGGTTTTTTAATAAATTTAAATGATGATTTTTAAATTTACTTATTTTTCTAAAAAGAAGAAATGAATTTAGTTTCTCGTTACAAATAGACTCTTATCCGTTTCACAGAATATCCTACTGAAAGTGCAAATAATAAGTTTTTTCATGAAATTGGGCCTTCGATGGGCCTATTAGCATAGTTAATGGTGGGCCAATATATGCCATGCAATTAGAACCTCTGTTGAGGGGTTGGTCGAAGGAAGCTACTCCGGCGGAGGGCCACCGGAGGCAGCAGGCGACCAGCCTGCCGTCCTTGGCGGAAGGACTCAAACCACCGTTCCGACTGATCGACTAGCCTTGCCTTCTGTAATCTGTCGTTTCATCTCATCGCTATCAGTTGGGAGCACTGCTAGACAACGCCATTTCCTCCGCATCAGCCACCAGTCAGATCTGTCCCGTCGTTCTTTTGCGTATATTTAATTAATACTATCATCGCTGAATCGTTTGCTGGCTTTTGATCTCGTGCGGTGATTTCTTGGATTTACGTTCTTCTCTTCTGTGGCTTCATCTGGAGTGTTGTCGTCCTCCTGTTTTGGATTCGTTCTTTTTAGAAAAAAAAAATTCCTAGGAACTCGTGCTCGTTTTACATTGGATTGTCCGTTTGCTTGGTTTTCTGGATTTATTTTATTTATTTGTTTGTCACTCCACGGAACTTAAAAAAATCTCACTTTCCTAAGCTTAATAAGTGATTATTGATAGATATTAAGTCCTTTGATTCCGAGTTGAAAGAATAATAGATGAATTCCTTAAGCCAGAATTGCTGATAGTCATAGTCAATTTTGCTAGAGTTGATTCATGAGTGGAAAAACAGGTAGATATAAGTAGTGGTTGATTTTTGGGTGCTCTGAGATCATTTATTAGATCACTAGAGATGAGTATATTCCCCAATGAGAACATTTGTATTGCATGACTGTCATGAGCTATTGATACTTTGTCCTTATGGCTCTGAAATATTGTGTCGCAGTGTTATAATGCTCGAGTAAATGGAAAATCGATTATTTTGTGGCATAATTTTCATTGCTCAAACGCCAGATCTTGAGCATGAAATGTTCTAATTCCTGTGGACTGCAAAGAAAATTGGCTGTTTAATAAGAAAAATAGCTTCAGACGTAAACGTGTGTGGAGCCTTCATGGACATTGAATCCAATGTCACTGCATAGTCCCTTGATCTATAAATGCGAGGACCACATTTTCTTTTTGAAACGGTTCTATAATTGTTTGGATGTATGCACTGTATAATTGTTTTTAGGATTATGTTGGTAGGAAGTGGTAAGATGCCGTGAACGATGGCGCTTTCTGCAAAGAACCAGAGTTCATTGTCCATGTGTCTCTGGATTGAATAGCACTATGCTATTTCATATTTGGTGATGCCCCCACAATGATTCTTTATTCTTCTTGCTGGCAATTGGTTCTACGTTGCTTTGTTTGTTGGTGAATTCTTTTGCATTTATCTATCTTGATGGGTAAGATATTAACATGTGATAATTAGATAGGGAATTCACCATCGCTGATGTGCATTATCATGTGATCAAGCCATTCTGGCATTCGGAGTTATGTTTATAACATTGAGGGGGAGGGAAGTGTTGCTCTCACGTTATTCCTCTATGTAATATATCCAAAAGCATGTGTCCTTTGAAAATAGCTGAATATGCATATGGAGAACTCCAAACGGCTTGTGGCTTTATTTGTGCAGAAACACCACTTAGTTCTTGTGTCGCATAACTTATGAAAGAAAATTCCAAATTATGAGTGGTTGCAACTTATGATCTTAAGAGATTGTTCATCATTGCAACTTGGCCCAGCTTTTTTCAAGTTGTTCGCACTTTGACGGGCCTCTTACATTTTGAAATTCCCAATTTCTTAAATGAAGTTACCTAGCCATCTCGTGAACCTCGTTTGAGTGAATTAGGTCAATACTCATATGCGATACACATTTGATCCAGTCGGCATCTTATCCTTCTTAGGATGATTGTGTACCGATATGCAGTTTCCAATTGATTTTCTTTTTCAAAGCTTGGCCAGCTTCCATGATACGAGTCATTTCTTTATATTAAAAGACTCCCATTTTGCAGTTTAAAAATTTTCAAATGACGGCTCTCAGATTTATTCATTTCAGTAACACGCACGGAGTTTCAAGTACATATTTGAAAGGAAACTGGGGTTAGAAAATAGTTTTGAATTATTTGAAAGGAAATATTGCCATTGCCAGAAGCGAGTTCAGTAATAATCCTTTTTCTGCCCAAACTGAACTCAATGTCGCCATTTGTGTCCAATTAACATTTAGTCAGGTATCACTTCCACAAAAGATCCTCAGTAATCTTGTAAGTGAATCTGGGATGGATGATTCCTGTTATCTTTCTGAGCTACTTCATTTAGAAAGATGTATTGCAGCCTCCTTTGAGTTAGTTTCTCCCTAAGTCCAAACTCCAACCCACATCCTAAGGGGCAATAAATGGACATTTTACCCTACTAGGAGTCCTGTAAATTATATTGGAAACGTGCGCTGTAATTGTAGTTAGATGCCATTTATGTTAGGTAAATAGCATTAATGCAACCAGAGTTCTTTTCTTTATCAATATTTCCAATACAAAAGATCCACAGTCATCTTTTTTAAATGAATCTGGGATGGGTGATTCCTGTGATCTTTCCGAGCTACTTCATTTAGGAAGATGTATTGCAGCCCCTTTTGAGTTAGTTTCTCCCAAGTCCAACCCCGTACTAAGGGCGATAAATGGACATTTTACCCGACAAGGAGTCCTGTAAATTATATTGGAAACATGAGCTGTAATTGTAGTTAGATGCCATTTATGCTAGGTAAATAGCATAGACGCAACCAGAGTTCTTTTCATTCAAACACTAGACTAGTATCATTATTTCCAATATACTTTACAGGACTCCTCGTAGAGTAAAATATCCATTTATTGCCCCTTAGAATGTGGTTTGGACTTAGGGAGAAACTAACTCAAAGGAGCAGCCCAATTAATTTCCAGTGCCCAGTGATATCCACTCAGCAAGGTAATTAACGGTCAATTGGCAAAAATGGGGAGGCGGTAGAATTCCTCTCTCTTTGTTGACACTATTGCTGGAGTTGTTGTCCTGGCCATGATTGGATTGGTATCAACTTTCCCAATTCTGCAGATAAGATGCTGCAAACCTCATCTTACCATGATGGTCCTACAGCAACACACTTCAAGTTTATTGCATGTTACTTACCGTTTTTAAGGTTTGTCATGCCGATGGAGGGTCCAAAAATAAAAATCAAGGATCTTCGAACTGTTCTGTTTATGCATGTGTCTGAATCTAAACACTTTTCTTTTGCTGCCGCTGAATTATTGTTATTGTTATCACTTCCTTCTCTTTGTATTGATTTGAACTACTGTTGCGTTTTGGAAACCCCTTCTAAAGGACAGAACTGTTGCCTCCACTTCCTCCAATTAGAAAAAAGGGGAATACAAGATAATTTAGTAATATGTACAGTAAGATGCAATAAGGAAATTGAGGATTGAAATGGAGGTCGAGAGAGACGTTGGTATGGAGCTTTTTTGTCCTTTCAACTTTGTAATATTCAGCTCCGCATTGATGTCCAAATTGTTTGTTTCATGGGCAGAGTTAGAATCATAGTTCTTTTATGTATTTGTTTCTCTCTCTCGCCCTTGTTTAAATATAAATAAAATTGAAATAATTCTGAGAAATAGTGGAAAAAAAAAATCAACCTCCTTCATGCTTTTGTTGTTTCTTGAAGTAACGTCCAAATAAATTTTATTATTTTACTTTTAAATTTACAAAAAAATTAACATTTTTTAGTGGATGTTCTCCATGCTTTTACCAGTTTGCTTTTGAAACCTGGTTCTTCCACGTTGAGGGCCAAGTATTGAGCACTCTGAACTCAAGAAAATATTCTGGTACTTACCTTTTGGAATTCGGAATATATTTAGTACATAGAAATGGAAGGTGTGCTTATGGATGTAGCATTCATGGAGTGGAACCTTAAGTCCCCGTCAATTCAAGAAACTCACTTTTATAATGCATTACAACATAGGAATATATATAGTACTGAACAGTGCATAAAGATGGCCTGCCTTTCCATTTTACCTAGTACATTGATCTGATTTCCGTCAAATAAGACAATTCGACGGAAAAATCTGCTGTTGAATTTTCTAAATGGTAGGTAATTTGGTTGTTTGTTTGACATGCTCTCTCTGTAATTAGCTAAATTTTGTTGGGTGAGTGTTGAAGATTACTTTTCATGCATCTTTTGGTGTCTTGCTCTTAACTTCACTTTGGTTATGGAGAATAAATATTCTTGCTTCAACCATGCTGCTTCTATTTTTGTTCGTTGAGGATTTCAATCTCAATCAATTTAATTACTCTAGTGTATTTTTTGAATGAGATTTGAATATTTGAATGAGATTTCCTCTAGTGTATATTTTCGTGGTTTCTTTTTCTTAACCTTTTGAATTTGTTTTGCCCATGTGGGAATTGATTAGGGATATGTAGCACTAATCTTTTTTACTGTGAATTAAGTCATTAGTCAAATTCTTAGTGTTTTATGCATTCTTGGTCTAAAATATGTGTTAAATGAATGAATCTATCATAGAGGCAATTCATTCATGAGTTGTCTGGATCAGTAGTTTTTGTCTCTGTATTTCGGCAAAGTGAAAAAGCTTTTGAATAATGTTTAGCTTTGTTTTTAGTGTACTCATATCAATATTATCGTTAACTGTTGTTTATGGAGAACAATAATGCTACAAGTGACTCATTTGATATATGTTGTTTATGGTTTCATAATATGGAAGAATTTACTGGTAAATGGTTAGATGGCTTACCCCATGCTTACCGTTGAGTGTCCTACACTTCATGGTTGTAAGTCTCTTGCCCTGGATGAGTAGTTAAACAATGTCCTCAAAGTTATTGCCCATGATCTGATAGGACAGAATGTTCATTTTTTCGAAGGACAGGGATCCTTGACACCAGTTAGAGACTTATACTCCTAACCTCCTTTATAGAGGGGGACAAGCTAAATTATTATAGTAGGAATTATTATTATTAAGCTATAAAATAAATTATATTGTTTTTTGGTAGAAAGGGAAATTAGATTAATAGTCTAGGTTCAGTACAGCGTTGCAAAATGTCAATTACACGGAATGTCTCCAAGTAGTGAGTTCAAAATATAATCAGGAGGATAGAGGTAGGTGAGGGATTGCTCCTCGTGCAGTAACGCCCTTTCCGGTAGTTTGTCTGTCACCTGAGTTTTCTCCCTCGTGACGTGGGAGATTGAATAATCCTTGAGATCACAACACAACACCTGTATTTTTCCACGATAGGGGCGATTGGTGGGTTAGGAAATCTTTTTCCAGTGAAGAGATGCAGTAGAACTTCTGCATCTATTTGGACGACCAGGTGGGTAATTCCTAGGTTTCTTGCAAGGGTCAGCCCTTCGCAGAGTGATAGAGCTTCGGCTATGAGGGTATTCGTGGTTGGCCGCTTGATACTGTAGCCTCCAATCCACTCTCCTTTCTGGTTTCTTATGACACCTCTTAATCCTACATCGAGCACCTCCTGTCTTGTTGCTACGTCCGTGTTCAACGTATACGAGAGGTCCTTTGAAGGCTTCCACTTATCTCTTAGGTTTTGTGCATTTCCTGCCCCTTCGGTGTTGGTTAGGTCGTGTTTACACCAGATTATTTTGGGCCGTCGATTGTGATTTTAGTAGAGTAATATAATAGTGATGTGGAGGAAATCTAATTTGTCTCTACTATAAAAATCGACTGGAAAAATCTGATTTAGTCGATGATGGAGAAAATCTAACTTCATCGATAAAGGATTCTCTCGGTCGATGGAAAAAAATGTAACTTCAGGAGGATTCTTCTCGTCGATGGAGAATTCCGTGATAGAGAAAATCTAATCCAGTCTTAGTAGAGATCTTCTCGTCGATGGAGAAAATCTAATCTAGTCTCGATGGAGGATTCTCCTTGTCGATTGAGAAAATCTAATCCTCGATAGAGGAATGGAGAAAATCTAAGTGTCGATGGAGGATTCCTAGGAAAAATCTAACCCAGTTGATCCAGACAATGGGAGAATCTGGCTTTTGTGGATAATCTTATAGATAAGATTTTGTTGGCAGAAGATCATAATTAACACATGCGGAAATTGAAGGTAACTGCCAAGTGAAGTTAAAGATAAAGAATAACCGTCATTCAAGATTATCTATAAATAGAAGGCAAGACCACAACAATAGTGAGACACTTTTGTCTTTTATCTTAATTTTAGGGTAGAACCTTTAGGCAATCTTTAAGAAATCTCTTGTAAAACAACCATAATCATTCAAAGACCCTTGTTTGGTTGTCTTACTATATTTTGCTCTCCAAAAATGGAAGTAAGTGTTTTTTTGTTAATACAATCTTTTCTCTGTTCTGTTTATCACTGTATTTATAAGAGACTTGGCGACCACATTTTTTAAATATCGTTTAGTCCCTAACAATTCCTGACGTGTTTAGTCGACCCGAATCCGATCTTTTCAGCGCGAACAGGTCGTCTTTGAGGTTCTGGGGGTGGCACATTCTTTGATTGGGGCTGGTAGTGTTTTTTTGTTTGATGTGCCTTAGCATGGCTTGCAGCTCCGATGTCCTTTCCAGGATTTTGCTTCTTGCCTCTCCAATGATTCTATTGTGGCCGAACGTGTGGTTGTTCCTTTGTAGCTAGAGGTACCATACTATGGAGGTAAATAGGATGTTCTAAATTACTCCTTTATGCTTCCCTGTCGTTGCCATTCCGGTGTTTAGATTGCCCTGCAGCTACTCTCTGCATGATTTGGTTGAATAGGGAAGTAACTTTCCTGGTGGTGGGAAGTGGTGCCATATCGTCTGGGACAGAGGGCAGTCTCAAGGTATTCAGTGTCGTTTCTTCCTCCCATTCGCATACTGAGGTTTTCATATCTTAGGTTTGACTTCATATCTTAGGTTTGACTTCATATCTTAGGTTTGCAAGGCAATTGACTGTAATTAATTCACAGATAAAAGCTTTTAAAAATGTAATAAATTCTTTACAAATATTTGGAAGAGCAAGTCTACGTACCTACTTGTCTTCTGAAGAAGTGGCCTCCATCCTTATATATTAAGAGGGTAATATGGGACTCCTCAACCACATATCATACTCACCACGCTCCGCGGTCCGGCGCCCACGCGAACCAGCGCTACGCTGAGCCTCTCCATCCGCGCCGCAAATTGCTAGCAACCGGGAGGGTCGGTGGGCTGGTAGAGGTGGGAGTGGCCTCCCTCCTTATATATTAGTCGGGTATACTCTTCTCACCCGACGTGGGACTCCTCAATCACATATCAGAGGGTAGATCAACACACCAAATGGAAATAGACTCGAACCTCCGTAATCAACGATCCCATGATCATTGCCATATATCCCCAGTTATTATATCAATAGCCTTGTGAAGCACTTCATCTCATCAAGCACAACCCAAAATCCTAAGAACGCTTTGCCATTTGGTGAAGAGATGAATCTGAATAATAATCTCTATCAGCCCCAACAACAGCAGCAAAGCTCCTGCCTCTGCAGCAGCAGCAGCAACAACATAAGAAGCAGGTCAGGAGGAGGCTTCACACTAGCAGACCTTACCAAGAGATAGTTAACATGGCCGAGGCAAGGAGGTAAATTGTTACTGCCCTCAAATTGCACAGAGCTGCCATGAAGCAACAAGCTGAGCAGCAACAGCAAACGCAGCAACAAGATATGTCACCACTACAAGCATCACCTCAATTCCAGCATGATTTTGAGGAATTTTTAAATTTTAGTTCTCTGAATTTTCCTGAATCCCACTCATCCTTCACTTATCAAATTCTGCCGGATCATCTGAATTGGCCAGTTTCACCGATTACTCCCCTGCCTACCTCCGATGTGTTGCTGAATCAACCCTTGGGCCTGAACCTGAATCTCCAAGAATTTGACAACATCAACACCAGTCTCTTCCGCCTTTATGATATCCCATCATCCCTTTATTCAACGGATTCCTCTCCAGTGTCATCGTCCAATGCCAACACTCAATCTGACATGGAATCCTTCAGCAACGGTGGAGCAGGGAAACATCACATGGCCACAGATGATAAAGAGATAACGGAGATAAGGTCAATAGGAGAGCAGCACCAGATGGAGTGGAATGACAAAATGAACCTAGCAACATCTGCCTGCTGGTTCAATTTCCTTAAGGAGATGAATATGGAGCCTCAGGTTTTGGAAACAGAGGATGGCAGTGGTTACCAGCCGTTTGATCAGGCAGTGGAACTAGAATTCCCTGCTTGGTTGAATTCTGCCAATAACTGCTCTCAGCAACATTTTGATGATTGTTGTCTGTCCCAGGATTATTTCCAGGACACTGCCTTGCCTGGGTAAGATGTCCCTAATATTTCTCCTTTATTCACACTTTCTGCATCATAAGTTAATCAACTGGGCTTTTTGCTTGCTTTCTACTCATTCTGTTGTGGTGTGGTGCATTCCTTATCACGAGGGAAGTCTTATTGTAGTCTACATCCACACATGGAGCGGTGTGCACTTCCAATGCACGTGTAATTTATTATTATTCTTTTTGGAGGAGTATCAGTTTTTTGCTTAATCCGAGATTAGTTTTTGGGTGAGGCATCTCTCAATGCATAAGTGCATAAGTAAGTTCTTATTGATAGGCCACGGGATGAGATAGACGAGTATACCTGATTTGGTACATGAAGGGCAAAATTTCTGTTGTAATGTAGTTAAACATTAATGGTGGCGAAGACTGAATGATGGTTTTTTACATTGCCAATATGATTATTATAGGGTCTGAGTTGTGAGAATTTTCATGGGGCCATGAGCTCAATGGTTGACTCATGAAACATAGGGGAAAATTAGTTCCGGTTGTTTGAAGATTCTGCTAATGATGCAGTCTCTGCTATTGTTTTGGGAATTCCTTGCTGACATTTTTCTTTATCTGCTTGTTTTTGCTGTGCAGTATGGAAATAGGAGAATTTGAAGCAATTGATGAGGCATGGTTATCCTGATGATAAGAGTCTTGCGGATCTTCTTCCTTTTTTTTATATTTCAAAAATCGCATATGAGTTTTGGCTTTGGCTTGTACTTTCTCCGATGGCCATACGTGTTCCTATGTAGTTGGCAAAGTATTATGTCTTCCGGTGTTTATCATTTCCCTTTTACCTTTCATTCAGATGAATTGTTGTCTACAGAGACATATACCCCCATAGCTGTACGTGATGTTGTCTGTGAAGGAAAGGAGAAAGAGTATAATCTGTCATTTGTTTCCAGTTGCTTGTGTGTTTGTATATAATAAACGTAGGACTTTAAAGAGCTTTGTTACAAAAATAATGTTATTGAGAAAATATTTTACGAAATAAAGCAATAACTTTCAAAATTCGTCAAATAATGCCCCCAACCAGGGGTGAGCATTCGGTATTTCAGTATTATGAAATACCGAATACCGAAATACTGAATTTTAAATTCCTTAAAATTTTAGATGTTGATCCCGTTTCCGAATTTAAAATTCAATAATTTGGTAAATTACCGAATTGACTCCCTCCTGTAGCTTATTGCGCACGATCTCGGTATTTCGGTAAATACTAAATTACCGAATTTTTTCTTATCGGGTTTGTATTAACGTAGGCTTTCAGCAAACTTTGTTTATGCAGATGAAGGTGAAGCAAATGGACAGAGTCTCCTCCCAGGCTTGAGAGTTGTTTCGTTTGGGTGCATGCAGCCTGTTCCCAGGAACCTAGTTTAAGGCAAACTGCAGCAAAGTGAAAGAGAAGAGAGACGGGGCAGAGAAGAGAGATGGGGCGGAGGAAAGACGATTGGATCGGGCAGGAATAATGGGTCAGGCCCATGGGGTTTCCAAGCCCATTGTTAATCGGGAGCCCAATTTTTTGTCGGTCAAAATAAAAATTCGGTAATTTAGTAAATACTAATTTTTTTTAATTCTCGATCACAATCCCGATTACCGTTTTAATAAATTCTTACTTTCAGGCTCAAATTCTAAATACCAGAGTACCGATATCGAAATTCCGAAATTTTAAAATTTCGGGATTGGAATCGGCATACCGAAATTTTTGCTCTCGCCTACCCCCAACTCTATATTTCAAATGCGGGGGTTCAACCCCCGGAAGGAACTTAGTGTTTGAAATACTATTTCTTCATTTTCTATAGGCAAAATTGATATTAAAAATATCGATTTAAGGTTATTATTTGACGAATTTTAAAAATTGTTATTTTATTTTGTAAAATATTTATTTACGAAATTTATTTTCAAACGAAACTTTGGCGGAAATTATTTTTTTTAGGGGAATTTCAAGGTCACGAGACATTGGTTTGCTTTTGTCACTTTCGAATTGATCCACCCCGGCAGACATTTCTTTTTTTTTGGAAGAATTATATTGTTGTGGGTCCTTTGGCATGTTCGATTGATATTAAGTTATCAGCCATGCTTTGTTTGTGTTTATTTCCCTTTCCTTTCCTAACTAACTAGTAGTATCAATGGACAAGGAATAACGTTTCAAATTCTGAATCAAACAACCTCACTATTTTCAGACATACTGTTTCTATTCTCTCCTCTTCGAAAGTTGGAGTCTTTATCGATTAGTGGAAATAATACAATTTGACGAAGGAACATGGTTTGTCAGGAGAAAAGCAAACCACAACACGACGACAAAAATCATTTCCCAGAGTTGGCCGGGAACGACCATGCATGGGTCCGGGTAGATTTGTGATAGTAAGTTAAGAAAAAGTGTGATTCACTTTAACAGGTTAAGTTATAAATAATACTGATGGGGTATTATCTTAAATAATTTTTTGTTATAATTTAGGGGCAAATGTATTTAACACCTAACTTAAGAGTATCGAATAAAAAATCCGTATCGTATATATGAAATGGAGTATCCCAATGCTTGAACCGTTATAGTATGTGGATTCAAGATTATTTTACTTCATACGGTATATATATGTCGCATTTTACTGAAAATTATAGAACGAGCATTGGACGACGCACTTTCTTGTGAAGAAATAAAAATACAAAGATTATTTACTATTATGAAATGCGTAATTTTATATCTGAGTTTGGTAAATTCGTTGAAGAGCTACATCACACTCCCTGTTCTATTTTACAACTTTGCTCCGCCCAGTCCTGTTGGTACAATTCGTCCCCCTCCCCCGCCTATTATTTCGAGAGATTTGTTCCTTAATGACGCTAGTTGGTAATATTTTACGAAATAAGTAGGTTAAATTTATATTTCCTTGATTAATATCAAGAATTTGATGTTTATAACACCGAGTCCAGTATGACTCGGTGTTACTGACACTGAATTTAGCTTTTAAAAGACTCGGTATTATCGACTATGTCCAAAGGTTAAAATATTTGAAAAATTTCTACTTGTAATTACACATCAAAACTTACACACGTCCATATAACAAAACATCCATATAAACATCCAAACATTCAAATGACGTAAAAAATTACTTGTTTACAATGTTAGCCTTGAAATAACAATGCAAATAATAAAAAACCGTTGCTCGTTTCTTTGGTGATGCATATTTCTTCGAGTGAAGATCCTTTTAAAGGGTGACAATTTCATCGATGTGAGCTGCTGAGATATCATCATGTTATTTGGATCATATATTGGATATTGGAGTCCTTGCTTGGCTTCCAAGGAGCTAGTGTTGTGTTTGGAGACGATGCTTGGCTGAGCTGAGGATGAGTACACATTTATTGACATTGGCTCTTCAATTATGATCGGTGTGTAGTCCTCATCCTGTTCATCAAATAACCTGATTTAAGTTAAACATGTCATCATATTCATCATGTCGCTCATCCTCATGATGTTCTTCAGCTAGCTGGTCCGACTTTTTCTCTGATGTCTCATCCCTAATGTCATCCTCCTCATGTTCTTTAGCTGATCGGTCGACTCGCCCTCCGTGACGTCCATACAAATGCCTAGGGTGATCCCTCAATACATTATTGCAACCTTGAGAAAAACCCGCTATGTTGTTTAATTAGGATGTGTCGTCTCTCTTGACGTGAAGAGAAATGTTGGATAATTATTGCGTTTGTGAAGAAGTTAAATTAGAACAAAACTATTGTAATTGATAAAGATAGTTTTCTGGAATACTCACCATTGTATCCAACATTATACTCGTGTGAGACAGATATAGATTACTACGACGCATGTACCAACATTCGTAGTTACTTAAAGACTCCCAACCCAAAGGCACATTGTGGCTACCTCGTGCATGCCACTTGGAGATATAATCGGTTGAGATGTGCATCCAGTTATCAAAATGCTTGTCATGCACATCTATGTACAACAGTGTCCGTAACCTCTAGCACTAGTTATTCTTTTCCGAATTGGCGAATGACAAGTGTCACTCAACCACAAAGAAGCAAATAAGTGGTGTTCTTGCCTTCCAAAATTCTTGGTCCTTCAAACAGTGTTGTGGTAAATTGATAAAAACATCATCCTTATATGGATGTCAAATAACCCGAAAGATGAAAGTAAGTTAAGTAGCGATCAATATAATATAAATCATCATATTATGTTATAACGAAGTTAAATATCTATTCAGTACTTTGTCATTCTAACGCTTCTCTGTATACGAATAACACTTGCATGGAAACGGTCTTGGTATCGAGATGATGTCCTCATCGATGTGCCAATGGTATACCCACAATATGCCTAGTCAGACGTCTAAGGGGCGATAAATGTGGAAACAACATACCCACGCTTATATTTGTTCCAACATTAGATAACGATCTACTTGTGATATATCTACGTGAGAGGCTCGACATACATTCCTATACAACCACGCCAGATATGCAGCCACATTAGATGGACAAGATTGTCTGACTTGTCCGAAAAAATCATTGATCCTATCAATTGAAGTATTTATGCTCATTTATGTATATGTACCCGTTCTTCTGGTTCCCATCGTGGAAGTATATCAAAACTTAATGCTAACGAGTTTATCTTAACCCTATCAGCCATCATATCATTTTTATTTGGAACCTCACCAAGTAGATGCTCATATACAGATGCAAAATCAAAGTTGGTGTATCCAATAATTGGGTCCCCCTTAATTGGCAAGCCAAGCTGAATATGAACATCCTGGAGCGTTATTGTCATCTCTCCATTAACCATATGGAAAGTATGATTCTCGAGCCTCCATCACTCAACGAAGGTTGTAACTAGTGTCCAATCCAACTGAATGAACGGTAACATCGCAACACCTAAAAATCCCGCTTTTCTGAGGTAAGCATCCATATATGAGTCTCACCTTATTTTCTTTAGAGGATTTTCATGAGGGCGACATTTCAAGACATTGTTTTTCAAAAGATAAGATGTGGTTAATTACAATAATGAAATCATAAATCTCGATAAGAAATAGCTATGAAAGTCAATTAAATGATATTACCAAGCAATATCCTTCCTCCCTAACAACTGAAGATCGTTATGGATCTTGAGTGTGCAGCACATTTGTGCAATGTGGCCATGAATCCATTCTACAACATGCAAGCATAACGGTTAATGATTAATTATTATAAACATCACATACAAATCAAACATTCAGAAAAGTAAATAACTCAAGCACTTACATTTTTTACTTATTTGGGCAATGTCGTCAATTATGAACTTCTTGTTCATAAATATCACAAGTCAACTTAGTTTTACGTTCTCTTAAATCCATTTTATTATGGAATCGAGTTGATCTTGTTCTCCCTTTTGGTCTTACTTTGTTAGGATTGAGAATGATAGTTGTGGATGAATATTCAGGCTAATCCTTTCTACATTCTGAATGAAATCCATTTGGATGAGTAAATGAACTTTTGATTATTCCAAGTGCAGATTTTTTATATTACTATCGACATGGACTGGCACGAAACAAGCAAGCGCATGGGAATAAAAAATTTGATAGATTTGTCATTTCCTACATGTTCACGTCTTACGACGAAGAAACACTTTCTTATTAGACCACATCCCCTTCATTTTAACATTAAAGTGCCCCATATCTCGATCAAGCATTGTGACATAAAACTTCTTTGCTTGAATCGATCCTACACACCTTTGTGTACTAGTCACCCCTATTATCCAATACACCACGCAATTGTATAACATCTTCTTAATCAAAGTTGAAACAGGAAGCGATCTTGCACCCTTTATGACATAGTCATAATTCTCACTTAAATTCGTTGTCATCATTCTATAATGATGATCCCCATCGTGGCTCAATGACCATTGTTCTGCATTCATCTCTTCGAAAAAATCGGTTGACTCGAGTATTGTTTTAAGAATATAAAGAAATATATGCCAACACTCAGCCAACATGCATTTTCTCACGGGAATGACTAACCTTTTGTACCAATCACATTATGTATTGAAATTGCTAGCAACATGACAAATACATAATCTCCAATATGCAAATGGAGGCGTCCAACCAACTTCAACATCATTCACTGTCGCTTCAAAACCTGAATGCATATTTGAAATCAAACATATGTTTTGCCTCTTATCACCCACCACATCCATCCTCATGACTTATTGCTTTCTCATCGACAATTGCAAAAGCAAGAGGGACGTTCATCTTCTTGTGGAGCACCAAACATTCTCTAATTAGATAACACCACTCTACTTCTGTAGGTACATATTCAACTTGGCGCTCAACCTCTCCATGATGCCCAACCCTCTCTACCCTAGACTCTGACATTGACATTGGACGATGAAGATTATTAGTACAATATTATTCCTTCTCTCTAAAGCATATATTTGTTGGATATGAAGAGCAAACTTAATATGCAATCTCACGTCATTATTTTCTTCAACAGGCACCAACGTATACTTAACACCAATATTAACATTCTTAACAACCGGATATCTATGTGCAATCTATAATCACCTCGGTGATTATAAACGCATTACAACATGATATATGTTCTAAAGCATCGTAATTTATCACTTCGGTGAATTATATTCTTTTTATTACACCTCTATCATAGTTAATGCCATCAGTCCATTGATAACATTCTCATTCGCGAAAATCAATAGCTCGATTAACGACATTGTAAAATTGCACTATGCAATAACATACACCAAATTAACCTGCGAAACTAGTTTCAATTTCACTAACCTAAATGAACTACTTCTGAAACTAGTTTCAATTTCACAAATCTAAACAAACTGCTTCCAAAACCAAATATCAAAATTTATCGCTAACAATCAAATTGACCTTAATTAACATAACAATCAAATTAAACCTAATCAAATTAACCCCCTAATTGCAAACCCAAGATTAATTGAATTTATCCCTAACAATCAGGAATCCTAATAACCCATAATAATCATAATCCGAAATTAACCCGAATCATAACCCTGCCTTAATCCACGTACCCAATAATGATGGGAAGGAAGAGCTTGGATAGGCTCTACGTAAAGGAGAAGGAATGGCTCGATGGAGAACGGGCTGGAGGTAGACGAAGGAAGGAAGAGATGACCTGGACAAGGCAATGCGGACGAGGGAGGTGATAACTCTATGAAAGTAGAGTTATCTATGTCAATTTCATACCAAAATTATGTTAGATTTGTGAAATATTGCGTTTATTTCATAATATTTCTAGTTATTTCACATTATTCTGGAGAAGTTTGGACACTACCGAATTTTGGGTTTATTTCAGGATAAAAACGGAAACAAGAAGATTTCGGCGTATTTATGAAGATTTTGTGCAACTGAAAAGGATTTTGGTGATGCTAGATGACTTCCATGAAGGAGGACGAACGGGAGAAAAAAAAGATTTTATTTCAGATTTTCTTAGATTCTCTAGGTTTTAATTTTAGGCTTTATAAAAGTTCTTTATTCACCTGTGGCTGAAGGAGGAGGACGATTTCTACGAAGGAGAGCAAGGGAGTTAGACTATTGTTTAGGATGCTTTTCTTTTCTTTGATTTATCTTACGAAAACGATGCTTGACTAAACTTTCTTTGCTAGGATTATGTTGAACCGAATTGCATAGTTGAATTTCCTGAACTAGTTTTAGAACAAATTCATGCTTTGGATGTTTATTTATTTCGTTTGATCTTAATGCATGCAATTTGTCCGATCAACGAGTTGTATTAATTTGTTATCCTAATTAAACTCGAGAGAGGAATTTTGGAAGAGAACAAGAACGAATAAGCCTTGGTTAAGATCGCGAGAGCGAATTAGCTAGTAAGAAGTATCAGGAGATATACTTCTAGACAACCATTAAAGGATTGGTTCTTAATGCGTTTCTTACCTTCATAATTCACCATAGGGATATATGTTTGATGGTGGATTGGGATAATCCTTTGTAAACTCCGGAGAGGCACTTAGGGACATGAGAATCCGGTTAGTAAACATAATTAGTATAAATTTGGGATAAGCGAGTGAAGGGATTTAACGAAACAAGGAGGGGATACGTGATCCTAGGATTTTCTAATTGATTGAATTCCGATTTCTTTGCTTTTGATTTTTGCTTTTTATTTAGTTTTCAAAGTTCTAAACTTATTTCTTTGATTGGTTTGGCTACATAAGAATTGCAATTGTGTATGCTAAAAGGTTTTATTTGCTATTCTCGTGGGAACGATAACTCTATTAATCTTATATTACTTGTTGCGATCCGTATACTTGCGGTGTGGGAATTTAGCGATCAAGTTTTTGGCGTCGTTGCCGGGGATAAATTTTAAAATCTTTTACTTGCGATGAAAGCAATTTGTGTTGACCAAGTCGTTTAATTTTTCATTCTATCTTTCGTTTTCAGGTGTATGCGCTGGACACGCAGCGATGATTTATTTGCATTCGATCCTAAAATTGGGAGGACATTTCGAGCACTCAGAAGGAGTCAACGGAGCACAATGGCAGACAGAAATCAGAACAATGGCAATAACAACGAGATTCAAGAAGTTAATCCACCAGTTCCGAGAAGGACGATGCGGGACTTTGCTCAACCGACACCCCATGAGCCCACCAGATTTCTTCGTTCAGCAATTCAGGCTCAGAATTTTGAGATCAAGCCGTCCATACTCCACATGATTGAGAAATCAAGTTTTGAAGGATTGACAGATGAAGACCCTCACTAGCACCTCACTCGCTTCGAGGATTTACGCGTCACATTTAGATGTAATTGAGTTTCAGTTGAGGTAGTCCGTATGAGATTGTTTTCATTTTCATTACGGGACAAGGCTCGATCATGGCTCTATTCCTTGTCGAAAGAGGCAGTCCGATAATGGTTTGATCTGGAATGCATTCTGGATGATAAGAAGGTCAAGATAGCCTTATTATATATTCACGAAGGAGCTTTACAATGACGTTATACCTTTGTAAGGAACCGGGGCGTAATAGAGCCATTAGGATGGGAGGAGTACATGAGTGCTCTCCCTAAGAGGTCGGACAAGAGGTGTTTGAGGATCCAATGGGCAAAATGAAGAACTTAAAGCAGGAAGGAGTATACAACAACTTATGCCTGCAGAAGGTCTTAGAGAGATTTACCTGTGGATTTCCAGGTCTGTGGTTGTTAAGACCTGTAGATTTGCTAAGTGCTCTAGCGAGCGCTTGGGGCCTACGGGGGGTTTCCACCTAAGGATGTTAAATAGGGGATTGATCCCTTCCCCGAGAGCTGTGGGTAGCCACATGAAGTGCAAAGAAGTCACAGTCCCTAAAGCCCTACAACAAAAAGTATCAATTACAAACTACCAGAAATCAGAGGGGGCAATTACCAATTGGTAGGGGACGATTGAGTCAAGAGGAGATTGCTGAAAGGAGGTTAAAGGACCTATGTTTCAGGTGCAATGAATCTTTTGATAGGGACCACATGTGCTCTAACAAGCAATTCGAAGGTTGTTGAAAGGAGGTTAAAGGGCCTATGTTTCGGGTGCAACGAATCTTTTAATAGGGACCACATGTTCTCTAACATGCAACTCTTTTCCTTAATAGTAGAAACATTGGATGAAGAAGAAGCTTCAGGAGATGGCAGCTTTGGCAGTAGAAGTGAGGAATCTGTTGAGGATTCGGAAATCTGGGGCTGAAATCCATGAAGTTGGTGGGATGTCATAAAAGGAGAACTTCACAGGTTTTGATAGACTCAGATAGCACCCATAATTTTATGGACGCAAGTGTGGTCAAGGGGTTGGGAACGTCAACGGTTACTATCCAATCCGTGAAGGTGTTGGTAGCGGATGGTAGGACCATCATCAATAATCGATTCTTGAAATTGTTCCCATGGGAAATGCAAGGGTATACATTTGAAACAGATTTTTATATAATACCACTAGTGGGATGTGAAATGATGCTTGGGGTTAATTGGTTGGCATATTGGGGAGATATCGTATGGAATTTCCAGTCGTCTCTAATGATATTTCAGCGAGGAGACTAGCTAGTTAGTTTGAGGGGTGCCCAGGATATTTAGGGGACAAAAGAGTGGCAGATAAGGAGCGAGAAGTCATTGAATCGGAGTCGTTTACAACAACTAATAGCCTCATGCATTATGTTACAGATAAAGGATGAAAAGGAACACATGTGGCAACTGGTGAAGGAAGAGAATTATCATCCACCTATAGAAGGAGTGTTAGCATAGTTTCTAGAAGTATTTCAAAAACCTAAGAAATTACCACCTCTTAGGGGTCATGAGCACGCCATTATTCTTAGGAAGGAGTGTATGAAGTCAACGTACGGCCTTATAAATACGTCACTGCTCAAAAGGATATCATCAAAAATATGGTAAAGGAGTTACTAGAAAACGGAGTTATACGACCTAGCAGGAATGCTTTTTCATTACCGGTTGTCTTAGTGAAGAAGAAAGACGGGACAACCCAACAGTAGTACTGCTTCTTCATCACCGGTTGTCTTAGTGAAGAAGAAAGACGAGACCACCCAGCAGTAGTACTGCTTTTTCATCACCGGTTGTCTTAGTGAAGAAGAAAGAAGGGACGACCCATCAGGAGTGCTTTTTCATCACCGGTTTGTCTTAGTGAAGAAGAAAGACGGGATGACCCATCAGGAGTGCCTTTTCATCACCGTTTGTCTTAGTGAAGAAGAAAGACGGGACGACCCATCAGGAGTGCCTTTTCATCACCGGTTGTCTTAGTGAAGAAGAAAGACGGGTCTTGGCGGATGTGTGTCAACTATAGGCAACTCGATCAACAAATTGTCAAGGATAAATATCTCATACTCATCATTGAAGAATTGTTGGATGAGCTCCACAGTTCAACCATGTCTTCTAAAATCTATCTGAGGGCAAGTTACCACCAGATTAGGATGGAAGCAGAAGATGTGCACAAGACCGCCTTCCGAACTCACGACGGCCATTATGAGTTTGTGGTCATGCCCTTTGGTCTTACGAATGCTCCCTCCAAGTTTCAGGGCATAATGAACTAAATCTTCAAGCCTTACCTCTGGATGTATGTCCCTGTATTTTTTAATGACATACTTGTGTATAACAGATTCATAACTGAGCATGCACGAGACCTCAATATGGTTCTAGATGAACTGCAGAAGCATTCTCTATACGCAAAGAGATCCAAATTCGCATTTGGTAGCTCGCGGGTGGAATACTTGGGTGATTACATTGATAAAGAAGGAGTGCCTACCGACCACAAGATGGTGTAGGTTGTCCAAGAGTGGTTGATTCCTAGTAACGTAAAGCAATTGAGGGGATTAAGTGGTTATTATTGTCGCTTCATTAAAGGGTTCAATGTGGTTAGTCGACCCCTTACTAATATGCTCAAAAAGAATTCCTTCCGCTGGAATGCAGAAGCCCAAATTTCCTTTGATAAACTCAAGGAATTGTTAACAACTACACCCACGTTAGGCTTGCCGTACTTTTCAATTAAAGTTGTGATGGAGACGGATGCCTGTGACACGGGAATAGGAGCTATTTTGAGTCAACACCAGCACCCCCTTGCTTATATCACCAAATCACTATCACCTCATAATCAAACCTCATCAGTTTATGAGAAGGAACTGTACTCTATTATATACGCAGTCAAGAAGTGACACCACTACCTTACCGGCCAACATTTTATCATCAAGAGTGATCACATAAGCATAAAATTTCTCTTGGAGCAATGGTTGCAGAGAGCCAGTTCAAATGATTGTTAAAACTCATGGGATATGACTACGAGATTTCCTACAAGAAGGTAAAAGAAAATTTTGCCGCGGATGCTCTATCTCGATTACATGGTTCAGAATTGTTAGCGTCAGCAATTCAAGATTACCACCTACTATATTGGATGATATAGAGTCGACTTGGGAAAGTGACCCCTATTTGAGGGCACAGGTACAAGGATTACGAAAAGGTACACTGACTTCCTCTACTTTTCGTTGGCACCGGACTTTGCTCAAGCAGGGAAACAAAATTATTGTTGGGCAAGATGCGTAGGTCCGTAAGAAGATCATTGCCACCTTTCATAGTGATACAACATGACGTTGTTCGGGGATATCGATGACATTTAAGAGAATAACTGGTTCATTTTACTGGAAAGGGATGGGCAAAGATATCAGGAACTTCGTTTGAACATGTGAAATATGTATATGGTGCAAGTATGACAATACGACGTCACCTGGTTTACTACAGTCGTTGCCAATACCAGTAGGTGCATGGCGGGATATATCCATGGACTTCATTGAGGGGTTACCGAAATCTCAAAGCAATGAGGTGATTCTAGTGGTCGTTGACAGATTGACCAAATATGACCATTTCCTGGGCCTGACCCACCCTTATACCGCTAGTTCAGTTGCTCAGGTTTTTCTTGATCACGCATTCAAATTGCACGGACTATCGCTGACCATAGTGAGCGACAGAGATACAATATTCCTCAGTAAGTTTTGACAGGACTTGTTTCGATTGTAAGGTGTTGAGTTGCACATGTCTTCAACATATCACCCCTAAATTGACATGCAAACTGAAGTTGTAAGCAGGTGCCCTGAAACTTTTCTCTGGTGTTTGGTGGGTGACTGCCCCAAGGAGTGGCACAAGTGGCTCTCATTTGCAGTGGTCGTATAATAGCTCGTTTCATTCGACCATTCACATGACACCGTTTGAGGCATTATATAGTTACCCCCCTCCAATACATTTTCCTTACGTCCAAAATGATAGTGTCGTTGCAGCAGGTGATGGGACTCTATGGGATCGCGAGTTAATGTTGCAACTTCTTCGGTTCAGCTTGGACAGGGCACAACATCAGATGAAGCAGCTGGCGGACCGACACCAGTCAGAGAGGGCGTATAACATTGGTGACGTGGTTTTTGTTAAACTGCGGGCTTACAAGCAGAACAGTGTGGCACGACGTGCAGCTCATAAACTTTCTCCACTCTATTATGGCCCTTACAAGATCCTGGACAGAGTGGGAAAAGTTGCATATAAGTTGGATTTGCCTTGGGAATCTTCTATCCATCCTACCTTTCATGTTTCTAAGTTGCACGGTGGGGTTCCTGACTTTTCCAGTATGCCATCAAGGCTTTCAGAGTTCTGTGTTGCTCCCAGTGGTGAAGCCATGATAGTTTCTCTGGGAGGACCAAATTAAACTTACTCAAAGTTTGGAGGGCAAATAAAAATTTAAAGGATAAATTTTAGAAAAGTAAAAAAAATTAGGCCTAAAATTGACAATTTCTAAAATCTAGGGGGCCATGGCTACCTCCGTTCCCCCTAGCTCCGCCACTGGCTGCTCCTACCAGAGTGTTGGAAGTACTGTTGGATAGGAAGATGGTGAAAAGAGGGTCGCGAGCCGCCACTATGGTTCTGGTGCAATGGTCAAATGGCCCCGCAGACGACGTTAAATGGGCGTTCCTTTGGACAAGTGTGTCTTAAGGGGCATGGATTGATGCAAGAGGATAGGAGTGAGATGCAAGAGAAGAGGAGGAAGTTGGGCTTGAGTATTGTTCGTCGAATGGATTGGGGTATAGAGGGTTGGGCCAATAATATGTTAAGTAGGGCCCATGAATTAGTTAGAGTTTTTGTCCTCAAGTTGATGAGGGAGCACGAATCAGTTAGTCTTTGGTTTTGTTTGTTGGTGGGGAAAAGGGGAGAGTAAGAAGAAGGCGCTCCCGGAATGGTGGAGGATGGTTGTTTGTAAGCATGGGCTAGCGGAAGTCTATTGATGGTGAACTATGGAACAATTTACGTTTTCTGAGTAGGGATAATCGATGGGTTGCGGTGATGTGTGATTGTGATGAATTGTTGGTTCCGACCGTGGTTTCTGCATCAAGGGCATGTCAATTAAAAGGTGAAATGTATAGCTTACAAATCAGTTAATTTGTTCTTAAGACTCTAGGATGCCCAACCGTTGCCTGTCCATGTTATTGCTGCTATCTCATTCTAACAGATTTCACAAGATTTGATTGCTATAATAGATCCCACCAGATCTTAGTTGTTTTCAATTTGACAAAATCTTTATTCAACTTATTGCTGGTCTGTTATGATTTTAGATTCTTGAACTTATATATACATTATGTAAATCCTAGTAATGTACAAGCTTTTTTCCCAATCTTTTATTCTCTATATGGTATCAAGAGCCTAAGCGACGTAGCAGTCCTTTTTTTTCTTTTGCTTCCTGTCTAATGGAATCTTCTGTTTATTCAACTCCAAGCACCAACTCATCTACCCAGTAAGCTTGCCCATATGAATTTCACGGTTTGGCAACGTCAATTAGTTTCAACTCTAATTGACTATGATCTTCTTGGATATATTGACGGGACAACATCTCCTTTGTCTGAATTGCTTGATGCTAATAAGACAATTGAAATCCGGCATGCACCATTTGGTATCGTCAGGATCAACTTATTGTTAATGCCATGTTTGAGAGTTGTATTGCTGTTGTTCAACCCCATATCTCATCAGTATCCACCGCTAAGGAAGCCTGGGATTGACTCCTGCCGATATATGTTAATAAGTCTCGCACCAGAATTGTATTTATGAAAGAACGACTTATAAACAACCATTTGGCCAATAAGCCTCTTACCGAATATCTCCAGGAAATGCGCACTATTGCTGATGGTCTTGCGCTGGCAGGCAGCCCTGTTGACGAAGACGATCTTATTCTTCACGTCCTCCATCGTCTAGGTGATTCCTACAAGGAGATCTCGGCTGTTGTTCGAGCTCGAGACACGACGATTACAGTTGATGAGCTTCATGACAAGCTTATCGATTTTGATATTCATATGAAACGTGCGACTAAATCAGATGTTCCTCTCATTCATAATGCTAATTATACTCAACGTGCTCAACGGCCTCCCAACAGAAGCTTCTCGCAAAAGAATTCTACTCATCCTTGGCCAAGTCATCAATCATGCTTTCCTACTCGCCTGACCTCATTTCAACCACTTTGTGGTCCTCGACCTCCCTTCACTCCCTCTTCTTTTTGCAAATTTTGTAACCGATCGGGGGATTATACCAATGATTGTCGTTACTCTTGCTCAATTCCTTCGTGACAATGACATTATGCATCAAGTTCACCACACCACACTTCCACAGGAGTCGTCATCGAATTGGATTTTTGACAGGGGAGCCTCACATCATGTCACTTCTACAAAAAATAGCTTGCGTTCCTTCTTCGATTATGGAGGCCCCAAGGAAATACTTCCCATTACACTCACTTTGGTTCTACTACTCTAAACTAGTGTTCTCATACTTTTCATCTCGATATTGTCCTCTGCGTCCCACCTTTAATGAAAAATCTTAATTTCGTTTCAAAATTTTGTCAAACGAATCATGTTTTATTTAGGCAGAATACCGTCCCCCATTCCCATTGCACTGATCGGGGGCGTTCCTAGTGACTGGGAATGGCTCTTCTGCTCAGAAACGATGTGTTCCAGTTGTTGATGTTTATACCGATCGATCATAGAATAAAAATTCCGATTCAACATTGGTGCAACATATCTATGTTCAAATCTAGTCTTTCATAGTCGTATGAAGCACATTGCCCTTTATTATCATTTTGTCCGAAAGTAAATTCAGAGTAGTCGGCTTCGTGTCCAATATGTCCATTCCAAGGATCAATTGGCCGATACTCTTACGAAGATTGGAGTCACTGATGGAGCCTCCATCTTGCGGGGGCATATTGCTGTTATCTCATCCTAACAGGTTTCACAAGATTTAATTGCTATAACAACAGCTCCCACAAAATCTTAGTTGTTTCCAATTTGACAAAAT
The DNA here is from genome assembly GCA_023653495.1 of Melastoma candidum. NCBI lineage: Eukaryota > Viridiplantae > Streptophyta > Magnoliopsida > Myrtales > Melastomataceae > Melastoma > Melastoma candidum. The sequence continues at coordinate 10,498,489 of CM042882.1, read as the reverse complement.
CTTTAATCAAGTTATTGTTAGATTTTAGATTATTGTACCTATATATACATGTTGTAAAATCTAGTAATATACAAGCTTCGAAAACACTTTTTCAACCGTTTGTTCTTTATAGATGTTTCAGGGATGTCATGTTCCCTCCTTTAGTTACTCTTTCTATAAATCGGCATGCTTGATGTGACGACTACGATCATTGAGAAGAGTCACTATAATTCGGTGATGAATTGTAATAACAAGCGCAGCTTCTTATAGTTCATCATTGGCGACGGAAGAAACTCATACGGCTTCATTTATGTTGACAACGTGGCACACACTCATATCTGCGCCGACAGGGCTCTGGATTTGCAATCATGCCGATCTCGCATCTCGCGGAATTGACGTACAAATTCTTAGGCCCATCTGGGATGAACTTTCGGCAGTTGATCCCATTGCGCATCTGACTCCTATCTAGCAATGTGACTTTCAACTGTTCGAAGGCCAAGGATTTGCTCGGCTACACCCTTGTCGTGTCTTTTCCGGTCGTGGCTTTGTTCTCCTTAAATCGATGGTATCATGTGTCACCACAATCCGATGAAAGTTCTAGTACTTCTCCAACCAATATTGTTGTACTTTTTCTTGTTTCAGGAGGGTATTAAGTGTACAATAGAGTCGTTTGTGGACTTAAGATCTGAAAATCAACTAAACCGAGAAGGACCGTCCAGAGCCTCTAGAATTTTAGCGTTAGACATCCTTTCTTACGCTTCTTGTCTCTTCCAAATCGAAGTGATCAGCACGTTGGCTAAGGCCCTCCTGGTGGCGGCAGTCATGTTATTCGTCCATGGAAGATCACCCGAAAAGATGTATGTGCCGCTGATTCCGAGACTTAACCCCGCCTTTTGCTGAACCTGCATCTGAAACATTCTCTGCAGGGTGAGATTCCGGTGGTGCATTCGGGGTTAGCCTCTGTTCACTGGTGTTGTTACTTAAAGAGAAGAAAATCGTAGTCGCTGTTCCGAATTGATAGCTCCTGCTCACTTTTATTGCACTGATGTAGTTGTGCTTGGGTGGGGGTCAGAGGAAGGCGGGGATGTGTGGATTTTGGGAGTCCAAATCAAAATCAATGCTTCAGTGCCACCCCATTAAGAGGCAAATATGAAGAGGGGGAGTGTTGTCTATCTCGATTACTTGGCTCACCCACATGACTCTGATGTGGTTTGCCATTAAATTCACACAAACACACCCAGTATTAAAAAACTTACTTGGTGTCCTCATTCAAGGTCAACAACTTAACCCTCCCAAAATAAACATAATGCAATGTTGTCATAAGTGGGAGGCTGCACTTATCACATCATATCATCAAATCGATTGATAATCAGTGTAGTGCACTAAATGGACATATTGACTAAATGGATCCCCAGTCCCTCCTCTTCCGCTACCGTTATCGAGAGATGAATCCCCAATCCCAAGCCATGGTGATGATCCTTGAATCGTACGATACGGCGCGCGGTCTATAACGACCGAGAGTAGTCATGATGGTTCCTCACTTGATGTCGTCGTGACAGAAGTGTCCTAAACATGATGCAGTTGATTTGGGATTTGAAGGGAAAACGAGGTATGAAGTGCGGAAGAAGGTCTTCCTCCTCGACGGGTGCTGGAAACATGGGTTTGAAGCCATCGACTCGATTTCTTTAGAGACAAGCCTCAGGCCCAGTCCTCCACCACAAGCTCATAACCAGAGACTACTACTACTACTACTACGTCATTGGCTCTTACGCCTACTTAATGTTTTCCCCCAACAAAGCCCCGGCCGAGCTCGGCGATGGTCATCAATTAGGTTTTTTGCTATAGATTTGGGAAAGAATGACTTATGGATTTTGGATATCGTGAGTTAATATTTTAAAATTAATAAAAAGCACTCCGTTAGTGCACATCGAACATATGAGTAGTGCCGTCTCATTAACGTCGACCAATCAGTCCGAAGGCCAGAAATGAAATCAGAGTTACAATTTGAACAAAATGCCAAAAAAGATTAATCGATAATTTACTCCATAAACATAGATATTGTCGAAATAAAAATGTTTAGTATTTCATAATCTAATTGCGAAAATATTTTACAAAATAGTGTAGATAATTTTAAAATTCTTGTTTGAGTTGGCAATTCTGAATTTTAAGAAAAAATGCGAAAAGGTAGAAAACATAATTGAAAAAATGCGTTTTTCTTAAAGAGCAAAAAACACAGTTGACAACTCTGATTTTAGGGCAAATTTTGAAACTAATTAACAAATTTTACGAAATATTTTCATGATAATAAATTCAGAACAACAAGTCTATGGACTTTTCAATAATTTAACTTAATTGTAAAAATATTTTATGATAATTTTAAAATTAGTCACTTCTTATAAAAAATGTAGTTGTAAATTTCGATTTTCAATAAAACGCACAACAACGGGACAAAAATCAAAGTTGTCTTAAATTACGCAGGATTTCGATATTATTTAACGAATTTTTAAAAGATATTTTCGACTCGCGGAAAGGCAATTCTTGTTGCTGATTTTCAAAGCAAAGAGCCAAGAAAAGGATTCCCAGATTTTCATTTCAAGTCCAGGAAGCAGAAACTCTCATTTCTCTGCTCGACCACTTTTTCTGGGGTCGTCGCGTATGATTTTGATGTTCTCTTCCTCTTTGCACCCCATTTAAAATTCGTCCAAATCCCAACCTCTGTCCGATTCCGCCTTCTTTTTCTCGGGGAAGGGATAGCTCCTCTCCACCCCCCACTAATACTTCTTTTCTCTGTGTTTTTGTCTGATTTTTCTGCTATAAACTTTGGACCTTTTTACGTTTTTTGTTGTTGGGGGGTTACGTTTTGTTGACTGTTGTTTTGGTTGAATGATTCCTTCGAGTATTGGGGTCTTGTCATAGAAGCGAGGTTGAAGGGGAAGTCTTGAGGGGGGGGGGGGGGGGGGGGGGGGCGGTTGTTATTTGTTGGTGATGGGTAATGGTGATAGGGTAGAGGTTGTAAGCAGCCTGAGCTGTTCTAGGTTACTGGTCGGGTTCCCGACCGCCATGCTGTCGTCCTGTGGCTTACCGGCAGATCCCTCCATGTCACCCGCGGTTTCAACCATGTCGGGTTCGAGATCGAGTAGTGTGCCCTTTTCAGGCCTTGTGATTTGTGTCACCGGTCTTTCTAAAGGTGAAGGCTTTCGAGACCTTGACCTGATTGGTTGTTGGTTTTGGTGATGTTTGGTTTATTGATTCCTGGGTAGTCTATTGGTTTGACATTTCGCAAATTCACTTCTGCTTCTGTAAATGGTGCTGAAGATGCTGATCATTCGGAACAAACGGCTACTTTTGATTGTCATATGCATTTAATTTTGTGTGTATGACGTTGGCTTTTGCATTGACTACCTTCTGTTGATTGGGTTAAAAGCTCAGCTTTCTTGTGATCTTACAATATTTAGGCGTTATGGATTATGGATTATAGTAGACTTGTTCTGGATGTGCAGAAGCAAGGAAACAAGTCATGGCAGCAACTGAAAGACTGGGTGGTAAATATAGCCCTGACTTACATCCTCAGTGCACCCATCTGGTGGTCCAGATATCCTTGACTAGCTATGCAACAATTGTCCATTCCTTGTAGCATTTAAGTTCCAGAATCCACCATTTTTTTGTTTTTTATCGTCCTATTGGCAATGGCAAGTAGTTCTGTTTAGTTCTTAACTTTGCTTACAGCTTTGGAGGAAGAAAGTTTGAGCATGCACTGAAGTATGGATCTAGAAATGGTCTCTTCATTGTTACACTTGGATGGTTCGTGGAAAGTGTGAAAAGGAACGGTGCGGAGGAGACAGTAATTGCTCTCTTTGTTACTCTTTGAGCATGAACCGAAGTATGTCTCTTCATTATTACTCTCCGATGATGTCATCTCTTTTTCTTGCATTTTTGCAGTGAAGTTGAATGAATTGTCGTACTGTGTCAAGAACTTGAGAAATGACGTCAACGGGATGGATGAATTGAGCAGAATTTCTGGAGTTGCTGGTGCTGAGAATTCATGTCTTCCTCCTGGCACTCATGATCAAAAGAAACCTGAAAAGAATGGAAGAGGAAATAAGATATTGTCAGGCCGTGCTATATATGTTGATTCAGACATTTCTACTGATGTAAGGATTAACGTCAGTTATTTCTGTGGCCCACTTCTCTTTCATCTTCTAGTTTCCATAGAATCCTTTTTGCTCATTTTCCGGGCATTCTGAGATGTCTTGAGAGACAAACCATGCAGGTGGTTGAAACAGCTATCCGAGAAGGCGCAACACTTTCGAATAAATGGTTTGCAGGTGGCAGCGTAACAGATGTAGTCTCTGAAGGAATTGCTGCGAGAAGATATCTCGGCCACTGCAACAATCTCATCACTGTAAGTGTTCAATGGATATTTCGCAGAGCTATACCAAAATTCTCAATTTTGAGATTTGATGCATTGACGTTTGCTTGTTGCACCCCATGCTGCAGCCTTTGTGGTTATTGAAAACTGCAAAAGAGAACGAGGCACAGAGGTTGGTTCATTTGTCTGTCGACTTGGCTAGGCAGCTTGGGACATTGCTGGATAACTACCAAATTGACGATTCGAACGTGGTATTTTTCTCACTCGTTATTCACACTGTCTGGTTACCCACGGGGTGTCTTCCGATTGATGCATGGCGGTTAACCTTGAAACCAGGTGATGAAGGAAAATGGTAACATTGTGAGGGATCTGCAGAGTTACTCGAGTAAACGAAGTCATGAAGAACGGCGGCAGATAGTTGAGTTCGCTAAAATTGGGGTGAGAAATCGCCGGGGTCGGAAAATGCAGGTGGTTCATCAAATATATAGTTCAGAGTCATACTTCACGCCATAACAGTCATAAATCATTCGGTTTGATATTTTTCTGTTGTGTTCATACAGACATGTCAGACTCCCATGGGGCCTATTACCCCAAGCACCCTCCTTGATTCCATTTGCTGGTCGGTATCTGAGCCAACTGCAACAGCTTGCATATACACAGATTCTTTCAGCTCCGATGATGGTCGACCGTCCGTGTTTTTTGATGCAAAAACTGATGGCAAAGAATCTGAAGCATCTTTTGCCAACTTGACTCGCCCGCTCACTGAAAGGTTAGTCTTAGAGGACACCTTTTGGCTTCGTCTCTCAGTCGTTTATTTTATGAGCTAATTGCAAATGAACCTGTGGTTCGCTGTGAGAAAAGCAAGTTGATTTTCAAAGAACATTTCATAACCATACTATTTCTGGTTGATCGGTTCTCCGAATTGGGTCCTTCTTCAAGAACATTCTTTGGCCAGACAGGTTTCACGTGCTTGAACGTTCTTGATCACATATACGAGCTTTATCAGGTACGAGTCTGGCATATTTTTCCTCCCTCGGTCGACGTCTTTGAGTTTGACTACTAGGAATTGCTTTCCACTTTTGACAGGAGAACATGTCAGCTGCCGAAATAGAGGCCGCGATCCACACAGACTCAAGACATGCCGACCGGTTGCGATCAGCATATGCCAGTGATGAAAATGCCAACCGTGGGTTTGTAGAATTTAAAAGGGTTGACTTCCTAGGAAGCCGAAGGAGCTTCGAGATGCTTAAACGTGTTTTAGGGGACAACAACAATGTATATGAATTGCTGATCAGGGCATAGGTGGGATATAGATCAGTATACACTGTAGCTGAAATTAATTATGATCCGAAGCCGTGCTCTTCTTTCCCATGGCTTCACTTGTAAGTTGTAACCTCAAACTAGTAACGTCTGCAATAATGTCAATAATGAGTTAACTTCTTCCAGATCCCAGTTTTGGTTGCATTGATTCACTGAAAGTGCTGAAGGTCCTACGGTTTTCTCAATCTACCTTGGGGGCAGTCTGCATTCAGGAAAAGATCAACATTACACAAAGCGAGCACCTATTCATGCGGATAAATTGAGTGGCCAACATATTCAAGGTTTAGTGTTGTCTAATCATGTACCGGGAAGCTCTGTCAAGCCTGCCCTGCAAGTGGATGCCATATCAATTGGATCAGATAAGCAAAAGGGCTCGGACCAGGGGGAAGTAGTTCTTTCGTGCCCCGCTGGATATTTGACCTTGCAGTTCGTGATATCCAACTGCCTGTTGAGATTGGTGGAGCTCTTCTCCATTACTTAACGGCATTTGTAATTTGGAGAGACCTATTCGAGCACCATCTCCGTTGCTAATGCCAGGAAATGCTGGTTACCCAGTCAAAAACCAGAAATTCCTAGGCACTAGAAACAACATGCCACAGCATTTTCACATCGATCTGTCCTCGCAAATGTCTCGATAGATGGTCAACCACCACCAGACACCACAGTAGTAGAACCCGGTTTGGAAATGGTGGAATCAATACACATTTCTCGAAACGATCTCCCGCAGGCCAAAATTAGGCGCATTACAAGTTTTTTGTAATCGGGTTTTAGAGAGACGTGGAGTCCAGAATAACAAGGCCAACTTCTGCATGTGGCAATAACGAGCTTTCACCTCTTCTTCCTCGACTCAAGAAGACACAGAACTCCGTATCAAGATGTATTCCACCACTTTGATCTCCCTTGGTCAGAGTCCGAACTTTCTTATATACTTCAGCCTGAAGACAGATTTGTCATCTCCGACAAACAGATGGGCCTCATTCTACACATCTACCCAGCTAAACCCGGGATCTTTCTTCAAATTCTCTTTTTTCATCAAATCTCTTGCATCTTTCAAGTGATCCCACGAGTCCATGGTAACATAGTTGAACAAGAGAACAAAGGCTGAGGTGTCATGGGGCTCCAATGCCAAGAGCCGAATGGCAATATGCTTCCCAGTTTCTACACCCCCTTTAAACCTACAAGCACACAGGAGTGTCCTAAGCATTGAGGCAGATGGTTCAAAATGGCATTTCCAAAACGACCTTCTCGGCCTCTAATATACAGCCTGGACGACCACAAGCATCAACTAGGCAGGAATAATGTTCTGCCTCGGGTTCAATGCCGTAAATATTTTTAATCAAAACAAATATCTCCCAAGCCTCTGTGACCAAACCAGAATGGCTGCGTCCCCATGTTGTGCCATACGCACTAACATTGCAGTACTTGAGGCAACATTCCTCAAATCCATTGTCTTAAACAGATTGTACGTACGCATCTTGAATGTTACCACACTTTGCATACATGTCTCCTAGTGATGTTCGAAAGTAAGAATCGTTGGCATAATAGGATTTGATACTGTTGGCATGAATTTGTTTCCCTGGCTCAATTGCAACCGAACAAGAGGCTGCTTTTGCGAGAGTAGCATTTGATGAACTCATCAGGCACAATGCCTGAAATCCTCATTTGATGATACATAGAAAGCACTAAGGATACAGGACAACAATGACACTCATCGAACGGAGACGGACTTAGAGCCCGACAGACTTCTTAACCCGCCTTCGTCTAATGGAGAGTGAAGTGCTCGATCCAATATTGGACATCCTAGAAAAACTAGCTTGTTATAGGGCATCCAGAATAAACGAAGCACAATGTAATGTGTTTCCGCAGGCACACCAAGATGTGCCAATTATTTATTCAATGAATAAAGAAGTTTCTAACACTTCTGTCATTCCATGTGATCCACTAAGTGAGATAAACTTAGAGACCACTAATTTCCATGCTTCTGCCGAATGCAACATTAGCAAAGTCCTTTCCACGTAGAAAGACTGTTTCGCCTGGGATTACATAGAGATGTCTGGCCTTGATCGAGACTTGGTCGAGCATAGACTCCCGACGTATAACAATTTTAAGCATGTGAAGCAAACTTCAAGGGGGATGTCACGGAAAGTGGCCGAGATGGTTTACGATGAAATTAAGAAGCTGTTCAAAGTTGGTTATATAAGAACGACTAAATACGTGGACTGGATCTCTAGCATAGTTCATGTCATTAAAAAGAACAGCAAGATTAGGGTATGCATAGATTTCCGCGACTTGAACAAAGCAACATCTAAAGACGAATACCCAATGCCTATCATTGACAATCTTATAAATAAATCGGCTGGACATGAGTTGATGTCCTTCATGGACGGATATTCCGGATATAATCAAATCTTCATCGCCGAAGAGGACGTGCATAAAACAGCATTAAGATATCCTAACGGGATATTCGAATGGGTCGCCATGCCTTTTGATTTGAAGAATGCCGGAGCAACATACCAGAGAGCAATTAACCTCATCTTTAACCCCGTGATAGGGAAGACAATGGAGGCCTACATCGACGACGTGGTGATAAAATCCAAGCGAAGGCATGATCATCACGTTCATCTAAGCGAAGCATTTGAAAAGATACGAACGCATAACCTCAAACTTAACCCATTGAAATGCGCCTTTAGAGTCCAAAAGGGGCAGTTTCTTGGATTCCTAGTACACCAACGAGGAATTGAAGTTATCCCTCTTAAAACTCGCGCTATCCGGAACCTCCCTCCTCCTCGAAGCAAGAAGGAACTCCAAGCTTTTCTCGGAAGGGTCAACTACATATGTCGCTTCATAGGTAATGTGACATCTAAAACCAGCACCTTCTCAATAATCTTGAAAGGAAAGGAGAAAGGACAGATAACCTGGACATCGCAGTATGAGCAAACTTTTCAGGACATAAAAAGCTATTTGATGAACCCTCATGTGCTAGCGCCACGAGATACAAAAGAGCCATACATCCTTTACGTGGCTGCGTCGCAGTCCAGTATTGGGTCCTTGGTGGCACAAGAGCAAGATAGAGTCAAAGAGCTGTTTATTACTTATCTCAACTCCTCACAGAGACGGAACAGCGATACACCCCAATTAAGAAGATAGCCTGGCTGTTTATTACTCAGTAATTAAGCTCAGACATTACATTGGGTCTAGTGATGTGTATGTAGTCTACAAGACACCTATGACCAAGGTATTCTTCGACAACCCCCTACTTACGGGAAGGATTGGCAAATGGAGCTTAGTGCTCTCTGCCTAAAATATCTATCACAAGCCACAAACTTCAGTTAAAGGCCATGCCTTGGCTGAATTCATCACCCATTATGGTGAAGGCAACACAGAGTCTTCATACGAGGAAGATAACTCTTCGCGAAGATAGGTACGACCAAGATTATACATGTGAAAAGACAAGACAATCAAGAGGCCAACCAGCTGGCACAACTGGCCTCTTGATAAATAACTCAGATTCACGCAAGGATATCGCAACCTTTTTCATAAGCAAACTTCCAGAATTCCACGACGATAATAGAATGAGGGACAAAGAGGTCCACACGGTCGATCTATTTGAACAGAAAGAAGACTTGTGAGAGCCAATACGACAGTTCCTCGAGAATCCTAAAGCAAAAGTCGAAAGGAGAATTCGAGTGATCGCTAGGCACTATGTATTCCTCGATAAAATCCTCTATAGGAAAACTAATGAGGATGTCTTGTTAAGGTGCATCGGCTTAGACGACGCCATCCCAATCATGATGGAAACACATGAGGGGTTGTACGAAGCTCATCAAGTAGGAATCAAGATGAGTTGGTCAATCAAACGACATGGGTTCTACTAGCCTTCAATGGTCAAGAATTGCATTGAAATGGCTCGAGCTTGCCAAGCTTGCCAATGATGCGAACCAGTGAAATGCGCCCCTACTACGGACATGAACGTCATAGTAAAACCATGGCCTTTCAGGACATGAGCACTAGACATCACGGGGGAAATTCATCCTCACTCAAACAGGGGAGCTGCCTATATACTCGTCCCCACAGACTAGTTTACTAAATGGGTTAAGGCGACGGCTTACAAGTCCATCAATTAGAAGAACATAATTAAATTCATCAAGAACACCATCATCTATTGATACGAGGTTTCTCAAAGTATCGTGGTGGACATTGCAAAGGTGTTCAACGGCGAACTTATAGATGAGTTTGCAGAAGACTTTGGGTTTAAAGTACTCTACTCAACCCCGTTTTACGCTCAGTCAAACGGACAAGCGGATGCTTCCAACAAACTCATAAAACGGGTTATACAGAGAATGATCGGGAGCAACCCACGTAAATGGCATACCCTGCTTCAGGAAACGTTATGGGCACTCAGGGTCACGAAGAGAGAAAGCATAGGCGTCGCCACGTTTAGCGTCGTGTACGATCATGATGCGATGCTTCCAATAGAAGTGCAGTACCAATCGCTCAGACTTCTTAAGCATCTTGGAGAAAACAAGGGATACGAGGAGGACGTGCATATTGAGTTAGAAGATCTGGAGACTACCAGAATCAATGTGTTGAATCACTTATAAGCGCATAAGAAGAATATCGCCCGCTATTGCAACAAAAAAGTAGTGCCTCGGTCGTTCAGTAAGGAGACCTGGTTTGGAAGCTGAGGCTGCCTGAGGGTGCGTGCAAATATTTCCATGGGAAACGAACACTGAATTGGGAAGGCCCCTTTAAGGTGATTGAAACTCATCTTGGGAACTCATATTGCTTAGGGGGGCTCGACGGATCAGTGCACGATCTCAAGGTCAATGGCAACTATTTGAAAAAGTATATGCCAACGATATGGGAAATGCACAAAAACATCATCTCAAAACGTTTCTCCACCATCTGGGGGCAAATACAAACGTAACAATTCATACAACAGGCAAAGAAGATACTAGGCGCTTCGCCCGTTCCAGCACTCCGGCCGCCACAACTTCATTTGCCTCAGCCTCTACACCCGTCCTAATCCCTCTCGAACGTCTCTCGGTCCTGGTCGACAGTCGCGCTTAGCTGTTTCTTCTGCCATGGCAGCATCTAGGGCTGCGTTTGTCCCAGCGATGCGTGTGACCGTGGCATCCAACTCTTCCTGGAGGCTACGAATGGTGGCGGATAGCTCCTCCTGGTTCTTGCCGAGTTCAGCCTCTTCGAGAGACAGCTCATTCCCTCGAGCAGAGGATGGAAGTGCAGAGACCATGAAATGCTCTTTCTCTCCAACCTCGCCTTGAGCGCGAAGTCCTCATGTCACTCAGCCCACGAACGCCAGAAAGACTTCCGAAGAAGCGAGGGTATAACGCGGAGCTCGCGCAAATCAGCATCTACTCATCCATCGCAGATGATAAGGCGATAAATTTGTCCTTAACATTAACCCCACGTCCGAGGACGATAATGAAAGAGACGAGTAGAGAACGCAAGGGCTGCCATTAAAAGCAAAAAACAAGCAAAGCTCAGTACTCCTTACCGAGGCCACTTGTACCTCTGAGCCTTGGGGGACTTCCATCGCTTTGCCCGAGAAGTTTTGGGCAACAAGAGCACCATCAACTAATGAAGCTCCGGCTTCATCCCTCGAAAGTGGGGGCGGAACTTCATATACCACCTCAATGGGGGGCTCCTATGTACCATCATTCCGGGCTGTCTGCTCAGAGCGGCCATGGCTGCCCAGCCAAGAAGCAATGGGAATGTCGTATGGGACCTCTTCACCGACAACAGTCTCCACAGTAGAGGAAACACCAACAGCACCTTTACCAAAGGAATTGGTATTACTCGATTGAGTTCTCCATCGTGAAACAAAGCGTGCGAGAGCTTAATACTTAACACACCCTCAGAGGATGTTTCCTCAAGTACAGGAGACTGTGATAATTCGCGGCAGTGGCGAAGGGGTAGGTGTAACGACCCGAAATTTTACGAATAAAATAAGTGAGCGATGGGCGCTTAAGAGGGGTTGACGCGTATGAGCGAGTAGGGGTGTGCGCGCGAGTAAGGCGGCACGACCAAGGGGCACGGATGCCTAAAATTGAGGGTCCTTAGATCGGCCCGGGATGTATACGAGGGGATAGAGGGCTCGAAATGAGGCCCTAAAGTGGTGTTAGTTTTTGGAGAAGGGTCGTAGATCGGGCGGTAGGAGGGTCGGTAAAGGGTCGGGGCGTGGGCGGTGGCCGCTGGCCCAAGCGGCGATGGCTGCCGACCCTGGTACGCCTAGACGTAAAACTGTGAAGAGAGAGAAACCCGATCAGGGGACGATCCTGGAGGGACGACAGGAATGCGCTCCTGGAGGTCTGAGGGGCGACAGCCGCTGCCCTTGGCACGCCCAGACCTCAAAAGGGTAAAGAGAGCGAAAGTCGATCAGGGATGCCTAGGGAGGGCGATGCTGGGTCGATCCGTGGACGATGGCCACCGACCCCGGGGCACGCCTGGAACGCCCGGAGGGCATCCTTGAGGGTCGATTCGATCGAAAAATGGCCCGACCCGGAATCGAAATTAGACGCCTCGGGGGTCTTAAGGAGGTCGTCAGGAGGCGTCTAGTGTGTGTTAGAATTTTGAGATAAGGCTTAGATATCAAGTTATTCGTGAGCAAAGGTGGTCGCACAAGAGGCGTCACGGATTGAGTTGGGGTCGACAGTTGCCGACCCCAGGGGCGACGGGCAATTGCCCAAGGGATGCCCAGGAGACGCCCAAGGGGGGCGCTCAGAGGGGACCCTTGGGGGTCCAAGGGGGGACCGTCCGGGAAAGGAATAGGGACGCCCGCCCGAGAATGATCCCCAACCGTTGGATAAGAAAAACAAGAATGAATCATGGCCCTTGGATTCAACTTGTGGAGCAAGTTTTAATATGAGCCCTTGGATCCAACTTGGGGAAAATAAGAATGAATGTGAGCCATTGGATGAGATGGGAAGGAGTGGAGCACAAGGTAGGGGCCCCCTTGATAGTGAAAGAAATAAAAGAATAAAATAATGGGGGTTGTACTTGGGAGAGGTAGGGGCCCCCATGAGGAGAGGAAACAATACAAAGGAAAAGGGGAAGGACGGGATCCGGGCACTTCACCCCCATTCATTTCCCACATACGAAACCCCCAAGGGGGAAAAGAGAGAAAAGGAAAGGGAGAAAGAGGGAAAGAGAAAGGAGGAGGAAGGTGAGGGGCGGCCGAGCAAAGGGATGAGCAGCGAGGCCGGCCTCGAGGATCCCCGCGTGATGAAGGCAAGGAGCCAAGCTAGCCCACAACCAAGGGCCATGCTAAGGCAACCCTCGGCGGCGGAAGCCGCGAGGAAAAGGCTCGGATCGGCCCGGTTTCACGCCGAGGCACAAAAAGGTAACCCCCCTCGCCTTGGCTTTTATTTAGTTGCGTTGTGATGAGTTGTGGACGGAAAAGGAGCGGGTTTGGGGCTGGCCGGACCCTAGGGGAAAGGGGAAGCCGCCCCAAAGCCCGTGGAAATGGGAAAAGGAAGGTTGGGAGTGATGAGCGGCGAAGGACGGAACGAAAGGAAAAAGGGTATGTGCGACCCGTGTGCGTTGGAATCTGCCTTAGGGCTGAAAATAGGGATGATCCGAGGAGGGGAAGGCACGGGAAAGCCTCCTCCGAGGATGGACTCGAGTAAGCGCTCGTAGAGCGAAACGTGCGAAACGGGTGTCTCGACACGTATGCGGCTAAGGGGCTGGAAAACGCGAGGCTTGGACCTCGAAAATATGCGGCCCTTGGGGCTGGAAAATTAGGAAAACCAAGGAGGGTGAGGCAAGGTGAAGCCCCGTCAAGGTTATACCCATGATAACGCTCGTAGAGCGAAAGTCCGCGAGACGGGCGTCTCGCAAGGACTCGGTCGAAGGGCTGGAAAGTTGGGGGCTGAACGGAGTCCCTCGGGGTCCTAGGAAGGGCTGCCCTTCGTGCAAAAAGGGCACGAGAAAATAAGCTCGGGGGTGGATGGGTGGTCGAGCAAAACCGAGTACGGGAAGTCGAACCCGGTAGTGCGCTAGTCAAGCGGAATCGCGAGGCAAGACCTCGGAAATAAATCCAGCCCTGGGGGCTGGAAAATGAAAGGAGGATCCGAAGGGGAAACGGCGTGGGAAGCCCTCCCCAAGTATGGACCGAAATGTGGGAGTAAAGAGCGGGATCGCGAGACTAGGATCTCGGAAGCAGGTAACGGTGGGGCTAGGAAAGTGAGCGTGCGCAACCCGTGAAGGGTTGGAATCCGGCCACGGGGTCGGTAAAGGGGTGAGAGTTTGAAGGGGGGAAAAGGCGTAGAAAGGCCTTCCCCAAGGACGAACCTGAAGGTATGCTTAAAGAGCGAAATCGTGAGACGAAAGTCTCAGAAAACAAAGAGGCAGTGGGGCCGGTAAGCAAAGGGTGCGTGACCCCTGAGGGGTTGGCTCTAGGCCATGGGGCCGGAAATGGGTAGGAATCCGAGAAAGGGGAAGGCGCGGAAAGGCCTCCCTTACGGATTGAACCGAATAGGCGCTTAAGAGCGAAACTGCGGGACGGAGTCTCGGAAAAAGGAATGAGCCGTGGGGCTAGAAAGAGGAACCCGGAAGGTGTCCTATGAGAGCCGGGAAGGCTGAATGCTCGTGCCAAGTTAGGCACGGAGCATATGCTCGGGGGTGGTTGGGAGGAATAGGGCCGGAGTAGGCAAATACCCGGTCAAAACGAACATGAACGAAGCGGACGCTTCGTGTGTTGTTGGGCTGCCTCAAAGGGCATGCTAACGGGGTTAGGAAACCTCGACCCTTACCTCATGGGAGGCGGAAGGGACGACAAAAGGGCTGGATAGGACCCCGCAAGAGTCGGCTATGTGTACCGAGCGGGGAGTGGTCGTATGTGGCGATAAGTGGTGACGCTCGGACGAAGCGAGCGCGAGCGAAGCGGGCGCTTCGAGTAAACGTGGGCTGCCCCTGAAGGGAGCCCCAAAGGAATTGTGAACCTTGGTCCTTGCCTTCTTGGAGGAGGCAATGACAGTCTGAATGGACTAGTACAACCCCGCATAAGGGCCGAGCATGAAGGGCCGGATGCGGGGCGATTTGGAAGGAAGGTGTATGATGGACGAGGTTCAAATTTGAGGAATTCTTCCGCATGGCGGTGTGAATTATCCTGTCATGATAAATGTGAGCTTTGCGCAGGTCTTGAGGCATCCAAGTGAGGTGCGCAGCACAAAGGACGGGGTTAGGAGATTCTATTTAAGATTCGAGTTGTAATTGTGCTGTAATGTACCTTTGTACATGTTGAGCAATAAAACGATGAATTTTAAAAATTTTCAAACTTGTGTTCCTTTCAGTAGGCCTATAAGACACTCTCTTCAGACGGACTCCTTGTGAAGATGAGCCTACAGGGAAGGCTTCGCCTTTGTCCTCTTGGTGCCTGCTACATAAAAGAGTTAGCCTGTTGTGGATAAGCTAAGCATTAGCAAGTCATTACTTAACTCAGTTCAGCATACCTAAGGAGGACGAACCGTCGCATGATGACCGCTTCTTCGAAGATCTCTCACTTGGACTGGGAAGAGTCTTTGGAGGGGCTGAACTTTCTTCCTGGATCATCCTCTCCAAATGAGAGGAAGTATGCATCATCCCACGGACCTCATACCAGGTCCTAGAGAAAACAGGGGATCGACCACTAGATGGCTTCGCTTGGAGCTCAAACATGGGAAGGTCTGGCGACTGGAAGCATTTGGCAAAACCCAGGTTCCACAGGAGACACAACACGCATGCCAAGCAGCTGGTTCCTGGAGATGAACAAGGGAACCGCCAAGAACTAACAGAAGCCTAGCTGACTGGCGCAGAACTGAGGATTGTATACTTCAAAAATCAAGCCACCCGGGTCTACCCCTACTAGATCTCGTGCAAAGAACGTAGGCCGAAGGTACTCAACATCTCTTGAATGAGATTCTTCCCACCTTTGGGAGAAAGGTCACCAAGAAGATGCTACACCTGCACAGCTTTTCGCATGACCATCTACCAAAGCCTGGATACAACCAGTAACGCTGAAAGGATACCGGTACTGTGACGTGCTCGCTGAGATGACTACACTCCGCTCGAGCGTCGCAGGAGGAAAACGGGTGAACTCGGGAAGTACAAAACGATCCACAGGTAAAAGATCCACAGAGGACCATCTGTTGGACATTCAAGGAAGCTGGCTAGATTCGCCGTTGTCTGGTACAGTCCGAGATAGATCAAATTCGTCAGGAAAGGGGAGAAGGCCAGAGCTTCAAGCCTGTCCGCATTGGGTCAATGAGGCTGGTGGCCACCTCAATCATGAAGCGACTGAAACGTTTTCCTCGGTTACAGAAGATATACTTGGAGAACCACTTCAAGTAAAACTCAAACTCCTCCAGGGTCCCCACTCTGCATCAGGCAGAGAGAAGTGCCGATCGATCACCACGCCGATGTGTTGTGAAGGGTTAAACTTCAGGTCGGTGCGCTCGTGGTCAAATCGAAGTGGGCTCCAAAATGACAACCAGCTAAGAAACAGACATACTCTAGGATGATCGACATCGGTCCTCTAGAGAGGTAGAAACAATTGACAACGGGATTCAGGATGACAGTGACCCAACAGACACCGGCAAGTTGAGCTTAATCGAGGAGCGAGACATGTTGATTAGGATCTTGATCCCAATCGCATCTCACGCATCGCGCTTCTTGGTCATCCACATGGAAACCCAAAGGTCATGCGCCTCACTCCTTAGAGAGGGAAAGCAATGGAGGTTCGCTCAAACTGACGAACACCATCCCGACGGCTTGAAATCACCAAGGGAGAAGATGGTGGGCAACTTATAATAAAAATGGAACGACCTTTCCACGTCGAAAGAAGTTGAAACTTGGCCTCACGAACGAACGGACCCACCGTTTGTTGTTCCGACATCGGAGCGCCAAAGTCCGACTCCGCTTCGTGACAAGGGAAGACGTGAAACTTCGTGGCTTTAGCATAGACACGCTGGAACACGGCTGCATTACCCTCTATGTGGGTTGGGGAAGTCGGGTTTGCTAGGGTTGAAGCATCGAAAGCCATGGAGAACGCAACGAAACTAGGATTTCTAGGAGATAGGGAAAGAAGGAGAATGATTTATGATTACATGAGCAGGAAACCTTGACCCCTGTTAGGCTTTATGATCCAGAAACCGACTAGATAATTAAGGCCCAAAAAGAGCGTCGCTTCGCTTGAAAACTGATGACGGTCCAAAAGTCAAAGGTGGACAGGCGAAGGGGCTTAAGACGTGCATTCACTTTCATTCAAATCTGTGGTTCATTACATAGGTTTGTTTGGAGACAAATGTACAAAAGAAGACATAAATGACTTAGTAGACAACGTTTCTTCTTCCTGACGAAATGATTTCTATTGAAAGCCCCTTGAGCTCTGCGAGCTATTCAAGGGTTTACCCACGGGAGGTGAAGGGTGGTTACACACTGTGCCCGATTCTTCCCTCAGACGAAGAAGATCCTTGGCTGCAGCAAACAACTTCACCACATTATGGATGCGTGGCTGCAGCGTGAATCTTTTGAACGAGAGGACCTTGGTCTTCGCATCTGATTCCACATCAGACCCACCAAGGGCCGTGAGATCGGAGGTCGACCTCCTTGGCAGAGGTCTCACCCATGGTGTTCTTGGGCTGAAAGAGGGGTTCAGCAACCTGTGAATGGCAAAAGTCAGTCCAATCAGGATGCAACCCATGATTGAAGGGTGACCCACTGAGGCTTCACTCAGGCCCTCTACCCTTCCAGACGAGCTAATTGTTAATGAGAGTGGAGACGTTGGAAGGCGAGAAACCACTTGCATAAGGTGATGGACATATGCTATCAAGTAAGCTAAGAACATAAATCCTGGGTAGGAGACAGAAAGATGGAGACCTCATAACCTTACTATTTCCAAGGGTGATAATTTGCGATTGGGAAGCCGACACTATTTGTAGTGGGGTTATGAGAGATACATATCTCTGACGGAAGAAATTATGGCAGAAACCTTGGGATTTTGACATATGTCCCGAAAATCTCAACCGATACGCTTCGAGGATAACAACGTTTGAGGATTAATGTTCGCTTGCACACATTACTAGGGTGTAGGGGAATGAGTACTTGTCTTTTTCAAGGCGAGACGGATTACAGTACCTGACTTCATCTGCCTTGAGGGGGCTTAGAAATCTCAGTGTCATTTGTGGATCAACGGCCTAGAATGCAGGCCCGAAGTGCGAGAAGCCCAATAAGGAGATAGATGTGGAAACACACCAGGCGAAGGCTTGCGGGCGAAGGCTTGCGGGTGAAGCGCTTACCAAGCGGTGGGGCTACCAGGCGACGAGGGTCAACAAGATGATCAAGCGACCGTCAACTGGACAAGCGGAGAAACTCTGCGGCGAAGGTTAGGGTGATCCGGTCGATCAGTAGCTGTTATGGAAAGATTTCGGACAATCTCAAGACATGGAAGAAAATTGTTGCAAGATTGCTCAAATGGAAAGGAGATATTTTATGAAGACCGGCAACAATGACACGTAATATATGTACAATATTTTATTTTCGTATATATATAGGTCTAACCTAGTATAAATACGTGTTCTTAAGCATTGTACACACACCTCTCTACAGACAGACATATAGTCTTTTTATTTTTAAGCATTTCAGCATTCAAACATCCTATGCTCCTGCGTTCCTGTTTCCTTCAGAATGCATCGTCGATGGCATCCGTGAGTGCTTCCGTTTAAGGGTGTCTGTCCACTGTCGTCTCCTATATTTCTTTATTCATATGGCGACCACACAATGAACCTCCGAGTACCAGTTGCTCGTAGAGCCAGAGATTTCCGAAGTATTTGGATCCGGCTTGTTCAGCGGTCACTTCCGGAGCGAACATCAGGCACCCTTATTAATGACATTCCACAACACAGCGTCTCTCTCTGCCATCCCATTAAACAAAAGCCTCGCCTCCTTCATTTTCCCGAGCTTTGCATAAGTATTTACCGGGATTACCCAGCATGCCAGTCACAAAAAAAATCTCGAAACAGTTGCATCCCCTTCTCACAACTATCATCTTCGAGCACCTCCGAGCGCGTGGACGTGGAGAGCATCGAATTCCAGGATATGACATCCCTGTCGTGCATTCCGTTGAACAGCTTCCGAATTTAAGGTAATATTTTTATCAAATTTTAAACACTTCAAGCGGGGTGTATCTGGCGCAGGCACAACTTAATTGACCAGGTATTTGATCGATCTAGCGCCAATAATGGTAATAACAACTAGCCAAAACGGAGAACGAACAGACCGTAGAATGCTAGGGACAGCCACGTCCCTCCGGGATGAACCGTCAAGCCAAGCAACTGAATTTGAATCCTGCCAGTTACATTTGAACCAATATCACAGAAAACAATAGTACAGTTAAAAAGGTACAAGGAGGTAATAAGAACCCCCAACAACAACTGTGAAAAAGAAACGAAATACAAGAAACAGAAGATTCTTCCAACAGATGGGGCTGACTTCGATTCCTGTTGATTTGCAAACTATCTAACAAAATCCCTTCTCCTCCTCCTGCATCTACCCTTTTCATCCTGTTTTCTGGGTATTTCTGGTTTCCTTTTTTTGGGTTTTCCTTTTCTTCTTCCTCGCCTTGTCATGTACAATAATGTAAGAATGAGATTACAAGTCCTATTCACTTTCTTTTTTTTTCCTTAATGATGGCTTCCCTCCCTAGAGTCAGAAGACCTCCCTCCTAAAACCAAACACCTTTCCCCTAGACCTTGCTAGTCAATATATCACAACCCGGAGTAACCCTGGCTGGGGTTCTGAGTAGTCGAGCCCCTCTTCCTCGAGCAGGTATCGCTGCACTGGGCCCAGGACCCTCGTGGGGGTCCTAGATCCTCGGGTGTGGTGACCTGTCCCCACGCAGATGTAAACCAGCAGGCGTTGATTAGCGGCCCTGGCGGCTACTCGAAGCGCGTGCAGCTCGCTTTTAAGGACGTGGATGGCCTCGCTGATGTGAAGACCAAGCAAATCAATCACTCTCTCTTTCCCTCTCCCGTCACCTTGCAGCTCCAGAGGCACCAGATTTCTGCAGAGGAAAAGATGTCATGGAAAAGCAACCATTTTCTCCTTTCTCCACCTGGGGGAAAACAAATTCAAGCGCAGAGAAAGAGGTCATCCAATTTTCCCAATTCTGAAAGTTATATCTGATTTCCACCTAATATGGTCAAAAGAATCTGCACTCATCAGCAGTAGTGATCCAGCTAATCATAGGAGCTTGGACCTAAATTCCAGGCACGACCATTGTGGGGAAGACGAGATTTGTAACAGAAAGCAGGAAATGCAATAGAAAAGCCAAAACAATAGCTGGTAGCAACATTCAAACCTTTGGTGATAGATAGACTCCTGTGCTTTCCCATGGGCTGCCTTCATGTGCATACCATGCAATTGTCCCTTGACACTAAGTTCTTTGGCTAGAGCCTTGTTGCCCACAAGGTAGGCTTGCCGAGCCTGTTTATGTTATAAAAAATTACAAGTGAGAGACACGTGAATAAGAAAATAGGCAGCAAGAATAGAATTCTGATGGTAACTCAAACCTCAGTCTTGGAAAAAAATTTCATGAGCAATTGGACAGCCACCAGCTCATAAACTTAGATAGAAATGGTCTGCGAGGTCACAGACTGATAATTCTTTCATTGCAATGCACACATGGGATGACACAAAAATAAAATATCGGTTGGTGAGATTGTTGATCTATTCTTGAGGAATTGCATCTACAATATCTCGATCTAATCTTAAAAAGGAAATGCATCTCCTCATGAACTATTTTCAAGAAAAATTAAGCAGTCAGCTCCTCACATGTATGATCCAGCATATCCAATTGAATCCACTTGCCAAAATATGAAATGCCAGATGGATTGATATTCTTTGATTCTCCGCCAACAATTAATGTCTCAATCATAAAAAACACTAAATAAATAGGAAATAGGAAAATGGTCAAACGTAAGGGTCACTTATCAAAAAAAAAAAAAAAAATGAAAGGCGAACCTGCTCCAAGTATGCATTCCTTAGGCGTGCATGGACACGTGCTTCTTCCCTCAGTTCAGGATATAGATTATCTGCATCTCAAAAATGTTAATGAAATTTATTTGCAGTAGGCGTTTGAGCCCGAAATAACTTGTTAAGGGTGAATAATTTTCCAACTGAGGGACATTACCAACGGTGCCCCCAGTTTCAAGCCACGCAGGAGCAGCCTGAGCAGAAGCAGCTTGATTTGAAACTCTATCACCATAACTGCCCCTCCCAATTCCACCGCTGTATGCACCAGCCGGCATCTGAGAGCTTTGGCTTGTTCCCATAGTCGCATTAGCAGAGCCATTCCTCTCGTATTTCCAGATGCTTGATTCTAAAACAGGCACTTTCTTGACTGCTGAAGCAAAATCTATAGTCCCTCGAAATGGCGTTGAAGAGCTAGATTTAAACTGAAGTAGGTTCTCCTTCTCTGGTGGTCGGAATGGAAAGCCAGTTGGATGGAGATCATCTCCCACATACTTCCGAGACACAGCTTGGCCTTCGAGAGAAGACAGAGCAGGAAAGTCCATTGGATTGTGGTTCGGAGCAAATAATGTCTTCAAGTTCAAGTTGGGGTGAAACGAACCATCAACCTGGAGCTGCAATTGGACCGACCGTGCCACCGTCATCTGAAATGAGGTATTACTAGCATAGAAATGCGTTCAATAGAAAGAAAGAGCTAACATCTCACTACTGATCTAATATGTAAAATTAAACACGGAATGATTGGGCATGGCATAAATTTAGTTTCGCCATAATCTTGGTCGTGTTAACAAAAAGCCAAATGATTAGTAAAAGAAATGAACCCAAACCAGCAATCTGAAGATCACAGAATATATAGCATCCCATGTAATTTGGAAGTACCTCCAGCTGGGTGAGTATTTCAATTGTCATGTTCAGATGACACCCATTGGCATAATAAACTTCAGCAAGACTATCCCTGTCGAAACCAGGAAAATTCAAGCTCAAAAACTCCAGATGACTGGAAGTGTCCATGTCATCAATGGCACCATGGTCAGTAAAACCATCGCCGATGAAGGCAAGCTTAGAACCGCCTTTGAAGGAAGCCGCTTCCCTGCTGCTACCAAAAATTAGATCACTGTTCGCTATCCGCTTGTCCCAAGGGTTAGTTGACAAAAGCCTACCCGGAGGAGTATCATCACTCACTGAAGAACCACCAAAGCCCAGCTTCTTAGTGAAGCTACTTCCAGTAAGCTGGTCTGGCAAAAGTTCCTGACGCTCGCTCAGAGAAAACCCACTGACAGCAGAAGCAGAGAACCTCGCAGCATCACCATCGTTATGCAAGGAGAGCCCACCTAGAGACAGAGGGCCAAGACCTGGAGACACATTTTCATCCATGACCTTGAAGTCCGGAGTGATGTCGTCAGGCAGCTGGTGTTGCCAAAATTGGCGCGCCTCATCGTCCAAGTTGTTTGACAGAGTCGATTCAGTTCGGTTTATAACAGCTTTTCCATCAGATGCAGAAGCCGCCGCAAATTTTGATGGTGCATCAGTATCGACGGCACTTACAGCAGAAGGAGATCTCAGAGAAAAGGGTATAAACTCAGTGGCATTAGGATTCAATGATGTGGGTTTGCTTGAGGTAGCAAGCTTCAAGTCAATAGTCTGGATGCCTTTCTTTGACAAACTCATTGTTCAGGGGAAGTCGACGAAAAACATCTACATTCAGAAATTTTCATCCAAAACCTGCAAAAAGAGAAAGTGATCACTTCCACTTCAGCACAGAGGGCATTCTATAAACCATGCGGGAAAAAAGTCTCAAAACTTGAGCTAATATAACAAGCCCCTCAGGCAATCCTCCTCGAAGCACGGAGTATCCAACTCCCAACTAACAAACAGAACAACATGCGACATCACTGTGGGTTCCAAATTCCTTCCATAAAAGCAGCACAAATCCCACTGTTTCAACGCCGGGGCAACATTCAGACTCCCAAACATCAAAATCAACTTCCAAGCACTGCAAAACCTAGCTCGGACTCCTATAATCAGATCAGAACTCCGCCGAAAATCCAAAACATATCCGAGTCCGACCATCCCAAAGAAGAACACGGATACTAAAGAATCATCCGATTACCCAAAACATCAAACACCGACCTCCTACAAAAAAAAGAAAATGAAATCCCAAACAGTAAAATCCCCCTCTTCCTTTACACAGAACAAACAACACCAGCGCTCGAGCACACATCAAGCCGACAGAAACCCCAAGCAAGGAGGCACAGAGACACTCCTCACCTTTTCGCAACATAATGGAACCAAAGCCCATAATCGACGAGGGCAATCCAAACCCTTCCCTTCACCCCCACCCCCCAAAAAACCAAACCCAGTTCAGCCTCCCCCAAACCCCAGAAACCCAAAACCGACCCACCAAACAAAGGCGACGAATTTAGACGGACAGAGACGATTGACCCCGCGGAGGGCTGAAAAACTGCGGTCTTTTTTCTTTGTTGTTGTATCACTCCAAAATCAACAGCGGCGATAAGATTAAAAAAGAAAAGAAAACAAAGAGGGGTCGGGCTTCGTGGTGAGCTACGACCAGAGACTATCCGTCTAATCTACACCCACAAACACAAACACCTGTCTCTCTCTCTCTCTCTCTCTCTCTCTCTCTCTGTATATAAATCCCAAACAATAAAAAAAAAACACGCCTCTAGACCTCCCTCTTCCCTCCCTAACCTCGTCCGATGTCTGTTCCCGTCCTGTCCTAATGTCTCCCAAAAACTTTGCCTTTTCTCCTTTGGTAATGATGATACATTACATATACATATGGTAGTCATTAATGTCTCTGAATAATTCATGAATTGGAGCTGAAATACGAGGATGAGGAGAGAGACGAGCGAGGGAGGGAGGGAGGGAGGGAGGGAGGCGGCCTGGCATCCACAATAATAGTTCTTTTGTCTAAAACTTGTACGCATTCATGCACGACCACACAAAAAACACAACACCACAGTGTAATAAAGCGTATAGACTATTATTCACCATTAAAGAGGGCTTTTCTGCTCCGCTACTTGAATTTTAAATATATCATTTGAGGGAGGGTGTGTGAACCGGTCGTTTTCAAGAGGATGCTGGGAGGCGGATTCGGATTTTTTTTTTGAAAGCTGCGTTGGGGGTTTTATTTGTTGTGCTTAAGGTTTGGTGCGATGAACGAAGGCTTAAGCCCAAAGCAGGCCTTAGCCTGCCCCGAAGTGTGCTGGTGTGCTAAAAACAAGGATGAAAGTTTTAACAAGCAGCTGCTGAGTTAGCGGTGGGAAAAGAATAAACAGACACACATGTATCCAGTACCCCAATATTCCTTTTTAGTTACTGATATTTATCCTAGATTCGTTGTAATCAAGTGGATATATATACTGAGAGTGTACTCTGGTTATGATCAATGAAATACGTCTGATTCTTCTTCCTCCTCCAGCTTCTTCTATTTTCTTTTTTTCCTTCTTCTTCTTCTTCTTCTACTATAGACTTATTCATCATTTTGTTCTTCACGGTATCAGAGCTACTAGTCTAGCTGACGGTACTGTGATCCTTTCTATCCTATTTACATGAAGAATCAGTAGTTTACTCCAGCACCAACAAGTCAACGCTCTCATACAGGTATTTCTAGAGTGGTGGGTCAGTTTCACAAATCCCAGCCCTTATTCAGATACCTGTCGGCTTCTTCATCACCATATTGAAACTGGATAATGGGAACTACATCTTGTGGAAGGGACAGGTACTAGCCATCATTGTTGCTGGAGGATACGAAGACTTTGTATATGGAGTAACTACACCTCCTGCTCAGTTTCTGTATGCACAATGTCTAGAGGTCGAATACAAACTCTGGCAGAGAACGGACAAATCAGTCATGAGTTTCCGGTTCTCATCTCTCACGTCTGAGCCACTCAATCAAGTGGTTTGTTGTAGTTCTTCGCATGAGGTTTGGGAAAGTTTACGCCAAAGATTTGGGTTAAACTCTACAACACGGGTCATTAATCTCCGTATGCAGATGCAGCAGGTTCGGAAGGAAGGCAAGACCATGCAACAATATCTTAACACAGAAAAAATGTACTCAGATCAACTGAGTGCTATTGGAGAAAAGGTGCGGTATAAAGACTATGTATGGTATCTACTTGAGGGGCTTCCAGCAGAATATGATCCCATTGTTACAGCCGTGTACAGTCGCCTGGATCAGCCCTCTATTGAAGAAGTTCACCATTTGTTGCTCAACTTCGATATACGTCTCGAGAAGCGTGAGGGTTCTCAAGAAGTTCAATTCTCTTCAATTACTTCTAGTACAGGCACAATTCAGCCAAGGAGATTTCTCTTTCCTCCACATAACCCCAGACATTCATCTGATAGCTCGTTCTTTGCCTCTCCTAGACCTGCCTCCACTTATGCCCCCCAAATCTCCAAACAATTTTACTTACCAGCAACCTTCTGTTCGTATCTCATCTCCTCACTCACCTTATCAACCTGGTGTACTTGGCAGACCTCCTCCTAGGTCATATTCACCTTCACTATCACCACGGTGGGGTGATAGACCAATGTTTCGGCCTAAACCAAAGTGCCAAATCTGTTTTAAGTTAGGACATACAGCTCAAACCTGCTATTTTCGTATGATTCCCTCTATTCCTCCTCAAACACATTACACTAGCATCTAGTACTCATCTTATGACTCTGAGTTGTCCACTTATTCTCTTCCTGTGGAACAACACACCTTGCAAACATGTTCCTATAACCAGGAACGTCCTAATTCCTCTGATTGGCTCATGGATTCGGGAGCCACTCACCATGTCACTCCTATCTTAAAAGATCTCGCTATTGTTCTCCATACAAGGGTAAGTCATCTGTCATGGTTGGCAATGGACATCAATTAAGTATTGCTTATGTTGGACAAATATCCCTAGGTTATAATTCAGACTCTCTAGTTCTTCATCAAGTTCTACACACCCCAAGTCTATCACAGCGTCTAGTTAGTGTGTCTAAGATGTGTCTTGATAATGATGTTTTCATTGAATTCCACTCTAATGGTTTTCTTGTTAAGGACAAGAAGACAAATCGGATTATCATGCAGGGTCCAACACACAAGGGACTGTACAGACTACCCCTTCACACACCACAGCACCCTAGAAGGTCCTGGCCACAAAAGGTTCTTCTTACCAAGTTTGATGGAGCAAATCCTTACACATGGCACTGCTGGTTAGGTCACCCAAATCAAGAAGTCCTTCATAGAGTTCTTCCCTCTATTGTCCCCTCTACATCTTCTGTTACAGATCTTGTGCAAGTCATGTGTGCTAAGCAAACATCACAAACAACCCTTTCCTTTATCTGAATCTCAAGCTACAGAACCATTTCGATTAATACATACAGATATTTGGGGACCTCCCCTGTTCAATCAGTAACTAGAGCTATATATTTTATATTGTTTGTTGACGATGCAACTCGGTTTACCTGGCTATATCTACTTCATACCAAGTCTCAGGCAATGACTGCTTTCCTCTAGTTCCATCAGCTCATAAAAACTCAATTTCAGAAATCTATATAGAATGTCCGATCATATTGGGGAGGAGAGTATAGATCTCTTCATAAATACCTTGAACAACATGGTATAATCCATCAAATATCTTGTCCCTACACTCCTCAACAAAATAGGAGAGTTGAAAGGAAAAATCGACATATTGTTTTAGTAGGTTTATCCTTGTTATATCATTCTAATGTTTCATTATCATTCTGGCCATATGCTTTCCATGAATTTGTACAGCTTATCAACACTCTTCCCACTAGGATTTTACATCATGAGACCCCATTTGAGAGTCTCTATTGTGCTAGACCTGATTACTCACTATTGCGGGTCTTTGGTTGTCAATGTTTTCCTCTTCTCAAACCTTATAATACTCATAAACTGGAGCCAAGATCCAAATCTTGTGTTTACTTGGGTAGGAGCTCTTTTCATAAAGGATATGTTTGCTTTGATATGTCTTCTAATAAAATGTATGTTTCTCGTGATGTTCACTTTGTTGAGTATGTTTTTCCCTTTAAAAATGAATCCATTTCAGAGTCTCCTACTACTATAAGTTCTTCAGGTCCTATGCTTGTCCTAAATCCAATAACTCCAACCACATCCTGTGTTCTTTCTGCTGATCATATCTCTCATTTACAAGACAGTTCTATTTCTCCTTCAAACTCACATATTGCACCTCCAAGTGAGCAAGTATTAAATGTTAACTAAGTTAGTCCAACCATGACAGGGGCGACCCCATCTGTACAAATTCCAAAGTCCACCAATGTTCATCCTATGCAAACTCGTTTAAAGGCTGGTATAATTAAACCTAAAGTCCTTATCACTACAGCCTCCTTACATCCACATATTATACCTTCACTACTAACAGAACCAACATCCTTGGCTGAAGCATTATCAGTGCCTATTTGGAAGGATGCTATAGAGAGTGAGCTTGCTGCATTACAGAGGAATGAAACCTGGGTGTTTGTGCCGTTCACGAGGACAGAGAAGGTTATTAGTTGTAAGTGGGTGTTCAAAGCGAAGTTGAAGTCAAATGGGGAGCTCGAGAGGTGTAAGGCAAGGCTGATTGCCAAAGGGTTCCCTTAGACAACAGGGTTGGACTATACAGAAACGTTTAGTCCGGTTGTAAAGCATCAAACAATCAAGGTTGTTCTCTCCCTAACAATGACGTATGGCTGGAAGTTGATGCAGCTAGACGTGCATAATGCGTTTCTTCATGGAGATCTTCAGGAAACTGTCTACATGGAACAACCGCCTGGCTGTGCACATCCCAGTTTCCCTTCTATGTTTGTAAGCTTCGGAAAGCCCTCTATGGTCTCAAACAGAGTCCGAGGGCTTGGTATATGAAATTAAGTGGCTGCCTTCTACAATGGGGATACCAGAGCTCTCAGTCAGATACATCTCTTTTTTATAGACACTCACAAGATGGTATAGTCATTCTTTTAGTATATGTTGATAATATTATACTGACCGGATCTGATCAGGTGGAGATAGCAAGCTTTCTTCCAAGGTTGAATTCTCAGTTTGCTCTTAAAGATCTTGGGAACTTGTTTTATTTCCTTGGATTTCCAGTGACCAGACATAATTCAACCTTACATCTATGCTAAGAGAAGTATATTTCTGATATTATACACCGCGCAGGAATGCAAGATTGCAATCCAATGCCCTCTCTTATGTCATCGTCTGGTGTTTTATCTAAATATGAAGGTGATGTGCTAGAGGATCCTACAGAGTATAGGAGTTTGGTTGGTGCTCTACAATACTGTACAAAACTCTCGACCAAATATTAGTTTTGCTATGAACAAAGCTTGCCAGTTTTTGCAACGCCTTACACACTTACATCTCAAGGCTGTGAAAAGAATTATTCGATACTTGAAGGGCACAAGCTCACATGGAATAACTTACTGCTGGAGACTCTCTTCATATTTCGTGCTTCACGCATGCTGATTGGGCAAGTTGTCCGTATGATTGGAAAAGCACAAGTGCTTACTATACTTTCTTTGGATAAAATCTTATATCCTGGTCTTCACAGAAACAGAGAGTTGTCTCTCGCTCTAACACAGAGGCAGAGTATAAGGCATTGGCTAATGGTACAACTGAAGTTTTATGGCTTCAAAAACTGCTAACTGAACTGCAGTTTGAATTCCAGAAGCCTTTTGTACTATACTGTGACAATCTAAGCTCTATCCAACTAACAACAAATCCTATTCTCCATGCTAGAACAAAGCATGTGGAGATTGACTACCATTTTGTTCGAGAAAAGGTTGTGGATGGCTCGTTCGTGGTCCAACATGTTCATTCAGAGGACCAACTAGTTGATCCGCTTACCAAGCTTGTCCCAGTATAGAGATTTGTAGCACTGAGAAGCAAGTTAACTATCTCCAGTAGACCTGAATTGGTATACGGTCGGAAAAGAGAGGTTGGGGTACATGCTAAAGCCGGTATAGCTGACAAAGTGAAGTTCGAATGGAAGACACATGAGGGACGTGATTTAACGGGAAGTGTTGGGAGTATTGAGATAAAGGAGGATGAGATATCTGAGGTTTCGTCGGAGAGAGAGATTCAACGGGATGAGAGAAGTCCGTTTTGACGGGAAGTGTTGGGCTAAAGGTTTGCTGTGATGAATGAAGGCTTAAGCCCAAAGCTGACCTTGGCCTGCCCCGAAGTGTGCTGGTGTGCTGAAGATAAGGATGGAAGTTTTAACAACCAGCTGCTGAAGCCGTTAGTTGTGGGAAAAGAAGAAATAAATATAGATGCATCCAGCACCCCGATATTCCTTTTCAGTTACTGATATTTATCCTAGATTCGTTGTAATCAAGTGGTTATATATACTAAGGGTGTACTCTGGTTATGATCAATGAAATACGTCTGATTCTTCTTCCTCCTCCAGCTTCTTTCTGTCTTCTTCCTCTGTTTTCTTTTCTTCCTTCTTCTTCTTCTTCTTCTACTACAGACATATTCATCATTTTGTTCTTCACTGTTGAATTATTGGGACACAGCCAAGTAAGAAACGAGACTTTTGGGATAGGATGCGAAGCTTTCTTTTATTTCTTAGGGCCTTAAATGGGTTCGGAAATTGCTACTACTTTAGTAGTGTCTAAGGAAATAAATAGAACAAACATTTAATTTATTGACTATTTCCTATCTTATTAACTCACTTTTACTTTTATGTGAATATATCCGTTTAATATTTCGATCAACTATCATACTTATTGAACACCGCAAATTACAACGTCCAGCTCCTTTTAATTGTAAATTTTTAAAAACTCCTTGGACAACCTAAGCTTATTGAAATTCACGGTCTTCATCAAAACATCGATGAGCCGATCCATGCGTATGGATAAACTATAATGTGATATGTTTCTTCATCACTATTTATCCGACAAAGTAGTGACACAATTCAATATGCTTTCACTATGCATGAAATACGAGGCTTTCGTCACAACAAAGGTTGACTGATTATCACATAATATTATTGTTGGATGAGCTACCTTCTATTATAACTCCACCAATAACCTTCTCAGTCAGACTGTTTCACAAATAGCTTCATTTGTTGCTATACCACGAGTTTCTTTGTCTTCTTCTCCTTTAGTAGTGAACCCTTGCGAAAATTGAGCATATACTTCCTCTACTGAGAAAGGTTGACTTGACATCTAGTTGGAACACTTCAAGCTTCGTTTGTGCAGCAAGTGCTAGCACACTTCGAATAGTTTCCACTTCAGCTACATGGGCGAAATTCTCAGTAAAATCAACTCCAATCTATTATGAGTAACATTTTTCTATGAGACGAGCTTTGTGCTTTTACACATTTTCATCCCCATTGATCTTGAACACCTGCTTCAAGCTACAATGTCACTCTTTTGATTCGCCCCATCTATCCTGTTGAGGATAGATTTGGTTGAGGGTGGTGAAGGAAGGCCCCAACTGGTAGAAAACGAACTTGTAACCCCTTAGGGTTATCCTGCACTCGGAAGAAGAAGTAGAAAAAAGAATTAATAAGGTGATCATAAAGTTTTCGCAACTTCATTATTAGCTTCCTCTAGAAAGATCTACTAAGGACCAAGTATCATTCTTCTCAATACTGAGCATCCATTCTTTCATTGCATTTCTTCTCTTTTCTTCCTCTGCGGCTTCTTGAAAATTCAGTGGTTCAAATGTAGCAGTGTAAAGTTGTCGAGGGATTTTCATTCCACGATAAGGGAGTTGTTTGGTAAGTAATTGTGTCCCGTGTTTTAAGGAAGAGACTGTTCAGGACAAGCCTACTGCGGTAATGTCTACAAACATGAGCTTAGGAGTGACATGTTTACGAAGTGAAATTGATCAAATGATGATCCCGAAGTTTTAGGGACGTTGTGCCCCACTCATTTTCGTTAGCGAAAAAACACGAAAGATACGTAGACTTGATTAGCAATAAATGGTTCTCTATAAACATTGGAGGATCTTCACTTAACAAGAACACGACCTTCATCTGAAGCCAAAACACATTGTTTGTCTAAAAGCTCTCAGTCTTCAGTCATCAACCTGCAGTTCCTAGTTTCAAGACTCTTTGCATTGTCATACCACCATCACTTACGTCCATACCATATCCACATCCACCATACCACTGAAGACTAAATTTCACCACACCAGCTTGCAAGTCTACCACATCTGCAGCAAGTCTATGACGTCCACACCGTTTCAGATTTCAACTCTTTTGTTTTTTCATCATTTTCATGGTTTTAAGTTTTTGAACTCAATTGTAATTCATTTGCTTTCTTCAATATAATTTCATTTTCTTCTACTTTTCATTACGGCGACCACATTCAAACCACATGAAGTTTTGGCAAATATTTCCAACGTGTCACGATTTCGTTACCGAAAACCAAGTTGTCAAAATCATTCCATAAGCATGGAAGCTTGATGGAATTCACTTTCTCCGAGCCTTGAAACTCCTTCTTTAAGACGCTTCATGCTTCTTTCGCCATGTTGAGACCATAAAGCCTTAGTTATATCGTATTCCTTACGGATTGTTGTAAGACATCTTTCACCTTCTTCTCTTATTCTTCGATTATCATTTCATCACTTGACGATTTATCGTATTTTCAGAAATTTTCTTCAAAAATTCATAAATAATTCTCCACAAATCTGGCCATGGAAGATGGTCTCCATTTGGAAGCTCATATAATCTCTCCAAAAAAATCGGGATTTGACTGCGTAAATATGAAAAGAATATGTTGGTGGAAGACATAAATATGATTTAATGCACTCTAGTCCCAAAGTTGAAATACTGTTAATTGTTTTTGGAAATAAAAAGTGAAAATTTTGAGAAGGTATATTTTAACTAACTGTTTACCCTTCTTTTATTTCTTACGTCCTTAACTTGACTTAGATGATTGGGAGAATACTACTCCAAGTATAGTTTTAAGAAAGATCTAGAAAACCATTTACTATAATCATAATTCATATGTCATTAGTTCACTTTTATTTACTAAACAACCTACACAATTATTGCTTTGCGGGCATCAAGGGCCAAGCCCATTTGTTTCTTGGGCTGAAGGACTGCGCTCGTATTGCGGGACTGCAGGAATTGGGTTTGTTCTCTCCTGTGACGTCACCCAAACGCCACAACCGATGTTGCTTAATCTGACTGAAGAAAAAGGAAATATCCCCAACCCAACGACCTAAACCTAAACCAACAAACACCAAAAACCTATTTTGTTTCTTCTGTCTGAACCTACCTACGTACCTTCCTTCCTTCTTTCTTCTCCCTCCCCCGACAATCTCCTTGTGTTTTTTGTAAGGGAAAGGATGATGCACATGACGTTTTATTGGAGCAAGGAGGTGACCCTCCTCTTCTCCACCTGGACCACCACCACCACTCTCTCCTACTCCCTCTCCCTCCTCGCCTGCTTCCTCTCTTCCCTCCTCTTCCACCTCCTCGACTCCCTCCGCATCCGCCTCTCCCTCTCTTCCTCTTCTTCTCCCTCCCCCTCCGATGTCGATCCCGTCACCAGGCCCCTCCTCCTCGGCTTCTCCAGGAAGGACTGGGCCGGTGCCGGCGGAAACCCTAGCAAGTGGAAGCCCCTCGTGGAGTCCGCTCTCTTCGGGATCAACGCCGGTCTCGGTTACATGCTCATGCTCGCCGTCATGTCCTTCAACGGAGGCGTCTTCCTCAGCGTCGTCGCCGGCTTGTCCATCGGCTACCTCTTCTTCAGGAGCGGCGGAGTCGTCGTCGTCCGGGACAGAGGTGCCGCCGCTGTCGAGTCCAACACCTGCGCCTGCGCTTGATCCGACATATTTGTACATAAAAAGTTTGTTACTACTACTATTACATCATGGTTTTCTGGTCGGTCTGTGTTTCAGGGCAACAGATGGATTGGACAAATGGTAAATTTAACTTTAGTCTGTTATGGACTCAAATGGAAGGGACTATGATAGCTTGCTAGACTTATCATATTCATTTCATACCCATAAATTAACAAAAGGTGAGATAGTCTTTTAAAGAAAAAAATTGATCGAACAAGAAAAAGGAAAGCAGAACAAAAAAATAATATGTTCCGTACGATGGAAACTTCCTGCTAATTAATAAACACAAATTGAAATCCTTTGTACCGATCTCTACAAAGTCAAGGGGGCAGCAACTTCTGCGTGAGCCCTGCATCGTCATCTTCCAATGATTCTCCAGTCAGACAGTTCTGTAACACACCCAGTTCGAAAAGCTCTTCCAGAAGGCTCCCCGGGAATTCCCTAGTGCTCGTCCTGAATCTTCAGGGCCACCAGTTCGCTTTCCTGCTGAGGGTTTCGTAACCTCGTGTTGTTGTTAGGCAATAATCTTCGAAACCTCTCCGGCCCCACCATCCTGAAAACAGAGGGGGCAGTATACAAAAGGTTATGGGTTAAGAGATTCTTCAGTGAATCACGACAACGAATAGCGCAGGACATTCTATATTTCCAATGATGGGGGAGAAACTACGATGAAAAGAAAGATTCAGGGATTAAGACGAGCACATCTCCATGCCGCTAACTTACGAGTCAAGTCTCTCCCTGATAGCTCGTCTCACAGAAGAGTTCAACCCGTATGCAATTGAGTTGAACAAGCCCTTCAATAAAATATGGTATAAGGAACGTCACCAACATAGTTATTGTACTAATTAACAAATAGTGGAGACTAGGAAAAACAAGATCTGATCATAAGTAATTGTGGTGAATAAAACAGTTCCTCGAGTCAGAACAATTACCATCAATGAAGCAGTTCCCACATCAAGAACAGATAGCCAAAAGATCTTATGATCAGGTTCACTAAGGTCATGTAGAAGATTGATTGTCCCGAAAGCATACGACCCTATCAAAATGAGCGGATAGTATCCCCATCTGTTGAGAGCCTGCAATATAATCGTGTGGTTCAGTCAGCCGCCACTGGTAAACAGGATTTTTCATATAAGCAAATGCCTGCAGACTAGTTCACTAACAAACAGAAAAGCATCAAACCCACTGAAAAAATGTGCATATTAATAAATAAATGAAAGCATCATGTAGTTGGACAATTCTAGAAGGACAGAAAATTGTTCATGTAATTCTTCAAAAGAATATGCACGGCTCTTTTCATAACATGTAAAGTGCCATAGTAAAAGGAAGAGGCCAATCTGAAATTGCATTCTCTATTCACTTGTTGGATTTTTTTTCTTGAGGAAAAATCTCCCAGAATCAGATGACAATATTGGATACCTTCAAGTCTGGTCTGCCATCTGATTGGTGTATCCTATCTGACATGCCCACTGCCATCTATAATATCTAAAACATCAGTCTGTGCAGAAATGCATGGACCAAATGACGTCATAATCAGAGTGAAAGAGGTCAGTACACGAGTCGCATTGTTTAGCATGCGTATGACTTGAAAGTAGGAAATCCCATTGTACAAAATCGCGCCCCATAAAGGAGCATAAAATGTAATGAAATGAACAGCCTGCAGACAAAAGACAGAAGGCGTATCAGAGTGTGCAACAATATAAGAGAAAGATTCATTTGTTTCAAAATAAATAGAATAACAAATAAAATATAACTACTACATGAAGCTTGCGACAAGAGAAATTCTGGCCTAATCTAACCAGGACAGCCAATTTAGGGAAAAGTTCTTCTCTGGACTCGCCTTCCCTGTGCGCCCTGTTTGTGACCAACACCAATTGCCAAAATTCCTATGGTCATTTCCAAGAGAACGTATCACGGTCATTACTAGTGAAGTGCCTACGATGAGCAAGAGTAAAGTGAGAAGCCAGGTGCAACTTGGTATATGAGAAACAACTCAGAAAGACTTTTTCTATATAAAACCCCATCAGGGAAAAAACTAATTAGTCTCAAGAAAACATAACTGGTTAACTCAAAACGCTTGACTTTTATATCATTAAGTCTGTCTCAAATAACAGAACTGGTATTACATATAAGCATAGTTTGAGCAACGACACATAATTTTTCTTTGGGGAAACTAAACTTATCAATGTACATCACTCTCATACATCTTGAAAAAACAAACAAACTACAAACTGAAGTAAGCAGGACTTGAACCGTTTAGTTGGATGGATAGCAAACAATGTATCGATTCCATTGTCGACTCCACCCGGCAGGAAAATTATAGATCCCAGAAGAATTTTAGATTCCAGAGTATCGGAAACCGACACACAAAGATAGCCTTACCCCAAACATACAAGTGAAACATGGCCTCAAAATCTTCGACGTCTGTTTTGTGTCTGACAACAGTTCGGTGAAGTGTAAAAGCTATGACAGTTGTCCACAGGAAGGATGCTACACAGAAAAAATGGGTGCTATAACCCTGTGCATAACAGAAGAATCCATTGGAAGGATCGCTGCAAATCATTCAGCTTTATTAGTTCTTTCCCAGAATTAGTTTATTTGCATAACTACTAGAAAAAATTACAAATAGCACAAAGATCATGTAAGCTTACTTGACCATGCTGACAAAGCTGCAGAACATATCCTGCATGAGAAAAAATATGCAAAGACTGAAAGAGTACACAAGATGTAATACTGAAATTCTTGAAAAAGTTATGGAAGATGATACATCACAAATGAAACGTTTTTTATAATGTGGTGGATTCAAAAACATTCTTGAAAAAGTTACGGAAGATGATTACAACTTAATTACTCATATTCAAACAGGATAATCAATAAACCAGCAATTCCATTGTTGATTTGTACCCAAATTAAAGCCCTTGGGCGTAGCCCAGTAAATAATTATCAGAATGCTACATATCACTTTTCAAATGCCTGTTTTAGATTACCTAATTAATCTTGGATCTGAGAGGAACTGGCGAGTCTAACCAAAGAGGAGAAAATCATTTCACATTCCTTGCACATTACCATTTATTTCGTATCTTACTGAAGAACAATGCGGACAAACTTTTTTTGTTGTTGCAATCTTTAAATAAACTGCCTCCATTTCATTGCCATCCTTCCATAATAAACTATTAAATTGTGTTTAGCATTAGCATAAGAAATAATATTTTGAACCTGATGGCATGTTCCTTATAAGAACTTCTTATTCTAGAGTATAAATTTCATCTCCTAGTAACCCAAATCGACCTTACAAATCACTAGCACACCAGCCTCCAACACAGACAGGATTTAAAATAACTCCCTTAGTCCGTCGGACGGTAATGATGTAACTTAAAAGATCACACCTAACATCGTGATCGTGAAGCCACTCAAACAGCTACGTCCAGAAGTCCAGATGAAACCATCCTGAGCTCCCAAACCTAAACACATCAAATTCTAAAACAAAACTAACCAACACTGCCAGGCACTGCAACCGCACTCCAATTCAAGCCCTAACACCAAACAGTAGCTCACTTAAGAAACCAATTCGCATTTCACGCAAGACCGATAACCCTAACAAAACTAATCACATCCAATTGACGGGAATAAAGAAAAGACGCGTACAGAGAGGGCGAGGTAGAAGACGAGCTTGAAGGAGAACTTGCGGAGCTCCTTGAAGAGGAGGTAGCAGAGGACGATGAAGCCCGATCCAACGAAGGAGAGGCTGGAGGCTGAGGTGGTTACCGCCGTCAGGACTTCCCTATCGTAAATGCTGAGGGAGCCGCCGCCGCCGCCGAGGAGAATCTGTCCAGCGGCCGCCATCGATCGCCGGTACGGTTGGACTGATGGTGGGCGCAATCGACGATCCGATCGCACTATTGATTTTTGGAGTATTTATATCAAATGGGTAAAGTCCCGCAAACAACAAGTAATTTAATGACAGACAAAATATACGTTTATTCGGTCAGAAATAATTTTTTATTTTATTATTATTTTAATTTATTATATACTTTTATCACGTACTTTTACTTTCATATTAATTTTGATCAATCTTGAATTTCTTCTAGTGAAAACCAAACAAGGTCATAATATAGTCTCACCCTTGTCTTGTAATAATGAACTTTCAACATCTCATTCATTCGCCTCAATAATTCAATTTATCTGTAGCAATGAATTTCCAATAAAGCAATCATCCGATCTTCATCAATTTTTTTTATTTTTTAATACATCAAAGAGTATCGTCTAACTCGGACTTCCAACTCACTTGATCTGAAAATCGAAATTTTAAAATAAAATAAGATAAGAGAAGTTTTAATATTATTTATCATTTTTTAAATTTTTTTAGTCAATAAATGAAAATTGAGTCTTAAGATCCGTTTGACTTTCACGCGACAAAATTTAAGATTTGTCAAAATCAAAATAAAAACAAAGTGACAAAATTATATAACAAACTAAATTAAGGAGAAAAGAGAAAGTTGGCTCAAAAATTAAAATCATAAATCGATATTTTGCCTTAATAAAATACATAAACCAACCGAAAGTTGGTGTTTTAAAAATGTTATTAGCAAATAAATTTTAGTAATTTGATCCAATGAGTATGTCTCGTTCGTGGATGAGATGCGGCCGATACAGTGATTCCGAGTTGGTTCACAGGTCTCCGTTTCCGAGACACGGACTCAGACTTTGGTTGCCTTGGATGGATTCCAAGATCTTGACCACCTGCGTCATCCCAGGCCTCTTGTCCGGGTTCTTGCTGCAGCACTTGTACGCCAAGATGGCCGCGATCCTGGCCTCTTTCAGTGGATATTCTCCTTCCAGTCGACGGTCGATCACTGTCTCCAGCTTGCTCGACGCCTTCAGCATCGGCATGGCCCACTCCACGAGGTCCTGTTCCTTTCGGGGACGTGTCCTGTCCATCGACCTCCTCCCTGTTATCAGCTCCAGCAGCACTACCCCAAAACTGAAGACATCACTCATGGTCGTTAAGTGGCCTGCCGGTGCAGAATGCCGAGTGGTTAAGTATGTGCTTGATCAAGGTGTTGGGAGAGCCAATCGTGCCTATCGAGATGTGAGAATTACCAGTCAGGATATATTCGGGAGCGACGTAACCGTATGTGCCCATTACTCGGGTGGATACATGTGTAGCGCCACCCTCTGGGCCATCTTTTGCGAGTCCGAAGTCGGATAACTTTGCATCATAGTCCTAGATGTCGAGCAAGTCAATTCACGGATTGATCATGGAATCAGAAGGAAAGGGATGCTCGGAATGGAGATGCTTACGGAGTTGAGTAAGATGTTTGAGGCCTTGAAATCCCGGAATATCACCGGCTTTTCTGCGTCGTGAAGGAAGGCTAGGCCTTTGGCAGCTCGTAAAGCAATATTCATCCTCTTCGTCCACGGCAGTCCATTATCTGCATTTTCGTCAAACGATGACTTAGACCCCATGGGAAGGCAACCACTGAAGAAGAATGCTTGGACGTCCCAGATATTAGGAGCATACTCTGAAGTAGTACATTTTCTAAGCTTCCTTTTTCCATGTACTCGTAAACAAGGAGCCGATGCTCATCCTCACAGCATAGCCCGATCAATCTGACGAGATTCGGATGCCGAAGCTGTCCAAGGAAAATTATCTCTGTCTGCCAAAGCGAGACATTTCAGCTTTCCCACGAATCAAATCACATTGAAGAGGAACCAAGGAACACACTAACCAGCCACTCCCTATGACCCTGAGAACCGTTCCGGTCCAGCGACTTCACCGCCACGGCCAGATTCTGCGACTCATGCCCAACTCCATCCCCAACAAGTCCCTTATGCACAGGCCCGAACCCGCCTTCCCCCAGGAAGTTACCCCTGGAGAAGTCCCGGGTGGCCAATCTCAGCTCGGACAGAGTGAACACCCGTATGTTGGCCCTCTCTAGGCAATCAAGGAGGCTGCCGAGACGAACCTGCGAGGAAAGGCAGGAGAAATCCGAGAGAGACAGCCTGCATGCTGCACCACCGCATTTTATCACGTCCCTCTCCTCAGGCTCGGGCAAGGGGGCGTCCCCTTCTTTGAGGCGGTAACAGCTGGAGATGATGGAACTCAGCTTGATCTTCCGGATGGTCATGTTGGGGGCGTGGTCCAATGAAGAGAAATGACGAGAGAAGCAAAAGAAACTGGAAGAGCCTGACTGTATTTATTGAAGACGAAAATCGGACATTCCCAGGACACGCTTCTTCAAAAAGAAAGAAAAAAAAAACTTCCCATCTTTGAAGGGGTTTTAGTTTAACGATGAAAGGCATATAGGTCAACCAATCATGTTTAGTCAGGAGAAATTGAACCAATTTTATTATCCAATGGGATAAGGCCGGCCTTATAAGTTGGGTTAAGCAGTAGATTAACGGATCCAAGAGAATAGAGACGGTTCAATGTTTTTATTATTAATTTATTTTGGGTCGATGCCAGCTTAATGATGGAACCGAGGACGGGGGGGGTGACATTGTCCCAAGGGACAGGGACATCATCAACTGCCACTTGGCAGCCGAGTAGCTTGTCAATCCTTCCGACAATGTGGATTTGGTAGAGCCGGACATTTTAGTAAGGAGGTGAGGTGGGTGGCTGTCGACAAGCCGCACCGTGCTTCCATTTCCGGGATTTGTTCAGGTTTCAAAATGTGCATCGCATTCACTTAATAATTCGAATCATTAGGATAAGGAGCATCCGCTGTTATATAATACTTAGAATGATCATTCCTCCGCTCTCGTCATAAGTTTAATATTATTTCGATCAATATTAGGATCAATGAATTTCTCCATTTACGATAGGAAGTTTGTAAATTCTCGAAATATTATCTCAATCTCGCTTTTTTAAAAAAGATGAGGGCCAATAAAGAGAATTAAGTTTAACATCAATTGTTGAGGATATATGTATACACAAAAGATGCTTTGTTGTGCTGTGATCATTGGTTAGAAGTTTAGAGGTTGCTCATATATACTCGAATATTGAGTATGATAACTTTGGAGTGAAGTATATACTCGTCCCTCTGCAAGAATATGAAGATGTTCGATTACAAGTTGAATATGCTCTTACAAATCGAAGCATATTCATTAAGCGTATGTCCTTGGAACAAGGGATGTGTTTTTGGTTAAAAATTCAACTATTGTTGTCATTAAGCATACTCCAATTATTGTATACTAACCTTAGATAGAGGAAGTTCAGCCAGTGGAGATGGTAAAGATGGAATCGATTGGAGAATGTAGTAATCCCATGTGTCTTTAATGGAGTTTGATGTTGATATTGCTACGGATGATGAAATGTTTAATGATGTGAATGTTGATTATGAATTACGAGAGGAAGAGGTCGGGTCATTGCATTGGAAGAGTAATGCTGAAGAAGGAGAAGGTGTCCAGTAAACGGATTGAGAAAACTGTTAGCATTTTATGGCAATGTTGTTAGTGAAAGAAATTCTATTAATGATGAATACGAGAATGACCCTATCAAGAATGAAGGAGAATTTGTGGACGAATTCAGTAAAAGGATGCGTTTCAAAGTTAAAGAAGAGCTTTTTTGAATTATAAACAACTATCATATAAAGAACCACTTCAATTACAAATATTTATATATGATAAGAAGTTATGAACCATTTTTTATTATGACAAAGAAAAATGTTGTAAATGAAGATTATGTGCCATAAAAAGGGCATGTGATATGAGTTTGAAGTTACAATTATGGAGGACAACATACTAGTCTCAATGCTTTCTTATCATGTAACTATATTCATTGGGACTCGAACTTTGTGGCATATATAATTACAGCAATTGTCATGGAGACTCATCAGGTAAAATTGTCATTTCTATGAAACGTAATTAAGGAAAAATATGGATAAAATGTTCCTAAGAGAAGAATCCAGGATACAAAGAGAAAAACAATTACACTTGAATATGGTGATCGGGGGAATCATATAATGAACCGCCTCGCCTACTAAATGCTATCTGTGAATCTAATGATGGTCCTTGTATTGATTGGGGGGTATCATCATCATTGGAGATGCGAGTTTCAATTTCAAAGTGTTTTTTTGGTGCTTTGATCCAAGCATTACTGTCTTTAGATATTGTCGACCATTAGTTAGCATTGATGAAACCATTTTGTATAGGAAATATAATGCATAAGTCGCCGATAACATATAGTGTCATGGCATGAACCGCATTGTGCCTATTGCTTTTGTATTCGTGGATGAAGAAAGTTTCGAATCTTATGGATGGTTTCTAAAATGCTTGAAACGATATGTAATAGGCGAAGGGAGGGAAGGAATTTGTTTGATTTCAGACATGCATTCTAGTATCCAAGCAGTAGTAAATGACATTGATGTCAATTGGATGCCACCATTTGCCCACCGGAGATTTTGTATTCGGCATGTTGCTGACAACTTTAATACTAGTTTAATGAATGTAGCCTACAAGCGAAGGCCTGTAATTGCCGCAAGGAAATGTCTGAAGCCAAAGTATTTTTTTAATTATCATCATTTGTTACAACATTCCACGAGGCAGCAGACATCTTCGAGGAGATGGAAATAGACAATTGCATCGAATTATGATGGTTTTCATCGTCACGAAATACGGACTTCGAATCTAAGTGAGCGTTATAACTCAATCATTCGTGGTGCTAGATCTCTTCTAGTTTCTACATACTTAGAAAGACGTTTTATAATTGTGTTACATATTAAATTAAAAGAAAGGACGAGGTGGATGAAGCAATTAATAGTGGCGAGTGATTCACTAAAGTTTGCATGGATCGTCTGAATATGGTACCTTGAAGCAAGACACTTTTATGTCTTTCTGGTTGATCGAGAACTTGGTCGATTTGTGGTTGAAACTCGAGAAAATTTCATTCAAAAGAATGTTTATTTGCGGCACAAGACGTGCATGTGTAAGAAATGGTAGATGTATCGCATTTCCTGCACTCATGCTCTCGCGTCTTTCGCGTTTGTCCATGTGGATAGTGCGGACTCAACAAAAAAATCTACACAAGAGAGAACCAAAGGGCAATATAATCATACAAATGGAATCATTCGATTTTCGTGAAGGCTGGCTTGAGTATTGTTTCCTTAGAATTACATCGGACTCGAACAAGGTCAAGTCAATGGGATGCTCATGATCTTCTCACATCCATAATGAAATGGATGTCAGAAAGATAAGAAACAAATCCACATGTGAAATTTATTGACAAGAAGATCACAATCGCGTTGTTGCCCTAATAAATAAGTATTGTACTAGATTTGACTGGCCTTTAACTTGATATTTTTTATATTTCTTTTGTTTTTAAAATGACTTGATTTTTTTCATTTTCATTGCCTCGGGATATGGAGTCAGGACGACATTGAATCGATGTATCACATGACCAAGACACGCACCCTACTTGACGCTCTCAAGACAAGAATCGCGAAATACTTATATTCGAGTGATTGTTTGGACTCTCGAATATCAAGACCCTCTGAAGATGGCTGCGCACTTACCATCGCTCGGTATCAGTAGCTCGCCGGGTTCACTGTAAACATATATCTAAAACAACATCTTGAGGTACAAATGCTAATAAAGACCTTTTATTTTAAGGCTGGACTTGTGTAAACCAAATACTCATGACTCTTTATTGACTTAGAGTAACTCAATGACCCACCACTTGTAAAAGTAGGATATTTGGCAAGGGCCAAGAGCTATAGTTAGTTATTGTTTCTGTTCGCTCTGCGGAAGTGACTGCGGACAAGCTAGATTCAAACACGTCGGAAATCTCTTGCACTACGGACAACTGGTGCCCGGAGGAATCGTTGAATGTGTGGTCGCCGTATGAAATGAATGAAAAGAAGGAAGACAGCGGATGGGCAGCCTTAAGCGGAAGCACTTATGGATGCCATCGACGATGCCTTCGGAAGTGAGCAAGAACGCATAAGCACAAAGAGAGCTTGAACGCTGGAATGCTTGAAAAGATAAATTGACAATATGTCCGTCTATAGAGAGGTGTTTTGTACAATGCCTAAGAACAAGTATATATACTAAGCTAAACCTACGTATATACGGTAAATAAATATTGCACATATATTACGCTTCCTTTGCCGCCGATCTCCATGGAATATTTTCTTTCCATATGAGGTATCTTGGCAACAATCTCCTTCCAAATCCTGAGATTTTCTGGGGTCTTCCTTAACAGCTAAGTTGATCGATCGTGTCGCCCATTGGCCTTCGCCGTAGAGTTTCTTCGCTCGTTCAACCAACTGTCGCTTGTAGCTTGCGTTGTTCCTTGTCGCCCGTCGCCTGGTATCCCT
Source organism: Melastoma candidum (assembly GCA_023653495.1). Classification (NCBI taxonomy): domain Eukaryota; kingdom Viridiplantae; phylum Streptophyta; class Magnoliopsida; order Myrtales; family Melastomataceae; genus Melastoma; species Melastoma candidum. Next base: position 10,455,663 of record CM042882.1, on the reverse strand, counting down.
GTCGCTTGGTGGCCGCTTCGCCCAGCAAGCCTTCGCCTAGTGTGTTTCCATTGCCACCTCCTTACTGGATTCCCATCCTTTGGGCCTGCATTCTGAACCGTTGATCCACAGATGAGACCGAGATCTGTGGCCCAGAATTTCTGTTGTTAAACAGTTTCCATATTTTTTGTTTTCTTGTTTGAACCCTTCACTGATAAAAGTCATTTGTTTGTTGCCAAAACCTTTGCCTCCCCAGGCATTGAGAAGAAATGACGCTTTCAGAGGCGAAAGGCTATTGGGAGATACCGTATATGATCTATGGATCTACGATCGGATCAGAACGAAAGGCTTATGACCTTAAAGAATGGCCGAAAACTAAGCGAAGCCTCAACACCAAAGTGAGCGAACCATACTATACCGCTTCAAGTCACTTTTTAGGCGCCGCTTCCAACACTAGCTCCCTTTCGTATTGGCCTAAGCGAGGCCTCAAGGTAATTTCTTCTTTAGTGAAAGAACCAAGTTGCGTAGCCTTATTTTTTTAATGTCAAATACCATAAGCTATGTGCAAATTCTCATTAGATCAAATGGTACAAACTCAGATCGTCCTTCGCCTGGTTCTCTTTTGAATTCAATTCGACTTAAAAGTTGTTAAGGGCTTTAAGAAATCTGTGATTGTTTGCATTTTTGTTTAAATAACTTTTTTAAATGAAAAATCCTTTTTTAAAAGAAAATATTTATGTAGACTTCTTCTACCTAACGAGCTCCGGAGTGTTTTTTAACGCCACACGTATTTTCTTTCTAAAACCGAGCTCTAATAAACTCGGACATTTAGAAACACATGATTTGAAGCCTCTCTTTGTTTTGTGATGTACGCATGTAATTTAGTAATTCCTAATTCTTGAACCCAAGCGAATCTCTATAGCTTTACTAAATTGAACTTTAAAATATATTAATGGCGACTCCTTCACGTTTTCATAATCTGAAGCCTCGTCGTCAAAGGTTCATCCAGGTCCTTCCATTTTAGATCGGTTCAGATCGAGATTAACCCATGACAATACTCATCAAGAGGAAATCCATGATCAACCGTTGGATGAACATCGAGAACATGAGGATGTAGCGGATGAAGATGAGGAAAATGAGGACCTCGTGGATGCAACATGTGCATATGATGAACAAGAAGACCTTGGGGATGATGTCAACTATACCACATTTGCCATCGAGGAACCGACATCATCTAATGTCTACCTTACTCCAGATTTTGATTAATCTTCGACATCATACTCTCCACTAGGTCTGATAAAACGGACGAAGGACTTTCACTTTCCCATTTTGGAGCCTGATAGTAGGATGACATCACAATTAATGCAACTTACGCTCGACTCCTACCCACAACAACATGAGTCGGAACTACTGCCACCAATGGAACAACAACATACACGAAGAAACCTACAAACCTCATAATGACCGAAAAGTTCGTCTATTTCTGCTTTTGTTTGAACAATGTCATTTGATTTTCGCTTGAACAATCGTTTTTCTTTCATTTGATCAATATCATTTTATTTTTGCTTTAACAATCCTCTCATTTTCATATATGAAAATGATTTCATTTCAACAATATGGATTTCTTTTGTGTAATTTTTTTTTTTTTTGGGGGGAAGAAGGGAGTTACACGGATTGAGCGAGTTTTTAACATTAAACACCATCAATGGGACGAAGAAGTAGCGGGTGCCAAATTAAACTCGTAGCCAAGAACAACGACTTCCAAATACTTAGACAAACACAATAACCTTCGAGTTCCTGTGGTATGTCGGAGCAAACTCGCTTCCTAAACGGACAAGTACTTCAGTCCAGAGGAACTCCCAGTCTAGCCCACTGAGTTTCAAGAAAAAGACTAAGCTTGCTAATAACAAAAGCGAGCTTATGTGAGATGTTCGCGTACCTTAGACCCATTATTACAACTAGTGAGGTAATGTCTCTCAAACAAAACTCGATGTTAGGCACATCTTTTTCTTTATAAATTTAAAAACATTGCCCACACCAACGAGTTTAGGAGAGTATTTAGAAATTTACAAACTTTCTCTCGTAAATAGGGAATTTTTTTGAAAAGTACAATACTATGAGAATTGTCGTATAGATCAAATTAATATATAACCATCACATAATCTTGCATAAATTAGCAAGTGTTAAATGTCCATTAGACGTACAAACACTTTCTCATACCGGGCGAACAAGTTCCGGATGTAGGGATGAGCATCGGTTTTCCAAACCCGAACCGAACCGAATACCAAAATTCTAAATTCCAAACTTTCAAATTTTCGTCATTCGAATACCGGACCGAATTTCGAACTTCCAAATATCGAAATACCGAAATAATTTTAGTAGTTCCGTTCGATATTTGAATATTTCAAACTTTCAATTGGGTTGAATTATGGGCGCATAGGCCGTTAAAAGAAATACAACCCATAAATTTCAAATGCCCATAAAAATCACACAATATATCAAATTAAATTAAAGCGCACAAAAAATCACACGGCACACCAATAATCTGAAGCAACAAAGCAACCTAATCTTATGCAAAATTATGGTAACAAAGCTATATATAAGCATGAAAATAAACTAGATAAGAAGTGAGATTTAGAGGTTGGGGCAGAATCAGCCAGATGGAAGGAACAAATGGAGAAGGAATTCTCACGGGGGAGACGATGCTTGGAAACTGTTCATGCCAAGACATGGAGTAAAATGTAAAAACTAAGCCTACTGACAGCCACAGAAGATGCCACGACAACTACACAACAATATCATACACATTTTTCAAGGACAACCTTTTCCACATGTGTAGCCATGTACCGCAAGAACAACCTTTTCCACATGTGCTTGAACTAAAAAAAAAAAAAAGCAACAACATACGAATAATCTAAAGCAACAACCACAAAAACAGATGCTTGAATTAAAAAAAAACAAACTCAGAGAAAGGAGCACGAACGAGGCAGAGCCATGGAGCACAGAGCATAGTCGTCGTTGGGGAGCGGAGTCGTCGCCGTCGGGGAGCGGAGCACAGAGCAGAGTCGTCGGGTCGAGGAGTGGAGCACAAAGCTGGGCCGTCGTAGTCTAGGGACGGAGCTGTCAGGCTGTGGAGGTTGGAACACAGAGCAGAGCCACCGGGTCGGGAAGGACTGAGGAGGAGTGGCACCAGAGCTTTAGGTCGTCCGATAACGTTTAATTTTTGTGGGCCGAATAGGATGGACATGGACCATGGGCCAAAAGTCCAAACGTGAAACGAGCCCAAAAATATTTGGGTTTGTTTGGATTACCGAATTAATTATTTTAAAATACTGAAATCGAATCGTAAACCAAAATTAAAAAAAAAAAACATAACACCTAACAAAATACGAATACTAAATATTAAATTCTAACCGAAAAGTCAAAGCTTATTTTTAGAACCCAAAACTTATCACATGAATCAAAGAACTGCTCAATAACCTGTCTTATCAATTCGCATGTCCAATTCATCATCTTAAACATACTAATATGATTATGTACAAAATTCATTTATTGACTTTAATCCATCATCACGGAGATAAACTCACAACTGTGGCGCCAGGAGGAGGAAAGAATGATGAGTCTTAAGCGAATCGAAATCAAAGACCACAGAGCATGTATTCATCTACAGTTTCATTTGAGAGCTTAATTGAAAATATGCCAAGCATAAATTAATTAAATAAATTAATTAACTAAATGCATTATAAATTGATTAAATAAGTTAATTATATAAAATAATTAACTAAGTCAATTATATAAATTAACTAAATAAGTTAAAAATACAATTTTATTATATACGTTAAATATACAAGCTTATTATATAAGTTAATTATATTATGTTAAGTTTTCATGTTCTAATTGTTCAAAGGTGAGTGACTGTACATTGTCAATTCCAAAAACTATGAAAATTTAAAACTTACCCGCGAGAATCAATCCAAATACCTACCTTAATATACCGATTTAAGGTTTTACCCAAACCCAATCCTACGAAAACGGCGTGAGAATTTCTTTAAAACTAATCTTATTAAATTTGGGTTCTTAAAATGCATTATTGATATAATAATACACTTTCACTTTGCAAACATGTTGGCCCAAAGTTTTGGGCGATCCAAAAGACTCGAGCTTTTTCCGGGGGTTGTCTTCCAACGATCTCTTTTGGAATCAAATTCCATCGGACATCCGTCCCCTTTTCTCATTCCATCTCAATTCCCCCACATGCAATTTGCGTAGTTCTAAGGATAGAAGAGAACAAACCCAGTTCAATCACGGCAACTCCTCCCCCGAAAAATCCAATCTTTGCCTCCCTTCCCCTCTCTCTCTCTCTCTCTCTCTCTCTCTCTATCTCTCTGACCGCCATTTCGTCGTTATTCTTTCGGTTCCCTATGAAATGGAGGGAGGGCCCAGTTTCAACGCGTTCTATTGCTGAAGGAAGATCAATTGATTCGGGTAAAAAAGTTGCTAGCTTGCTTTTCTTTTCTTTTTAATATTCTTTTGTTGTATTTGGTTCTTGTAATGGCTGCATTATGATTTCCTGGTTGTGGGGATCCGTTTTTAACGGTTCTTGTCCCTTGTCGTTGTTGTTTCCTGCACGTGGTTCGGTTTGAATCTGCTGCATGTAGGTTGGTCGCACCGAATAGCGATCTAAACTTTTTTCCCGGTTTGTTGATTGGGGTTGGGATAGGTTGGGTGATCAGGGGAGTACGCTGACTTCACCGGCTCATTTGATCCTTGCAGGGTTCTTTTGTGGCTTGGTCTGTCCCAGGGAGTTAATCGACTCGAGGCTCGGTGCAGAGTGTAGGCCAAAAGGATGAGGAGTAATAGATTGTGTTCTGATGGTTTACATGGACGGTTTTCGGTCACCTTACCGACGGAACCCTTTGTTCTTCATAGTTTAGGAGGTCATATTTGCTCCAGGATCAGTTCGTTGGTCGAGAATCCGATGCATGGGCCAAGAAGCCTCCAGGTTCCCGGAAGTATAGCTCTTCGGGAAACTTTTAGGAACATCACTAGATTTGGGGGTGGTTTAGTTTTATGGTTAAGTAGCGGAACCGGGTTGTATCAAGATGAGAAGGGGTCAGGTAGTTCGTGCAATCAGGAGGCAAGTGGCCGTAAGTTGGAGAAATTAGTTCGAAGCATTAGCAGTAGCATGGCTGACAACGAATATCTTAACCCCAGATCATTAGATAAGGTTAGGGGTTCAATGCTGAAACAATTAACCAAGGAGGCTGAAAAGCTACGGTTCCTTCCATTTCTCTCAATGGGCGGAGTCCTGGTACCGGCATTTGGGACCATGTAAGCAATCTAAACCCTTCTGTTGCTTCTGCTGGAGAGTATGCATTCTCTGTCCTATATATTGAAGGGATCTTTTTTATTAATGCATTCTAGGTCTTGGAAGATGCTGGAGAGTCCCCTGGGTAGTGCTGCTCTAAAAGAATTTGTCCCTGTTGATCAACTCCCCTGTGATTCTGAAAATCAAGGGTGTTCCTGTCTCACAGTCCCTGACTTACCCCGAAAAAGATATGCTGTGGAACCTAGAACAGGGATTGAGTTTCCAGTTATGTTGGAGACCGTCCCGGCTGGAGAGAGATGCTCCAGCTTGACTTCAAAGGTCAGTTATCTCCGGATTGCCAACTCAACAATGTGAAAGGTTCTGTTGCAGTGTCAATTGAACAGACTGAGTTATTGCAATATCATATTTCAACTGCCTCCTGCCTTTTATCTAGTATATATAATTTGAAGTATACATTGAATGCGTACTTCAGATAAATTTCTAGGTCTTATTATTTCTTTTGGTGCATAATTTGGCATTATGCACAGATGCAATTTTCAGAATAGATATTAAAGTTAGAGAGCATTATTTGAAGTTCCAAGCTTACTTAGATGATTAGAGAAATTATTTATGTTTGAACAATGTGGGTGGCAACTTCTCATCCACAGAAATGTTAAATAGGGATCCAATCGGCAGAATTTTCCTTACGAATCTGTGACACTGTTCTTTTTGTTCAAATAAGTTTGTGTGATAACGTTTCCATTACAGATCCTTGTGGGTACGGGCTCCCGATCAATGAAGATAATCAAAATAAAGTCCTTGAAGGTTTATGCTTTTGGGTTCTGTGAGTAGATTTTGCTTGTCGTGTAAAGTCTTTCCTTTTACTTCTCGATCATGTCACTAACTGTTGACAATATTACTTTTTTTCCTCAGACATTCACCCGAATTCAGTTTGTGAGAAATTAGGTCCGAGATATGCTTCAATTCCAACTGGAGAGCTTAACAAATGTCGCAACTTTTATGAGGATCTTTTGAGGTGAAGGAGGGATTATTATTACAAATTCCATTGATTCATGTGGCTCTTGTACTTATATCTGCTGCCTATGCCCGATTGTCCTCAATGCAGAGAAGATATTCATATGACTGTGAGGCTGGTTATCAGCTGCAATGGTTTGAAAATCAATGCGGTGAAAGAGTAAGTGACTTAAGTTCATGAACAATATTATGGAGACAAGTCATTACCAACTGTGATGAGTGGGCGTTAGTCCAGAAGAAACCGTAAACACGTAGAGTAAAGCCTAAACATCATGGACCATTATTTAACCTGATGTTGTTTGTCGATTGAAATTTCATTCTTCTTGTCTGCTTCTATTTTTTGCAGCGCCTTTCAAAAGTGTCTATGGAACCGCTTAGAGAAAGTAAGTTACTATCAACAGATATAATCCTCTTCATTTATGCCATTAGTAGCTGAGCTTACTTACGTTGGACTGTGTTCAGACGAACCCAAACACTGACTACCGTTGCCTGAGTAAATTCGGATCAATTTTCCAGCGGGATATACCTTTACCTGTGGTGAGTCTCCTCCCTCCTCCCTCTTTTTCCTCTCATACATTGATATATATGATCTAAATGGTAATTCTCTACCCTGGTTGGCTTCTGCAGGGAACAACTATTGATTTTCACCAGACATCTGATGGGAATCTGATTACAGAAAGTAAGCAGTCTTAAATCCAGATGACATTGGGATTGAGGGACACCGATGCGGCTCACTAAAATATTTCTCTTGCAGTCGGAGGAAATCGCATCGGGGCTGTGAAGAGCAAGGAGTTGTGTAGTAAGTTTGACCCGGAGTTCTCCGCTTACACACTTTCCTCCTAGAAAATTTTGCATGTTTGCAGGACGCCGTCATTACCTGACAAGTTGCTCGAATTATTAAAACTGTCTCAGGAGCCTTCTTTGACATGTATATCGGAGATCTCCCCGTGTCGGAGCAAGCGAAGGAAGAGATAGGTCAAAACGTCGCCGGAATTCTAGGCCGGTGTTAGAACAATCATGGCAGCCTTCATCGCAGGAGGACGCACATTCTATGCAGTCCCAGGTCTTGTTGTTTGTGTCTAAATAAGATCTGGACGCTCGGCCACTCAGGGCTGGGGAAGACGCCTTGGTGGTTCATGTATTTATTATTACACGCCTCTCTCGTAGTATTTGAGATTCACGGATTGTTGTTGTTGTTGCTGTATCCACTGTACCATTTTTAAAGTTGGGAGTTTGAGATCCCTTATTTCTCCTCCTCCGTCAGAAAAAGAGGAATAAAAAGAATCCTTATCATGATGATCCACATATTTCAAAAGAAAGAAACCTCCAGCGAAGAAGCTTCCCGTCTAGTCCAATCCCTCTCTATATAATCGTAGTATGCTTTTTTTTTACTATCCGAATTTATTTATGTACATAATAATAAATACTCATTTTGCGAGTAAATTTTATATTATTTAATACGCGAATGTAAGTATTCCAAGCCTTAAAATTATATTACATATTGAAGACTTAACTTCTCTAAAAGTTTTTTTATGCCAAATTATCCGATTTATCTTAAACTATACTGATTTTTTTTAATTTATCATATCGTTTACATAATATCTTCATATATCATAAATTTACTCCGTTACTTTTTATTTATCCTTTGTCGTCAGTCGTTCGACTAATAGAGATTGATGTGGCGCTGACATGACACTAAAGTTGTCAGTCCCGACCGTCAGAAGATCATTATTTGACGAAATGTCACGATTAATCTCCAAATAAATAAAATCTTTCCAATTATGTCCAAAATCGGCCACCAAATCCTAACCCCCAAATCGGACACAACCCTAAATCCCCAAATCCATCCCCACCATCTCCGACCCACGACCAGCAAGAAACTCATCGACCCACCATCCCCGACCCATCTGTCCGAGCATGGCGTTTGATCTAGACCCTCCGTTCCCGCCACTAATCCCCATGAAATCGACGGTCGTGGATGCTTCGTCAACTCTGGTCAAGCCAAGTATCCCCACATTGCCGGCAAGGAAGCAGAACTAGTCCCTGATGGACACCCTGGTTGAATTCAACTCGCTTCCCTGACTAAGGAATGCCAGGGGCAGGCGGCGGGCGCATCGGTGGGCGATCGCTGCTTGAGCTTTCAAGGGAGGTTGTGGGCGCGGCGGTGGAGCGGGAGGTTCTAGTCTCTCTGGAAACCCTTGTGACAAACCTCGGAGGTAAACTTGTGGAACAATTAAGGGTAGTGTATCAGAAAAGGTCGGGAATAGTGGGTTAGTGGGGAGGTTGAGGATGGTGGGGATGGTGTGTCGGGGTTGATGGGTGAGATTTAGGGGCAGGGTTCGTGCCCGATTTGAGGGTTTATGGTCGATTTATCTTGTGACGGCGAGGCGACTCGTGACGTTAATGCCATGTCTACGCCATGTCAACTTCTGTTTGTCGGACGACTGTCGGAGGATAGATAAAAAGTAACAGAGTAAGTTTGGGATATATGAAGATATTACGTAGACGCTAGGATAAATCAAACAAAGACCAGTACAATTTAGAATAAATAAAATAATTTGACCTTTTTTTATTGTTTATTGAGAGAAAAAGGGCAAAAACACTTAACATCATTAACTGTTATTTTTTAATGCAGGATCAAAACGATTATTCGGACAGGGTAAGACGAAATCCCATCACACTTGGAAAAAAAAGGAAAGGAGAGTGAGGAAGAAAACCGTGTAACAGCTAAAATCAAGAGCTGGAACTAAAAGATTAACCCTAATTGAATTTTGCGTATAAAAGGAGTAGTTGCAAGTGTTTTTTGCTTTGTATAATCTATTTTTTCATTTTTTATTCTTAGTATATCTATTCTCCCCGACGCCCACTCTTTTCAGTTAATCGAACCAAAAGAAAGACGACCCCATTTGCGTAATTTCCCTTACTTTTTTTTTGTTTGAGGGAATAAGTTCTTGTTGTAGCATAATTTAGCGATGTCGATGCCGGAGACTGTGTCCGATGAGTCGTCATCCATCGTCAAGAACAGCGACAAGACGGCGACGACGAGGCGACACGGGAGGGTGGATGAGCTCCACCAGGTCTTTGCCTTTGATGAGGTACTTACTCTCTCCTGTGCTCCATCCCATCCCATCACATCCAGTTGTTCATCTAATGGTTTGATCATGGAGTTTGGAGGTCAGATGGGAGTGTCTTGTCTTTTTGTTACTGATTCTGGCGAGAGTTTGTTCTTTTCTTTTGTTTTTTTTTTTTTTTTGCTTCTTTCTTAGGAGAGGCATTTCCATGTTCTACGACGGCAAATCGAAGTCGTTCACCGGCCTAGCTGACACATCCACCTCTTCCTCTGCCTGGGAGAAGGTCAAGCCCGAGAACGCTTATACCTGCAGGCGCAGGAACCTGCTCGCCTCCGCTCACCTCTGGGACAAACCTCGGGAATTGCCCCTCAGGGGCAATGCCGCTTGCCGTGGTATCTCCAAGAGACCCTCTGCTCAAGCAAGAGCACTTTGGCCTTGGCCATCGCTATGGCCTGCCCCGAGAGCTGCAGCTCCGCCAGCGATGACTCCAGTTCTGGCAACATCTCTGGTTCCCCTTCTCCTGTCCACCTCCCGCCACTTCATCTGCGTACCTGTTAACTCTAATCAATTAGAGTTATATGTCTCATTTACGAGCCTGATTAGTGTTAGATATCCGATACTTATTTACATTTATAATTAGTTTACATGTTACTTTCGATTTAGTCGTGTTGCATGGGTACTTTCAGATTTTGTGGTTTTCAATGTAGGTGAAGGGGTCAACACGAAATGGAAATCGTATTTAAGAAGTTAGCTTGATGGAGGAACGCAAAGAAGACCGGAATGAGAAGTTGCTAAGGGAAGCATTGGACAGAAACATTCGTGTGGTCACACGAAGATTTGATGCGGCCACACGAGAGGCGCAGACTTAGACAGAATGATCAGTGTGGCCACACGAGCGACACAGAAAGGTTGGTGTGGCCACATGAGAATCCAGTGTGGCCACACGAGGTGAGAAGATTTTCTAAAATATTTCTAGAATATTTTCTAATATTTAGAGATTTACCCTAACTATATAAAGAGCTTCAAAGTGATGTTAGGGAGGAGGCGGACCAGAGGAGTGCAGTCGAGAAGGGAGTTCTAGTTTTCTTAGTTTTTGTTTAGGATGAGTTTTACTTTTATTTTTTGGTTTTTCGTCAATCTCGTGATGAACTAAGTTTTTGTTCTAGGGTTATGACGGAACTCGATACGTAGCTGGATTACTTTTGACTCTCTTTGATTTAATGCGTTTAAGACTTCGTTTATTTATTTTATTCTGTGCTTAATGCTTGCGGTTGCCTGATCAACAATCTGTATTGATTTCTTAACCTATGTAAACTCGGGAGGGGAATTTTAGGTTTAGAAGAAGGATAAAATAGCCTAGGTTAACGTCGAGGAATCGAGTTAATTTAACGAATACCATAAGAATATACGTGCTTGTCTTAGGTAGCCAAATTAAGATTGGAACTTAATGAACTTGATTCAACTATTAATTCCCATAGGAATATAAAGGATTTGGCTGGGTTATGTATTTCTCTTGTGTAGGTCGGAAGATGCATAAGAGTGGCTGAGAATCTTAGGTTAGTTGCCAGATTTTGGACAATTTAATGATAAAGAGGGAGTTTAATGATCTGGTGAAATATCGGAAGAAGTCGTGATCCTATGTTTTTCTTATTTGATTAATTCTCGTATTTTCTGCTGTTTAGTTTGTTATTAGTTTATTTTCCTAAATCATTGTTTTACTTGATTTGACTACATCGTGATTATTTATCGTTAATCGCCAGAATATTTGTAAAATAATTATCTGTGTGAACGACTTTTATTCACTGCTCTATTACTTCTGGGACCTGTACCCTTGCGGGACTTAAACCATTCGAAGTGTAACCGGGGATCAAATTATCTGCACAATTTCCCCACGAGGAGCCTTTCGGCTTGGAGGTCCCACCCTGTGGTTGACCTGCATCGACATGCCATTACCGCCGGCCTCAAGCAGCCGAATGGTCGAAGTTGTTAAGCGGGCATGCCGGGGGGATCGCTCTCTTCAGCCTCGCATAATCTGAACGTTATTAACTAGTAGACGGACCAGCATTCGGCCAGAATGCAGCAAAACCGTGCTTAGGGCATGTACCAGTGAGATCATAGTTTTACATGTAACCCGGCTCTCATGTAAGAAGAGGATGCTTCTGAGTACGTCCTCCCCGCAGTAATCTTCATTGCTGAAATCTGATTTGCTTCAGACAAGAAGACCGTACAATATATCAAAAACAGTCATTCCTTAATGGTTAGAGGGATTTTGAAATACAAATCCGGGCACACTTACAAAGATAGATATATCTTGCCTAACAACACGTTCCAGACACTAATTTCTATACAACCATGGACCAGCAGGGGACTTGTTAGGGGCTCTCTACTTTACCCAGACCTATACATACCCATGTCGCTGTTCTGAGATATTACCTCGCCGAACTTGAGGAAGAGCTGTGCGTCCGAGGAGCTCATGGACGGGAAGTTCACCATGTGGGGAGACTTCAAGTTCGAGTACTCATCCATGTAACAAGGGAGCTGGAGGGCCGTGTGGTTCACTGGTAGGATGGATGGCAGTTGCTTTGGAGGCTCTGGCGACGGCACGAGACTCCGGAGCACACGGGCCACTTCATGCATCGTGGGTCGGTCGGATGGCTGCCTCTTGGTGCAGAGAAGGGCGAGCTGGAAGACTTTCTTTACGGCAGAGAGGTCCTTGCACGTCGAGGTTATTTCCGGGTCGGCAGCGTCCATCACGGCATTGCTCTCTGTTTTTGACAGTATCTGCAATGGAACAAAATTATATACAAATTTTTATGTTCATGGTTGATAGATAAATATCAGAGCAATAGGCAGAAAGATGTCGAACCAGCTGAAGCAGGTTGGATTCATTGTCCACGGCTTTCTTCCCGGTGAGGAGCTCAAGCAGAACTATACCAAAACTGTAGACATCTGATTTCTCCGTCAGCCGGGAAGTTCGAGCATACTCCGGATCGATATAGCCTATGGTGCCCATGATGTAAGTAGAAGTATGAGTCTTTGCGGGGCATAAGCTCTTGGCAATGCCGAAATCCGTGAGGTGAGCCTCAAAATCTTTGTCCAAGAGGATATTAGAAGATTTCACGTCCCTGTGGATAATACGAGGACAACAATCGTGATGTAGATAGGTCAGCCCCTCGGCGGCACCAAGCGCTATCTTCAGCCGAGTATCCCAATCAAGCTTTTTCTTCTTTGAGGTGCCTAGGGAAAACAGTAGTACCCACGAAATTTCAGATCGCCTCGGTAACCAGAACAACACAGTTTGCCATGCCATGGAAATGAGGTCGCTTACCATGAAGAAGATCCCAGAGGCTTCCATTCTCCATGTAATCATAAAACAACAGGTTACCAAAAGGAGACAAGGAGTATCCTTGCAGACTGACCAAGTTTCGATGCTTGATGCTTCCAACAGTCTCGAGCTCAGTCTCAAACTCTTTCAAGCTCTGAGGATAGTTAGAATAAAGTCTCTTGATAGCGACCGGCTTGCAGTTCTTAAGAACACACTTATAAACCGTACTAGAAGCACCATGACCAATAATATACTTCTCGCTCAAGTTGTCCGTCATTCGCATGATGTCCTCGTACACATGAAGCGCCATGTTCATATGCAGAATAACAAGCTTCGGTGATGAGTAGCAAACTGTTGATGCAAAGAGACATTGCCATATAAATTAAGATCACTTATCAACCGTTTGCATGATAGAATGGAGAGAAGAGCGCGGGACACACTTGGCTTATCGAGAGTTCCTTCGAAAAATGGCAGAGGATTATGAGGCCGGCAAGCTGCTGCTAAAATCAAGAGGAGAATGAAAAGGGCTCCAAGAGCAATCCCCAGAATAGCCGCTTTGGATATCGTAACTGCCAGATGACAGGGAGAACACTCAAATCAAATACAGGAGAGAACAAGGGATGGAGAGAGACAGAATAGTGACTTCAAACTTACCTCGCTCTGGAGGACGAGCATCGCCACATTTAGAATGGAGCCAATCTCCACAGAGATTGGGATTTCCAATGAAACTATGCAGTTGGAGCATTGGAAAAGGTAATCAATGAAACAATCAGACGGAAAAACAGATATCTGCATGTTTTGGTGGGGAGATGAAAAAACAAACCTGTCGGGCGAAAATATGGAGAAGTTGTTGTTCGTGGGAATCACACCCCTCAAGTTATTGTATGATACATTCCTGTGAGAAATCTAGTTAGCAGACTCTAGGAAAGTAGCTGAGTTCAATAGAGAATGTCATGGAAATAGAACGCACAAGATTGACAGGCTCAGGCAGTTCAGCAATGATGAAACATCCCCAGTTAAATTGTTGTATTCCAGCCTCCTGCCACACATAGCTTACATATTTATGGTCCATGAAATGAATCAGTAAACAGAAACCGAGACAAATGTGTGGTCCCAGAGAACTAAGACAAAATGACCGAGTAACAGAAATAAAATGACATCAGAGTGGAAACAACAAACATTTGAGGCAAGCTAAGAAGATCTTATTGTATTTGTGAAATACCCAATTCGAAAGAAAAGAGAGCACATACAGCGAGAACATGTTCTGGAGCTGACTTAGCTCCTGAGGTATGTACCCAGTAAGCCGATTATATGAAAGGTCTCTGCAAAACAGATAATGTAAGAGGCATAATAAACGTATGGATTTCCCTTCACAAGCCGCTGCCGCCTTAAGATTACAGAGAACAAGAGAAAGCAACTTAAGTCACGTCAAGCATACATGTCCATCACGCTTCTGAGGTTGCCAAACTCGGCAGGAATGAATCCGGAAAGAGAGTTCCAGCTTAAGTTCCTACACATTTTATTTTACATTAAAAAATCAGGACTTTCAAGAATGAGGCACCAAGCACTAGTAATGCCATGTAGAACTTACAGCTTTAATAAATGTTCCAAGTCACCAACGGAAGAAGGAATGGAGCCACTAAGTTGATTGTTGGAAAGATCCCTAATGGAATTCAGAATGGTCGTTATTTACACTGAAACTATGCTGGCCAATAGGATGAAGATAACAGTAGAAAGTGGGAACTCACAAAATATCCAAATTTCCAATCCGAGAAAGCTCTATGGGAATGGAGCCCCTCAAATAATTTGAGGAGAGGTTGCTGCAATTCATCCAAACAAATGACTCTGACCACATTAGCCCCAAAGCACCACGTCGAAGTGTGTATCGCAATTCAATTAAGCATAAACTTACAGTTTGGTCATTATCTCCAGTTTCAGGAAAGAACGTGGAATTGTCCCATTCAACTTGTTACCATGAAAATTTCTGAACAAGGAAAAAGAAGATAAGCCCCTGAGCTTGCAAGAAGAGTTTATTAGCTTCGAAAAGAGCACAGGTGTAAAACACAACATACAGGCTGTTAAGATTTGTGCACGAGCTAATGTTATCAGGAATGGGACCCTCAAGATGATTATTGGCAAGATTTCTGAGGAAGTAAGAGCAACAAAGATCCATGAATAACAGTGCTTAGAAACACAAACCATAAATTGCAATCTTAATAAAGAAGCTTCCAAGTTCAAGATCAATTTACAGGTCAAACAAATCGGTAAGCTTCCCAAGCTCAGACGGAATCCTTCCAGTTAGCTGATTATCATTCAACTCCCTGGAGAAAAGAGAACAACTTAGACAAACGGTCGCCAGGAAGACACTTGAGTAGTGACCCCACACCAAGGCAAAAAATGCAGCTGCAACTTAAGGTACATTACAAGTAATGAAGCTTTGACATATTCCCGAGCTCCGGGGGAATCTCTCCAATTAACTTGTTACCATGTAGATACCTGGGAAACAGAAAGTCACTGATCATGCAAGGATTTCGCAAGACAAGCAAGCTAAATAAGAATAAATTTTGCACCACAAGGAAAAACAAGAAAATAGTATACTAACAATTTCTCAGTGTACGACAAGTTACCCAAGATCGGAGGAATTCGTCCAGTCAACAGATTGCAGCTTAGATCTCTGACAAGTAATGGCAAGACAAATGATAAAATAAGGGCTGTGAGCAAGCTACTACTAGTTCAACAAGGAAGAAGAGGGAAAAGAAACATTGCCACTCACAGGACTGCAAGTGCTTGCATCAGACCAATGACAGAAGGGATTTCCCCTGTCAGCCGGTTACCTTGTAATGATCTGGGGACAATGAAAACATATAATTAATGGAGAATGAAATAAACATAGATCAAATTTATCGATGATACAGGATCGTTTCAAATACACACAAGGTGGCCACTTGCAAGAACCCAATGTTGAAAGGAATTTCCCCAGTCAACTGGTTGTAAGACAAGTCCCTGACACCCGCACATGAGATTAGATTTCACAGGAAGCAACATTGAGAAGATAACAGTTCCCAGGTTCCAGCAATACGTACAAGACCTGGAATGCAGTACAGTTTCCAATACTCTGAGGAATGCTTCCAGTTAAGCTGTTGTTCTTGACATCACTGACAAGGCAGAGCATGTAATGAACACAGGCCAGGATCCGAGAAACAACAAAAATATACTTATAATTAATACTCACAAGTACCACAGGCCAGTCAACTGGCACATATCCGAAGAGAGCGTACCCTCCAGATTGTTTCCCCGCAAGCCACTACGCCAAGTTTAAAATGCATGCATTAGATTGTAGGATCATAGGGCCAGGCAAATGGGACAAAGTAATATCGGCCATGTGGAATCTCACAGGTACTGCAAAACTTCATTCCAGTATATAAGCCTTGGAATCTCGCCACTGAGGTTGTTCTGGGCCAGGTCTCTAATTATTTGGAATTACAGCTACATCAGTTGCGAACACTTACACAGGCACACAATATTGAAAATAAAAAAAGGCAGTCAGGTCCATACAAAACTTTCAGATTTGGAATTTGAGATAGCGTTGAAGGAATAGGCCCGATCAGCTGATTATTCTTCAAAACCCTGAATCCATCCAACCGACAATAAGAAAGTTGAGCAGAGTTCCCCGATGGTCTATAAACATAATCTAGGAGATGAGAGCTTACAGGAATTCCAACTGCTTCAACTTCGAAATCGAAAATGGGATGTCACCATATAGGTCATTGAAAGATAAATCGCTGGTGATTTACCGGTATGGTTTAAGAACAAAAGCAACGAGAGAACAGTCACGAACCCGTGAAACAGATCAAATCACAAAGCGGTTTTCTTTAGGGAGACAAACTCACAGGCTTCCTAGGGAGGTACATTCACCTATCTCATCCGGAATCTGCCCCAAGAGCCGATTCCTACTGAGGTCACTGTCCACATTCAATTTCACATCAGCCAAATCCAAAGGAACTCACTTATATAGTAATCCAAAAAAGTAGTGCGACATCCAGAATCTGACACTACCAATCAAATTCCACAATTGGGTGTAATCTAAGCTTAAACCAAACAATCAGCAAGGAATGCATCATAAAAATTTTAGAAGCAACTTGAAAGGAAGAAAAAAAATGCACTGGATGCAGCAATAAACAGTAAGCAATCATAAGATGGTAAAAAGGTAACACAATGAATCATTACATGGAAACAAGGCCTTTAAGATCTCCAATTGCGGGTGAGATTTCCCCATCAAGATTCAGGCCGGAAAGATTCCTGCCACGAGGTCAAAAAATGAATCATCCTAACGATGAATAGAAAAGGATAAAAGGAAAAAGTTGAGCAGCGAAGAACATCCAAGGAGGATTCTCACAGGGCAACGACATTGAAGGTGACATTATCACAAGAGACCCCTCTCCAAGAACAGTAGTCTGAAGAAGCCGAGCTCGTCCAGTCATACAGGATGTTGTCTCCATCCCTAAATGACTTCCTCATCTCCAATAAGGTGGCTCCTAAAACACGAGAGCACATCAACCCCAACCAAAGTGACTGATAAGACAACACGATAAATCGACACTTCACATGGGATTACACCCTCAAGCAACAACAACAACAAACATCAAAATAACACCACTTCGGTTATAGCTTGTCCACCTCCAACAGTACCTCAAAGAGAAAAGGTACACTTTCATTTTGACAAGGGAAAAAGAGTAAAAGGTGTAAACATTGGAATCAAGCACCCGACTTCGTCAAAGAGAACGGCACCAGTTGAAAACGGCGGGGGACCAAAATCAAGTTAGAAGGGAGAAACCCATTTGAAGAAAAGGAAAAAAAAAATAAGGAAATCTTAGCGGCTGGTCAAAAGGATTAAACAAAACAAACATCCCTCAACAGGGCTGACCGACTAATAAAAAATGCACTTAAAATTATACAAATAAACTAATCAGTTCCCCCAAGACAGACAACAAGGTGGGATCATTACCGTCATCAGAGTCCACCACTCCAAAGCTCGAACCAGCCACAAGCACAGCAACCAAGAGGAACAACCACCTGAACTCCATTTCCCAACACCTCCTTCCTCCTTACTCGCCCACACACATATCCTTCAACCAAGAAGGCTTCCTCCTTTCAGAAAACCCAGGAGACACTCGTCACCGACATTGGTGGGAAACCAGGCAAAGTGAGCGACAACCAAAACTGAAGAACTAGGTCGGAGAGAGGAGTATTCCTGTTAGGTTGGTTTGAATCATAAGAGGGCCACCATTATCAGACACAAACCCCTCCTCTGTCCTAAAGCCTTTGTCACTACTCTCCCGTAAAAAACCAGATGGGGTGTTCCTTTCTCTCATTTATTATTCGGCCATTTCTCTCCCTTCCCCTTCGTTTTAACCCCCTCTGAATACATTCAGACGGTAGTCTGAAGACATTAGCTTCTTCTTTTCACTCGTTCCATCACATCACTCTGCAACACACAACAACAGAACAGACCCCTCACCCCCACCATCCCACACCTTCCCCCCCCCCCCCCCTTCCCTCTCTCCCTCTCTCTCTACCTCAACAAAATTAAATCTTTTTCATCTCAAATAGCATGGAAAACTAAATGCTCCTTACCCAGAAGGAAAAAACCCCATATCACTTACTTCCCTGAGGCAGTGTACGTAAATGAGTGTATATACAAAATATATATGAATTAGGACGCAGCTACTGAGCTGTAAAAGAAACCCAAAAGTAGTGATAGAGGGGGGGGGGGGTAATAATAAGACCAAAAGGTATTGAATGATGAGGATGGGGGGAGGGAGAGTTCGTGTTTTTGATATATAAAAAAACAATTTTCAGTTGCAAAATATGGGAAGGAAATAAGACAGGTGTACAAAAGTTAGAAAAATGGGATGGGAGGGAGGAAAGGATGAGGACCCCATCTCATCTGCCAAGCTGCTGTGCTGTCCCCCCTCCCCCCCTCCCCTCCCAGCCCTTCCCCCTTCCCTTTCCCTTTCCCTATCACTACACTATTCACCACAACCATAGCAATAGTCATAGCCCTCGTCTCCATCCTGTCTCTGTTAAAAATTTCACAGTACTCCCAACATAATACGGCCACCTAAATACTTAAGCACGTGACTTGGCTACATTATGGCAATCTCTTCCTATCAAATATAAAGATATTGAATTGCGGGTGGCGTGAGTGAGATGGATGGGTGATGGGATTTTTTTGGGGAAGGGGTGGAGGGGGGAATGGCATAGCCCTGTAACATGAAAACAAAGTGGGGTCACTTTTCTTAACACCCCCCCCCCCCCCCTCAAATTTGAAGTTCTTTTTCGGGGGGTAAAAACAGAAGGAAGGGGAGGAAAAAAAAACCCATTTGGGGCTTCCAGTTGGATAGCAACTTACTCTTACCATTTTCTCTTCTCGGGTCTTGCTTTTTTTTCCTTAATTTCTTAATTGTTTTGTTTTGGGTTTTTATGTTCCACATTTTTCTTCTTATTTTACAATTACAAAATTATATTTATTAATTATACAAAATCCATATTATATTTCTTTATAAGGAAGTAAGAGAGTTGGGGGGGGGGGTGGTTTGGAACCTTAAGGTCACGTCTAATCAGTGGATTCCTTGTTCATTTATTAAACCCATGGCACTAAGAGAGAGATCGGACAGACAGCGTAAGGTCAAGGTCTGGGTCGGGGCACAAATCTGGTCTCATTCCTAGTAAGTAGTAGTAATAATAAACAAGACGGCGAAATTTCACTGACACTAAAATCCCCTAAACTACACCAAAAATAACCCCCCCAATCCATCATCTCGGGTTCCGTCGAAGAATCTACAAGTGGAAAATGTTTCGATACAGAAGAAATTACGTTTTAACTATGACCCTGTGATTACACCCCCCCCCCCCCAAGACGGACGGTGGAGATTAATTAGCTGTTGGGACTGAGTCCGGGGTTAAGTGGGCCCCAGCCCAATGGGCCCATCGGTCTAAATGCCAATCCATCATCATGTCCCCTGTTGTTGTTGTTCGAACATTAGATTAATTTAAAAAGAAAAAAAAAACATTGTTTGTGGAAATTTAATTATGGGCAAACAAATATATCTGCTCTCTCACAAAGTTTATCCGGCAAAGCATTTGGAATACATGAGTAAATCATGATTAGGTGGGGAGATCACGACGAAATAGTTCTCATGGGAATATTAGAAATTACCCAAACGCCCTAAAATCACCACCCCCTTTAAAGCGAACGAGCATGAAATGATCATTATTGTGAGACAGATTTTTCATTTTATATTAAAGGAGGAGGATGACGATGATGGCGATGGTGTCCTCGGGAAATGAACCTCCGAGTCGTCGGTTGGTCGGAGGGGGGTGATGACGACGACGACGACGATCGTGTGTCCAAACCCCGCCCCCTCCATTTGGCCTTTTCTTTTTCTTTTTTTTTTAAATTATAAATTTTTTTTTTAAGAATCGAAATCGGGATGTACGAATAATTTAATTTGATTGGACAGAATGAATGAGTTAGGGGGAATTTGTCGGAATCAAAGACGGCATAAAAAGTGTTGGTCTTAACAACCCCAACTAAATTTCAAATAATAATAATAGCATAAATCATCCCTCGTATTTTTTCCTATCTCTCTCTCTCTCTCTCTCTCTCTCTCTCTCTCTCTCTCTCTGTGGCAAGCAATAATACAGTTTGTTCATCTTCTTAGGGAAGTAAGGGAATGAACTCCGTCCGATCTACTTTTTTTATTTTTTTTTTAATTTTATAAAAAAATAAACACCATAGTCCCGGGGATGAGATATTATCGGGTTTCCAATAGCTATGTGTTATTTATATATATATATATATATATATTTTTTTAGGTGGGAGAGGGAGGGGGCTGGCTGGAGGAGGGATCACGTGCCCAATTAATTTTTAATTTTTGTGGGGGGTGGGTGGCCCCCATCCATCCCACCCTTTCCTTTCATCTGAAAAATTTTAATTACACCCTCTGCTCCTATTCCCTCAAAATATATGCCTCCCTACCGTCCTTTCCCTTTTCTTTATAACTATCCCCTCACCTTATTTTTTCCTAAAAAATTTCCACGTTTTTATATTTAAAATAAGCTATTATAGTTTAGCACGGCTTTTTTATCCGTTCGAGCTTTGGACCCATGATTTAAGGTTAGACGGATTTTTTTACCCAATTTTTATATTATATTAGAGATTTTGAATGAGCGGGATTTGAACAATGATGCACTCATACCATATTGAAATCTTACCTCATAACTAAAAGCTTAAGATAGATAATGTTTAATTGATATTATATAGTTTTTTGTCATATACCCTATAAATAAATAGACAAAAATACATGAAAGAGCCTTTGGATAATGTTCTTGGAATGTCGGATAAGAACAAGTCGGGCAAACAAGACGAGAACAAATCGAAGTAGTTTATTTTATTTCTTAAAATAATAGATCATCAGGGGGATGCTTTTTGTTTTAGAGTTTTCTCGAAAGAGAAAACGTTTATTTTTCTTGCTAGTAGTTAAACGGGTGTTCGTTTCTGCGAATTTGACGAAGATCAGTATGTTTTCACATTACCGCCGCGTCAGTTGGTATCAGAGCAGGTCATTGCGGAAGTAATGTCGGATAACAACAGCGGATGCAACAATCATCTCGCTGTCAGAGAACGAGGGATACAAGCTTTGTGGACAGCGCAATGGGGCCTCGAGAAAGACGTACAGGAAATTCGACGTGCGATATTGGCGCTTACAAATCATTTCGATCAATTGGAGGCAACTCTGAGCAGGAGGGTCGAACCGGCCACAGAGGAATCAATATCACAGTCGACGAGTTGAGGATCCTACTCTAAAGGGAGATAACAATCGTCGTCAAGAAATCCTAGAGGGATCAATCTCTGATGAGGGCTTAGGGGACTATGTTGAATTCGAAATTCCACGGAGGGAGCCTTATGGACGTGGTTATTGTGCTAATAGGAGAGTTAATCAAGGTTATCGACAACCACGTAATTATGGTGGGGAAAACATTCAAGAACGTGAGGATCATGCGAGACGCGATAATTTCAGGCTAAGGGCTGACCTACCAACCTTCGACGAGAGTATCGACATTGAAGGTTTTATTGACTGGGTAGCCAAGGTGAATCATTTCTTTGATTATATGGAAGTACCTGAGGACCCGCGCCTCAAACTGGTGGCGTACAAGTTGACCGGTGGAGCATCTACATGGTGAGAGAGGGTACAGGATGATTGACGACGAGAAGGAAGGCAAAGGTGTCGACTTGGAAAAGATGCAAAAGCCCTTGAAACGTCGATTCTTACCGGTAGATTGGGAGCAACATTTGTTTCATCTCTCTCAAACTTGTGCCAAGGCCAAAGGAGCGTGCATGGATATACAATAGAATTTATGCAGCTAGGAGAGCAAAATAATTTGAACGAGTCAATGGCGCAATGAGTTTCAAGATATCTGAGTGGGTTACACAGATCAATTCGAGAGAGGATAGTGTCCAAATGATATCTACTTTGACTTATGCCAAAAACTTAGCGTTGAAAGCAGAGTCATTGAAACAATGAAGAGAGATGGCAGCCTAGGAGGAAGCCTTGGCCCGATGCGGATGAAGGGGAAATATCCAGTAGAACAGAGGAAGAGATTAGCAGAGTCGAAAAGAAGGCAGCTGAAAGAATAACCGGAAAGAAAACACTTGATTCGGAAGTGACGAACCAAACAATCCTTATGCCAAGCCGATCCTTGGAAAATGTTTTAAGTGCAACCAGCCGGGACATCGTTCTAACGACTGTCCAAGACGAAAACAGTTGGCGATTATTGAACAAGGAGAAGATTCATGCTCAGGGGAAGAGGAAGAAATTTGTTGTGATCCTGATGAATCTGATGAAGAGCGGCAAGTTCGTGTAGTGCGGAAAATAATGCTCGCACACAAAGGGAAGAGGAATCGCAGAGACAAAAGTTGTTTCAAACTAGGTGTACCAGTAACGGAAGCAGGTGTGATGTGGTTATCGATGGGGAAAGTCAAGGAAACTTCATCAGCAAATCCGTACTCGGAGAGTTACACCTCATTCTAGAAAAACACCCACACCCTTATAACATTGCGTGGATTCGTTAAGGAGGAGAGATTAAAGTGGTAGAGAGGTGCATGGTACCTTTCTCGATTGGAAGGTATAATGATGAGATTTATTGTGATGTCCTTGATGGGCTAGTTGCATGTGAAGTACTCCTCGGAAGACCGTGGCAATACGATGTACCTACACAACACTTGGGGTACGAGAACGTCTACAAGTTAGTTAAAGATGGCGTGAAATTTACGTTAACCCCACTAAAAGAGCAGCGTGATTAGACCGACAAGAAAAAGGGGAAGACTTTGGTGATGTTTGTTCATTCTTCGAGAGAATTGGAAAGATACTTGAAGGTCTCACGAGAAGTACATGTATTGGTAGTTTTAAGGATGTAGTGGAAAATTCAGAAAAAATATTGTGATCCCTGATAAAGTGCATCAACTTCTGGAGGAATTCATAGGGATCATGCTTGAAGAGTCGCCAAGAGGTTTGCCACCTTAACAAGACATCCAACATCAGATAGATCTTATTCCAGGAGCAAGTTTACCGAACTTGCCACACTACAAAATGAGCCCGAAGGAGAATGAGATTCTTCGAGCACAAGTGAAAGAGCTGCTACAAAAGGGCTATATCCAAGAAAGTATGAGTCTGTATGCGGTCCTGGCCCTCCAAGAAGGATGACTCCTGGCGAATGTGTGTCGATAGCCGAGCTGTCAATAAAATTACTATCGAGTATAAATTTTCCATTCTGAGGTTGGAGAACTTTTGGACCAATTGAGTGGCTCAACTATCGTTTCAAAAATTGATTTGCGTAGCGGATATCATTAGATTCGGATTAGACCAGGAGTTGAGTGGGAGACCGCATTTAAAAAACGCGAAGGCTTATTCGAGTGACTCGTTATGCCTTTTGGCTTATCAAATGCACCCAGTACTTTTATGTGACTCATGAATCAGGTACTTCGACCTTTCATTGGCAAGTTCATTGTTGTCTATTTTGACGATATTCTTATTTACAACAAAGCGGAGGACGAACACTTGGAGCATTTACAAGAGGTACTGGCGGGTTTACAACATAATAAATTATTTGTCAACTTAAAAAAATGCATTTTCATGTCCGAGAAGTTATTGTTCCTTGGCTTTGTTGAGGGAAGAGAAGGAGTTCAAGTTGATGAAGAGAAGATCCGGATGATTCGTGAGTGGCAGACACCTCATACAATTCGAGATGTGAGAAGCTTTCATGGCCTCACTACGTTTTATAGGCGTTTTATTCAAGATTTTAGCACTATAACAACCCCGATCATAGAGTGCTTAAAGAAAGGAACATTTCATTTGGGGGAAGAAGCGGAGAGGGGCTTTGTGGCGATAAAGGAGAAGCTATGTTCAGCCCCCGTTCTTACATTGCCTGATTTTAATAAACTCTTCGATGTCGAATGTGATGCTAGCGATGTGGGTATTGGAGCCGTCCTTTCACATGAGAAGAGACTCATTGCATTTTTCAATGAGAAATTGAGCTAAGCTAGAAGAAAGTGGTCCACATATGATAAGGAATTTTATGCGATAGTGCGCGCCTTAAAACAATGGAAACATATCTTGTTGGGAAGTAGTTCATTTTGTATTCTGATCATGAGTCATTAAAATATCTTAGCAGCCACAAATAATCAACAATATGATGCATGCTCGGTGGTGTGCGCATCTTCAAAAGTTTCCCTTTAATTTGGTGCATAAGTCGGGTCCATTGAATCGAGTGGCTGATGCCTTGAGTAGAAGGGCAACGTTACTAACTACCCTTAGTTGTGAAGTAGTGAGATTTGAGTGTTTAAAAGAGTCATATGCCAATGATGAAGATTTTTTAGACATGGGAAAAATTGCAGCGGGGACTTCCTATGAACGACTTTCAAATTGTAGATGGGTTTTTGATGAAGGGGAACCAACTTTGCGTTCCTCGAATATCTTTGAGGGAGAAATTGATCAGAGACTTACATGGGGTGGGCTGGTCGGTCATTTGGGACGAGAAAAAACGACATTGTCTGTCAAGGGGAGATATTTTTTGCCTCGACTAAGGCGAGATGTAGGAAAATTGGTTCGACGATGTAATATTTGTCCGATATCAAGGGACAAACTCAAAATACCGGTTTATACACTGCTTTACCAATTTCGAAGAATATTGGAAGATTTATCTATAGACTTCGTTCTTGGAATGTCGCGTACTGAGCGAGGATTTGATTCGATTTTTGTGGTTATGGATAGGTTCTTAAAAATGGTTCATTTTATAGTATGTAAAAAGACCTCCGACGCCACGCACGTCGCCCGACTGTTTTTTAAGGAGATCGTCCGACTACATGAGGTTCCAAAGACGATCACCTCGTATCGAGACTACATGTTTCTAAGTCATTTTTCGAAGAGCTTATGGTGATTATTTGGGTCATCTTTGTACTATAGTCGCACCGCACATTCTCAAAAGGATGGACAAACCAAGGTCAATAATCAGACTTTAGGCAACTTGATTCAAAGCATACGTGGGGAAAAGCCGAAAGTGTGGGACTTTGCTTTAGCTCAAGCAGAATTTGCTTACAATAATGTTGTCCATTCTTCTACGGGCAAGTCTCCTTTTTCAATTGTTTACTTGAAGCCTCCAAAACATGCGTTGGATTTGTGCGAATTGCCACGTTCCAATAAAAGTAGTATTCCAACATAAAATTCGACAACATAGATGCACTATACTATGGCTGCAGTAAAGTCAAAATTGGAAGAGTCTAATGCTAGATATAAAGAATCGGCATATAAACATCGGCGTTTCGAAGAGGGGGAAGAAGTGATTATTTTTCTGCGAAAGGAACGAATTCTTATTGATCAATACAACAAGCTACAGTAGAAGAAATATGGTCCGTTCAAGATCATTAAACGGATCAATGGCAATGCTTATATTGTCGATCTTCCGAAGTCCGTAAGTATTTCGTCGACATTCAATGTTGCTAATATTTACCCCTTTATCCTGACGATCAGCCGCTTTACTGCGACAATTACTCGGGGACGAGTTTTTCCCAAGGGGGAGGTACTGACGTGGATGACGTAACTGAAGATTTTCTCGGAAGGTCGGATAGGAACAAGTCGAGCAAACGAGACGAAAAGAAATCGAAGTAGTTTATTTTATTTCTTAAAATAATAGATCATGAGATCTTTTTGTTAGTTGCTTTACTTTAAAAAAAGAGAACCAGGGCCATGAGGACGTGGATGTTTTTTGTTTTGGAGTTTTCTGGGAGGAACAAACATTTATTTTTCTTGCTCGTGGTTAAACGATCGTTCATTTCTGCGGATTTGACGAAGATTGGTCCGTTCTCATGTTACCGACGCGTCAGGAAGAAACTTCCAACCATAGGTTTATTAGTGATTTAGTTCAGTTTAAAGACTGTTTAGCAACAGAAATTCTGGGCCACAGATCTCAGCCTAATCTGTGGATCGACGGTCCAGAACAAAAGCCCAAGGATAGAAAATCTAGGAAGGATGTGACCACGGATACACACCAGGCGAAGACTTGGTGAGCGAAGGGATTACCAGGCGACGGGCGACAACAGGTCGGCGAAGTGACAAGCGACAGTCAGACTGGGCGAAGGCCAATGGGCGAAACGGTCGATCAGTCAGCTGTTAAAGAAGGCTCCAGAAGATCTCGAGATCCGGAAGGAGATTGTTGCCAAGTTTGCTCATATGGAAAGGAGATATTCCATGGAAACTGGCAGCAAAGGAAGCGTAATATATATGCAATATTACATTACCGTATATACGTAAGTCTAGTTTAGTATAAATAGTTGTTCTTAGGCATTGTACACATACACATCAATACCTCTCTACAAACGGACTTATATTGTCATATTTTATCTTCTCAAGCATTCCAGCGTTCAAGCTCTCTTTGTGCTCCTGCGTTCCTGCTCATTTTTGAAGGCATCGTTAATGGCATCCGTAAGTGCTCCCGCTTAAGGCTGCCCATCCGTTGTCATCCCTTTCTTTCTTTCATTTCATACGACGACCACACATTCAATGAATCCTCCGGGCATCAGTTGTCCGTAGTGCCAGAGATTTCCGACGTGTTTGGATCCGGCTTGTCCGCGGTCACTTCCAGAGCGAACACGCCTTTGGCGACTACAGTGGGAGCAACTAGGCTAACATGATACCAACGACTCGATCTGGTCTTATCACAAACAATCTCGGAGGCAACAACTCCAATGAAGAAAAGAGCAGCGATGGACGTAGCTCAAATCCAGCCTTGGCTGAAGAGTTATCGGCTATCACGAGTACTCTCCAACTATTAATGGAGAAGGTCAGCGCTATCGACCAGAAACATGATGCCTTCAAGGAGACGATCAACTCCAAGATGGAGGCTGTTTTTCAAAACCTCGGGACTGTGTCAGGGGGACCATCAGGCAGCCCCGCAGAAACAGGGGAGAATCACCGACCTGGCATCAGCAAGATTACTATTCGTGCAGAGCGGTAATCACTAAAGGAAAAATGAAGGTTGACAGTGAGGATATCCCTACCTTCATTAGTCCTGGAAAGACAATGTACAATAACCCGCCACTTATGATAAACGATGGCAAGAGGATAGTGCAACAAGTCCATCATACAGCAAACCAATTTCCATTCCGGAGAAGGGAAGAATTCGTCAGGCCCGCAGAGAGCGAGTTTGTTCGCCCTGTAGAGGATCAAAGATATTATGAGTATATTCCCCAACTGGTACAAAGGAAGGAAACAACAATCCCCGAAATCATCCCACCGCCAGGGCTTTCGCCCGATATCAGATACTAAGTTACGCAATTAGTCGAACGGACGATCCCTGGAACAGATGACACAAATGAGATTCATCTCTATCGGGCCCCTTATCCTGAAAACATCGATCATGACTACCCTTTTCCGAGGGGGTACCATGTTCTTGAATTCGCCCGCTTTTCGGCGAAGAAGGGATTTCGCCTATTGAACACATTGCCCGTTTCACCCACCAAGCTAGGGAGGCTTCCGCGAATGCTTTCTGGAAAATACGTCTGTTTCCAAGCTCTCTTACAGGAGCTGCTTTCATGTGGTACATAAACCTTCCCCATAATTCAGTGAGAAACTGGGAGAACATGCAAGTCCAGTTCACGCTGGCATTCGCCCAGACTAATCCAACAGTGACCCTACAAGACCTTACTCATATGAAATAGTAGCCAGGCGAACCCGCGGCTGTATTTCTAAATAAATTGAGGAAGGCACGACTGAGGTGTAAAACTTCCATATCTGAAGCTGAGCTTATCGCTATCGCCTAGGATTCCCTCCTTCTTCGCCTGAGAAAGAAGCTGGAGGGATAAATGTTCAAAGACTGGAACGAATTAGCCAGAAAGGCTATTCGGTACGAGAATCTCCTTAGGGAGAAAACTTAGGCGAAAGGGAGTTTGATAGCGGGACCTTTGGTAACCTATCAGGCTAAACCAGTCATAGACATAGACGTCGCGGAGTATGTGAAGAGGCAACCTTTGACATGCGACGAATTAGCGAAAAAGAACTTTCGGGCCAAAGCATCTCCTAAAACTCAGGAAGAGAGAAAATACTCCGTCGATGAGTCGAAAGGGGACGAGATCTTTGAGTTTAGGCTGCAAAACGGTCGGATTCGACTAAAATCAGGCCATAGAATTCCTCGTACTGACAGAGAAAAGTCGAGGAACATCTGTAAATGGCATGGGTCTTTACCAAGGACTGCATCACGTTTAGAAATTTGGTGCAGGACCTTATTGAGTCTAAGAAGCTCCGCTTCCCAGATTCACAGGATCAGACGTTAACAGAGTCACATCCCTTTGATGATTTAATCGATGTGAGTACCCTTGACGTTAATTGTTTAACCACTTCTCCCTCACTAATACTGGAAGGGAAAGATCAATCACCTGAGACTGGTGAGACGCTCATAGCCAATATGCTGTTCAAGCGGCTTGTGAGCAAAGGAATTTTACTGTGCCCTGCTGAGTTAAAGGGGATGCGACACGATCGTTGCCGTTGGCACATGGATTCCACGCACACCTCTGGTAAGTGACATACCTTCAGGAAATACTTGCTGAACGAAAGAAAAGCTGGCTGGTATGACCTCAATCGCCTTGAAGAGATGGCGGTAGGAATCCATAGTGGTCCGAGAGTATACCAACATGGGGATAAGCACTTGAAACAAATGAGTCATCCACAGAAAGAAAACAAAGGGCTTTGTACTCCTGAGGAGCTCATGCGACAGGGACTTGAAGGAGAAAGCGAATCAGGGCGAAAAGAAACCCACACAAAGAGGGTCCTCAGGCGGCGGGCCTCAGATTGCCTCGGACCTCAACAGGCGAAAGAAAGTCTAGAATGACCAAACCACCCTCGAGGCGATGAAGAAGTGATGAGAAATGGCACATCAATTGCGTTTCTAACAGCTGACATACTTTGCTCCAGGTGCAAACCGATAGCAGCTCACAAAGTACTCATCACCTAGATGTGTCAGCTCTGCTGCAACCAATACTTCTTGTTTCTAGCTGGAGTAGCATTTGAAGGCAAGATCAAGCTAGAAAAGGTCGATCCTCCGTCAGGTAACCTGTCCGACTCCGAATTCACTCATTACTCGGAGGCTTCGCCTAAAAACGATTTCAAAAGGGGTTATGACCTACATAGAAGGGAGTTTGTTCATGTTGATAATCGCCTGCAACATCACGAGAATTCACGCTTTATCCGTGTACCTGTCTTCCAAATATAGGGACATGACAGAAAGTGGGCACGGGAGCACAACCTCAGGTACCCATCGAGAAAACCAGGAAACGCAGAGACAGATGGGCGCGACGTGCCGCAGAGAAATGTGCTAAGCCAGCAGTCCCTAATGCCCAGAAAAGCAAGGAGCTGAGTGAAAGTGACCTCGCATCCAATTCGTTGAGCGACTATACTCCACTTCAATCCGGGACTCCACCTGAGGCGAATGAAGCTCCTTGCAATGTCCTTATGCTACCGGCTGAATTTGCCAATAGGGAAGACAGTCAACCGAAAGGTAGGCTAATTCCATCCTCTGAATTTAACATTCCTACTAAAATACCTCGGAATTTTCCACATAGGTGGTGCCCTCTATGGCAATGCGGAAACACGTGTTTCCCCTCCATATTCGAGCGGCAATCAATTTGTGGTGGTATGCCGAGTTCTCATCGATAACGGGGCGACCATCAACCTACTACCCTTTGAAGCTTACAAAAGTTTAGGGGATGACATAGCTGAGCTTGGAGAAACTGACGTAAGAGTTAGTGGATTCAACGGAATTACCTCCTCTTGCTTGGGAGTAGTTTCTGCAAAACTCCAAGTAGGAATGCATGAAAAGAAGCCGGCTTTCTTTTAATGCTCTTCTTGGGAGGGATTGCTCCACAAAGCGGGCGCCATACCCTCTACTCTTCACGAAGAGGTTCTACTGTGGGAAAAACACGGTTTGGAAGTTATTTTTGGGGAAGCGAACGAGAAATCTAACATACCTTATGTCTGCGCAGGAGCAGTTAAACAGGGGAAAGACATGACCTTAAAGCAGAGATATGTTATGGGAGACCCAAACGTCGGCCCTCTAAACGACACAGGCTATGAGTTCCTAGTTTTGTACGATGGACCACCCTTGGCACCACCTCAAAATCCAATTATCCCGACAGGATGGGGCGATGAGCTGCAGCTCGACGCCAAACAAGATCTTATCCTTTGGAAAATGACATGTATGAAGCCGGGATATGAGACGACAACAGCACTCAACAAACTGAGACGGACTTGGAGCCCGAAAGACTCCTCAACCAATCCACATCCAATGGAGAGTGAACAAACTGATCCAGTAGTCGATGTCCTAGAGAGATTAGCTAGCTACAGGACATTTAGAATAAATGAGACTCGATGTAATTCGTCTCCTTCAGCATGCCAGGACATGCTTAACATTTATTCAAATAATAAAGAAGTCCCTAACACTTCTGTTTTTCCATGTGATCCGTTAAAAGAAATAAACTTGGGAACAGCTGATTCACCGCGTGTTACATATCTCAGTTCGCTCGTGAACGAAGTAGAGGCGTGTAGCATAAGCGAAATCCTTCACACTTACCAGGATTGCTTCGCTTGGGATTACACCGAGATGCCAGGTCTCGGCCGAGATTTAGTCGAGCATCGACTCCCGACGTATAGCAATATCAAACTTGTAAAACAAACCCCGAGAAGGATGTCGCGGGAAGTAGCCCAAATGGTCTATGATGAGATTAAGAAGTTGTTTAAAGCCGGATACATAAGAACAGCTAAATACGTCGACTAGATCTCCAGCATAGTGCCTGTCGTCAAGAAAAATGGAAAGATCGGAGTCTGCATAGACTTCCATGATCTAAACAAAGCAACACCCAAAGATGAATAGCCCATGCCCGTTACTGACGATCTCATAGAAAAGTCGGCGGGACACGAGCTAATGTCCTTTATGGACGGATATTCTTGGTATAACCAAATTTTCATCGCTGAGCAAGACATTCATAAAACAGCGTTCCGGTGCCCAATAGGAATATTCGAATGGGTAGTAATGCCTTTCGAGTTGAAGAATGTTGGGGCCACCTACCAGAGATCGATGAACCTAATCTTCACCTCACTAATAGGAAAAACAATTGAGGTATATATAGACGATGTTGTGGTGAAGTCTAAAAAGAGACAGGACCATCCTTCTCATTTGAGCGAAGCATTAGAAAAAATACGAAAGCACAGCCTCAAACTCAATCCACTAAAATGTGCCTTTGGAGTACAAAAGGGACAGTTTCTTGGTTTTCTTGTGCACCAACGAGGAATCGAAGTAGACCCTTTGAAGACCCGCGCCATTCAAAATCTGCCAGCTCCACAGAGCAAGAAGGAACTTCAAGCCTTCCTCGGCAGGGTAAATTATATACGCCGATTTATAGGAAATGTCGCATCTAAGACAAGTGCATTCTCGACAATCCTCAGAGGAAAACAGAAGGGACAGATAAACTGGTCATCACAATATAAGCGAGCGTTCCAGAATTTAAAAGGCTACCTAGTCAATCCATCTGTGCTGGCACCACTAAGTGCGGACCAACCGTACATTCTGTACGTAGCAGCATCCCAGTCCACTATTGGGTCAATGCTAGAACAAGAGCACGACGGAGTAGAAAGGGTGATTTACCATCTGCTGCGCCTACTCACAGAAACAGAACAAAGATACACCGCGACAGAAAAGATCTGCCTTGCGGTGTATTACTCAATAACAAAACTAAGACACTATATTGGGCCTAACGATGTGTACGCCGTATCCAAGACCCCAGTTACCAAAGTGTTCTTTGACAATCCCCTACTTACGAGAAGGATAGGCAAGTGGAGCCTAGTGCTTTCAGCCTACAATATCTATCATAAACCACAAGCCTCAGTCAAGGGCTATGCTTTAGCCGAATTCATAACTCATTATGGTGAAGGCAATCTCGATTCCACACTCGAGGAGTTGGAGACCACCATCATAAGGTGATGGGTATATGCTCCCAAACAAGCTAAGGTGATGGGCATAGGCTCCGAATGGAATACCAAAGGAAAACAGGAACTTCATGGCTTGGCTATTTTCAAGAAACGGTGGCTTGTAAGTCGGAAGACGATCCGAGCGTTTCAATTTATAGCGAAGTCGTTAGGGGAAAAATGACTTTGACGGGAGATATTATAACAGAGATTTCGGGAATCGCAACAGTTGTCTTGGAGATCTCAACCGATACGATTCGGGGATATCGACGGTCAAGGGTCATTACTCGCCTGCACACTATAGGGGAATGATTAATTGGTCTTTCTCAAGGCGAAGCAACAGAAATTCTGAGCCACAGATTTCAGCCCAATCTGTGGATCGATGGTCCAGAACACAGGCCCAAGGAAGGAAAATCCAGGAAGGAGGTGATCACGGATACATACCAGGCGAAAGCTTGCGGGGCGAAGGGATCACCAAGCGACGCGATTACTAGGCGACGGGTGACAACAAGTCGGGGAAGCGACAAGCGACAGTTAGACTGGACGAGCGAGGAAACTCCACGGCGAAGGCTAATGGGTGATACGGTCGATCAGTCAGCTGTTAAGGAAGGCTCCAAAAGATCTCGGGATCCGGAAGGAGATTGTTGCCAAGTTTGCTCATATGGAAATGAGATATTCCATGGAGACTGGCAGCAAAGGAAGCGTAATATATGTGCAATATTATATTATCGTATATACGTAGGTCTAGCTTAGTATAAATAGTTGTTATTAGGCATTGTACACATACACATCAAAACCTCTCTACAGATGGACATATATTGTCATATTTTATCTTTTCAAGCATTCCAGCATTCAAGCTCTCTTTGTACTCCTGCGTTCCTACTCATTTTCGAATGCATCGTCGATGACATCCGTAAGTGCTCCCGCTTAAGGCTGTCCATCCATTGTCTTCCCTTTCTTTCTTTCATTTCATACGGTGACCACACATTCAACGAATCCTCCGAGCACCAGTTGTCCGTACTGCCAGAAATTTTCGACGTGTTTGGATCCAGCTTGTCCGCAGTCACTTCCGGAGTGAACAAAGATCTCGAAGGTCTCCTGCATTCCTCCTATAATCATCGGCAAACATTCAAATCCGGGAGTCTCAAACAAGGGTGAACGAACATGCGAAAGTCTAAGACTACTCGCTACCTCCTCCTCCTCGGTTAAATGCTTACTCAGGAGATTTCTCAGAGTGTTTTAACACTCAACAAAACTTGAAGCTTTGCTCGATTATCAGATATCTTCTTTTTTTCAAGACGCGTGAAATGACATGTCTACATTCAAATGATATTAATTAGGAATTAATTTTTTTTCTTAAAAAAGTACGATTGATATGGTTAAACAAAAAGCTGAGCGAGTTATTCGAGCTAAGTCGACTTATGTATGCAGATGCAGAAGCAGCAGGCGGTCAGGTCAACAAATCCTTTAATGCTTTTAGCTGGCCAAAATACCTTATATAGGAGGGTAGGGTGGGATCAAATTAGTAACAGAAGGGAAGGGAAGGGGGAGGGCAGAAGAGTCGGTCCTCTTATCATCTAAATTTAGCTTTATGAGACAACAAATAGAAAAAATATTTTGTAAAATAAAATAAATAGTTTTAAAAATAGCATATACACAACAAAACTACATGATGCAGAAGAGAGAGAATTCATGTCCGCAGGAGGGAGGTATCCAATTATTTGAAAGGTGTTTAAGGGTGGGTCCCAAGAGCCCTGACCCCCCCTGCCAATGTAATTCTTAACCTAAAATCCCCCGCCAAAATCAGAAAAAAAAAAACCTAATTGAATGAATGGAAAGGGACAATTGAAGGGAGGTGCTGTTCCCATCCATCATCATCATCATATCATGCCATGTGCTCTCTCCCTCCTCTGCACCTTTTCAATTCATTATTGGGCTCTCTTCTCCTGATTGGCTGGCTCTCTATCAGCCCCCGCCCCTCCCCCTTGTTTTTTTTTTCTTTTTCATTTTAAAAATTAATTCTACCCATTGAATGTTGATGTTGTTGGCTGGCAAAAGCAATTCGATCCCAAACGTCAATAAAATCGTCTTGTCTGTCGAGCCTCACTATAATATATATGAAGAAACGATGACCTTCTTTTTAGCATTATTTATCTCCCCATGTGCAAAGCCCATCTTCTTGGCCCAATAACATAAACCCGGTCCTACTAAATGGGCCTATATAAAGCCCAACTCGTAATTAAAAAAAATTCAACGGACACGGAAAACACGGCTCCCTGTTTCTCTCTCTCCCTCACCCTCGTTAATAATCCTTTCTCATCATTATCCAGCGGCACTTCCTTTACTTGTTCATCGCCTTCTTCCCTCCCCCCCAACTCCCGTTTTGTCCGAATGGCGGCCTCATCGGACAATCCAGGGGATGTCCCCGCCCCCAATTTCACCCTCCTCTCCGCCGCGAATGCCCGCACCCCTTTTCCCTTCAGGCAACCAATCCTTCTCCGCCCGTCGACCCTTGCTTCCCCCGCCGCCAAGCTCCTCAGAGGCGTCCAGGACCTGGTTTCTCGGAACCCCCTTCTCCGGAATCTCGCGTCCCTGAAGATGGATTTCGACCGCATGTGCCGTCAGGTGTCTGATTCCTGCAACTTCGTTTTCTGTTGCCCGATTGTTGTTGTTTCTGCGTGACTGAGTTGGGGGAGGTTGAAATGTCTGTTCAGATTAATTGCAGGAAGTTGGGCGGACCCCGCCTACCGTCGAATCATAACTTCGCGGCCATGTTGCCTGGGGATTCGATGGCGGGGCTCGTGGTGGCTAACGGCCTTACTAACTTCCTCAATATCTACAACACCCTGTTGGTGGTCAGGCTGGTCTTGACCTGGTTCCCGAATGCTCCCCCGGCCATCGTTAGTCCTCTCAGGTCCGCACACGTGTTGGTCGAGTTTGTTTCCTTTCCTTTTCCGTTTCGAGATCGTCGTAATGCTTCGGTCCCTTGTCATTGTTGCAGCACCTTATGTGACCCGTACTTGAACATATTCCGTGGAATCATCCCGCCCCTTGGAGGCTCGTTGGACTTCTCGCCGATCTTAGCATTCATCGTCTTGAATGCGTTTACGAGCACAGCTGCTGCCCTGCCCGCGGAATTTCCCCCAGCTGCTTCGGTTAAAGATGTCGGTGCACCTTATTTAGGCAATCTAACAGCCTCGAACAAGAAATGGATGAAACGGCTCCAAGGAAGCCGGTCTAAGAGCTCAGAGAATGTCGCGTAGATGGATTGAGTAGCTGTTGTTTTTTCATGGAATATTCGATTTTGTTCATCGCTCAGGGTGTATAGAGCAGCTGTCTATATATCTCAACTGCGTCATCGACACCAATAAACCATTCAGCTTCCAAATCTTAAGACAACTTTTGTCTTTGCGAAGAAAACTGGCTTTTCTTTGACTGTTGCCGGGCGACGGAATTTTAGTGTCTGACTAGGGTAAGATCGTCTAAAGAAGAATCAGATTCTCAGAGATCTATCATCAGCAGAATGCATGCCTACTTCCACTACATTGATTCTCAATGACAAACTTCCATCGTCAGAAAGCTACCCAAACGTAGTCCTCCTTCCTGGCACGGCAGTTGGCTATCAGGAGTTCACTTACAATAATTGCTTTTCAAGTAAAACCAAAAAGCTTCTCGAGTCGGACAATATATCTGTGATGAAGATGCTCTAACACTTTCGCCTTTCGAACATGGACACATCAGACTGCCTGGTACATCTATTTGTATGAGCATTTGGCGGCCATAGTGCCCACCGTGCTTGCTGTAGCTTCACCTCTCTTCATCAACAGAAGACACAGACATACCTATTATTTCTTGGACTCGGCGGAAGAGATCGAGCTTGTCAAGTTCTCTGTTTTGCTGCCTCTGTTGCTGCTGGTTCTGATGTTTGCCATCACCCTGACGCTGTATTATGGCAGGAGCCTTGCAAGGTTCGACGTTTACTGGATAATACACAGGGTCGGAGGGTCTTCTGGAGGTATCGTGCTTGTGTTAGTTATGCTTGCTTTGATCTTGAAGCTCAAGGCTTAAATCATGGACAAGCACCAAGTTATCCATTTCCTTGCACTAATGGCGACAGAACATCCAGTCTTTCTTGAAGAGTGATAGAGGAAAGAGAGAGAGGTTCTAACACGCTGATAAATAAGTTTGTGTTAGCAGTCTTCTTTCTGTAGTGTGAAGCATCAATCGAGTTTTTTGGATGTTTCAATTCAACTTAGATCACTTATTTGCATAACTTTTCCCTCACTGTGAATTGCCTGAGGTACTTTGTCTGGGTGAAGTCCGAACAGTTGTAACGAAATATATGAAGAAAATCACAGCTCTCCCTTCACACTGAAAATTGTCAATAAATCTATAAATGATGGTGAAAAAAAACTAGAATAGAAAAGTGATGCGGGGACGACACCCGAATATATGATTTCAATACAAAAAACGATGCGGGACGTTACTAAGAATGCGAAATGGAATGACGTGGGAATGGTTAGAAGGGTAGATAATGGGAGATGGGTATGAAAAGATAGGTTGAGATCAACCTCCACGGATACAGATACACCATCGTAAAAGAAGACTCCGATAGAATTCGCCTGTCACACGGATACAGGCACACCACCATGAACAAGAATGAGGGCGAGGAACAACACGGAGGATATAGGCACACCACCACCGGTTTACTCAATCTGCGCTTGGAATCCATCAAATGAAGAACGAGGTTGAAAGCGAATCCACTCCTTCGGATAGAAAGATAAAAGTCCAATATGAGTTTAAAAGTCTGAATAATCTGTTCTTCAACTCTTACAAGGGCTTATATGATGCCCATAGAAAAGATAATAAAGGAAACGAAATAAAAGATAAAGAAATAAAATCAAAAGAAAAAGAAAGGAAATATTTAATTTCCCTCTGACAAGATAAGAAAAGATAGTGGAGTAGGGTAGTAGAGCAGGCACGACTCTTGGGCTGCAAGTTATCAAACCTGAACCGTCAGATCGGGACCGTCTTTTGAGTAGTTCGTCGCTTGGTTGCCTTTCGCCGCCTGAGAGACGCGTCACTCGGTGCTCCTCGTCACCTCGTTTACTCGATGATAAGCAAGTTGATACCTCCAGTAGGCGACGGTGGCTGAGGTGTGGGCGAAACGACGACCCTCCTTGTATCATCCTCCCCTTGTTGAAAAGAGTTTATCCTCAAACTTGTAGGTTCATCGTCTTCGTACGTGATGAGGTCCTTCACATTGAACGTGGCAGAGACTCCGTACTCTCTAGGAAGATCAACCTTATAAGCGTTGTCGTTGATGCGCTCGATGATCTTGAATGGTCCTTCTGCTCGAGGCATCAGCTTGTTCTTCCTCTTTGTAGGGAATCGATCCTTCCTCAGATGAATCCACACTAAGTCTCCTGGCTGAAAAATCTTCGCTCTCCTCCCGCGATTTGCTCTCTCCTGATATCGAAGATTAGCCTTTTCGATCTGAGCACGAATCTTCTCATGGAACAATTTTATCTCCTTATAGCGCTTTTTGGCATCTCGACTGAATGTCTTCACACTTGGTAAAGGCGTTCGATCGACAGGAACTAAAGGGTTGAGGCCATAGACTACCTCAAAGGGTGAGGACTTGGTTGTCGAACTCCGTGCTATGTTGTAGGCGAACTCAGCATGAGCTAGCTTGAGACCAGGGTTCAAAGAATCGCACCCATAGTTCGATTAACAACCTCTGTCTGTCCGTTGATTTGGGGATGATATGTTGTGCTAAAGACGAGCTTAGTTCCCAGCTTGTGCCACAACGTCTTCCAGAAGTAGCTTAAGAACTTCACGTCGCGATCTGATACAATCGACTTAAGTACTCCATGCAACCTCAGCAGTTCTCGAAAATACAAGTCCGCTACATTGGTTGCATCGTCCGTCTTCTGGCATGGAATGAAGTGTGCCATCTTCGAGAATCTATCAACTATTTTTATGATCGAATCCTTCCTTTGCTGCGTCTTGGGTAGACACAACACAAAAACCATACTCACATGTTCCCATGGTCGCTTAGGGACTGGAAGTGGAGTGTATAGGCGTTGTGGCTGGACTCGACTCTTCGCTTAGTGGCAGATAGCACATCACGAGATAAGACTACTCACATGCTTTTCCATTTGAGGCCAATAGAAATTTTCTTGCAGCATCGACAACGTCTTATCGACTCCAAAATGTCCGGCGATTCCACCTCCATGGAGTTCTTGAATGAGTAGCTCTCACGTCGAACTCCTAGAAATGCACAATGTTGCGAAAGAGAAATTCATTCACCTGGTGGAATCGATCAATCGCCTGGGTGGTGCATTGGGCGAAGATCCCTCCAAAATCTTCGTCGTCCTTGTATAGATCCTTCAGGTACTCAAATCCAATAAGCTTAGTCTCCATAGCGGACAACAAGAACATCATCCTTAAAAGGGCGTCTGCAATTACATTCTTCACTCCAGGTTTGTGCTTGAGCACAAAAGTGAAGGACTGAAGAAACTCTACCCATTTGGCATGTCGTCGATCGAGTTTGTGCTGACCATTGATGTACTTGAGAGCTTCATGGTCGGTGTGCAGCACGAACTTTTTAGACAACAGGTAGTGGCTCCACGTCTTCAAAACTCGAACGATAGCTAGGAACTCCTTATCGTACGTCGAGTAGTTAAGTTTTGCACCATTGAGCTTTTTGCTGAAGTAAGCGATAGGTCTCCCTTCCTGCATCAACACTCCTCCTATTCCAACTCCAGATGCGTCACATTCGACTTCGAACATCTTTACAAAGTCAAGTAAAGCGAGAATGGGTGCTTCGCTTAAACACTCCTTCAGTCGCTCGAAATTAGCTTGTGCGGCCGAAGTCCACTCAAACTTGTCTCCCTTCAAACATTCGGTGAGTGGGGCTGCGATCGAGCTGAAACCTCCTATATGACGACGACGCTAAGCCATGGAAGCTACGAACGTCGTGGAAACTCTTTGGCACTAGCTACTCCTTGATCGTTTCGATCTTGCTTGACACTACAAAACCAAGTAATACTACACTAGGTTGAAAGAATTCACATTTCTTGATATTCCCATACAGCTTCTCGCGCGAAGTGTGGGAAGATGCTCAGCATGCTCGGGACTGCTGCTGTAGTTGAGAATGTCGTCGAAGTAGATAACCACGAACTTCCCCATGGATGATCGCAAGACATGGGTCATTAGTTGCATGAATGTGCTAGGCGCGTTCGACAAATCAAAAGGCATCGCCAACCATTCGTACAGCCCGTACTTGGTCTTGAAGGTTGCTTTCCACTTTGAAGGAAGATACATATACACCACCGTGAAAGGATGGGTTGATATCAACCTCTACGGATACTGATACATCACTGTGAAAGAAGACTCGTATAGAATTCGCCTGTCAGGCAGATACAAACACGTCACCGTGAATACGAACGAGGTCGGGGAACAAGACGAAGGATACAGGCACACCACTACCGGTTGAAACACTCTACTCAATCTACATTTGGAATCCACCGAGGTTGAAAGTGAATCCACTCCTTCGGATAAAAAGACAAAAATTTAATCTGAGTTTAAAAGTTTGAATAATTTGTTCTTCAACTCTTACAAGGCAAGAGCTTCTATAGGCTGCCCATAGAAAAGACAATAAAAGAAACAAAATAAAATATACGGAAATAAAATCAAAACATAATGAAGAAAAATATTTAATTTCCTCCCGACAAGATCTGAAAAGATGGTGGAGCAGGGTAGTGGAGCAGGCATGACTCTTGGGCTGCAAGTTATCAGATATGAACCGTCAGATCGGGACCGTCTCTTGAGTTGCTCGTCGCTTGGTTGCCTTTCGTCGTCTGAGAGACGCGTCGCTCGGTGCTCTTCGTTGCCTCGCTTATTCGATGATAAGCAAATTGATACCTCTAGTAGGCGACGGTGGCTGAGGTGTGGGCGAAACGACAACTTTCTGTGTATCAAAAAGTTGAGCATATTAAAATATACGTTTCGTCCGTGGATGGGTATCATACTGGATTCATAAGACTTGCACATTTAGGACATAAATAATCTCCTGGTTTCATTCAGGGAATGAATTGGCCAAAGATTACATTGTTTCACCCTCTCAAGTTCCTCTCAAATCTCAATGATAGAATACGGATGGATTAAAAAGAATTGCACGATTACACATGTAGGAAACAGTCCAACATTGAAAATTCTCTGAAACAAAGAATGGTGGAAGCTTAAAATCGAGCCAATGGGATGCCACACGTGTACCAGATTGCAAGAAGCAATAGCATGACGTATCCAAAAGTTGGACTGCCCAACAGCGAATAAGAACCGCTGCAATCATCATTAGCACCACTAAAGCATCCGGGCCTGGTAACCGTTGGCTCGCTGCCTTCATAGACGAAGCTGCTGTTTCTTGTGCCATTGCTGAATAGAATGCACCAGAAATATGGAGAACCGCCATCGCTGCCACTAATGGCAGCCCCAACCTCCGTATGATTCTTAGAGGTAACTATCTCAATGCTCTTCTCATTCTTCATCAGAATTCCATTGAATGCCTCAGATGGAGATACATACTTGGTCTCGCAGCCGAGCAAACGGCCCGTTATTGGGGCGAGCGATGAGACCTGAATACCACAGTCTGGTGCGAAGGTGCTGACAAAGTCAGAATCAGCAGGCTTTTCAGCTTTTGGCCCCCCGACTGCATCACAGTTTCCTTGGTAAGCTTTTATGTATTGTAGGGCAATGCACGCCAGGCCAGGGTTGTCATAAAGCAGTGAGGCATTGCTTGCAGTCCTGTTATCATTGAGAATGGTCGCCAATTGATCAGCCGGGTTATTGGTGACTTTAACTGCAAGAAGTCCATGGATGAAAGATCAGCAAAACTCGGGATACACACACAATCATGCCGATCACCTCACGAATTCCAGACAGCAAATTGCAGATTCCCAACACTACCATTGCCCACATTGGGGATATTTGACCTTCTGACACAATGCCAACACGGAGAAAGGGCAACAAATCGAGAATTGATCCCTAGTGATACCATAGCCCAACACGGAGAAAGCGATTATCGACAAAGGACACCGAAACTCAAATGAATAATGCCATCAATCTGCAAATCATACACATCGCTACTCTTCCACTCCAACAAGAGCAGGATGGATTCCATGATCCAAGTCAAGGGTCGGGGCCCACCTCAATTCAATGAACTTTAGCTAACAAAAAAACAGAAGCAGCAGCAATGCTTCCAGCTCAAGTTTACAGATCCCATGAAAGAGATCCAACGCAAGTTCAGATTTTGAGCGAAACCCACTACGCAAACCCCCCCTCCGCCCCCAAATCCTAGCTACTCCCTGAGACACTAGGTACATAATGGATTGAAAACGCACATCTAAGGTTGTCGGGGGTCAGTAAGAGAGAAATAGATCGGACTTACTTTGGGACTCGGGCATCGAAGCAGCGGAGACGAAGAGGAGGAGGAGGAGAGCCAATGGGAGGAGAATGCTCGTTGCTCTAGTCATTGTTTGTTCTCTCCTCCGACCGGACGATGCTCTTCTCTTCTCTATTGTCGGTTTGCCGAATATGGAGAAAAGGAGAGATTGTAGAGATAGAGAGAGAGAGAGAGAGAGAGAGATGTTTGTTGGGTTAAAGACAAAGTCCGATGAAGCAAGCTGAAGTGTCTGCTTCATTACAGCCTGCGGTAAACACGTGATTTGGGCATTCAAATCCCTTTTTAATCCATTCACCTGTACATGTTCTACCATGATGGTGGAAGTTTTTTTAACTAGTCGGGTCGTGAAAAGGTCAGGATTTTTGTCTGAATTATTACCCACCACCAACGACGGATAAGGGAGGCCACGTCCGTACACATCTCTCACCTATCCTAGTCCCTTCCCTTCTTCCGGCGTCCTCCCTACCTGGACGCCGTACCGGTGATGATCAACTGTTGCTCCAGCAATGGTGCTGCCAAAGCCTCCTCAACTTCCGCTCCCCTGCCGTGTCAACGCTTCTCCCTCCTTCCCTCCTCCTTGCATCCCGAACTCGATACCTCCCTCCCCCGACCTCTCTCCACCGTCGAAATCTCTCGCCTCGTCTCTACCTCCCTCCAGTGAATGCAGGCCGCGAACCGGGCGGAGATTGGTGTCCGTCTCGACAGCGTTGCTCCTCGCACTATTCCCAAGACGTATCCAAGCCCTCGAATCCAAAGAAATGATTTTTATCAGTTGATTGAATCTTTCTGATGATTTGATTATCTTGGTGTATCTTGATGCAGGAGCTGTTGCTGGAGGCAGCATTCTGGATAAGTATGTGAAGAAGTAAGTTCTCGTAATCTCATGGACTTGCTGGCCTCTAGTTATTGACCCTTAACAGACAGTAATCTGGAAGAGACAGGGTTGTTTCCTTCATGTCTTGTAATGTGGAAGTATCGCTGTCGTTCTGGGTCAGTCGGTTTG
Organism: Melastoma candidum; assembly: GCA_023653495.1. Lineage (NCBI taxonomy): Eukaryota > Viridiplantae > Streptophyta > Magnoliopsida > Myrtales > Melastomataceae > Melastoma > Melastoma candidum. Next base: position 10,412,908 of record CM042882.1, on the reverse strand, counting down.
AATGATGCACGAGGAGCATTAGTCTGGCGATGGAACGAGAAGACCTAGGATGTGGAAGCTCATAACACGAGCGATTTGTCGGATTTTGAGTCGTTTATATACAATCATGGGGTACCCGATCTGGTTCTTATTTTATTTGATAGACTGAACTTCACAGGAAAAAGTTGGATCCTTTGGATGCCTATGTGCCGGCTGTTATCCTGAGTCAGTTGCAGATAGAGGATTTGGGTGAGTTTAGGGATGTGTGGAATGATGTCTCGTTATCACGTCATCGGAAATGTTGCTTCCATAGTGGTCTTCAGTCGATCCGGTTGCCCCTTGTTTTGTCATGAATTGTTGATGTTAGGCTATTACGCATGCTGATGGTGCTCCAGGTAAAACTCTCGAAGGCGACAACCCCGAATTTGCTTTTTGCCGATCTCTACTTCGTTCAGGACCTGCAGCATCTCTCCGCATTAACATCAGGGCGGTAAGATGAGAATCTTTATTACGAGTATGATCTCTACCTAGGCTGCTTTCTGTGCCTTGGATCCTTTAATTATCTGCCTTCTTGTTCCACCGAACTACATCCGGCTAAGATTTTAGACGCTGCTTTGTCAGTCCCTTGAGATGTACCAAGGCTAATAAGTAGTCCTACATTACATGAATCTCGTCTTGGTTCCTAGTCTACGATTTCAATCGCACATGAGATATAATACCATGAACTCGATATTCCAAGTATATAGAGACTCCTTTCCTGACTTTGGCCATTATTATGTGCTGTTTCTCTGCCACCACGTAGCGAGACCGTGTCTTAATTTCTGCTGCGTCATGTGTCATTAGTTCAGTTAATTTTTTTTTGCTCATTGTATTATTTGGAAACATAGGTGGCACAGTATGCCTCAGAAAGCGGGGATGGTAACACTGCATTTGATGATGTCGATAGGTGTCTCAGGTATGCAATGCTTTTATGCAGAAGTTTATGAACTCATAGTATTGGCTGGGGCAAAGAAATTGTCCGTTCACTTCATCAATCTATCGTGCTTCACTTCTTCCAAACCGTGCTAAGAATCCATGTGCGCTATGAATGGCTGTTTTTGGTAACACTGCTGTAAAAATCCGTGAATCGACAGAGCACTGGAAGAACTCGATTCGCTCCTGTTACACGCATCGAGAAAAGAGCCGGACGCATCAGTCAGTTCTATGAAAGAAAAAATAGGCGTCGCTGTGAAGGCACTGGACAGGTAAAATATGTAGCAAGTATGTTCATCCTCTCGTACCATGTCTAACCTCTCTGGATGCTTTGCCTTCTTCAGCCTACTTCAGACGGTCCCCGAGAATATCCTGGACAAAGGGAAGGCCATCGCGGATGCTTACAGGAGCCCAGCCGACGAGGAGCCAGAACTATCTGACCCCGAGATCGAGCAACTGCAATCTATTCTATGACCTGACGGATCCGACACCAGACGGCATCTCATAACAACAACTCAGCATTTGAGGGGTGGAGATAATTATATTTTCTCGCGAACACAGTCTTCCTCTCGGCTCCTGCTCAAGCCTTATATCACCGGAAGATGCTTGTCTGGATGGTTCGTTCCTCGCTCGAAAACCAGGCACGCATGAGTAGACAGTTGATTGGTGATAACAACTTATATTCCTTTCTGCAGGAAATAGTTTTCCATCCTCATTTCCTATCCCATCAATATGACATCAATATGACAAGATTCTCAGACAAGAAGATTACAATCCCCATTCCGAAATGTATCATCAGAAACGGTAGCTCCGAAATGCATTTTAGCTGCAACGATGTAAATTGGGAATCGGATTTCTTCTTCATTCTGAAATCTGATAGATGATACAGCCGAAGTTGTTTCATTCACTCAATCACTCCAACACGTAAGAAGGAAAGAAACAAAATATCCGACAAAGGATCTATCTTTCTCTTCAATCATGGGTTGCCCCCAGATTCACACTCTCAGTGCTCCCATCCCTCCTTTCTTTCTCTCCCAATCAATTTTTTGACTCTTTTCACTGTCCATTTGTTAGTCCCCCCCAACCCACCCCTGCTTTTGTGCATGACAAAGATTTGGGAACTAACTCAATCTCAACCAAGCACTTTTCTCTTAATCAGACAACATCATTATATTACATGGTGTCCCGTTTTGATCATTCAGTCATGTCTTTCGAGTAGCGTTTTTATGTTTTTTCTTTTTTCTTTTTTTTGTGGCGGCTATGAGGGCACCGACACGCATTACTTGTTTGGTGTTGCAGTGCTCTCTCCTCATATCATCCTCACGTGCTATATACGTATAAGCTCAGGAAACGTTGCCTCATTGCTTGAAACATGGGACCGAGGATGACGAGGAAAGGAGCGAACCGGGGAGGACCCTGGACTGCGGAGGAGGACCTGAAGTTGGCTCGCGCTATCGAAGTCCACGGTCCCCGGATGTGGAAGCTTGTTGCTGTAGAAGCGGGTCAGACGTGGCCAATGGCATGAACGTTATCGGCCTGGTTTTTGGTTTCGATGGGGATTATGATAGTTGTTTTCCGTTTTCGTCCTGAAAACAGGGCTGAGCAGAGGTGGCAAGAGCTGCAGGTTGAGATGGCTGAATTACCTCCGGCCAAACCTCAAGAGGGGCAACATCTCCGACCAGGAAGAGGACTTGATCCTGAGGCTTCACCGCCTCCTGGGGAACAGGTGACTGACTCGGACCCTTTTTGGGAATCAGCTTGTGCTTGTGATTTGACACGGCTGATTGCCCGTTGTCCTTCTGTTTTAGGTGGTCATTGATAGCCGGGAGGCTTCCGGGTAGGACGGACAATGAGATCAAGAACTACTGGAACACTCATTTGCACAGGAAGGTGGAACGAACGGAGAAGAAAAACCAATCAGGCTGTTCACATCAGGAACCGCTGGTGGATAACGGAAATGGGAGGTCGGTAACGGCAGATGAGGAGGAGTTCAGGTCGTTGGGACACGAAGTGCAGATAGACCGAGTCGACGAGGGTCCTTTGAACTCAGACTGGATGAGCCGATTCATGGAATTGGATGAGAGCTGGTTTGATTTTACTTTTCCCATGTAGTTCATATTCGTATAGCTCCAATATGAGTTGCGAAATGTAATCCACCATGGTACCAGTATTCTACCAGGGCAGGAAACCACATAAATTCAGCTGCATGAACAGCTCTTTCACTTTGAATCGCAGCTACCTCGGATAATTATTGGGATGGAGAAAGGCATCTGTGATTCAGAGCAATACCTTGGAGTACTCTGCACATCTGTCTGTCGTGGTTAGGCATTTCAACATTGGAAAGTCAAAACACGGGCCATATCGTAAATGGTTCATGATGCTCGCCTGCTATCCGCTGGCCGGGCCGATAACCTTCTATGGACCACCACCATCAGATCATTTAGGAAATAAACTCTTAACAAGGCCAGAGATTGAAATAGTTCTAATATGCAGTGGCGGGCCAATGTGCCAGCACAGCCCTACCAGACCAAGAGCACAAGCAATCCTTCTCGACTCCGAACCATTCTTGGCTTGTGTCAAGAAAACCCAGCAGCAACCCCTCCTACACTCTCCACATCGACCCTCATTTGACACAATTGTGCGAGCTGCTCTGTCATACAATGAATTGCTTGTTTAGAGGTGATTTTAACTCAGAAATGTTCAGTGAAATGATGCTTTCCCAGGACGAGTTATTTGGGGCGAGCCCTTTTGGACAGGACGAGTTCATCAGACTGTCCGAAAACAGTCATCAAAGTCTCAGTCCATTTCAATGAAATGTTGTGCATATTGTAGTAGTTGGTTCCGCAGATACAACATTCAAGTTTGGGAGTCAAACAAGAGATTACAACAAATTTCACTCACGACTCATCGACAACGCCGGATTGCAGCCGGCATGCTGAACGAATGGCAGTTACTGAGAAAGGGCTTGCAGGACAGGATTGTGGTCATTGGTGTTAAGACATTGACTCTGCACATGAGAAATTTTGTAATGAATCAGGCTAGGAACTGGAGGAAGTCATCCAGGTCGCTGGGCCAGTCCTTCGTCATCTCCTCCGAGAAAAGTAGATTGTCCATGTTCGGGCTTCCATTTCCGTTTCCACCAAGGTTGAACTCATCGCCGAACTGGCAAATCTTCCAGAACTCGGGATCCGACATGTCCTCAAGCAGCAGCTCGCATATGCTTGAATCTAGGCCTAATTTCCCCAAATCATCTGCTTCAGAAGCTGTTGAAGGGGAACCCTTCTCCCTCTCGTTCCTAGCCCCTGATCCCAGCACCGGAGTGCAGGCGGCCTCAGGCTGGGGGTCCACGAGAACAACTTGCTTGGTACACCTCATTGCCTTGGTCCTTACGACATCGTCTGGCCGAACCGCCGCCTTCACCTTAGCCTCATCCTTCGTCACCTGCTTCTTCCCGCTGCCTCCCCGCTTCGGCTCCTTCCCCTTCTTCCCGAGCGTGGTGTTCCAGTAGTTCTTGATTTCATTGTCTGTTCGCCCTGGGATCCGCCCCGCTATCAGCGACCACCTTCCCCGAGAAAACATAAAACACCCCGACAAACTCAAATCATCGCCGAAGGGAAGAACGGCAACAGATCGCAGGGAACCTCCTTCAATACCTGTTCCCGAGAAGGTTATGGAGACGGATGATGAGGTCCTCCTCCTCGGGGGTAATATTTCCTCTCTTGATACCGGGACGAAGGTAATTCAACCACCGCAGCCGGCAACTCTTACCACATCTCGTTAGCCCTGCACCACCGCGACGGAAAACGAACAACCGAGTAAAAAAAAAAAAACTGTCACAGCTAACGGCTAACGTCGGAACGAGACCCTGAAACACGCACGCGGGGTTAACGAGGAGCAAAAGGGGAAGTCATACCGGATTCGCGGGGGATGCTCCTCCAGCGGCCTTGGCCGTGAGCGAGGATGTAGTCGGAGAGGATCTTGTCCTCGAGGGCAGTCCATGCTCCCCTGTTAAGCCCCTCCTTCTCGCAACACGGTCTCCTCCCCATCCTCAATGAATCCAGTCCCCCTCCCCAGCTTGTCCCCTATTTATACATCAAATCAAAACCGCCACTATATTTCCTTGTCTTGTAATAAGAAAAGGAGGAAGCAGTGGAAAGAAAAGTCTTCCCGTACCTTTTTCTCTTTCATTTATGTTTCCATGCCATTCGCATCACTATAGTATTATTAGTAGGAATAGTTGTAACGGGGAATTCTGGGTAATTGTATAATACCCACGTGAACTGAGATATGTTTATACTATTGATGTTTTAGGGATTTCGATTTTGCCCGATTCATGCTTAGTATATCTATCTTCTTAAAGGTGGTTGTCCTAAGATCATGTAACCTATGGACATTCATAATGGTAGTAGGGGGTTGAACGTAAATCTATGGCATAGAACAGAACACCGTTTATTTGTTTCCGTGGCGATTCACAATGGGCAATGAAAACTTCGGCAAGAAACGACACATGGGAAGTGTCCAAATGAGTCGATCGGGAGTCGAAGACAGACAGATTCGGGATGATTTTAGGTAGAAAGGGGGGTTGGGAGACGTGTGTAAATGAAAGTTTTCCTTATCATGGGGATTGGACTTTGGTTGATGATGTTCTAAATGTTGGGATTAGATTGACTTTTGGTTTTAGTTGGGAGAAGAGAAAAAAGGAGGCCTAGAAATGTGAAATATATAATCGATATAGGTAGTCCAACTAGAAACGACGTTCAGCCTTCTTTGTTTGTATATCTTTACTTTGGGTATAAGGGAAACCGAGTAAAGGTGAGCAGAGTCCTGCCCTCAAGCCACATTTACTGAACCGAGCAAACAAAAACTAATAGAGAATCTATTTATTGAGGGTATGGGCTTAATATATTATTATTATACGCAAACAAGTTGTTTAACCGGAGTGGAATTGTTTGAATAACGAAACTTGGGTTTGAGCTATGGGAAAGAGAGAGATCCAGATTTGTCCTCGGCAAAGATGAAATCAATCCCCCCCCCCCACCCACCCACGAAAAGTCAAAAGAATGAATGGACCAACACATATGTATGGGAGCCCAACCTTGCATTTAACCCCCCAATTGGATACCTCGTAATGAGTTATCTTTTTTTCTTTTTCTTCAAGTGTTTTGATTGCGTTCATAACAGGAGAGTACATTGAGTCGGGTCGGTTCGAACTCGATGGGTTTAATGGTTTGGTTAGACTTAGGAGTTAATGTTTGATAGAAACCCTCTCGTCCGATGTTTTTCATGAGAAAAGGGAGATACTATCTCTCTCTCACTCCCCACACACACACACACCAAAACTGGGTTGCTGTGTGTTCTTTCTAAATAAAGTGATTACACGCTTTTGGTGGGGGTGGTGGTTCGCTATCCGAAGCCGTTCATTCAATCTCGCAGGTACAGTTGAGAAGATGCAAAGATTAAATTAGTCGCTGTTGGAAAAGGTTTTGATGATGAGCCAGACCTCTGTACCACAGAAGGTCGAACATTCTTGGCTTTGATGATGACCCTGACCCTCTGTACTACAGAAGGTCGAACATTCTATTCTACAGAAGCTTCTATTATTAAGGACTTCTTGTAAGAATTATTTTTGTAATTAAATGATTAGTTTTCAATTATTTAATTACGAAATACACATTCTCTGATTATGATAATTATCTGATCAGATTACAATGATTTAATTTCCAAATAATCATATTGGAGATAATATTTCTTATAGAAGGAAATAAGATCTCTATTTATGGAAAGGTTCTACTAGACGGTCTACAGGCTTCTGTAAGCTTAATTGACCACTATACGACCGTTATTTGCAAACCTATCACTACCACCTGTCTAGATGCGTCCTCCTATGTATCTTTAACAGGATGGAACGAATTATTACCCTAACGAAAATAAATCTTCGATTATTTCCATCTGTAGAAGGTTATCGAGCAGAACCTTCTGCGATACCTTCTGTGCTGCATTATTTAGGGAAACTATCATATTCTTATTTTATTTTGGTATGATTATCTTCCTTGCTGAATGTATGCACGTGTATATCATTTTATCTATTTTGTAAACTAACTTTTAATTTCTTTTTTTGCAGATTTCGTTTTTATCTTTTCCCATTTATATTTTCTTCTTAGGCTTTGTGTATAAAAGGCCATGCTCTCTCCCATTCACAATACACACAAATACACAACATTCAATCGATCCCATTCTGTCCAGAGAGAGCGTGAGCTTCATTTCTTTAATTTCTTTATGTTCTCTAATTCTTTTGTTCGTTTGAGTTAGTCACACGAGGAGCACTAGCAACGGAAGGCTGCATCGTCGGTGAAGTCTTTTGGGAGAGTGACTCGGGGGTTCGAGGGACTCGGTTGGAAGCTGCAGGATACGTTGTTGGAAGCGCTGAGTACGTGGGCAACGTGCAGCGGGCCGGAGAGAAGGGCAGAACCCCGGGAGCACAGAAGGTGAGGGACTAACCAGCTTCTGTTGTGTAGAGCTCTGTGTGCAGGAACCTAGGACGGAGGCTGCCGTCTGCTTGCGTGGGGTTTGCCGCGTGCTTGCGCAGGGTCTGCTGCGTGCTTGCGTAGGGTATGCTACGTGCTTGTGTGGGGTACGCCACATAGTCGCTATCTCGAGGAGATCGTGCAGGTCGTGTGGAGCCGCCGGAGGGAAAATCCATCCTTGAACAGGGGTTGCTGTTCGCTTGCGTAGGGTCCGCTACGTGCTCGCGTGGGGTACGCCACGAAGTCGTTTTCCTTAAGAGGATTGCGCATTTGGTTACCTTGTTAGTCACGTTAAATCGTGCAACCCGCTGTAGTACAGAACCCTACGGGTCTGTGCATACATTTTCCTTGTCACTTTTACTACAGAACCTCACGGTCTGTTCAGTAGAAGTCGACTACCCTTGGTACATAATCTTTTAGATCTGTGCTTCTCAACTAAGTCAGTTTCCTATACATAACCTTCTGTTGTGGATTGACATACTCGGTACAGAACCTTACGGTCTGTGCTATACCTTCTGTGATACAGAATCCTTGGATCTGTTCTATAGAAGGTTGACGTCTCTAGTACAGAATCACTTGATCTATGCTATAGAAGGTTAACATCTTCGACACAGAACCTTCTGGTCTGTGTTGTGCCTACCTTCTTCGACACAGAACCCTTCGGTCTGTGTTGTGCCTAAGCTTCTTCGACACAGAACCCTTCGGTCTGTGTTGCGCCTAAGCTTCTTCGACACAGAACCCTTAGGTTTGTGTTGTGCCTCATTCTCTTCGACACAGAACCTCTGGTCTGTGTTGTGCCTTACTTCTACGATACAGAACCTTCTGGTCTGTATTGAGCCTAAGTTACTATAGTACAGAACCTTCGAGTTTGTGCTACATAACGAGCCTCTACGGCACAGAACCTTCTGGTCTGTGTTCTGCCACTCAAGCCTCTATTGTACAGAACCCTACGGGTTTGGTTTTGGTTGCTATCACTTGTGTAATTTGTACAGAGATACATTTGAGTGGAAACCATCCAAATATCTGGGTGAAGAGTGGACGTAAGCAATTTGCTGAACCACTATAAAAATCCTTGTGTCCATTAAACAAATTTGCGTACACAATCAAACGTTCTGTCTTACAGAAACTTACAGGCTCTGTTTAACAGAAGCTTTTCATTCCGCTGCGGGGTAAAACGAAAAAGGGTTAAAATCCAATTTTGGAAATTAACACTAATTCACCCCCCTCTTAGTGTAACAATTGGTATCAGAGCGGGTTCAACAGAGGCTTAACAGCTTGTTGTAGATCCTTGAAAAGCTCTTTCCAACTACACACTCTTCTCCACAGAAGCTCTTAGCTCTGTGACTGTTGCTATTCTGTAGAAGCCTACGCTCTATCAGAATCAACCCGCTACTGCACAGAAGCTTTAAGCTCTGTGAAAATCTACTTGGTTCTATTCTGTAGAAGCCTACGCTCTATCAGAATCAACCCGCTACTGCACAGAAGCTTTAAGCTCTGTGAAAATCTACTTGGTTCTATTCTGTAGAAGCCTACGCTCTATCAGAATCAACCCGCTACTGCACAGAAGCTTTAAGCTCTGTGAAAATCTACTTGGTTCTATTCTGTAGAAGCTTACGCTTTATCAGAATTTAACCTCTGTTCCACAGAAGTACCTTGTTCTGTGAGAAACGATTTGTTGCTCTACTGTGTAGAAGCATACGGTACATTCTACAGAAGCATACGATCTGTAAACATCACGGTTGGCATTTTCTGCAGAAGCCTATCGCTCTGCGAATCCAACAACTACAGCTTGACAGCTGATTTCTACCAAACAGAAGCTTGCTTCTTTGTTGAGGTTCTATTCGTCAACGTTATGTTCTATAGAAGTTTTATACTCTATACGAATTGAACAAATGGCTGAAAACTATAATGTGCCTAAACCACATGTTGGGAATCCTCCCATTTTCGATGGTAAGAATTTTGCCTATTGGAAAATTCGAATGAGCGCATTCGTTGATGCTATCGACGAAGACTTATGGTCTTATATAGAAGATGGTCCACCTTCTATACCTGAGAACCAACGATTTGATCGAGAAGGTCATCCTACAAGGGAATACCTTAAGATCAGACGACTCACTAAAACGGCAAAGTATTTGATGTTCAATGCTATGTCAGAAGGTGAATTCGTCAAAGTTTCAACTTGCACTTCGGGTAAGGAAATCTGGGACAAGCTTGTCACCATGTATATTGGGACAGACCAGATAAGAGAAACTAAGGTGAATTTCTCAATTCACCAATATGAAAACTTTACTATGAAGGCTGATGAATCTGTAGAACAAATGTTCCAGAGACTCAACCTCCTAGTCGAAGCCCTAACTCATTTAGGCAAAACCTATCAAAACTCTGAGCTAGTTCGAAAGGTTCTGCGTACTCTACCCAAATCTTGGGAAGCCAAGAAAACGGCTATAGAGGAAGCTAAAGACCTCTCTACTCTTCGACTAGATCAGTTGATGAGCTCCTTAATCTCGTATGAGATGGAAAGATCCTCTCAACCTGATATAAAGAGAGCACCTGTTGCTTTCAGAGCATCAGAAGAACCTACAGAAGGTTCGGATGATGAAGCAGAAGCTGACTCGGATGATGAACTTGCAATGATGGCTAAACGTCTTTTGTGGTTCGCCTCCAAAAAGCGCTTCAACAAGAGAAGCCAAAATCACATGGACCCGAAGTTGGTCACATGCTTTGAATGCAAAAAGAAATGACACTACAAAACAGAATGTCCTTTACTTAAAGAAAAGGAGAAACCTTCTCCCAAATACAAGTCCAAGAAAGCAATGACTAATTGGGCAGAACTTGATGATTCTGATGATGAAGAAGCACTAATGTGCCTCACAGCTCGCACAGAAACTCAAAATGAATTACATACCTGCTTTCAAACAAAAACTGTTGAAAGTGAATGGTATCTGGATAGTGGATGCTCCAGGCACATGACCGGAGACCCATCCAAATTTTCTCAACTGACTCTACAGAATGGAGGGTCGGTTAAATTCGGTGACAATAGCAAAGGCTCTGTCATTGGCAAAGGTACCATTGGAAATTCTAACTCCATGGTCATAGATGAGGTTCTGTTGGTTACAGAACTCAAACATAATTTGCTGAGCATTAGCCAGCTTTGTGACAAAGGTTATTAAATAACTTTTGATCAAGATAAGTGTTCCGGAGTCCTAAACAATGAAGTTCGCTTCATTGGGAACCGTAAAGGGAACATCTACACCTTGACTCATAATAGCTTCTGTACTACAGAAAGTTGCCTTCTGTCAGTCAAAGATGAAAGCCTACTATGGCATAGAAGGTTGGGACACTCCAACTTCAAATTGTTATCCAAGTTTGTGAAAAAGGATTTGGTTAAGGGATTACCCAATATCCGTTTTGAGCATGACAGCTTCTGTGAAGCATGTTCTCTTGGAAAACAAACTAAGTCTTCATTCAAATCTAAGAATGAAGTTTCTACTTCTCAACCTCTTGAACTTCTACATATGGATCTATTCGGACCTACTAGAGTTCAGAGTGTCGGCGGTAGAAGGTACTGTCTAGTTGTAGTTGATGACTACTCTAGATACACGTGGGTTAAATTTCTAACTCACAGAAGCGATGCTTTTGAAACTTTCATTAAGCTAGCTAAGAAATTACAGAATGAAACTGGATCTTCTGTAAAAGCTATAAGAACGGATCATGGTACTGAGTTTGAAAACCATGAATTCGCTACTTTCTGTGACGAACATGGTATCGATCACAATTTTTCCGCACCATATACTCCTCAACAAAATGGAGTAGCAGAACGGAAAAATAGAACTCTAATAGACATGGCTAGAACCATGATATGTGAGAGCTCTGCTCCACAGAACCTATGGGCAGAAGCTGTTAATACAGCCTGCTACATATCAAATAGGGTTCTACTCAGACCCATACTTGAGAAAACTCCCTATCAACTATACAGGGGGAGAAAACCGAACATCTCCTATTTCCACTCCTTTGGAAGTCCATGTTTCATCTTGAGACCTTCTAAGGACAATCTAGGAAAGTTCGAAGCTAAGACAGATGAGGGCATCTTTCTTGGATACTCTCTGTCTAGCAAAGCTTACAGAGTTCTAAACAAAAGAACTTCTTCTATAGAGGAGTCTATTAATGTAAAAATTAATGACCTTCCTACTATCAATACAAGAGATGTTATATCTCTAGAACCTACAGAAGATTCTGTAGAAACTCCACCCTCTACGAAAGAGAAGGGTGAACCTTCTGTTCAAGAGTCTAAAAATAACCTTGAACAAACGAATGATAATTCTGAAGAACAGTCTCAGAATAATCAGCAAAGTGATATTAGAGCACATGCTCTTTATCAAAGACGACATCCTATTGATCAAATCATTGGTGACATCAATAGTGGTGTACAAACAAGACGTTCGGTTATTAATAGTGGTGTACAAACAATACATCCTATTAACCAAGTCTTAGAAGACGTCAATAGATGTTTTCTTCAATACGGTTCTCCTGATTAGAATCCGTCAATTAACTACAGAAGGTACAATCCTTTGTACACTTCACTGTAGAAGGTAGAATACTTAGTATACTACTACAGAAGGTACATACTTGTACACTTCATTACAGAAGATATAATTCTCTGTTTCTACACTACAAAAGGTACAAACATTTGTACTCCTCACAACAGAAGGTACACATTTCGTACACTTCATCATAGAGGGTAGAATCCTCTACACTCTATCATATAGAAGGTACATTTATTTGTGCACTTCATTACAGAAGGTATAATCTTCTGTTTCTACTCTACAGAAGGTACATGCTTGTACTCTTCACTATAGAAGGTAGAATTTTTAGCCTTCTATACAATAGAAGCTTGAATTTCACCATCTATCTTATAGAAGGTATAACGATATGTATACCTTAAATCTAACTTTGGTAATTTCCAATTAATTGGAAGTTTACGTCTGGAGATATCAATTATCATCCAATAAAATATTTAGATATAATCAGAATCAAATAAAATATTTGTTCTGATCAATATCGTTTCTATTAGGAAATTAATAATCCTAATAATATATTTTGGATATAATATCCATAATATTTGGCTCTTCTACACTGAAGAAGCTTGCAACAGAAAGTTATGAAACCACCTTCTGCGTTGCGGAACCGTCAGATTTCCTATTATAATAAGGAAACAAATATTCCCCATATATTCTGATGCATGTCATTCGTGAAATGACAGTTTTTCATCTTGAAAAATCAAAATCATGAGTATTTTGGGCGGGAGAATATTTTCTTCCCAAAAAGAAGGCATTCGGAGGATGGTTAAAATCATTAACCGTGACTCTCCTTCTTCACACTTCATCTTCAACTCTGAAACTTCCCTGTTCTTGCCCTAACCTCGAAACTTTCGATTTCTCTGTGTCCATGGCACCCAAAGTGAAATCCCTGAGGAAAAAGGCTAAGGCCGGAAGAAAGAAGGCTCGTGCATCTGGATCGGAGAAGCCTGCATCCTCTGCGAGCAGGACTCCACCCCCTTCCTCGCCGGAGAAATCCATCTCTCCTGCGAAGGACCAGACCATTGCTGCCGTTGAGACTCTCGATGGCATGCATCTCATCTCCACAGACGAAGGGCCCTCAAAAGTCCGAGTCTCCGTGGAAGATACAACCCAGAAGGAACCTCCGATCGTCATGACGGTGGAACCCTCTGTCTCTGAGCCTTCTGTGCCTGAGTGCTCTGTTCCTAAGGCCTCTGTCAAAGGTTCTACTGCGACAAGTGATACACTCCCTGTCGCCCCTACTGCTGAGATTGCCGCGTCTGATGAGGTGGTGGAGATCCCCCCTGCTGATGATGTGCCTGGTGAGGCTGACACGGAAGTTCCTACTCCGGTCGTCACTGTCTCTCCTGATCTCAAGCTGAAAGGAGTAGCTTCTGAGCTTCAGAAGGCTTCGCAGAAGCCTACGGCCACTCCTACCAAAAAGCTTCTCCATGATGCCATGAAACCCGGAGGAGTCTCCTCTAGGACCAGGCTGAAACGGAAAGAGCCCGAGACGGTCAGCACCTCTATCATTGATATGGCTGCCAAAAAGACCAAGTCCCCAGAGAAACTTGTTCCTGAGGACACCTTCGCAGAGGACCTGGATTCGTATATCTTTCCGGTAAATCCTCTTGTCTCTAAGAAGGAGATTGAAACTGTTTTGGCCGATGATAAACTGCCTAAATGTGATGCTGCGGGTAGGCAGATTGCCACCTTTAAGCGGATCGATTTTAACTGGTTTGCGGCTAATGGACTTGATATTGCCCCTCTGCTGGATAGAATCGGTTTGAGAACCTTCTGTGAGACCTATGCAGAGCTGCCTGTCTCTCGTTTGAGAGAGTTCTATGCGAACATCACGTTCCATGAACAGGGACCGCATGCCAAGTTCATAAAGACAGTCATTGAAGGGGTCACACTGGTATTCTCTGCCCATGATGTGAATCAACTGTTCTGCTGTGAGGAATATGATCCTCTGATGGACATGAGAAAAGAAGAATCCTATAGCATCATCTTGGGACAGAAGGTCCAAGCGACCAAGTACCTTGAGTCCACCAAGCTGGATCTCAAAACTCGTATTCTGCATCGAGTGGTTCTGTTCTGCCTTCTACCAAGAACTGGAAGCATCGACACCATCACCTCCAATGATGCGACGTTGATGGTTCATATCCTTAAGGCACTCCCTTTAATCTTGGTTTGCTGGTGTTCTCCCACATGAAAAGATGCTGCAATACGGCTGGGAAAGCTCTCCCTTATGGCCAGGTAATCGCCGGCCTTCTGAAATTAGCTCGTGTCTCTACTGATGCTTCTACTTTTCAAGAAAAGTGGAAAGTTGGCACTTTTGGACAACAAATTATAGCCAGCATGCATTATGTGAGGAAGGGCTCTACCTGGACCCTGAAAGAGAGGTCACAGGATTCTGCGCTTGATGATGAGGATAAGCTTCTGGAGGCCAAGAAGAATGCTGATGCATCTTCTGCTCGACCCTCTGTTGCTAAGCCTGCTGGTCGGAGACGTCCTTCATCATCTGCTGAAGCTCAAGTCCCTGTGGATAACACTGCTCTCCTCAATCTTGGGGAAGACATCCGCGTCCTTCAGCGAATGGTCACTGACCTGTTTCGCTTAGTGGAACGCCAGGACAAGCTTCTGCGCAAACTTCTGGAAAAGGATTCTGCTGAGTCTGAGGAGTGATCTCCTTAGTTGCTGTTTCTTTTTCTTTTATGCATTTCTAGCTAGACCAAAAACTGATTTCTGTGGTCTTCTAGATTGTAATAAGTGCCACTTCGTGGACACATTTCCTTTCAGCAGTGTGGTATTGAACTTTCTGTCACACCTTCTGCGCTATATTCTACATGATGGTTTTGAACTTTCTGTTATACCCTCTGCAAGAATTAAAACTACCTTCTGCACGTTGGTTATGAACGATATGTCATACCTTCTGCAAGAAATTTACTCTTCTTTATCAACCTACATTCATCTTCTTTTTGATGTGACAAAAAGGGGGAGAAAATTGTGTTGAGGGGGAGTACCTTGCTCTGTATTGGTTATAGAAAAATCCTTGATTTTCTATAACTTCATGGGTCGTAGAAGGCTATACCGTCTACGGTATAGAAGCCTATGAGACTGATACAGCTCATAATCGCAACCTTCTGCAGGGAATGCGATTCGTGATCTTTCTAAAGTCACTATTGCTGGGAGTGCAGAAATGAAATACCATCATTTTTGTCGGGCTAAATACAGAAGCTCCACACTCTATATTAATCACAGAAGCCTTTGTGCTCTGTACAACCTTCTTCATAACAGAAGCTTCTATGCTCTGTTACATAAAACCTTATGGTACTGTAAAAATGCGAGACTCATACTCTCATCTATTTAGGGGGAGTTTGGGGGAGTTCTTGCAAACATATTTCCCTCAACGATGAATGTTTTGTCATCATCAAAAAGGGGGAGATTGTTGGAAAAGGTTTTGATGATGAGCCAGACCTCTGTACCACAGAAGGTCGAACATTCTTGGCTTTGATGATGAGCCTGACCCTCTGTACTACAGAAGGTCGAACATTCTATTCTACAGAAGCTTCTATTATTAAGGACTTCTTGTAAGAATTATTTTTGTAATTAAATGATTAGTTTTCAATTATTTAATTACGAAATACACATTCTCTGATTATGATAATTATCTGATCAGATTACAATGATTTAGTTTCCAAATAATCATATTGGAGATAATATTTCTTATAGAAGGAAATAAGATCTCTATTTATGGAAAGGTTCTACTAGACGGTCTACAGGCTTCTGTAAGCTTAATTGACCACTATACGACCGTTATTTGCAAACCTATCACTACCACCTGTCTAGATGCGTCCTCCTATGTATCTTTAACAGGATGGAACGAATTATTACCCTAACGGAAATAAATCTTCGATTATTTCCATCTGTAGAAGGTTATCGAGCAGAACCTTCTACGATACCTTCTGTGCTGCATTATTTAGGGAAACTATCATATTCTTATTTTATTTTGATATGATTATCTTCCTTACTGAATGTATGCACGTGTATATCATTTTATCTATTTTGTAAACTAACTTTTAATTTCTTGTTTTGCAGATTTCGTTTGTATCTTTTCCCATTTATATTTTCTTCTTAGGCTTTGTGTATAAAAGGCCATGCTCTCTCCCATTCACAATACACACAAATACACAACATTCAATCGATCCCATTCTGTCCAGAGAGAGCGTGAGCTTCATTTCTTTAATTTCTTTATGTTCTCTAATTCTTTTGTTCGTTTGAGTTAGTCACACGAGGAGCACTAGCAACGGAAGGCTGCATCGTCGGTGAAGTCTTTTGGGAGAGTGACTCGGGGGCTTGAGGGACTCGGTTGGAAGCTGCAGGATACGTTGTTGGAAGCGCTGAGTACGTGGGCAACGTGCAGCGGGCCGGAGAGAAGGGCAGAACCCCGGGAGCACAGAAGGTGAGGGACTAACCAGCTTCTGTTGTGTAGAGCTCTGTGTGCAGGAACCTAGGACGGAGGCTGTCGTCTGCTTGCGTGGGGTTTGCCGCGTGCTTGCGCAGGGTCTGCTGCGTGCTTGCGTAGGGTATGCTACGTGCTTGTGTGGGGTACGCCACATAGTCGCTATCTCGAGGAGATCGTGCAGGTCGTGTGGAGCCGCCGGAGGGAAAATCCATCCTTGAACAGGGGTTGCTGTTCTATAGAATCCTTCTGTGATACAGAATCCTTGGATCTGTTCTATAGAAGGTTGACGTCTCTAGTACAGAATCACTTGATCTGTGCTATAGAAGGTTAACATCTTCGACACAGAACCTTCTGGTCTGTGTTGTGCCTACCTTCTTCGACACAGAACCTTCTGGTCTGTGTTGTGCCTACCTTCTTCGACACAGAACCCTTCGGTCTGTGTTGTGCCTAAGCTTCTTCGACACAGAACCCTTCGGTCTGTGTTGTGCCTAAGCTTCTTCGACACAGAACCCTTAGGTTTGTGTTGTGCCTCATTCTCTTCGACACAGAACCTCTGGTCTGTGTTGTGCCTTACTCTCTACGATACAGAACCTTCTGGTCTGTATTGAGCCTAAGTTACTATAGTACAGAACCTTCGAGTTTGTGCTACATAACGAGCCTCTACGGCACAGAACCTTCTGGTCTGTGTTCTGCCACTCAAGCCTCTATTGTACAGAACCCTACGGGTTTGGTTTTGGTTGCTATCACTTGTGTAATTTGTACAGAGATACATTTGAGTGGAAACCATCCAAATATCTGGGTGAAGAGTGGACGTAAGCAATTTGCTGAACCACTATAAAAATCCTTGTGTCCATTAAACAAATTTGCGTACACAATCAAACGTTCTGTCTTACAGAAACTTACAGGCTCTGTTTAACAGAAGGTTTTCATTCCGCTGCGGGGTAAAACGAAAAAGGGTTAAAATCCAATCTTGGAGATTAACACTAATTCACCCCCTCTTAGTGTAACAGTCGCTAATATTTTGATTATTTGTTCTGTTTTTTGGTGGAATTCTTACATTGTGCGTGTTCTTCCGGACATCCATCTGCTTCGGTCTTAATGTGACCCTGCAGAGGATACCGCCCTCACCCTCACCCCCATTTTTTGGTAGCTAACCTGCCTGGGGAAGATGAGTTAATATCAATCTCCGATCTGATCTGATCTGGTCTGATCTGATCTGATGCCATCTTCGCAGTCCAGCTTTCCGGCGCATCCCATTCGCAACGTCCCCCATCACTTGCAACACCACAATTGATATTGAATGATGCGTTATGGACGACTCCCATCCCATACGACTTGCGAGTACAGCATACATGTATCTTGAGGATTGAAATAGCCATCCCGCGACATAAACGTTCTAAGCATCTGTGCCGATGACTTCTCGTTCGGTAATCACGGAGCCACGATAATGCATTAGTTATATACAACACATGCTTCAAAGAGGAAGAACTTCGGTTTTTGCATATTTGGTGTATCGACACGATTGCCGCCTCATATCTATATCACTCGTTTATATATAAATTTTATGGAATCACTAACATTTTGACCACGGTTAATCAGATCTTGCCCGGTATTACTGGTCGCGATAATGAACTATTTTATGATTTAAATGTCCTAGGAGATTGCACTGGAACGTGTGCATTTATGTTGCGGCAGGTCCAAGATATAAAAAATAATTATGACCAACTTGTTGTGCATAGAAATTTATCCTCACTTCCCTTACCCATACATTGTAGTACGGTAGTCATGGGCGGCTCGTCGCAGATGGAACAACGCGTTAGGGACGATCATCGTCACGGATCTCGAAACCGTTTGACCCCCGAGTTAACATCGTGTGGCTAAAAGGAGGCGTTCTAAGGTCATTCATTCCATTATTGGAGAAGGGACAAGATTTCAAATGCAGAAGAAGCTAGTCGTAAATGATACGTACGCTCCAAATGGGATGCCTGCATTATTCAAAACTACGTCGACTAGGGATTGCATAGAGCCGAAGAGACGCGTACCGTCGACCGGCTTATCATTATTGTGATTATTACACTCTGACACCGTCCTCAACTCCGAATTCCGAACTCAGTTAGTGATGTAAGAAGAAGCGCAAGAAAAGCCAAACACGTGGCCTTGGTTGCAATCACATATATCATATTGAAATGTTACGGAGGGTTTTCAACTGAATGGTAATAAAATAATTTGACAGATAGGAAGGGGATCTGACAGATGATGCTTGGTCGATTCGGCGTAAACGTGCCGGCAAGTAACGGGTTGCCTTAGAAGTGCCGCGATCTTCGTTTTATCGTGGCCACGAAAGATTGGTCACAAAATTTTAAAAAATAAACAAAAGTGGGGTTGCCCTGATTTCCTGTAGATTTTATTAATTTTAAATGATAGCATATGAATGATATCAAAATTTTACTTTTTTTGATGGGGTGAGTTTCAAACTTGGGATGGGAACGGCGATCTTCGGAGGGATTTTCTGTTGGGCCGGGCCTGCACATGGTCCTGGGCCCATATGGCCCAACAATAGTGTAGGGTAGTAGCTTTTCTCTGCAGAAGCAGTAGTAACCATGCACTCCATTCCACTCCATTCAAGACAGAAAGAGAGAGAGAGAGAAAAAAAAAAACTTAACTAATGACGGCTAAAACCTCATAATCGTTACTTTCTTTAGGTAGGGGTGGGGGGTCCGATGAATATTACATGTATTGGATGTTTTCAACTTCAGGGGTAAACTCCCCCCCCATCTAACTTTCCCAATAAAAAAGTCAAGAACAATCCTTATCACGATCTAACCTTCTCTACACTACTTTGTTCGACATTGAAAGTTGGTTGGTTTCGAGGGGCGGCGGCATCCGTCTATTTGGTCGTTGGAATCTTAAGGTTACAGCCAACCAGGCCAGTCCATTCCCGCGGCACATTTACATTTTTGTTTGTGCCATAGAAATGAGGCAGGTCGTACTCCCTCGGCAGCTTATTTACGCAAAGAGAATTTGGCTTCCCGTGTTCCCATTCATCTAATCGAACAAAATAGGAAAACTAAAAAAAAAAAAAAAAAAAAAGGCCTATTCTTTCTTTTCATCGAAAGAAAAGTAGGGAAAACTATGCTACGACGAAAAGTTTATCATTGTCACAACGAGACAAAATAAAATTCTGATAAATAAAAAATGATAATATCCGAAGTGGAGTGGATCAGGATCTAGAGGAATACTTATTACTCGTAGAAGATCCTTTGGAAGCAGCTTTAATACTTTATGTCACGTGGTGTGAGAAGGGAAATTTTGTGTTTGTTTGGACGACCAAAACAAGAGGAGGGGGCAAAAGTTTCTTGGCCCGACGTTCGAAATCAACCTAAGTGTTTGACTAATTAATTAAAAAAAAAGATACGTAAAAATATTATGTATTTATTTTCGAAATTCTTGGTCCTAAACATGGTTTAGTGACAAGACTCGGACTAACCTCACGTCCCCCACCGTGAACTCTTAACGTTTCATACACGTACAAAAAAAAAAAAAAAAAAACAGTAGATATGGACGACGAATCAGAGAGCATCGGGATAACGATAATACTAACAATAATTATTATTACTACTACGTGTACGACCACGTGATTCGTGAGGATGGATTGAATATCTCCTTACCATTTTTATCGCATGAGGATGACAGCAGAATTATTGAGGAGGTTGTCGTCGGTTTTGATTGGGATATATATATATATATATAAAGAGGTACGGGCCACCTAATTAAATTAATTCCTCCATAAATCTCTCGTTCGTTCTTTCTTGTGAATGGAGGGTTTGGTTGTGGGGCTCTCTCTCTCTTGTCTTCTCCACCGTTGAATTTTTTTATTTAAAAAAAAAAGAGTAAAGAAAGGATTAAAAAAAGGCCACTTTATCCAAAATATCCCAAAGTTACAAAATTCTTCTAATTTATCCTAAGGTTTAGATAATATCCTCAGATAACCTAAACTTTTACCCTTTTTTAAAAATATCCATAAAAGTTTTAAGTTGATTTCTCAGAATGGCTGGAGAAGGAAAATATTCGGGAAATCCTTCTGGGACTCCATCACGATTGGAGTTCGTTCCAGAATCTAGATTATCTCCATTTGGAATTAGCAAGAGTATAAATGATATTTTAACTCAGCTAACCATCCAAGGGAGCACAGAAACTTTAGAAAGCCGAAACCAAATGGCAAAGGAAGTAGGCTATATTGTTAATAACATGCTAGATTCTTGGGAAAGAGAAAGAGGTTTAAAAAGGCCTAAAGCCGAGGCTACATCTGGACTGGAAAGTACAACGGGAAATCCAGTCGAAAGATTGAATCTGGGAGGAAGAATTTCCAAACAGAATCAAGGCAAGAGTGTGGATGAAATGTACAGGGAGTCAGTAGCTCCTTACATTCTAGACTCACAAAAGCGAAGTGCAAACTTGAACTCCCAAAGTGGGGAGTTGGCAAAAGACTTAAGGAAAGCCTTAGGTCTGGCAGAAGATGCCCCAGTTCACTTAGACAACAGAACGTTTAACGAACTGGTAACTGTGAAGAGGGAAATTTACAGGCCCGATTATCCACACAGGACTAAACAAGAGTTTGTCCCTAGGGATAATATTTTAAAGCCTATAATTACCCCTGGTGTTTTTCTGGATATAGATTGTGAAAAGCATGTATCTGAAAAGATAGATGAGTGGCTATCACTAATTCGAATGACTGCATCCGCAGGGATACTATCCCCTGGATCTGTCTATGAATTATGTGTGGCAGCCCTCATGGGAACGGCGCAAAAATACTGGAAATCTTTGGTGGCTCATACTGACATCAAAGAAAAGATAGATTAGGCGCTGACCGTTGATGGTGTGTTAGCAATCATAGCTGATGCATTAAAACGGGAGTTCTGTTGTTTTTCGTTATCCACTGAGACTGTGGAAAAAGAGCAGTCATTGACCGCTCTGGTTAAACTACAGATCTGCGATATGTGCTTGTTTGATAGCTACGTATGCGAATTCCAGAAGTATTATTATAATCTGGACGTAGTCTCTCAACAGTTCATATTGGGAATCTTTTTTGCAAAACTTCCTGAACCTTGGCCAGAAGTTGCGCAAAAGGCCTACGAATTACTTCTGAGTGAGGAAAAGATTGTCTCTGGACTCGGAGGAAAAATTCAGGCGGTAAAGTACGCAATGCAGAAGGCATGTACTGAGCTCCAAGTAAAGGAGGCAGCTAAGAAGCTGCCATACTTGAATAAGAGCTGTTGTTCTCAAATTGAATATGTACCTGGAAGGTATGGATGCGATACTCGCAGTACCCCAGATGATTCAAGGAGAAAGAAAAACTTTCCCCGAAAGAGGAAGTTTGTTGGGTACAACAAAAGAAAGGTTTGGCCCAAGAAGGACTTCCAGCGTAAGCAAAAAGGAGGTTCTGCTTACAAACCCAGAAGGTTTGTAAGGAGACGGGATAACCTAAAAGACAAAGATAGGATCGATGCCTTCAAGAGAAAGCATGGAAGAGAGCCTAAATGTCCAAATGGAAAACCGTTGAGCAGCTGCAATTGTTGTTGGTTTTGTGGTTCGAAATATCACAAGGCGGATAGTTGTCCAAAGAAAAACCAGAGGAGAGAAAGACTCCGTATGGTATTCTTGGACGACAGGAGTCATGAGGAAGAAGTCCTTGCTTATGAACCAATAGATGAGCAAGAGATTTCCGACTTAGACTCGGAGGTAGAATCGATTTACGAGGTAGTATCAGACTATGATACAGACTCGGAAGATGATTCTGATCTCTGGAAAATGCATCTGTTCATGATGAGAGCAGAGCAAAATGGAGATGGAGATGAGATGGTTCCATTGGAAGCATCGAATCAGGTACTGGAGGAATTCCATCAGTACGAAGATCCATCCCAGTCAGTGCTGGAATGGAGGTTGCCTAATGTTAATGAGAAGGAAGTTTATAGCATATCGAGATTTAATTTTAGATCGATAATAGGCATCTCGCAAACAGAAGCAACGGCTCAAGTGACAAGCACGGAACTTGAGACATTGGATATCCCATTACTCAATGTACAACGCATTAGGGAAACCATGCAACGTGCAAGAGGTGTATATAACTATATACACATTGGGTTGATCCAAATAGGATTAACCCCGCTGTTTCATTTACCAGCGGATAGTCCTGTGGTAGCGGCAGTGATCGATAAACGGTAGCGAGAGTTTAGAGATCAGCTGATATCAGGAATACAGGCCAACCTTGCACATGGCCCTGTATGGTTCCAGGTCCATCCAAATTTCATGATGGCCCTGAACGATCGCTGTTTGGGAAATTCATTGACCTTAAGAATCAAATCAATGAATATGGATAGAATGAATTCCCAGGCCAAGTTTTTGGCGTATCACACTAGAGTGATTTACCGATTGGTAAATACCACCAGTCCTGGTGTGAGGAACATCTCGAGACTTACTGAGTTGTTCGAAGAAGGTCATAATAACTACCAACAATTTCATAGGCATGAGGTAAACCCATTTGAGTTAACCTGGCCAAGAAATTGGGTTATGACTGAACCTGGTAGTAGCTCTAGACCAATTAGTGCGGCTAATATCCGACAGAGAGGTAATGAAATTATTTTAATGTTGGGTGAACCTATTAGAGAAAGTTTTAGAGCTGATAGGCATCTGCCTATGAGGATGCCACTCCTGAGAGAACCAAGAACTCATTCGTTCTCTGAAGTTTCTTCTAGAGCTAGTGATGTGGGAGAGGACATAATTGTGTCCCGACCAGCAGAAGCCTCTGCTTCACCACTAATAGAAGAAATGTCTCGAAGGTCCACATATTCGAGAACCTCGTCTCAACATACGGGTAGAATCGTAGGATATAGACAGGTATCACTACCAGTTTATGAAGATCCTGTAGATCAACCGAGAGAGGAATCAATACGGATGATGAGAGTTACCTATCCGAATAACTCTTTATCAAGTATTCTTGAAGTCTGTAAGGTTATTGAGCAAATAGCCGAGCAGAGGTCTATACCAATAGATGAAATCTGGAGGATGATAGAACCATCCCAGGAAGTTCCTAAGAATATTGGGTTTAGTGTCAGGAATGAGGATTTGAGCACATATGTAGCTCTAACCTTCAAGTTTCCTGAATACTATGAGTATTCCTTGGATACTTTGATAGACACTGGGTGTAACGTAACTTGTGCTAGACTCAATGCTCTACCAGATGAGTGGTGGAAACCACTGCAGAAACCCATCCACATGGTAAACGTAGATGGAATGGCGACAATAGTCAGCCATCAGGCCAATAATGTGCCTATCTTTATTGGTGGACAACAGTTCATCATAAAAGAGATCCTGGCCCATCCTTTATTAGAGGCAGACATCATAATTGGTAATGTCTTTCTGAAAGGACAAAAGGAAAACTTACCTTTTGTGCAGGATGTCCATCATGTGACAATTGGTGGGGTGAAAATTAGTGCTCTCCAAGAACCTAAGTTAAGGTTAAAATTTGGGTTCTATCCGGTAAAACGGACAGAGTACTGTGGTAATTCACCATGTGAAAAAACTTTCAGAGTGCGAGCTCAACATGGTGATATACGGTTGGATGAGAACGATTCATGGGAACAAACCCTGTTTTCACCAACGAATACCAGGAGTTCTAACTGGTATGACGACTTGTTTCCAAAACAAGAAGTGTGTATGGCTGTACAGTTAGCTGGGATGAAATGGGATAAGTTCCTGGTAAAACTAGCCGACACTTTTAGTGAAGACCCATTAAAATTGTGGACTCGAAATGGCCTAAAGGCTAGATTAGAGTTGAAGGATCCCGGAACCATTATAAGAGCCCGAAACATTACGTATACGGCTGAGATGGTTGAGGAATTTGACAAACAAATTCCTGAATTGCTTGGAAAAGGCTTGATTAGGGACAGTTACAGTCCACATTCTAGTCCTGCTTTTATGGTGATTAATCATGCCGAGCAGGTGCGAGGTAAAGCACGAATGGTTATAGATTATCGTCAGCTTAACAAAGCTACAAAGGACGATGGCTATAAGATTCCCACTGCGGGAGACTTAATTGATAGGGTAAGCCTGAGCCAACCAAAGTTCTTCTCTAAGTTTGACTTGAAAAGTGGATACTGGCAAGTTAAGATGGAGGAAGAATCGGTTCCTCTAACTGCCTTCAATGCTCCGCAAGGAATGTTTGAATGGTTGGTAATGCCGTTCGGCCTGAAGAATGCTCCAGGCGTCTTTCATGCAAGATGGATAATGCTTTTAAGCAAGTTCGAAAATTTTGTGCGGTCTATATTGACGATGTGTTAGTCTACAGTCAAACTGAGGACGACCACATGAGGCACCTAGATAAGGTGACTGATGTCTTCCTACAGGAAGGGATGATTCTATCTGAAAAGAAGATAGAATGGTTTAAGGAATCGGTTAATTTCTTAGGCATGGAGATTGAGCAGGGTAAAATTAAACTGCAAAATCATATTGCTGAGAAAATAATTAATTTTCCTGACATACTTGAGGATAGAAAGCAAGTCCAAAGATTTTGTGGATGTGCTAACTATGCAAGAAAGTTTGTGAAAAATCTTTCCCGAGATCTAAGTAGGATTTCGAAGAAAACCTCTTCTACTAATCCTTGGATATGGGAAGATGAAGACACTCAATCTATCAGAAGAATCAAGGCGAAGGTGAAAAATTTGCCACAATTCGCTTTACCATCTGACAAAGATGAGTTAGTCTTGGAAGTTGATGCTTCTGAAAAATATTGGGGAGTAGTCCTTAAAATTAAAGGACGTAAACCAGAACCGGTGTGTAAATACTGGTCGGGAAGCTTCAAGGGGTGCGAGTTACGGTACCCGATTCATGAAAAAGAAGTGTTAGCCTTAAAATATGGAATAAAGGCTTTCTTTATCTTTTTGGCACCGAAAGAATTTTTAGTGCGCTCTGACTCGACCTATGTTAAAAGGTTTATGAGTCTGAACCTTAAGGAAGCTAGACAAACTAGACTCTTAAGGTTGCAAGAATGGTTAAGCTATTATAAATATGAGGTCGAATACATTCGGTCCGACCACATCATAATAGCTGACTCTCTCTCTAGAGAACTTGCAAACACCTCTCTTTCTAAAAACTCTGCAGATGGATCCTGCTGCAAAGAGAAAGATATGCTGGGGATGCAAGAAGGAGGGACACTCCAAAAAGGTATGTCCTAACAAGGGAGATAGTGAGCATAGTGATGCTGGTTCCGTTTCAGGAACGAAGGCAGCAGTTCTCTGCTGGCAGTGTAAGCAACAAGGACATCGTTCTTACGAATGTCCCAAGAAGCTGAAAACTGCGGATACCCAGAGGGGTGTGGCTGAACTTAAGGAGAAAGCAAAAGCTGACTCCGAGAGTAAGGCGAAACCAGATCTCCAGAAGGAGATGGCTAATCCCAAAGAAGCTGAGGCTAGATCTGAGGGAAAAGCAAAGGTTGTTTCCCAGAAGGGGAAGGCTGAACCCAAAGAAAAGGCAAGTGCTAATTCTACGGGGAAAGCGAGATTTTCCCAGAAAGGAAAGATGGATCTGAAGGAGAAGGGTAACACTAACTCTGGAAGAAACATGAAGAAAGATCTTCAAGAGAAGATGGCAGATCCGAAAGAGGAAAGCTCCAAAGGAGATGTGAAAATGGCAGATCTGAAAGACGAGGCGAAAGCTGAGTCACAGGAGAAAACCAGGAAGAAGAGGAAAGCCAAGAGGCTTAGGTCTTCTGGTCCCGGGAGGGAAGTTTCTGTAAAGGAAGGTCCTAAGAAGGACGGTAAGGTTGAAGAACCTTGGTGGTCACCTTTGACCATGGAGCAGTTCGATTACTGCCGAAACCACTTGGCCAAAGAGCAGAAAATTTCCATTAATCAAGCTGTGAAATCCTACAAGGCTTTGTTACAAAGCAAGGAAGAACAGAAAGAGAGGATGGAAACAAAGTATGCTGAGGAAGAGGCTAAGTTTAAGGCCTTAATTGGCGAGCCAATCCAAGAAGTAGACCCTGAACCAAGGGTAGAACCTGAGGAAGCGGCTGCGATGGAGTGTGAGCAGTACTTCGATTTCGGGAGCGCTTACACATCATTGGAAGGGACTCTGGAGAAAAAGGAGAACCTTGAGGAAGCAGTTCCTGTAAAAGACTCGGTCAAAGAGTCTGGTGAGAGTACTCACGATGGCAAAGGCCATGTTGGGGCAACCCAAGAGGATCTGGGAGGATCCTAGTTTTTTGATCAAGACTCATTTGAAGATGAATCCCTAAGCTGGGATGCGTCTGTAGTCTGCGGGGGACTCATGGGTGGCATCAAACATGATGACAAGCGCCAAGTTGAGTATTTCGCAAGAAAGACAATTGAGTATATCAAAGATCTGGAGTTTAAGCTATCGATTATGGCTTCAGATGAGGAGGAGCTGTACAAAGTAGAAAAAGAAAGACAGCAGATATTCTCCACCACGATGTCAATCATACCAGGGGATGTCAAAAATTATGAAGTCCCAAAGGTAGTAGTAGACATGAGCGAATCCTCGCTTGAGGAAAACGCTGTACTTCAACCGTATCTACACTGGATATCGGGGAAGTGGCCGTCTCTGAGAATTCATTCAGACATGGTGGGAGTAGCAGCACCTTACGTACATGCTGGGTTTGTAGACATCCTGGAGATCGATAGATCTGAACCAGAGTGTATGGAACCACTGCCTATGTTGGTAAGGTACGTACTCGGATGCCTAGGCTATGGACCAAAATATGCCACGGCATTGATTACTAGCACAATAAGAGAGGAGGAGGACCATCCGCAGTTTGGAAAGGTGATACTTCAAAATCTGCAAGTATGGAATATCCACCCTTGTGAGAGTAGGCGTCTGGTGGAACCTCAACGACAGGACCTCGATCAGAGAGGTTTATGGCGAAAATACTACAAGGACAAAACAGTCCGAAAGGCCATAAAGGTTGAGTTCCTTAAGGATGTGCTGGAGCATGTGTTAGCCCGCAAGGACGAATACTACGTGCTCTGTGACGGCATCATAACCGTCACGATTCTTCGGTCAGATCTAAGTCTCATAGACGAACAGGCAGGAGACCGAGGATGGCAGAGAATGCTCAACCTTCTGGATAGTTTCTGGAGGCGAGAGAACTCTGAGTTACACCTCCGAACCGACACCTTCGAGGTTTGGAGTAAGATTGCTGATTTCACAGATAAGACCTTAAATCAGCAAATCGAGTATGACGAGAGAGCCCAACAAATCTCACAACAAATTCTTGAAGTGGTCCAAGATCCGCCGGGACTCTCAGAAAAAGAAGGAGTTGGCCACTCTTCAAGCGCCAACAACAACAACAACAACAAAGAAGGAATCTCCCAGGACAGCGCACCGATGCAGACGGGAGAAGACAA
Organism: Melastoma candidum; assembly: GCA_023653495.1. Lineage (NCBI taxonomy): Eukaryota > Viridiplantae > Streptophyta > Magnoliopsida > Myrtales > Melastomataceae > Melastoma > Melastoma candidum. The sequence continues at coordinate 10,384,989 of CM042882.1, read as the reverse complement.
CTGTATAAAGTTAGACTAGGACATTTTTGTCGGTCATTAGGACCCTACTAACTTTTGTAACAGTTTAGATTCTTTTTACTTTTGAGCTGGCAAACAGTGCATTGGCACCTGCTCCCTTGTGTATATATTCACAAGCCCTCTACCTCATTTGGGGAGGCAATCTGAATAGAGAATTTTCTCTCTCAAAACTTTGACCAAGAATTCTTTGATTGTCCTCCAGAAGAAAATCTAAAAAGGGAAACCCGATCTCAAATTCGAGTTGAAGTTTTCTCTGATTGTTCTTCGAAAGATACCTTAAGAAACCAAGAACGTTAGAATTAATCAAAACTGATTAAAACTAACTAAAGGCTAGATCTGCGGATCGTCAACTTGAAGGATAAGTCATTAAGACTAAACCTTGTAAGGCTAAGCCATCAGACTGAAGCCTTGGATGAGGAGTGCCTATATAAGTCCCTCATGGTATGGGCATTGAGAAAGCACAGAAGAGCCTCTCCAACACCTTCTCTAAGTTCCTGAGAAGAAGACTCTTGAAGATTTATTTCTTGAGTTCTCTTGGTGCGGAAGCTTGGTGAACCTTCTGAGCGATTCGATTAAGGTATGATAATCACCTTTACATTTTAAGGTTGGTTATGTTATTCTTTCAGTTCGGAAAGAAGATCTTGATTAAGGCAAATTAATTAAGGTGGTGCAACTGCACGAGTCATCCTATGACTAATTGTCCTAACCCAGATCTTCTGCATTTAGATCACGGGGTGGGCAAGGATTCTACTACTGGTCTTCTCAATACCATAGTAGATCGTCTTGAAAATCTATCGGCACAGATATCACAAATATCACAGCAGATAGAAAGCTATTCTAAAAAATTAGAAGAGCTGACTCTAGTTCAGAGTGAATTCGAGGAGTACTTCCTCGAAGGCAAGTCTAACTTGGGATTTGCGGCAAGTTCAAAATATTCAAACGAATATTTGAGGTTGGTGGAACACCGACGACAAAGACGGTTGGGAAAAACCTCTTAAGTTCGATTCCTGGCTATGTTGAAGAAAATCTAGCTTGCTGATATCTAACTCTTATTTGAGTTAGTTTGCATTGCTTAGTAATCAGTATATTTATTGGTATCAGAGCCGCTTAAGAGAATTATTCTTAATTGTCTGTGAGAATCTTAAGATTAAAACAGGATAAAATTGAAACTGGGCAAAACTTGAGGATAGAAGAAGATATTAGTTAAACGATAGGATAAATCAGATAAAGTGAGTAAAGTTGAGGATATATTGGATAAATAAGCCTTAAAAAAAAAGAAGTAGAAAACGCAAGTCTACGTGGGCAAATAATTTTGAGAAGAATTCAATTATTTCTTTCCAGTTGATTAACGTCTCTACTATTGATTTGTCCCCAATGTTTTCGGAGAACGATTGCGGAATCTCCTTCTCTTTTTCCTTTTTCAAACCTTTAGTTTTTAGTTGTTGATCTAGTAGATTCGATGAGGTTGCCATGTTCCAAGTTGGGTCCCCCAAAATTGCGTAAGAAAAGAGGCATTCAAACAGTGACCTAAACCCAATTTCCCTGTTGTTAATTGTTTTATCAAGAACAGAAGACGGGAAAATGACCCCCGTGGAGAAAGAAGCTGACATTATTAGGGACAGCATTAAAACCCCTCATACACCTATGACATGATTACTCTCCCGCGATTCTTAACGTCACGACGCTGTTTACACATCAAAATTTTGGGTTCTTCGAGAGGATTTTAGGTCTCGATCAACTAAAAATCGAGCATGCTTTGTATATTATTGTTTGTGTTATTTACATTTTTTACGGCAACCACCGTGTTTGATTTTCCCACGCTTCGATGGGCGCTCGGCGGCCTGCGTTTTTGTGTGCCAAACAGACGCGCCTCTGGACGGTATAGCTCGAAAGTTCTCTAACCATGTTCGACATCTTGCGCCATCGAGACTACTAACAGAAAGATTGGAACGATTTTGTTTTCTTGTCCCTACCATGACAACAACAAAAGTGTAATCTGGATACTACTGACAGAAACTAAGTCTGGGTGTGCTTCTTTTGGTTGTACTAGGTCTTTACATATAATATATATTGAAATATTGCCCCTAGGAAACATTTGTCTGTCCATTTTCAAAATGTGCCAAAATCAAACCGAAGTCCGATTTCACAAATCCCTTGGATTTTTTACCACGTCATAAAAAGAAAAAATGAGACCATCGTGAAATAATGAGTTATGGTCGGTTTTAGGCATATATAAATACGGTCACTTTGGGAATTGCTTCCTCGCTTGGTATCTACTTCTTGCTTATCATAAACACGGGAAGGGAATGGGGAGGAGTCCATGCTGTGCCAAGGAAGGGTTGAACAGGGGAGCGTGGACCGCCCTCGAGGACAAGATCCTCTCCGACTACATCAAGGCCAATGGCGAGGGCGGTTGGAGGGACCTCCCCAAGCGTGCCGGTAAATAATTTAACATTATAATCATCGCCGCCTCTGGAGTGTATCCGCTGCTGATGATGAGGGCGATGGTGATAGAGGTGGTTTCATGTTCCACGTTGTAGGTTTGAAGAGGTGCGGGAAGAGTTGCCGGCTAAGGTGGCTGAATTATCTGCGGCCGGACATCAAGCGAGGGAACATCTCCCACGATGAGGAGGAGCTCATCGTCAGGCTACACAACCTCCTCGGTAACCGGTAAAAAAATACCTCCCGCCTGCGTGATTAATCACCTGCCTGTTCGAGTATCAGTTTCTTACCCTCGGTTGTTTGGGCTTAGATGGTCTCTGATAGCGGGGAGGTTGCCTGGGCGAACAGACAATGAAATCAAGAACTACTGGAACACGACCTTAGCCAAGAGGCTCGCCAAACCGTCAGCTGAGGGGCCTGCGTTGTCTCCCTGTCGTCGTGCTCCAACCTATAGGACCACAAAGAGAAAGGCTTTGTCGCCGAAGTCTAGCACTCGCTCCCATTCTCCACCACTGACGGCCACCAGGCCGCGGGTCACAAGGGCAAAGCCGTACACTCTCTCCATCAACCATCCACCACTCCTGCCAAATGATAACCATGCCGAGTTCCCTGCCTGGCCTCCTTCGATACCAAATGCTCGAGGAACGTCGCTTCTCCCATCTAGCAGAAACAACCGAAGCGAGGAGGCTCGAGACGGGGATCTGGGTTTCCTTGACTTGGCGTGTGGGAATTTTGACGACGAAAGTCCTAACGGCTTGATCAGCATCGATGACAAAATGCTGGACGACTGGGCAACAGCCTATGATGGCTCTGCCGCTTTGGAAGAAGGGAAAGACATGTTGGATCTCGAGTCCCTGGCATTCTTGCTCGAGGAATGGCCTTAGCAGGTAACACCACCTAACAGTCACACAAATCATCGGATCATTCATGACCTCACATTGTCATGGCTCAGTGAATCAGAATCCAAGCCCGACACCTAATAATAGATCGAATGGATCAATACTATTCTTTCCACGTTTGGCGAATGTGGAGGTGTACTGTCGTGTTATAATAGTTGAACAGTTCATTCGCGTTTTGCTTCACCTTCTTGAGGTCTGTGATCGTGTACCGTCGACCAAATTAATGGCACGGCTTTGTTGGGTATCCTGCGATCGATTTTTGAATATAAAAGTATGTGATTGTCCACTTCGGAAATTCGTACCCTCCAAGATATAAAAGTCAAGCACCCCAAGTTGACAATCGTTTCGGTCATGACAGTTTGCTATTCCGAGTTGGGTTCAATCTAGATCCAGAACGTAACGAATTCGGCGTTATGTCCAACTCCCTGTCGTCAGACCGCATCTCTGTTCACGCTCTTGCGACAGGCCATTCGCCCCATGGAGTCCACGTGGGAGAAACAAAGCAGACCGTGTATAAATTTATGACGTTCACTTAAAAGCTACCGACCGGATGGGCCGCTATGATATATTATAGAAATTTTATGACCTAAAAACTTAAACTGTTACGAGCTACTAATTTATATTATATAATTTAACAGATCGGGCTGAGTGGCTGTCGTTGTCGTCGGTCCACCGGCTTAGTTTGCACAGACGCAGCATCAAGGCCAGCCATTCTCCATAAATGGTGATGGAGATGAAAACGACGAAAGGAAAGTTTGAACTCTGGGTTCCTAATAAATGAGGAAAACCTACCACCACACCGGAACGCCGTTCGATCCAATAATTCCTGACCAAACTAAACTCCGGAACAAAGATTGAATATTGGGATTTTGACTAAGGAAAAGGCATGAGAAGCAACCAACACATTGGGAAAACCAGTTTGTCGTCGGCGGCTACACAAATCAGTCACGAAACCAACAGGACAACAACACAACGATGCAAATACAATGATGCATAAGATTTGGACGTACCGAAACGGAAATAGTTACGTACAACAAAATTAGTATTGGTTGGAGCTTTATACTTCATGAATAAGAGTAAGGAGATAAATAAATGATGTGTGTATGTGTGTGTGTTGGGTTGAAGGTGGAGAATTTGATAAGTCTAGATTTACCATCATGATCATCATTTACGAACCCACTGTTGTTGATTGTGTCGCTGGACAAAAACAAAACAATCCAAAGTAATAGAATTCCCACGAAACAAGCAAACACCCACGTGAAACGACGAGTCTCGCAACTATTATTTCTAAAACACTTGACCAAAAGAAAAAAAAGGGGTGGCAAACCCCACAAATCGCGTGAGAGTCTAGAACTTGCACGTTGAATTGACACGTACTTTAGAGTCATCGGACAACTTTTAGTTCCCATTTTAATCGAACTGGGTCGAAGAAATGGTGGGATTAATTGGAGTATGCATGGGGGAAAATGACGCAGCTAACTTTCAATGATGAAGAGACGATAATTGGAAGGACAGGTGGGATCGAGACTTGAAGTGTTTTCTTTTTTCTTTGTGTATTCTTTCTTTGTTTGGTTCCAGCACGCACGTTTGGGTTTCTTTCCTTTTCTTTGATAAGTGATCCCTTTCCATTTATTGCTAGTGTGTTTGGAGAGGACAATGATTTGAGAGTGTTCGCCTTGCTTGACCTTTTGTAATAATTGACCCTGGCGGTGGAGGTGATCTCTTCACGTCACTGAAAACGAAAGAGACCCTCCGTAAAATGAAGACCGCACACAACAACGAGGTGCCGTCCGTCCGGGGAGGAGTAACCGTCCGAGATAGGCGGGGGCGAGTTTCGACCCGGGTGGATCTGACTAACCGATGGGGCTGGTTCGGCCAAAAAACCCTAGCGGGAAACCACGAGGCCATCTCGCTTTTCGAGAAATGGCGAAACTGTGAAAAGATTAAGGGGAATTAATTAAATAGAGGAGTACATCGTATTCGGAGGTTTGTACGATGATAAAGCTATGGTTAAATATGCTTGCAATTCAAAAATTTATACTCATAAATTCTTTTTTAAGTTTTTCAAGTTCCAAACTGCAATTTAAAAAAAAAAACAGACTTAATTTAAAATACTTAAAAAAATTTTACAAGTATTTGTTGAAGGTAATTTATGATCCAATTCAATGCAATATTAGTAACGAAAATATCATTTAAGTGGGTCATTAAGTAGAGCGTTTAAGTAGATTATTAAATATGTCGGTTTCTATTGTCATTTGATTTTCTACTTCTCCATATATATAAAGGGACGTGTAGTCATTTCATGTAAGAGAAAGTTTAAGAAAGAGAAATCATTTCCGCAGCCAAAACACTCCAATATATATTCCTCGTAGGTGCAGCAGCTCTACAGAAGGTTTTCTCTATCCTATAGAAGGTCACCGGCAGTACAGAACCTACATTGTGCTAGCACTTTCTCCCTTCCTATCCAATCCTTTCACACATAACCCCCAACAAATTTGGTATCAGAGCGCAGAAGGTCATGTCTGCATCCGCTGACAACATGTTCTTCACCTTTTCTCCCAACCAAATCCCCATCTTTGACGGTGAGCACTTTAACTATCGGAGTTCTCAAATTGAGACCATTTTTCTTTCACAAGATCTATGGAAACTTGTGGAGGAAGGCTACGAAGAAGTTCCATAAAGAATCTCTCTCTCAGAAGGTGACAATACTTCCGCAGAAGGTGTCATCAACCCCACAGAAGATGAACAGAAGGCGTACAAGGAGAACGTCATGAAGAATGCCATGGCTCTGCGGATTCTGCAACAATCCGTGAGCAAGACCATCTACCCAAGGATATTCGGCCTGAAGAAGGTGAATGAAGCGTGAGAGGTCCTAAAGAAGGAGTTCAAAAGATCACAGAAGGAGATCTCTATAAAGTTGCAGAACCTTTGGAGAGACTTCGACAATCTAGACATGAAAGACGCAGAAAACATCAAAGATTACTTCTCAAGGATCGTGGAGATCCTCAATCAATTGAAGAGTTGTGGAAAAGTTGTTCTGGATCGAAAAGTCGTGGGGAAAATCCTCAGAAGCTTGCTACAAAAGTTTGAGTATGTGGTAACAGTGATTGAAGAGATGAATGATCTCGCAGAAGTGTCCATCTATACATCGATAGGGTCAGCAAGTACACAATCCCGGTGGAGCAAGCATTTCAAGCGAAGTTACATGTTTCTGAGTAGAAGCAAGAACGTTCTGGAAACAGCAGAAGGTCCTACGACAGAGGACGTGGAGGCAGGTCTCGTGACAGTGGCAGGGGCTATGCAGAAGCGGTCATGGAGAAGCAGAAGTAGGATGCCGCATCTGCAAAAAGAATAAACATGAAACAAAAGATTGTCGTCTTCGATGCAGGAGATGCAAATTTCCAACTCATTCGGATCGTGATTGTTAGTACAAAGGTAAAGAGCAGAAGCATGAACACAAGCATGAGGACAGAAGCTCGGTAAATTTCTCTAAGGAAGATGAACCTTCTAAAGTTTTCTACTCTTCCTCTAACACCGTGCAAGATATGAATGAGATATGGTTCCTCGATAGTGGATGTAGCAACCATGTCACAAGGATCAAGAAGAACTTTATGGAGCTTGATGAGAAATACAACTCTCTCTTGGAACTTGGAGATAGCAAGAAGTTAAAGATAGAAGGTAAATGTGTTATTTCAATTTTAAGTGCAAAAGGTCAATAGAAGATAATGCACGACGTCTTCTATACTCCAGAAGTCACACAGAACCTACTAGGTGTAGGACAAATGATGAAAAATGGATATAAGTTCTTTTTACAGAAGGTCAATGTGAGATAACGGACAGAAACAGACAGAAGGTCGTGGTCGTGAAGATGACGTCCAACAATTTGTTCTCGTTAAAAATGACTCATTGCAGCAATGTTGTTCTCAAAACTGAGGTTGTAGATGATTCTCATCTTTGGCATCTCTGGTATGGACATTTGAACAGGAAAGGTCTAGCTCTATTGAAGCAGAAGGATATGGTGGTAGGACTACCTTCTATACAAGTTGTAGAAGGTTACGTCTGTGAAGGATGTGTCTTCGGAAAGCATCATCGTCTTCCATTCCCAAATACATCATGGAGAGCTCAAGCCCCTCGCGAGCCGGTTCATGCTGATATTTGTGGATCGACTCAAACTGCGTCTCTCAGTAACATAAGATATTTTCTATTGTTCGTAGGTGACTATACTAGAATGATTTGGCTTTATTTTCTTGAGATGAAGTCAGATGCTTTTGGCACCTTTATGATGTTCAAAGCACTTGCGGAGAATCAAAGTGGATACATGATTAAGACCTTGAGAACAGATCGCGGAGGAGAGTTTCTGTCAAGACCATTCTTGGACTATTGCCAACAGAAAGGGATACAGAGGCAGTTGACTATGCAGCATTCTCCACAGCAGACTGGATTCATAGAAAGAAAGAACATAACCATAATAGAAATGACTAGAAGCATGTTGAAGGGCAAATGTCTACCCAACAAGTTCTGGGCAGAAGCTGTTAACACATCTGCCTACCTTCTGAAACAGATCCCCTACAAAAGCAGTTAGGGACAAGACACCATATGAAGCGTGGTACAGAAGAAAGTCCGTGGTAAATCATTTGTAAGTATTTGGGTATATTGGATATGCTCACGCATTTTCAAGAAAGAAAAAAGTTTGTTGAGAAAGGTGAAAAGTTGATTTTCATCGGATATAATGATGAATCGAAGGGATATTGTCTGTATAATCCGAATACTGACAAGTTAGTTCTGTCGAGAGATGTTATCTTTGATGGACATGCAGCTTGAAAGTGGCAGGAAGTGACTTCTATGACTCAGATGTTCCAGTATACAGAAGCAGCAGTAGAAGTATCCATACAGAACCCTATTAGAACAACAGAAGTAGCAACAGAAGTTACAGTACATAATCTCATCGGAATAACAGAAGCTAGTTCCTCTTAAACCATTCCAAAAGCAAAGGGTCCTATTGGAGATACACCACCGAGGAGGTATCGATCATTCACTGAAATTTATGAGCAAGCTAACTTTGCTCTTTCTGCATTTGAGCCACAGAACTTTGAGGAAGCAGCCAAAGAAGAAAAATGGAGAAATGCCATGAAGGAAGAAATGACTTCTATAGAGAAGAATGACACGTGGTCATTGTTCCGGTCGAGTCCCTCGGATCCGTAACCACCGACGTCACCGGAGCGGCTTCATCCACGCTCAACCCGCAGTAGTCACCTCCTGCGAGAACGCTCGCCTGGAGAATCCATCCTGCACACTCACACACACGTCAAAGCACCACAATAATGTTGTATGACTTGCCCAGACTTACCACGCTCAGTTACAATAATAATAATGAAATGTTTTTGTGTTTTTCTCTTATACAACGATTCTGTCCTCCTGTAATTAACGAAAATTATTTTTCTAGATACAAAATATGACCAATTTAATTCCCGTCGTGCATCAAATGATTGGGAACGAAATTCATCTGATTTCGAATTAATCAGATTATTCTATTATCAGATATTGCATTACAAAAAGGTACGCCAGATTTAGTCGTCAGCCTTCTATAGTTGGAAAGAAAAATTATTTTGTTTCCAACTTGGGAATTCCGATTATATGCTCGTGCATTTATTCGTTAGGGACTTTCAAAATAAATTTTGTTTTAATTTTAAAGATTAAACCTCAGATAGCGCACTGTAGAAGGTTCGACCAGAATTGAGAGTCAACCTTCTATTGATGAAAATAATTAATAATTTATTTCCAAAATGAAATAATTCATTCCAGATATACTTATGATTGTATCTGGATGAAATTCAGGTGAAATTTTTATTTGAAAGTATTTTCTAAATAACGTAATTCTTTACAGAAGATTAGATAGAAATTACAAAAAATAACAAAATAATTTCCTTGATTAGGAAAAATATTTTATTTTTGACTTTCAAACATTTGTCTCACCAGAAAAATATTTAATATTAATTCAAATAATATTCCTAGGAATATTCCTCATTTGAATTAATATCAATAATTAATTAATAATTAATTAATTATTAAAATATCTAATTATGAAATATTTTCTAATCACATCATCTGATCTGCAATGATCATTGGAGAATATAAAAAATATTTTCATGATTTTTTTCCTTTATTAGGAAGCATATCTTCGTTATAGCAAGTTACGGCTTTGTAAAGTCATAGCAGGTCAAACCTGCTGTAGCTAATACATCATCAAAACCATATCAATAATCTCCCCCTTTTTGATGATGACAAAACATTCTTCCATAGGAGATATGTTAATGCAAGATGACGTATCAAACTCCCCCTAAGATAGAGACGGTAAGGGTTTGACGATTTACAAAAGCTTCAGCATGTTTTTACTTTTGCAGAGTACAAAAGCTTCTGTGTAAGCATATAGCTTGAACAAATTACAAAGACAAGGCACCTGTATATTTAGCCCGACAGTAGCATGTGCTTCTGCACTCCCAGCAAAAATGAGTTGTACTCAAATTTTGCATGCCCTATAGAAGGTTGATAACCACATAGTGTGTTTAACCTTCTATCCCGCTAAATATTCAAGAATTCTTGAGGTTTTGAGAATTAGCGTATGCTATATCTCTTTAAATCTCCCCCTTAATCGTTACTCCCTATTTCTCCGAATATCTCCAAAATCTCTCCCCTTTTTTTATGCAAAAGAGTAGAAGGTATAAACGGAGAAGAATGGCTCTGTAAAAGGTAAACCATAATTGCAGAAGGTATAAATAGTCCATTCAGAAACGGGTTAGGCGTGTCTTAGAGACACTTATAAATCAAAACCATAGCAAGACCATTAAGATTCCTATTGGATCTTGTCTAAGGTACTAATGTAAGAACAATAGAAGGCATTACTCCATAGGAGGTGTCTGCCTCGAGATTGTCACGCATGAGCTTCTCCCGACGTCCAATAATTTAAGAGAGATTCACGTAGGCTCTTTGAGGATTTGAGTCTCTTCAGTTTGGATAACAACTTGACATTGTAGATCCAAATCATCATCCAGCATAGGATTAGAAGCCGCCGCATTAGCAGCAACTTCCTTTAGAATCTCCTCTTGTACAGGAGGTTCCTCGAAAACAGGGGTTTACTCCTGCTGTTTAGCCAGAGCTTCCTTGGAGTTCTCCTCGGTTTCGAAAGTCGAGTCCTTGGTGATTTCCAAATGCTTGGACACAATTTCCTCATCATCTATGGAGAGGATGGGGCTGGTTGGACAATTTTCAACCGGTGGAGGTATGGCCATGATGGAGAAAGAACGACGTGTGCCAGACTTGCTCTTAGGTACCATCACGCAAAATAGAACGAGAAGAATCGATCCATTTAGGGGGAAGAAAGGACGAAATTCATCCTTAGGTTTCTCTCGTGTGTGTTCTCAAAGTATGGTAGAGAAACACGATTAAAGAGGACAAATGGTTAACCTTATGTTCCAAGCTTCTGTAGAGGAAATATTGAAATAATCCTCAAAGATTTGTTAAGAAAATCTGAAATATATCTTTTAAGATCTTCTTACGATTCATTTCCATAATTAAGAAACGAAATTGGTTAAAATCAAAGTAGATGTATCGAATTAACCATTCATAGAAGGTTGAACCTTCTATATGTAGTTTCTGCTTGGAGAATCTACATTGATGGAAAAATATCCTTTCTTGACAAGATATTCTATAAAATTGTCAAGAATCCACCATCCCAAATTAATTTCGAATCATGATTCGAAGAGTAATTTGTACAGAACCTTGAACCTACCGCACAAGGTTTCTGTGATCAAAATTGATAACAAATCCCCAATTCATTCCTGAAAAAGAAGAATTTCTCCTTATCAAGGGGTTTGGTGAATTGTCAGCCAATTGCTGGTCTGTATTAACGTATTCCACGCTTACAGAACCTTGTTGGAAAAAGCATCTATGCTTAATTCCATTGAAATGGACGAAGCTCTTTTTACATTTGATCATGCCAATGCAGAAAGGCTTTATCAACAACGCGTGGTAAATTCTGAGACGGAATCTCAAAATCTCAAGTGTGGTTGACAACATAACGTCTTGTCTATACACCACTATTGATATCTCCTATGACTTGGTCAATAGGTTGTCGTTTTTTATATAGAGTAGGTGCTCTTATATCATTTTGTTGATTATTCTGAGAAGATGATGCTTCAAGAGAATTATCAACTGTTTGTTCAGGTTCTCTTTGAGAATCGTGAACAGAAGGTGTTGAACCTTCTATTTCTTCCGTAGAAGAATTGGGTTCTATAGAAATTTCTATAGGTTCATGAGATATTACATGCTTTGTATTATCTTCTATTGTCGAGTCATTAATTTTTACATTAATTGACTCTTTTATGGTAGAAGTCCTTTAGTTAAGGACTCTATAAGCTTTGCTAGACAGACAGAGCGTATCCTAAAAAGATACCTTCATCTAATTTAGCATCAAATTTCCCGAGATTATCCTTAGAAGGTCTCAGTATAAAACATAGACTTCTAAAGGCATGAAAATAGGAAATATTCGGTATTCTCCCCCTGTATAGCTGATAGGGAGTTTTCTCTAATTTGGGTCTTCGGCCAGAATTGAGAGTCAACATTCTATTGATGGAAATAATTAATAATTTATTTCCAAAATGAAATAATTCGTTCCAGATAGACTTATCATTGTATCTGGACGAAATCCAGGTGAAAAGTTTATTTGAAAGTGTTTTCTAAATAACGTAATTCTTTATAAAAGGTTAGATAGAAATTGCCAAAAATAACAAAATAATTTCCTTGATTAGGAAAAATATTTTATTTTTGACTTTCAAACATTTGTCTCACTAGATAAGTATTTAATATTAATTCAAATAATATTCCTAAGAATATTCCTCATTTGAATTAATAAAATAATTAAGATAATCAATAATTAATTAATAATTAATAATTATTAAAATATCTAATTATGGAAATATAATCTAATCACGTCATCTGATCTGCAATGATCATTAGAGAATATAAAAAATATTTTCGTGATATTTTTGATAATCTCCTGTAACGAAGATATGCTTCGTTACAGGAGATTATAGCTTTTGTAAGGTCATAGTAGGTCAAACTTGGTGACACATCATCAAAATCATATGTCAAAAAAACCTTGGATGATATGCCGTGAATATCATTAACCCTTACAACTTTCTCATAGTGTGAAATGATTATTACCGAAACGACAAGGGAAAAAAAGAATCATCCTCGTCGTTGTGTGGATTCGTTTGCTTCTTTTGCCCTACTTTTTCAACGAGAAAAAACTTCTCTTTCTCTTCCTGCCCCCATTTTCTCCATCACAAAGTAAAGGGCCTAGGTAAATTAAGTAGCCTAAATCTTTCCCGGAAACTTAACATGAAAACGACGCCCCTTTTTACATGAATTGATCGCGGTTTGTCGCGCTTTCTCGACGTAAGAAGAGCGGCCTACCATGCCTGCGTTATCACTTCGACCGTGGCGCAATAACAAAATCGACGAGGAACAACGCTGGATCGCGTCCTTACTCCAAGGTTCATATTAGCATATCGTCACGAGTTCATCACACGGACACGTGGTCGTACAGCTTTTATCCTACGTGACTGAAAACACACGACAGCGAATCATCTCAGGTTATTACGGCCCCTCAGCTTCACCCATTAACGTGTGGATGTATATTTAATAGATTTGAAGGAACTGTCGCCGCCCATGCACGATATAGCTCGAGCCCCGGATGCCATCTGGTTTTGAGGTAGCAATAATTTGAGAGATATAAGAAAAAAATATAAGAAACGATGGGGACATCTCTGGTATGGTCGAGGGCCCCTTCACATTAGTCCATACCCGACACAAATCATACCACCTACCACACCACGTGATATACACAAACCAACAACCACTTGGATTATATCACGTTGTGTTCGGTCTTCGGAAGTAATGACGGGGGCTCGACGCTTGATAACAGAGGAAACTGTCTCTGGCGAGGGGTTTTGATCTCCTCATATTCGAACTGATTCGAACAATTCGTCGAGACTGAGGGTTCTAGCATTTGCACTCCTTAGAGAATGTCTGTTATAACAGGAAGAGAGTTTTCATATCCCCATGAGAGAATGCACGTGCCCAACTAATTCCAAAGAGCTATCACATAGAGAGAGCATCCCGAAAGTGTAACTTATAGCCCAAGGGAGTAGCTGGTTTCACCTTAGAAGCTAATGACTTATGCTCAAATATTGAAGGACAGATGGTTTGGGGAGGGGAGGGCACTTTTCCTTTTCTTTTTTCAATAGGAAGACTTCGTAGATATGCAACTGTTTGACCCTTCAATTGGGCAATGCGTAGGTGTGAGATGGCCAGCTCGACTACCGGGCAATCATCGACCGCGTAAGAAAGTCGGTTCGGTTGGGGGGCTGCCCATTCCGGAACAAACCTCGATCACACCAGCCTCAGTTTTACGCCCTTGGAGAAGCTTCTTTTCTTGGTGTAATACCTCAAATTTATCCATGTAATTAACCGCATGAGAGGTCTATATTTCGATTCTTTCTAATGTTAATTTCAAAAGACCGATTAGCACACCCAGATAGGACAATCGATCTCCGACCATACAAAAGGAGACCATTGAAACTATGCCTACAATTGAAAAGAAGATGCCGCAATTCACTTGGAAAGTTGATGCCGGATCAATCACAAAGTCTGCAGCTTCGACAGCAAGGCTTCCAAAAAAGGCCAGCAGACACTGCAGCAATTCAACCTGTGACAGTTCTAGATCAGCAACATCCTCCGAATCTGCAGACACAGCTGCATCAGCAAGCTAGCGCTCCTGCAGCAGCACGCCAGCAACCTGCAGCGAGCCAACACTCCGCAGCAGCGAGCCAGCAACCTGCAGCGAGCCAGTTCGCCCGCAACGACAAACCAGTCTTCCCGTCCTCCTCGTCGTCTTCAGCATTGGCAGCAGTAAAGATCCATCCTCCTGGTGTTCCCTCAAACCAGCAGCCAGCAGAAGCCGACTCACATTCTCCCGACATCCTCCAAGTCCAACGGCAACTTCCCAGAGCTCTTCACCGATGCTTTCTTCCATGCAGAAGCCACAGTCCAGTCGATTGCCATTTCCAGTATTCAACGAAATCAGCAAACTTCGGTTTACCAGCTTGCACAATCCATGCTGCAGCAGCCACATTAACAACAAATACCGATGTCTCTACGCAGCAGAATCATCTGCAAATGCTGGAGAAGGAGAGGCTGCATCAGCTCCTGTAATTGCATTGTAAAATGTTAGTAAAGAAACCTTGTTTGGAAGATATTACCCAGCCGCAGGTGCTGCAACAATTGCTTCAGAGGCCAGATAATCTGCAATCGCAAGCATTGTTTCAGCAGCAGCAGAAGAGAATGGGACAGCACAACAGAATTTACAGTTGACAACGCACATACAAACCTAGCACAGCAGCTACCGCAGGTGCAAACGCCACGACAGTCACAGAGCATTCGCAAATACACCATGAGCAACTAGCATAAATGCGGCAACAAACCCCCTAGCAGCCTATGCAAATTCCCTATCTACAACAACATTGCCAGCTTTCAAATCAGTCGCCATTACAACATTTGCAGCGTACAAAGCAGCAGCAGTAGGCGCAGCCGCAGAAGGCAGCCTGCGCAAAGCTACAGTTCTTGTTTGCTAAATGTTACTGCCAACGACATGAGAGGAGTAACGAACCTAATACCATTGCTAAGAAAGTATTTAAGGAATAATTAAAGTTACCTATTCGGAGGGACAATGTAGATGACGCTGCTTTGAAGAAATTGGCGATAATGTGGGTCAATTCCCCAGAAGTAGCTAACCAAACGCCGCTGAAGCGAATGGGAGCAATGGTTAGGCAATCATATGGAAAATTATTGAAAGACATGACCGTGAGACTACCCTTCCAAGTGAGGAATTCACAAATGACTGGATCTTCACTTGACATAGAAGCAGAGGTCCATTTAGAAAAGACTCACCTGTTACGTGCGATTGATGTGGGATACAAATTGTCTGCCGTCAAGCACTGGAGCACGCACATACCTGTACTGGTGCCCAAACGCAGTCACTTACCAATGGTTCTCAACATGCTGGGGCCTCAAAAGCTGGTACCGCAGCTATAAATCAATCTGCAACGACTGCAGCTTGTCCGAATGCCGCCTGCTCAAACCAGAGAAAAGAAAAAAGGCAGAACAAACAAGGACAGCCCGAGCCTTGTTAAAACAAGCCTAATAAAAAGGGGAAGAGGGCTGAGGCAAACCCGAGCCCTGCTAACAGACCACCCGACCCAAAGAAGAGGGCTGAGGCAAACCTGAGCTCTGTTAAAAGGCAGCCCGACCCAAAGACAGAACCAAGCCTTTCATGATTCAGCCAGCCCACCACATAATGCCACCCCAAGGTTTCAGCCCACGCCCTAGCCCAAATCGAGGGGAGAGTCAAACTTACCTGCCAGCCCCGACAGGATTCTGCAAGAACGATCCCAACGCACCAACAGCCTCTTCCTCTTTGACATTGCAAGCTGAAACAGCCTCCCCTGAGTCCTTGGCTCCCGCCCTGTCGTCTGATTATCTGCAGAGAATCACCTCGCACGCCCAAAACTGATTCTGTCCCCTAACGACTTCAATTCCCAACTGAAATCAGAGACTAATTGAATCAAGGAGGAAGATTCATACGGAAATGGAAGGATCGGAGGAACTTAAGAGAGGAGGGAGGGACGAACCAGAAAGCTGGAAGGAGAGTGGAAGCCTAACCAGGTAGTCCGGAAAGAAAGAGGCAGAAGAAGGAGTCGGGGGGATTTCTTTTAAAAGGCTAGTCGCACAATGAACATGAGGAGAGGGGGAAGCATTCATTTCTGGAAGAATCACTCTCTTCGTTCTTGATTCTGGGGGGAAACAAAAAGAAAAAGGGGAGGGGATTACCTTCAGTAAAAAAGAGCAGAGAGGAGAGCGATTTCCCTTGGAGAGAAATCAGACGAAATCGGCTAGATCCAGTCTTCTTCCTCGGTTCTCGGCCTTCTTCTTCGCGACGATCATCTTCTCCTCTTCCTGCCCAAACCCGGTGAACCCCCCCCGAGATTCAAGTCAGTCCAGGGAGGCAATCTGTCTTCCGGTGGCTTCGAAATCATTCTCCAAGTAGGAGTGAGCAAAACTTCCCATTTCCGATGTCCGAGTCCGATATCCGAATTTTTTTTCAGACTCGGATTCGGAATTTTTTAATTTCGGACTCGGATTCGGAATTTTTTAATTTCGGACTCGGATTCGGATTTATTCCAAACTCGGATTCGGATTCGGATTCGGATTTCGGATTTCAATAAACAAAATTCGGATATCCGAATATCCGAAAAATATTAAAAAAAAAGCCCAGGCCCATTTGTAATTTATTTTCCAACACCCATCGTTCCTTCCTCACATCCTTCCGGTTCCAATAGTCTTCTTCCTGATTTGGGTTAGGGCACCGTAAATCTCGGAGCATTATTTGCATCTTGCTGTTCCTTCACATCCATTCGCATTGTTCAACGAGGACTAGAAGCGGGGCCGACCTCGGAGAGAAAGTACGAGGTGTTGGGTAATTCACGTTGATTCTGGGTGTTTCTCGGTGGGGATTCTGGGTTTTGTTTGGGTAGGAGGGGGTTGTTTTTTAATATTTCAAACGAAAGTCCTTTATTCATTGTCAAGAAAAAGGACACACGCATTGTGAGGGAAGAAAGACGACAAGTGAGGCACAGGGGAGTGTGTGTAAAGGAGGACTTCGGGACTTTGGCCGAGACACAGCAGACCCACAAAGGAAAATAAATAGTAAGTCAATTTGGGGGACTTCGGCAATGTTTTTTCTAGGGGACCCAGCATTTCACATGTCAAATTTCTTCCACCAGTGGATTGATTTTGATAGGCCAATGAGTGATTTCAACAGGAATTGCACATTTCAT
This sequence comes from Melastoma candidum, assembly GCA_023653495.1. Classification (NCBI taxonomy): domain Eukaryota; kingdom Viridiplantae; phylum Streptophyta; class Magnoliopsida; order Myrtales; family Melastomataceae; genus Melastoma; species Melastoma candidum. The sequence goes on along the minus strand of CM042882.1, from coordinate 10,367,678 downwards.
GTTGTTTACCGATTTGGTGTGGTTATATATATTTTCTGGTTATAACAGTAATAGCTATGCAAGTTTAAAGCTCAAACTTGATTTCTAATCTACATTCATGTTTATTTTATGTTTTAGGATTTAGTTATGGAGACAACGAATGTTTCTTCACAAAATGATGCGGACATGGTCGACACTCCTATTGAGTCAATTGCTTTTGGAAGCTCTGCTACAAAGAAGAGAAAATCAATTCAGCCAAGATCAGTACATTGGAAACATTTCGACAGATATTTTAAATATGGTCAAGTCATAGCAAGGTGCCACAATTGTCAAAAGGAAATTCGAGCAGGGTCGCAAAATGGAACTGCCCCATTGAAGAATCATTTGAATAGTTGTCGAGGTAAGGCTTCTTCGGATGATAAGCAACTAGAATTGATTGGTTTGAGCTCTGCAACTAGTGAGCGACTTTTAGGTACTTACAAGTTTGATTCTGAGGCCGTAAGAAAAGCTTTAGTTAAAATGATAATATTGGATGAATTGCCGTTCAAATTTGTCATGGGTTTAGGATTTAAATCGTTCATGGAAGTTGCATGCCCGAAGTTTCGCATTCCATCTCGTTGGACCATTCAGCGAGATTGTTTTCAGATGTTTACCAACGAGAAAGCGAAGTTGCAAGCATATTTTAGGAAGTCTTCTCAATCTGTTTCCATCACTACTTATACGTGGACTTCAATTCAAAAGATGAACTACATGTGCATGACAGCTCATTATATTGATGATGATTGGAATCTCCAAAAGAAGTTGTTGAGCTTTGTTCCTATCTTTTCTCATAAAGGAAATGATATTGGGGAGGCTTTGGAGATATGTTTACGTGACTGGGGGATTGATAAGTTGTTCGTAGTGACGATGGATAATGCAAGTGCTAATGAAGTTGCTGTGAATTATTTGAGAGAAAAACATAAGAGCAAGCTTATGTTAGAAGGAAAGTACATTCACATGAGATGTGTTGCTCACATATTAAATCTCATTGTTACCGATGGCATGAGTATGCATGGTGTATTTGATGCCATTAGAAGAGTTCGAGCTGTTGTTAAGTACATTAAAAATTCATGTGGTCGATATGCTTTATTCAAAAAAGCAGTGAGTATGGAAGATGTCACTTATAAAGGTTGGTTGAGTTTGGATGTACCCACTAGATGGAACTCTACTTACAAGATGTTGGATGCAGCTCAAAAGCTACAAAAGGCTTTTGTGAAATATGAACAATTGGATCGTTTGATGAAATTTGATCTAAGAGATGATGATGGAAGTGAAGTGTTGCCTACTCATGAGGTTTGGAAGATTGTGAAAAGGTTGGTAAATATTCTGAAGAGATTTTACAACTTGACTTTGAAGGTTTCTGGATCAAAATCTGTAAGTGCTCATTCTTTCTTTCATGATATTGCAAATCTTCAAGCTCTTTTTAGAAAATGGAAGGAGAGTGGTGATATAGATTTGTCTATGATGGCATCACAAATGACAGCAAAGTATGACAAATATTGGGGTGTATTTGGAAAAATGAACATGTTGTTATACTTTGCAGTAGCTCTTGACCCAAGACAAAAGTTAAAGTTCTTGAGATTTACTTTGATAGATATGTATGAAGCTGAAAAAGGTGAGCAAGTATTTGAAAATGTGAAGAGTGCACTTTACGAATTGTATAATGATTATAAATGCAAGTTTGCATCATCTCCTTCTCAAGTCGTGACATTAGGAGGTGTTAATGATATTGATGATGACGATGATGACGATGATGAGAATATGATAAGACGAAGAAGGAATCGTTTCAAGAAGGCGGAGCAAATAGATGGTGAAAGTAACAAGTCAGAGTTGGATAAGTATTTGGCTGAGGACCTGGAGGATGATATCGAGTCATTTGACATTTTAGCATGGTGGAAAGTGTTGAGTTATAGACTTCCCATTCTCGGCCGAATGGCTCGTGATATTTTATCAATTCCTATATCTACTGTTGCTTCAGAGTCTTCATTTAGAACCGGAGGTCGAGTGCTTGATTCATTTCGAAGTTCATTATCTCCTAGAATTGTGGAATCACTCTTATGCACTCAAGATTGGCTTCGAGATTCTTATTCACCTATTGATATTGAAGAAGATACAGACGATATTGAAAAACTCGAAGATGGAAATGTTCATATTTTTAGTATGTTTTGTCAAAAGTTACAGTTTTAGAATTTTGGTATTATTTTTTTGACTAACTTAATTTGAATTGTAGATTTTGAAAAGATGGGTATGAAAGCGTATTCGAAGTTTGATGACATTTCAAGTATTCAAGAATGAAGATTTATAGAAGATGGGCATATCCCTTGCTCCTTTTTTTTATCTAAATTTACAATTATTATCGTTATGTAATGAGAATTTTTCTTAATCCTATGTGGACATGAAATTTTAAAACAGTTTTTGAAGAGTTAGAAATGGATAGTTTTGGATTGAAGATTGAAATTTCGGAATTTTTTAAATTCGGAATCGGACTCGGACTATAAATATTAGAATTCGGAATTTCGGACTCGGACAAAATTCGGACTCGGATATCCGAGTCCGGTCCGAATGCTCACTCCTATCTCCAAGCATGACGACCCACGATCACAAAGCCCCAACCTCGGGTGTTCCCACAGTTGTGGCCATTTCCCAGCCAGCTGTCCCCGGTGTCCCCCTCCTCGGTGCTAGTGACGCCACAGAAAAGCCTCCCTGGTTTTGTTTCCATATCCGACTCCGGCAGCCGCCTCTCAGATCTCGCAGCTTCCTCCGGCATCTCTCAGCAACCGGCAGAGGCGAGTCTTGTCCCTCCCTCTATTTCCAGAGCCAGCGGCCACGGTGAGTCTCCTTCTCCACCATCCCAGGTCCTTTCATCGGTGGAGTCGGCGGGATCTCCATCAAATGCCTCCAGCGCATCCCGACAACACGGCAGTGACTGGCCACCAGCCTCCTTTGTCGCCATTCCAGATCTGGCGGCGACTCCCCGGCACCCCCCGCTGCAGCCGTTCCTTCCCCCCATGACACCCATGCCCAGCAGACCTCCCCGGCGACCGGCCCTCCTCCAGATGCGGCTGATTTGGGTATTCTCCCGCATACGCCACGACCCCAACGGAATCGGCCTCAGCAACGAAGCCCCGAAGCGTCTCCCCCCTGGATTTTGATTTTCTTCAGAAAAGCCCTCCAATGGCCTGGAAGATTCCAAGGCTTTGTCTCCAGCCCACACATTATTCGGGTAAAAGCGTCAGGGCCTCCTCTATTTCAGCCCACGTTTGATTCAGCCAAAGAAAGATGGGCTCTGGACTTATGGGCCAAGGGCGTCGGGCTTCCCTCACAGGTAACAAATCAGCCTTTATTAATAATTTCGATGATCCATTTTGTTGATTATTCTTCTTCCAAATTTGATTTCTATAGTTTATAAAAAAATACAATCTAAACTTATTAATTCCTTTGCTTTAAAATTGAATTTATCACATTTTTTTTAGGAGTTTAATCTTATATTCTCACTTAGATTTATTGTGATATACATTACTAACATCCATCTTCCCTTGGTTTTACATGAAAAACACGATCGAAACTCGGACATCTCGAAGAATCGCGACTCCACTCAACCGATTCATACGGTAAGACATGTATTACTAATTTAATTTAATTGAATTTGAATTTGATCGATATTAATGGCATTTGCTCTTCCTCTACTTTGCATGAAAACACCGAGAAATTCACTACCAAGGAATGTCATCCTTCGACGGCGCGGACGATCGACATCAACGGGCTTACAACGCTCCGTAAGTATCGCTCTTATTTCATTAAGTCCTAATTATTCGTTTCGATTTAAATTGGGACTTTTTGTCAACTTCTTTATTTTTCTTTGTATGTACATCGAGTATTTGATCTCGAAGATCCTTCAAAATTTCGAAGATTAACTCGAAAGCGCGTGTATCAAACCGCGTGGATCCGCCCCCGCCTAAAAACCGCGGGCTTGAAGACTTAAAGCGGCCCCAAACTCAATCAAATGTACAGGGGGTGCGGGCCTCCCCGAATTTTATTCAAATCCACTTGTAACGGATTGCGGGCCCAAGTGTATAGGCTCGCAATCACCGCCCTTCCCCGCCCTTTTGATCTAAATAATTGTTTGTGATTGCGCGTATGCTTAGACGTTAGGTTTTACGTTGCATGATTGATTTTAATCAAACAAACCTAAATTCGGGTCCAACGCCCATTAAAACGTCGTTAAAAGTCCGGCTTACTCCCAGATCGGGCCTAACACCCGTCAATCAAAAGTCAAATTTTTTTTTGGACAAATCACCACCCTTTTCATATGTTTTAGAAAACAAAGGTTAGTAAATAGGAATCCCCGAACCCAAACTCTGATTTTTCCGACTTAAAATCACACCATTTTTAAACTAAGTCGATGGCGACTCCGAACAAGGTTTCCAAAATTAAACTAAACCACACCCTTTTTTCGGAGCCATTTAGGATGAGGTGACGGCAAATCAAGCCGTTCCTTGAGCCTTCCCCAAAATTCACGAGCGTGGTCTTACGCAGCCTTTCGCTCACCACCTTTAGGGAACTGAAGATGGTTGGCGAAACGTCCCACAGATCCGTTCGCGAATCATGGGAAGGCCCAACCCGGGTCCCTTTCCGCTACGTCCGGAGCTCGAGCCGTGACGCCGACCGGACTGGGCCTTGGGGGAGCGGGCCCAGATCCTCAGGTTGCCCGAACCGCCGCGCGCGTGCTAGGCCGCAGGGCGCGCGTACATCCCGGATGGCGATTCCGCTGGGGAGCTTTCGCATGTGGATTCCTACCGAAAACCTTTTTACAAACCACATGCAGAAGGGAGTTATTTGTTTTCGCATGTAATTGATTGGCTCGGTGCCCTTTGTATGATCTCTTGCCTGTGTTTGTTCACCGCTTTATGAGGCATACTTAGGTAAGTCCCTATACCCGGGACTAGGATCTTTAGGGGGTCACCGAAAGGCACGGCCTCGCTGCTTCCTGCGGCTTGTAGGCTATGGACCGGGACCCGCCTCCCTTAGTCCGAGGGAGGTCTTAAAAACCTTCATCCGAGTCTAGAATTGGTTGCCCACTACAGGTACCAGACGCTGCACGTGCATTGGCTTGTTACTAAGTGACTGCTACTCGTGTAGGGACAGGTTTAGGTACGTGTTGTATGTGATAAACTGTGGCACTAACTCTGTTCATTTTGCAGCGGTTTGGGTTGGTCATGGGGGGTTCCCAAATTCCTTTTCTCCCTTCCCTAACTCCTTTTACTGCTTTAATACATCCACATACATTCATAATCGCATGAATGCATTTCAATTCACAATTGTTCTTGTAATAGCATACATTCTATTTTACTTGAATACGATTACACAAATCGCGTGCCGAATCATACTATACTAGGGTTAGGGATTGGAATGTTATCATCTCCGAATGACACCCTATTATGCAGGAAGACTTCATGGAGCCCATTTCATTGCGACAGAAGAACATGTCTGACGCCCATCACCTCCGCCAGTGGTTGCCGTTGCTGAGGCCCTCCGAGCTCGAGTTCGTGCAGTCCAAACTCAAGGGACTCTTCCACCTCATTCGCTTGGAGTTGGATTGGGCTCTCCTGCAGAACCTGGTGACGCGCTGGGATCCGGATTCCTTCGTCTTCCGCTTCGGGGATTTGAAGCTGGCGCCACTCTACGAAGAGTACATCCACCTTGCTGAGATGCCCCACCGCATAGGAATACTGCCCTTACCTCGGATTGACAAGCCAAAGGAATACATAGCGAGGCTTCTCCAAATTTCGTCGGCAAGTGTACCTGAACTATTCAATCCCCAAGGAAACATCATCGTCAATGGCATCATCGACCTGCAGATGCTGCCGTACAACCCGTGCATGGGTGAAGGCCAAGGATCAGCACGAGCGTTCATCCTGCTATTCGTCGGGACGATACTGTACTCGCAAAATGAGAAGACGATCAACAGGCGAGCTGTCTACATCACCAAAGCCATACTTGAAGGCGTTCCTTTCCTGCCCAACTTGATCGGAGAAACCAACTTCAGCCTCACCAACATCGTGCGTGAAGCCAAGCGAGGAGTCCGCAACCACAGGATGAACTTATGTCCGGCCTTACTGCAAGTGTGGCTCTACGTGCATCTCGGGATCACAGGAGAAGCCTTCACGAGAAAACACACACCGAGATTGCTGGCCCGCATCGTAGAGCATGCCCGCCTACCTATATGCACATTCGTTGGAGTCGACGTGTTATTCCATTCTCTGGAGCCTGCCGACTTCTACCAGAGAGCCCCATACTTCGACACGGACGATGCCATCACTTTCTCGATGGACGGGCATTTCATTCCAATTATGGGGTTCGGAGGCACTTCCTACTACGCGCCATTTGAAGTCCAACACCAGCTGGGATTGACTCTGAGGACCAGAGCACCCCCACAGCAGCTCTTCCGACCAATCGGCCTCATTGACAGGGTGGTGAAGACGTCACTCCAGAGGGTGATCGCGCACATCTCCCGCATATGGATGACCCTCACGGAAGAATCTGCAAGCTTCCACCAGAACCCGAGGAGGAGGATCGCGCAGCTCAATCCCAACGTTTCTGGAAGAAGCGTCACACTTAGTGGGATCGCACCTGACCGACGACGTCTTCATGCAGCTATCGGGCCTGCGAGCCCATTCTATCTTTCCTTTCAGTTGATTGTACTTTAACTTTTACGAAGATGTTGAACTTATTGGTTTCTATCTAATTCGTTTCTTTTCTTTTAGGGTTAAATTCGAGTGACAACAATCCAATCCCTACATTAGACATATCATGCATCACTACATGTCACGCGTCCATAGTATCTCTACTTGATGCTGATCAAGTTTTCCTTTGTCTGAACCAAGGTACTGAGCAATAGCTCCATACCAAAAGCGCCCCAGATATCGTGCCGTCCGAGCAGTGATGGCTGAAGCTTCAGCAATACCAGCCCTGACTCCATGGTCCCATCCCCGGTAGTAGAGGAAGAAATAGCCCCGGCTGCCGGAGTCACTATCGCAGTTCCCTCACCCGCCGCCATCGAATTCTCGGCATTGATGGAGTCTGCCTCACCTTTCCCAATCTCTGCCTTTCCGCCACTGCCCCAGACTATACTCACTGTCGGGCAACCCTCAGACGGGAGAACCTCGCCATTGTACATCCCATCGCTGGTCGCATCTGCAGTATCGTCGGTGATGCTGGCTGCAGCTCCCTTCAATTCTGCTTCAAACACGCTGGCCCAAGGCGCCGGCAGTCCTTCACTGGGAGACAAGGTGGAGTCTCTCACAGCCGAATTCTCTTCCCTGAAGACGATGATGGCGGAACTCTTCCAACGACAGTTAGCAGCCACACCTGCTCCCACCACCTCCCAAAACCCACACCTCCCCCCTGTCATGCCAGGGCCCCAAACACTTTGCCTTCTTACAACCCATCAAACACTCTACCTTCCTATAACCCGGTCATGCCTGGATCCGCTACCTCCACAAGTGTAGCACCTTTACCCAACCCATACATGAGTGGGTCATCCTTTTCCCTTCCTATGCCTCAGCCCTATCTACCTCCGTATTACCCACAACCAACATCCCAAGGGCCAACTCCCTACCTACCAATGTCGTTCGGGCAAACTCCCCACGCTCAAACACCTGGGCCAACTCCCTACCCTCAAACAACCTCCACACCTGCCACTTTCAGAATTCTCCGCCAATTGCCACCCCTTCAGTTCCGCATGTGGAACCTGCTTTACCAAGCCCACGAACCCGCAACGCGGCGATCGTCGACGAGTTATTTGGTGAGCAAAAACAGGCCAGCCCTTTCGAGACAAGGCTCGAGGCTAGGATTGCCTCAATGCAGCAGGAGGAGGCTCGCCGCATGGCGAAGTTGGAAGAGCGCTTGAACACCATCCAGGGGTATCGGGCACACAACTGGGAGTACGCCAACTACCAGATCCCCCAAATTACAAGTCCCGCCAAAGTTCAAAATGCCCGAGTTTGAGAAATTCCGCGGGAATGGCTGCCCGGAATTACATCTCAAGCACTTTTGCCACAAGATGGCGGTATATCCAGTAGACGATAAATTCCGCATCGCCATGTTCCAAGAAAGTTTGGCAGAATCAGCGCTGCACTGGTACTACACCAAGGATGTTAGCCAGTACGCAACGTTTAAAGACTTGGCCCTCGACTTCCTCAACTACTACAGCTTCAATGTAAAGATCGCGCCTACAATATCGGATTTGCGAAAACTGAAGAGGTACCGCACCGAAGACATTAAACGGTTTGCCTACTGGTTCAGGCATATCGCGTCTCAGATAAAACCGGCACTTACAGAGATGGAGCTCATCGACGAATTCCTCCAGCTGCTACCGAGGGAATACAAGCCCTACATGATCGGGCAGACATTCTCCACCTTCGCCCAGGCAGTCATCAATGCGGACAAGCTTGACAGAGTAAATCGAGAAGGGCTAATCCCTTCCCCTTCAGCAAAACCGGCAGTGAAGCCCAGGCCCAAGGAGCTTATTGCGACTGCTGAGCAGAACAGGCAATCGATGAGGGCAACACCACCCCCGACCTCGTATGCGCCACCCCCAGCCCCGGCAGCAACTCGTTTCAGACCCCCCGTCAACATGGTGGGACAACAGCAGCCAAGGCCCGCACAAATGGAGCGTCCACGACTTGAGCTGGAGGACTTGACCCCAATGCCCGATCCCCTGGATGTTATGTTTGTTCGTTTGAGGGACATGGGTTTTATCAAGCCCGTTGAAGCCAAACCAACCAATCCCTCATCGTTCAGATACAACCCCAAAGCGGTTTGTCAGTACCACTCCGGAACAACGAGGCATGACACCAAGGATTGTATCGCTCTGAAGTTTAAGATTTAGAATCTGTTGGATGAAGGAACCATCATATTTTCTACGCCTGCAGCTGCTCCAAATGTTAAGAGCAATCCTCTTCCGGAACATGTGAATTATATCAGGGCTAATTTCTTCTCAGTTTTGGCTGAACAGGAAGAGGATGTGCATATGTATGAGTACGCACCGCAAAAGAGTGTCAATGTCATAAGCGCCGGTCGTGGTCGAGGTCGAGGAAGAGGTCGAGTGCCCCAGTCCAGCAGAAGTGTTCAGCCCACTATCTTGCCGGATGGATTTACATTAGTTCCCCCTCGGCGGCCAGAGACGCCGTACGTTTATGTTTCATTGGGATCAGCACAACCAGAGACGTTTCAAGCAGAGTCATCATGGGACCCACCTGTACGTCTCTCAGCCCAGAAGTCGAATTAATTACCTGCTCCGAAAGGGTAGTGCCAGCCCCTGAAGCCTCATCCCCAGCTGAATCTTCGAAGCCCAAGGCGCCTTCAAACGAGCAAATCCGCAAGGTGATTTATACGGTGAAGGGAAGCGACTACGATATAGTATAGCAGCTCCGAAAACAGCCAGCTCAAATCTCCCTGTTCGACCTCATCCATTCCTCCGACAAGCAAGGGAGATGTTGGAGAAGTTCTAGCCGAGGTACATGTGTCAGAGCAGGTCGAAGTCGCCGCGTTAGATGCGTACATGAGCAGCATGCTGGCGAATAACATAATTACCTTCTCGGAAGATGATCTACCGGAGCAGGGGCCGGATCACAACAATGCTCTCTTCATCACGCTCAAGTGTCGTGATACCGCCATCTCCAAGGTTCTCATCGACGGCGGTTTGGGGGTTAATATCATTCCGTTGGCGGTAGCTCAAAAGCTCAGCATCAACCTGGAGAAGCTTCCACAATCCAGCTTAACTATTCGGGCATTCGACAGCGCGAAGCGGTAAGCCCATGGGGAAGTTACGCTGGATGTCAAAGTTGGGCCAACTCTCTTCTCCACCCAATGCCAGATTCTAGAGACTGCAGGGTCCTTCAACATGTTGCTGGGGCGTCCATGGATTCATCAAGCCGGTGCAGTTCCCTCAACGCCACACCAGATGGTTCGATTTTTCTCAGATAGCAAGATCATCACAGTCCGGGGAGAACATTCAATGGAGCTTTGCCACGAGATTGATATGCAATACGTGGGAGAGCCAACCGAAGAGCCGTCAACAACGCAGACCTTGGAGATGGTCAATATGGTGAGGCGCGACTACAAATCAGATCCCTTGATGACATGGGGCAACATCAGTGCCGCAAAGGAATTCCTTCGACATGGGTATCAACCGGGCCAAGGACTCAGAATTAGAGGACAAGGAATCGTCTATCCGATCACTATTCCAGCTCCTGCAGGGACTAGTGGACTCGGATTCACAGGCAAGATGCGACGTAGACAGCGTAATCACACCAGCAGCAAATCGGCCATCCGTTTCGTCCTTTCATCTGCGGTGACAATGGAAGGCGAAATCCTGTCGAAGAAGCTGGAGGATGTGAAGATTCAGAGTGATGAAGAAATCGATGGCGAGTGGACGACTGTTGAACATGTCAATGTCATCCAAGTGAATATCGGGCTCGGTCATAGGCGTCGACCTCGCATGCGGGCACCGTACTTTCGAGTTCTAGTGGTGCCAATGCCGCCCAGGACACCCCCTCCGAACAGGCGCGTGGATTCTCCTACTACAAGCGAAGAAGTGGAGGAGAAGGAAGACGAGAAGACCGGGACACAAGAGTCCGAAGAAGAAGTTTGTATGATGGAAGCGTCGATCCCAGCCGAGTCAGACATGCCTCTCGACGGGTGAAACTTTCCATCTTTACTTTTCTGCACTTAGATAGGTAGAGTCTAGAATAGGTTACCTTGCTACATTCTGGTCGCGGGCTAGCAAGGTTGTCTATATGTAACGCGACCCCTAGGTAGTACCTAGGGCGTTTGTGGGATCAGGCCGCTGATTATCAGGGCGAATATGAGGAAACGACAAGGGTCCCGCTGAGTCCTGATCCCACAACATTTTCTTTTGGTCAAAAGCGCATGCCTTATTATAAATTGTCGCATGAAACAATATTTCAAATAATTCATTTGAATACATCACTCTAATTTCTTTTCCTTTTCAGGAACGGCGCTTCGGGAATACCCGAGAACACCCCTGAACAAGACGGAGAAGCAGTAGACGACCCTAAATCCATAGAAGGATATTACGGCTTGGAACAAGGTCTTCAACGACATGAAGAACCAAAGGACATCACACTGCATAAGCCGGTTTCAATCGACATCGGAACTCAAGATGACCCCAGGGAGTTCTTCATCGGCGCAGATTTATCAAAGGATGAAACTGAAGACATCATCAGCTTACTCAGGGAATTCTCTGACGTTTTTGCTTGGTCGTACACATATATGCCGGGACTAGATTCAGAGATTGTGGAACACAGGATCCCTACAGATCCGTCGATTCATCCTATAAAGCAGAAGCAACGCCGGTACAAGCCCGAACTGGCCCTTGCCATCAAGGAGTGTCTACCTATCCACAATGGGTTGCCAACATAGTCCCTGTCATCAAGAAGAACGGGAAGGTTCGAGTCTGCGTCGACTATCATGACCTCAACAAGGCGAGTCCCAAGGATGACTTTCTACTCCCACGCATCGATCTATTGGTGGACAATACCGCTGGATTCAACAGATTCACTTTCATGGATGGATTCTCCGGTTACAATCAAATTCGCATGGCCGAAGGAGACAAAGAGAAGACAACCTTTGTGATACCCTGGGGCACATTCTGTTATCGAGTCATGCCTTTTGGACTTAAGAATGCTGGGGCAACTTATCAACGTGCTATGGTGGTTTTATTTCATGACATAATGCACCGCGAAATTGAAGTCTACGTTGACGACATGATCGCCAAGTCCAAAGATGATGAAAACCACACTGTCATTCTCCGGAAGCTATTCGAACGGCTTCGCAAGTACAAGCTGCGCCTCAACCCCGCCAAATGAGTATTTGGAGCGACTTCAGGCAACTTCTTAGTTTCGTTTTCAGTAACAAAGGCATTGAGATTGATCCCGATAAAATCGAAGCAATTCGTGATCTCCCAGCTCCAAGGTCAGTCAAAGAGATCCGCGACTTCATGGGTTGCGTTAACTACATCGGACGGTTCATCTCCAACCTAGCCGACACATGCAAACCACTGTTCAAGAAACTAAGGAAGGATATCAAATTTGAGTGGGACGATGATTGCAAGATTGCATTTGAACAAATTAATATGTATTTGACAGAACCACCAGTTCTTATCCCGTTCTTATCCCGCCAAAGCCAGGGCATCCTCTCACGCTCTATCTCACAGTTAGGGAAGAATCATTTGGAGCCATGCTTGCCTAACAACTGCCAGGCGCCAAGGAGCACGCGATCTACTACCTCAGCAAGAAATTTACAGATTGTGAGCCGAGATACACAACTTCTGAGTGTACCTGCTGTGCACTTACTTGGGTTCTCCATCGACTCCAACAGTATACTCTGCACTATGAGATCATGTTAGTGTCCGAGAATGGCCCACTCAAATATCTCTTCGACAAGCCAACACTGATGGGAAGAGTCTCTAAATAGCAATTACAACTCGCTGAATTCGACATTCGATTTCACTCCACGAAGTCGGTCAAGTGGAGAACGATCGTTGATCATATCGCTGAGTATCCAGGAACGGATGATTCGTCTTTGGAAATTGGACTACTAGATGAGAACATCTTTCTCATGGAACAAGAACCAAGATGGAGGATGTATTTTGACGGTGCAGTCAATTCCTCAGGATCAGGAGTAGGAGCTGTGGTAATCTCCCCAGATGGATAATACTACCCAACGGCGGCCAAAGTCACCTTTCCCTACACGAACAACATAGCTGAATATGAAGCGTGCATCCTGGCCTACTTCGCGCACTCGACATGTGGGTTAAGCTCCTTGACGTTCATGGAGATTCGGCACTCATCATCTCCCAGACAAATGGAGCATGGTGCACTCGGGACCCAAAGCTCATTCCATATCAAGATTATCTACAAACACTAATTAGACAATTTACTGATATTGAATTCAATTATCTCCCACGAACTGATAATCGATTTGCTGATGCTCTTGCAGTGCTCGCATCAATGATTCCGCTGGCTGGAGAGATGGACATTGAGCCTCTGCGCATCAATATTGCTGATGATCCAAGCTGCATGCACATTGAGCAGAGTCAGCCCGAAGATTCTCTACCTTGGTTCGCAGACATCAAGAATTATTTGCAATCAGGAGGATTTCCCCAAAATAGCACAGGGAAAGAACGTAAGTTCCTCCGGAGGATAACAAGAAGCTATTTTCTAGACGGTGATACCTTATACAAGAAATCCTTCACGACGGCTCTTATGCGATGCGTCACCAAGCAAGAAGCTGAAGCTCTCATTGTTGAAGTCCATGAAGGGGTTTGCAAACCGCACATGAACGAATATGCTCTCGCCCAGAAGATCATGCGACAGGGGTATTATTGGCTCACAATGGAAGCCGATTGCATCAAATATGTCAAAGCATGTCACAAGTGTCAGATTTACAGCGACAAGGTACATGCGCCTCCGACAAGACTTTACCCATTATTCGAACCATGGCCATTCTCAATGTGGGGCATGGATGTGATCGGGCCCATCAATCCCAAGGCATCCAACGGGCACCAATTCTTGCTGGTCGCAATCGATTACTTCACCAAATGGATTGAAGCACAATCCTTCAAAGAAGTTACAGCAAACAACGTAGTGTGTTTCATGAGGGCGAACATCATCGCCAGATATGGAGTTCTAGAGCTATTTGTCACAGACAATGGTTCAAACTTCAACAGCCAGCTAATGGAATCCCTATGCGAGGAATTTCGAATCAAACATCTCAACTCTTCACCTTATCATCCACAAATGAACGGTGCTGTCGAAGCTACCAACAAAAATATGAAGAAGACTCTTCAGAAGACAGCAATTACCTATCGCGATTGGCACGAGAAGCTCCCTTTCGTGTTACTCGCCTATAGAACGACGATGCGCACTTCGGCTGGGGAAACTCCCTTCGAGCTCGTCTACGGCACTCAAGCGGTCATTCCAGCAGAGGTCAAATTGCCGACTCTCAGGATATCATCCCAAAGTAACATGACAGAAGAAGAGAAGGTCGATCATCAACTCGCCCACCTCGACTTCATAGATAAGAAACGACTTGCCGCAGCTCACCACATGCAATGCTATCAACAACGCATGTCTAGAGCATTCAACAAAAAGGTCAAGCCAATCAGATACAGACCAGGTGACCTCGTTCTTAAAAGGATCCTACCGAATGTCAAAGATCCACGAGGAAAATTCGCTCCAAACTACGAAGGACTGTTCGTCGTCAAGCACGCCTTCTCAGGAAGAGCAACCATCTTAGCAAGAATGGATGGAGGAGAGCTACCACAAGCAATTAACGCAGATGCTCTCCGACGATATTACACCTGAATGGTATCCAGATCTCAAGTCAGACTTTTGAGACGCTATCTGTCAGCTGAATTCTTTTACACCTCGAAGAATCACTCGGGATAAAGAACACTGACAACAGGGATAAGGGAGAAATACACAATCATTCTTCTCCTCATTCAAGTTAAGCGAAATTACATGAACACATTTCGTTTACGTCCTTTGTCTCGTGAGCAGGTACAAGAGCTCCTCACACATATGGTGCAAAACTCCTATGACAAAGGCGAGGGTGGCAGGGTGGCAAAGCTTCAAGCCAAAATCTTGTAGCAATTTCGTCAGACCTTCGATTCCATTGGACGAAGATGCATTGATGAAATCACACAAAAAGGGAAGTATCAAAACTCCACTTCACCTTTCATATAAAAGAAGTTATACGAGCAAACTTCATTCTTACTTTAAAAGAAAATAAGTTACATGAGCTCACTTGTTGTCTGTCCTTTGCCTAACATAGGTCCATGAACATCCCATATTATGGACAAAGGCGCGGGCGGTTGGGTGGAAAATTTCGAACCAAAGCTTCGTGATTGCCTTTGTTGACGGATGACTACACTAAAAGGGAGTATCACTTACATTGTTCTCTAACGAAATTCTTGTCATTCCTCAGATAGAATCAGAACGACCATCGAGACAGACATATCCATCCCACCTCCCCAGCGGATATTTTACTTCATCTCCCCAAGCGAGAGTCAAAGTACATGAATTAACTTCGTTTCCGTCCGTTGTCAACTATGTAGGCACATGGACATCCGTACAGTATGATACAAACTCCTAGACAACGGCTTGGGTGGTCCGGTGGAAGCCGTTCCGAGTTCAATCTAAAAGAACGTAGAACACGAAAGTGCACAAGAGCACCACAGAGGTTTGAGTACCTAAACCTATTCATTTCTTAAGCATTTGTGTTCCCATTTGCATATGATTTGAAATTATTTTTTATAATAAGAATGTTTCTGAGCGAGAGTGGAGAAGGCAAACCTATTTCTAAACACTTACCCAGAGTGATGAGCGCAAACATTGTGAGAATTCACACACAAACATTCAGGCGGATAACGAATCCTTTGACAAAAGTTGCTTTAAACCGAAATGAGATCGAGCATTTGGATTGGTAGTCATTGAATGAGAACTCGTTACATGAGCTTTTGCAAGAATTTGATGATACGTTTAGAGTCGTGCATCCGAAAAAACAAGTGAAGTTGTGTAATGAAAAGTTGTAAAGCCATTGATGAGTGGCCAAAGTTGAAGTTTTTGTGCACACACTATACCCAACAAGTCTAAGGACCGCCTCACATTGAGGTTGAAAGGGAGATCCTGTAGATAGAAACCGGAAGCAACGGATCATAGAGGTTTCACTTCCTTAAGATTCAAGAGAAGATGCATCATCGACAGTTAAGCCTACCAGTTGAGTCATTCCTAAGGATTGAGCTTCTCAAAGAGCTTCTCAAGAAACACAAATTCCAAAGAAAATTATCAGAAAACAAAGCGGGGCAAATCCCTGTGATCTAGCGAAGAAAAGAAAGAATTAGCGCAAAGACCAATGTCTTTAAAAGAAAGCGCAAAATGAAAATCAAAAGAGCAAAATAGAAGCGCCAGGACCGACTTTGGCGGTCGCAAGAGCAAAGATGCTATCTTTCAAACAAGTTAAAGATGAAATTTTCCCCAAAGTGGATCATCTACACCTATTAACAAACCAATTGTTCGTCCCAACAGAACATGTCAACTGACAAGCTGTCTGAAAGATGGAGAATTTGCTTGAATGGTGAAACATCTATGACCCAATAGGTTCCGATGAGGTCCTTAAACTCTTTCGTTTAAATGATAAATTTAAACTTTCAATCTAAAGGCCTTATGTCAAACCCACATTAAAACCCGAATAAAGTCTCATTCGATTGGTACACGAGCATCCAAGTCAAGAGAATTCTAAAGTCTAACCATAGCAGCTGTTAGAATTGAGAGTGAGGTATGAAAGAATTCAGAAGCCCTTCTCTGATCTCGCTCAGGAAGCAATTTTTAATGAAGCATGACATACATGAATGTCATAATTACAATGTTCGGTTATCTCCGCATGATATGAGGTTCTACTAACTTTTCTCCTGTTGAGATCACAGAGCATCAATCCACCATGAACAACCTCAAGACCTCAAGACACAATTTGAGGTATTTCTAATATCCTTGCGAGAGAATCTTCCCAGATCACCTTGCAATGAGGGACAAACTGTAATACCTCAAATATATCCATGTAATTAACCGCATGAAAGGTCTATATTTCGATTCTTTCTAATGTTAATTTCAAAAGACCGATTAGCACACCCAGATAGGACAATCGATCTCCAACCATACAAAAGGAGACCATTGAAACTATGCCTACAGTTGAAAAGAAGATGCCGCAATCCACTTGGAAAGTTGATGTCGGATCAATCACAAAGTCTGCAGCTTCGACAGCAAGGCTTCCAAAAAAGGCCAGCAGACATTGCAGCAATTCAACCCGTGACAGTTCCACATCAGCAGCATCCTCCGAATCTGCAGACACAGCTACATCAGCAAGCCAGCGCTCCTGCAGCGGCACGCCAGCAACCTGCAGCGAGCCAGCATTCCGCAGCAGCGAGCCAGTTCGCCCGCAACGATAAACCAGTCTTCCCGTCCTCCTCGTCGTCTTTAGCATTGGCAACAGTAAAGATCCATCCTCCTGGTGTTCCCTCAAACCAGTAGCCAGCAGAAGCCGAATTACATTCTCCCGACACCCTCCAAGTCCAACGGCAACTTCCCAGCACTCTTCACCAATGCTTTCTTCCATGCAGAAGCCACAGTCCAGTCGATTGCCATTTCTAGTATCCAACGAAATCAGCAAACTTCGGTTTACCAGCTTGCACAATCCATGCTGCAACAGCCACATTAACAACAAAGACCGATGTCTCAACGCAGCAGAATTATCTGCAAACGCTGGAGAAGGAGAGGCTGCATCAGCTCCTGTAATTGCATTGTAAAATGTTGGTAAAGAAACCTTGTTTGGAAGATATTACCCAGCCGCAGGTGCTGCAACAAATGCTTCATAGGCCAGATTCCTTGCAATTGCTAGACCGCAATCTGCAATCGCAAGCATTGTTTCAGCAGTAGCAGAAGAGAATGGGACAGCACAACAGAATTTACAGTTGACAACACACATACAAACCTGGCACAGCAGCTACCGCAGGTGCAAACGCCACAACGATCACGGAGCATTCACAAATACACCATGAGCAACTAGCATAAATGCAGCAACAAACCCCCTATCAGCCTATGCAAATTCCCTATCTACAACAACATTGCCAACTTTCAAATCAGTCGCCATTACAACATTTGCAGCGTACAAAGCAGCAGCAGGCGCAGCCGCAGAAGGCAGCCTGCGCAAAACTACAGTTCTTGTTTGCTAAATGTTACTGCCAACGACATGAGAGGAGTAACGAACCTACCACTACTAAGAAACTATTTAAGGAAGAATTAAAGTTACCTATTCGGAGGGACAATGTAGATGACGCTGCTTTGAAGAAATTGGTGATAATGTTGGTCAATTCCCCAAAAGTAGCTAACCAAACGCCGCTGAAGCGAATGGGAGCAATGGTTAGCCAACCATATGGACAGTTATTGAAAGACATAACCGTGAGACTGCCCTTCCAAGTGAGGAATTCACAGATGACTGGATCTTCGCTTGACATATAAGCAGAGGTCCATTCAGAAAAGAAACTCACCTGTTGCGTGCGATTGATGTGGGATACAAATTGTCCGCCGTCAAGCACTGGAGCACGCACATACTTGTACTGGTGCCCAAACGCAATCACTTACCAAAGGTCCTCAACATGCTGGGGCCTCAAAAGCTGGTACCGCAGCTATAAATCAATCAGCAACGACTACAGCTTGTCTGAATGCCGCCTGCTCAAACCAGAGAAAAGACAAAAGGCAGAACAAACAAGGACAGCCCGAGCCTTGTTAAAAACAAGCCTAATAAAAAGGGGAAGAGGGCTGAGGTAAACCCGAGCCTTGCTAGCAGACCACCTGACCCAAAGAAGAGGGCTGAGCCAAACCTGAGCTATGTTAAAAGGCAGCCCGACCCAAAGACAGAACCCAGCCTTTCATGATTCAATCAGCCCACCACATAATGCCACCCCAAGGTTTCAGCCCACGCCCAAGCCCAAATCGAGGGGAGAGTCAAACTTACCTGTCAGCCCCGACAGGATCCTGCAAGGACGATCCCAACGCACCAACAGCCTCCTCCTCTCTGACATTGCAAGCTGAAACAGCCTCCCCTGAGTCCTTGGCTCCCGCCCTGTCGTCTGATTATCTACAGAGAATCAGCTCGCACGCCCAAAACTGATTCTGTCCCCTAACGACTTCAATTCCCAACTGAAATCAGAGACTAACTGAATCAAGGAGGAAGATTCAAATGGAATTGGAAGGATCGGAGGAACTTAAGAGAGGAGGGAAGAACGAACCAGAAAACTGGAAGGAGAGTGGAAGCCTAACCAGGTAGTCCGGAAAGAAAGAGGCAGAAGAAGGGGCCAGGGGGATTTCTTTTAAAAGGTTAGTCGCACAATGAATAGGAGGAGAGAGGGGAAGCATTCATTTCTGGAAGAATCACTCTCTTCATTCTTGATTCTGGGGGGAAACAAAAAGAAAAAGGGGAGGGGATTACCTTCAGTAAAAAAGAGCAGAGAGGAGAGCGATTTCCCTTGCAGAGAAATCAGACGAAATCGGCTAGCTCCAGTCTTCTTCCCCGGTTCTCGGCCATCTTCTTCGCAACGATCATCTTCACCTGCACCCCCCTAACCAAGGTAAGCGAGATGGGCGACATGGACTTCCCCCTGGACCATCCCAAGCTCCATAACGACGGAAGGCGACCGTGATGGCTGTCAACTTAGCCCAGACTTACCTTGGCGCAGCCCCAGCCTTTCCCGTGAAGCTGCCGCTCCAGGAACTATCTGCACCTGCCTTTCTCTACAGAACCAGGAGCTGTCGAAACCCACCTCCCGAAGCCTCATGGCTTCGCGGAAGACTGCTTTTATTACTGACGTTTTCTCTTACCCGTACAGGCTTCCTCCAGTTGCAGTGGTTACGAACGCTCCTACTGTAATCATGATAGAATTGTCCCAACCATCGGAGTCCTATCCATTCGCTGCTTTCCTGCGACAACTGAACATCGACTCTCAGATGCAAAGAAACCAACTCCTACCAACGAACAACAACTCAGCAAACGAACCTTCCCCATCCTCAAGAACGGAGCCTGCTATAGCCCAAACTCCGCCAAAAACCATTGTGATTTCACCCTTAACAGCTACTTCCAGGAGAAGAGCCAAGTTAACGCCACCTACGACTTCATCGGATCTACCAGTCCTCCTGCCTCCGTTTTTACCGAAGCTACTGGAGGGTCCATCCTGCTTCTAGCCGAGCAGCCACCATCTCCGCCAGCACAGTGGATCCAAGGCTTCCCTCCCCAGCTTCGATGGCGACCAGACGGCGATTCCTTCCCAAGATTAATACCCGCCAATGCAACGCTCTTGTCCCAAGGTGACTTTCCTCACTAATCCTAGTTTTCTAACAAAGGAGTTTCCCAACAACTGGCAGAGCCAGCGGTGGTGGGTCTTCTCCTCTTCCTGCCCAAACTCGGCGAACCCCCAGATTTAAGTCAGCCTAGTGAGGAAATCTGTCCCCCGGTGGCTTCGAAATCAATCTCCAAGCATGACGACCCACGATCACGAAGCCCCAACCTCGGGTGTTCCCACAGTCGCGGCCATTTCCCAGCCAGCTGTCCCCGGTGTCCCCTTCCTCGGTGCTGGTGACGCCATAGAAAAGCCTCCCCGTTTTTGTTTCCAGATCCGACTCCGGCAGCCCCCTCTCAGATCTCGCAGCTTCCTCCGGCATCTCTCAGCAACCGGCAGAGGCGGGTCTTGTCCCTCCCTCTATTCCCAGAGGCCGCTGAGTCTCCTTCTCCGCCATCCCAGGTCCTTTCATCGGTGGAGTCGGCGGGATCTCCATCAACTGCCTCCAGCGCATCCCGACAACACGGTAGTGACTGGCTACCAGCCTCCTTCGTCGCCATCACAGATCTGGCGGCGACTCCCCGGCACCTCCCGCTGCAGCCGTTCCTTCCCCCCATGACACCCATGCCCAGCAGACCTCCTCGGCGACCTGCCCTCCTCCAGATGCGGCTGATCTGGGTCTTCTCCGGCATTCGCCCCGACCCCAACGGAATCGGCCTCAGCAACGAAGCCCTGAAGCGTCTCCCCCCTGGATTTTGATTTTCTTTAGAAAAGCCCTCCGATGGCCTAGAAGATTCCAAGGCTTTGTCTCCAGCCCACACATGATTCGGGTAAAAGCGTCAGGGCCTCCTCTATTTCAGCCCACGTTTGATTCAGCCAAAGAAAGATGGGCTTTGGGCTTATGGGCCATGGGCGTCGGGCTTCCCTCACAAGTAACAAATCAACCTTTAATAATAATTTCGATGATCCATTTTGTTGATTATTCTTCTTCCGAATTTGATTTCTATAGTTTATAAAAAAATGCAATCTAAACTTATTAATTCCTTTGCTTTAAAATTGATTTTATCACATCTATTTTAGGAGTTTAATCTTATATTCTCACTTAGATTTATTGTGATATACATTACTAACATCCATCTTCCCTTGGTTTTACATGAAAAACACGATCGAAACTCGGACATCTCGAAGAATCGCGACCCCACTCAACCGATTCATACGGTAAGACATGTCTTACTAATTTAAGTCAATTGAATTTGAATTTGATCGATATTAATGGCATTTGCTCTTCCTCTACTTTGTATGTAAACACCGAGGAATTCACTACCAAGGAATGTCATCCTTCGACGGCGCGGACGATCAACATCAACGGGCTCACAACGCCCCGTAAGTATCGCTCTTATTTAATTAAGTCATAATTATTCGTTTCGATTTAAATTGGGACTTTCTGACCACTTCTTTATTTTTTTTTTGCATGTACATCGAGTATTTGATCTCGAATATCAACTTCAAAATTTCGAAGATTAACTCGAAGGCGCGTGTAACAAACCGCGTAGATCCGCCTCGGCCTAAAAACCTCGGGCTTGAAGGCTTAAACCGCCCCAAACTCAATCAAATGTACAAAGGGGGGTATGGGCCTCCCCGAATTTTATTCAAATCCACTTGTAACGGATTGCGGGCCCAAGTGTATAGGCTCGTAATCACCACCCTTCCCCGCCCTTTTGATCTAAATAATTGTTTGTGAAAGCCCGTATGCTTAGGCTTTAGGTTTTATGTCGCATGATTGATTTTAATCAAACAAACCTAAATTCGAGTCCAACGCCCGTTAAAACGTCGATAAAAGTCCGGCCTACTCCCAGATCGGGCCCAACACCCGTCAATCAAAAGTCAAAATTTTTTTTGGACAAATCGCCACCCTTTTCGTATGTTTTAGAAAACAAAGGTTAGTAAATAGGAATCCCCGAATCCAAACTCTGATTTTTCCGACTTAAAATCACACCATTTTTAAACTAAGTCGGTGGCGACTCCGAACAAGTTTTCCAAAGTTAAACTAAACCACACCCTTTTTTCGGAGCCATTTAGGATGAGGTGACGGCAAACCGAGCCGTTCCTTGAGCCTTCCCCAAAATTCACGAGCGATGTCTTACGCAGCCTTTCGCTCGCCACCTTCAGGGAACTGAAGATGGTTGGCGAAACGTCCCGCAGACCCGTTCGCGAATTAAGAGAAGGCCCAACCCGGGTCCCTTTCCGCAGCGTCCGGCGCTCGAGCCATGACGCCGACCGGACTAGGCCTCGAGGGAGTGGGCCCGGATCCTCGGGTTGCCCGAACCGCCGCACGCGTGCTAGGCCGGAGGGCGCGCGTACACTTGGTTGGAGTTGACTGGGAGGGAATACCAAAGGTTGGGTTCCAGCAGCTAAAAGGGCTATATGCATGCAAATGGGGAGAGGCCATCTCTTTGTCATATGCTAAGTAGCAGCTATATATCTCTTGAGGCCCAACTATGCCAGTTCAATCCTTTTGAATCAGTCGGACAAAAAGCAGTCCACGAGAAGTTAGCCTGACTCGAATATGGCGATGATCATGCGTTTGTTTGTTGTTTTTGTTTGGGTGGTGAGGGTGTTAAGTACGTAAAACGTATCTAATTGTGCGAACAATTCGATCGCCCTACATAATTTAGATAGAATAATGGATAGACAACACTCGCATTAACAAAAAAGCGTTTATAAGGAGGTACAGGCTTTTACTGACTCGCAACCATCGCACAAAGCAAATGTAAGGGAAACGGTCGAATCGTCGGACGGTTATGGCAACCTCCTCTCTTGGAGGCCGCTTTGGAACGATGGAAACGGTCGGGACTGGATGCGGTGAGATGCTTGGATGGACTTAAGACGCTGAGGAAGAGAGCAAAAGCGATTGAATCAATTTGCCGATTTGGACTTAATAACTGATCGTGTTTCAATTTAAATAGCTCTTAGTCTTTTATATGCTACCATAGAGCCGTCGAATTAGCTGGGACTTGGGTAGTTGTCAACCTCGTAACATCTAACGAATTTCCTGGGTTTCAGGAATCTTACTCAAATCGTTACTCTCGTGGATCGATCAACTTCTCCTAACTCCCGCGTCGAGAGCCTCCATTCTCGAATTAGGAAGGTCGGACCTCAAGTTCCCTCCTATTCGAGATATTATGGATTGTGACCCGACTTTCAATAGTTCGGGGAAACTCCTCTTTCTTTATGGGTGGCCCAATTGGGTAAATTCAACGTGTAAAGAGAGGGGAAGGGGTAATGCACTTTGTTTTGGATCGAGTCTAACAATCTTCTCGGACAAACGAACCTGGGGGTGGTCGTCATTGTTGCTGGCGATGATGATGTTCTTTTGAAGCTTTTCATGGCTTCTTCTCAAGTCTTTTATGTCCCAACTCGGGGGAGGGAGGGAGTAATCGGGCATCGGTATTCGTAACTTAAAAAAGCACTCCTATTAAAAATAAAAAATAAAAAATAAAAAAGAAAGCCTGTTCTTTAGGTTGAGGCGGGTATGTAGATTTTGATACTTACTACACGTACATGCCCAATATTTCTCGTTAAACCAAACACAGGAATTTAATCCATATGTTTTCTAAAACGAAGACACGCCATCGACTTTTCCACGAAATACTTATGGATAAAAATTCCTTTTTAAATACTTCAAAATAATTTCATAAAAATTGAAGCATTGAATATGTTTTATTAATATTTCATGGAAACTTGATTTTTCTTCTTCCTTCACATAAAACAATTCATCATGTTCAAAATTACTGTGCGGGTTTTTGTTAATGGGTGTATTAGGACACCGGTTAAGAGATATAAATAGTAAAAATAATAACTATTAATGTTATTAAATGTAATTTTATATTTTTAAGCCATTTTAGACTAAACACAACTTAGACAACATAACCCACGAGACACATTAAATTAACAAATCCTATGCATAAAACCAAATGGCGAGGAGTTCAACAAGAATATTTGGGTAATCAGTGCACCAATCATATTTCTACTGGTATTTTTTTTTCAAACAAGTAGTATTATGACTGCAATGCCTTCCGTTTTTGCTTATCGGCCCCCACCACCCAAAGAAAAAAAGCTATTTCTTGTTCTTTTTTGGATATAAAAAAATTCCAATAATGGAATTGTTCCAAACCCCCCCCCCCCCCCTCCCCTTTATCTTTTTTTTTTTAATAATAAAAACGAATATTCGCAATTTTACTTTTTGTTTTTTATACTTTATATTTAAATAAATTTAAATTTACAAAAAAAAAACAATTTCAAGAAGCTTTGAACTTTCACTGTTTCCCATGAGGAGGGAGGGAGCGATCCATCCGATCTTAATTGCTTTTTGGCTTTTCTCTTTTTTTGGAAATCACTCCAATCACTCACTTTCATAACAAAATCAAACTTTGCTTGTCATACAAATCAAAACTCCCCCCCCCCCCCCCCGATCAGATTCCCTCCTCCTAACCTTTTTTCTCTTTTGAATTCCTCTCCTTCCTTTGTTGAGTTCCAAGTATTTAGTTTAAAGTTTTTGCTTTTCGGTTTATTTTAGAATGGAGCAGAGAGCGAGGGCTGTTGATGTGAGGCAAACGAACAGTATGTTGGAATATATCGGTATAACATGGACGGAACAACTTCGTTTTCGAATGATTAAACATGTAGTTATCTTGATCGGATTGGATTAGTCGAGTCGATGGGGAGGTCGTGACTACAAGCGGGTGGGTTGTTAAGGTCCGGTACTGGTCACCGCCAGATGATCGATCTCGAACAGGTCAGAACTCGAGCAGCTCCCCGCACCGTCATCGTCATTCGCGTCCTTGTTGTCGTCATTGTGGCTACGGAGTTCGGCCCGACCTGTTCCTTTCTGAGTCCCCGTTTTCCTGCCCTCCATGTCTTTCAGGAGCCTAATTTCCTGCATCCATGTTCTCCACTCTTCGCCCGGGCAGCTCCTCTGCTCCCCTGAAGTCCTCCCAGTGGATCGAACTTTCCCTGAACCATTCCCACCTTCTGTCTTGCTGTGCTGAGATGCCCGACTGGAGGGGCCGCGGGGGAGATCTTCTCCGACTATGACATTGACAGGGCAGAATCTGACTGACCTTGTTCCCATGGCATCTCTCGGTTCATTCCTCAGGGCGGCACGGGAACTGTAGCTGTTGTTGAGACAAGCCCTCGAGAACGAAGTAGTGGAGGAGCATGTCGATGCCTGCCCCGACTTAGAGTTCCTGCCGAGATTCCCGT
Organism: Melastoma candidum; assembly: GCA_023653495.1. NCBI lineage: Eukaryota > Viridiplantae > Streptophyta > Magnoliopsida > Myrtales > Melastomataceae > Melastoma > Melastoma candidum. Next base: position 10,342,486 of record CM042882.1, on the reverse strand, counting down.
CGTCGAGTGAACGGCCTTTCTTCTTGCCCGAGGACGTGAAGATCGAGTTTAAAAGGCTCGTGAGCCTGCCGCCCGGCGAAACTGGTTGCTGCTTTACCTTCTTCAGAGTTTCATAGGCCTTCAAAGCCTTTGATTTCTGCTCGACACCCTCTTCCCTGTTTCCACGAAACGGAGCCCTGGCTGCCCCATGCTCGGCCTTCTCTGTCTCGGCCAGCACGGCACGTGTCTTCACCGGGCGAAGCTTGAGAGGCGCAAAGCACGAAGCCTTAGTCTTGGCACCGTGGAATGAATCCGTGTCAGAGGACGAGAACCCCCCGGAACTCGATTCGGAAGAAATGGACGTGGAGCTGAAGTATGCCGAGTCATGATCGACGTCGGACTCCCAAGGCTTCCTCTCCACCGGCCCACATTTCTCCCGGATAAAACAAGATGGCACGACCCCTTTTGAGCATCCTCGCCGCATCCCGGGCGCAGAGCCCTCCTTCAGCAGGGTGGAGGAGAAAGACGGGTGCGGGTGGAGGGCGGGATCTGTGGCCTCCTTGGACGGCATTTCCCACACTTTCCTTTCAGAGGAGGAATAAGAACAAGTGTGAACTTGAGTGTGAAGTGGGTGAGGAATGAGAAGAAGTTCTGGAGGTTTTAATCAATCAGGGGGGGGGAGGAAACGGAAACACTGTCCCGATCAGGATTTGCCTTTGGCTTTTGCTTTTGCTTTTTGTGGGTGTGGAGGGATTTGTGAAGGAAGGCACGTGCATGGCCTGACTTTTAGGACCTTCTCTTCTCTTCCTTTGCCCTTTGTCTTTGGTTTCGATTGCTCCAGAACATATTCACGTGCAGCGCATGCCTCTCCTTTCACCCTCACAAACCCAGTCCCACGCTTTCAAAACTCACAAAATCGCAATAACCCTTTTGTTGAACCACTGAATCAACCACCCTGATGGACCACCCCTCTTGAAAACTAGCCTTACTATTGTCCCAATATTTCGATGGGGTTCAACTACTTGGCATGACAAATTCAAAATTACAGTTGTGGGCATTCCCCGGTGTCCCAAAACCCGGCTTGTTACTGTCGGCCGAGGTTTATTTTTGCCGAGACGAGGACAAGGGTACCTTATTCACGGGTTGTCCTGATGGTTGGATTCCTAATTTCCCCCCTGCGCGTTCAGCCTCTGAGTGTCCACCAGCTGGTAAAGGTCGCCCCGCCGCTGCTTTGCCAAAGGGAGGCTCGACCTAAGTACACGAAGCTTTTAAGCGAACATGCAGGGAGGAGACTGCCCTTAACACATCCATAATTTAGCAATGGGTGGTTTTGAAGCACAATACCTTCTCGTATCTATCACGGAATAATCGATGTCTGCCACGATCATACTCTCGTGTTCTTCGGTTGTGGCGAGGACTTCTCCAAACTGGCATTTTCAAAGTTTCAGAGGTAGCTTTTATGTACCGAGAACCGGATGAATTCATGGGGATAAGCATAACCAAGGACCTCAAGGCCAGCTTATCAGGTCTTTGTTTTTTGATTACATATTGGGTTAACCGGAATAGACACACAATAGGCCATCAAACTCAGATAATGCCAATGAAATATGTACTTACAGGTCCGACTAAGGTGGAGTGGCCCCAGGCGATATAACCAGCTCCGATGTCTCTAGCAGGTGAGCATGTCGCCACATATAACTGTAATCCAAAGCATTTTTTCAGAGACAGACAAAATCAGGTTATACTAGTTGATCTTTAACAATCCAAGCAAGAGTCAAATTAACTAAACAATAAGAGGAAACATCCACTTTTATTGTTTCAGGCTTCGTTTAATCAGACACAGACACCTATTTGCTACTGTTCGTCTGTCATAAGAGAAGATACTAACATTTTGTAATTTGTTGGTCCCCCTATACAGAGATGAGCCATTCTGGTCAGACACATGTTTTGAAAGCCCTATAATTTGCTTGTAAAAGATAAAGAAAGGGAACCGATAAAGTCTGTGATTTCTTCCATTATGACCTAGACTAGTCAAACCATTAACAATCTCTCTGAAAATATGGAGGAGACATTATCAAGGCACCTGATTATCCACAGCCCTGCATAAATATCAGAGAAGTGTTTGTCAATGAAATTCCAATGCTGCATACCAGAAATACTATGGACATTAAGATAATCATGACAAATATGGACGTAATGCTGATAAAGGCAACTGCACCAGGGAAATGGTCAAGCAAAGGGAATGCCAGAAGTTGTTTTCTCCTGTTTTCTAGCTGACCCAACTAAATTCAAATTCACTGGCCTCAAGTTGCAGTATTTACAGCATGACTGACATAAGAGATTCTTTGAGATATATGAATTACTTATTATTTTATTCCATGCATTTCGATCCATTTTAAATTTGTGATATTTTTCTCCACTGGATCTGTTCTCGGGAGTACCCTAAAAAAAGGAACCTTTCCTCTCCCCAGCCTTTCGGGTTAAGAAGATAGAATGCAGATCACACATCCTTGAATGTGGTAATTTAATACATCTCCAACAATTTATACATTGTATCAGTGAGGGAGGAACAAGTATTAATGGCAAAGAATCAGCATCAGCAACATTAGCACAGGAAATTTGTTTACTTAGGAAATGGTTCGTGGGTATTTAAAAGTTTGTATAGTCAACGCTCCAGAATCACGTGTACCTTGCTCTCTGCAATAATTCCCAGTGAAGGGGTCCAGTAGTCATGTTGAATGCCCCGGGATAGCAAAGCAAATGGGCACCTGAATGAAAACATAATTGGTTAAAAACATGTAGAATGGAAGACCATCTTATAAACAAAATAAAGTGAAAATTCAACTATCTGCAGTCATTTGTCTGAGCAATGAAACTTCAAGGAGGCTAGACATGACATCACATTCAGATTATTAGCAAATAAGAAGGGGAAAAGGCTGAAGAAATTAAATTAGCCCAACCCCATATGGCCAAACATCATTTTGGTAATTACTAAAATACTGCATGATAGGCCGATTCAGGAAGTGTGAAACATGATTTACTGAGGAACCAACTAGTCAGATTTCTCAGAAACACCATGTTTGTTGTTCTTGCTCTTGCCCACAGTTACATACATTTTTCGACAAGACTATAGTTAACAAAAGTGACACTTGTTGACATTTATTTACTATATTTCTAAAAATAATCAAAATACATTCTATTTCCATTAAGTTTTGTGCTTCATATGTGAAATAAGTCCTTGTTATTCAAAACTTCTGCTTAGCCCTTTATGGATAAGCCTCTAATAAATAAACAACTTCCAGATGGCGTGAGCCGGTAAGAGACCTACAGCTAGCTAACAGCAGCGAGCTAGAAACTCTTTGAAGAAGTCCATTACATACAATGTGAAAGATGGACTTGAAACAGAACGTGAAAGAAACATTGTTTCGAAAGACCATCCAGGCCAAGTAGGATATACCTCTTGCAGCATATAGCATGGCCAATTCCTGAAATCGGATGTCATAGCATATTCCTATGCCAATGCGTCCTACTTCTGCAGTGTGATAAAATAATAAAGCGTCATTTTATAGAGACAACAATTACGCAACATCTTCAGTTTTTCTTTTCCTGATGAGGTAACTATCAATCAGAGGAGATTTCAAACCCGTGTCCACTATGGTAGGAGTGTCTCCTGCTGTAAGGGTCTTAGATTCCATAAACGTGATTTTCCCAGGAATGTCGATATCAAATAGATGTATCTGTCATTCTAATACAAATTAGCCAACTCGATGAAGTATGGAAGATCTACCACATATCAATAACTCTTCCCAGATTACAAAAAGGAAAAAAAGAATGTTGATACTAAAATACCTTGCGATGCTTGGCTTTCAGAACCCCATCGGAACCAAAAATGCAGCAAGTATTGTACAACCTGTCTCCGCATCTCTCTGGTATTGAACCGCCAACTATGGTAACCTTCAAATTCCGGGCAGCTTCCGATAACATAGCAGCTGACGGAGACGGTCCTCCTTCGATGTCTTCGGCATACAACGGAAAGCTGTCATTTGAATATGGACTATTCCATATTTCCTGGTAGACGGTGAGCATAGCAGTGAGGAAAACCATCCCGTGAAAATCTCTTAACGCCATACTAAAGCCATTTCAAGCCAAGGCTAATCTAAATCAATCAACCAACAAAGCACCACCTACACTCCTATTCTCAAAAATCATCAACTTTCCCCAAAGTATCAAACAACCTTAACAAAAGCTCGGATCTTCGCATCAGCATGACATCAGGTTTTAGTGGCAACACAGACTCACAGGCAATACTACAAGTCTGGCACCCTTTTCGACGGCCTCATGGATAGCCTTCTTAGCATGAGCAATGTTCCTCTCCTTATCGGCCGTCACGGACAATTGACAAAGCCCAATCTTGAACTGCAACCCACCCACAAAAAAAAAAACCCAACCTTTATCGAGATTCGCTCATCAATGTATAAAATTCACACTTACCCAGGTGAAGAAACGAAATGGGGCAGATCAAAAATCAAGGGGTAAAAAGAAGAAGAGGCCTCGCCTGGGATAGAGGAGGGGTGGGCTGAGGGATAGCTGGGGGAGACCTCGACCGCTCAGGACTGAAGCAAGATGCCATCTTTAGGGTGGAGAAGGGCTTGTCGAACAGGATTGGTGGTCTGGGTTTGGGGGTGGCGGGAGGGAAAGAGATGGGTTTGGTGGGATGGAAACGGAAGAGGGGTTTGAGGTTGTGGGTCTTGGTGTGGAGCAGTGATGACTTCATTTTCTCCAAATTCTTCTCGAATTGTTTTCATTTGCTTAGCTTTATCGCTATAATAAAATAATCAAAACTCTCTCAACTATACAATCATTTCCTTCACTTCATATCTCTCTATCTTATCACACAATTATCCTAGACATATAATTCATGTCATGCACTAATAAAGGGGAAATCTCGGCAAGGTGTTGGAGATATATTCAATGAAAATATTTTCATGTTTGACAAAGTACAACGAAAATGACTTTTATTAACAAGAAAAATCACAAAAATCTCAATCATAATTGATTTCTGAGTCTTAGCAATGTTGGAGATATATTTTTATGGGTGGTTTTAAGAATTTAAAAAATAATTAATAAAGAATATATTATATATTTTCGAAAATGTAATTTACAAATCAATTCCATTTTCGAAAATGGTATCGACTCTTTTTATGAAGTTTATTTAATGGGCATATGTACAAATATTAAATAAACGTGGACAAGAATTAGATGTTGATAAATTCAAATAGAAATGTTTTGTTCATTATCGATTTTTGCGTAGGGACGTCTTAGTTGGAATCGAAACACTAACCGCTCATGAGGCGATTGTTTAACAACGAAAATTCCGGGCCACAAATTTCGGCTTTATCTGTGGATCAACGGTCTAGAATATAGGCCCAAGGAATAGGAAACCCAGTAAGGAGGTGATCACGGAAACACACTAGGCGAAGGCTTGCTGGGCGAAGTAGTCATTAAGCTACAGGCGACAAGGGTCAGCAAAGCGACAAGCGATAGCTAACTGGGCGAACGAGGAAACTCTACTGCGAAGGCCAATGGGCGATGCGTCGATCAGTGGCTGTTAAGGAAGACTCCAGACGATATCAGGATTTAGAATGAATTTGTTGCCAAGTTTGCTCAAATGAAAAGAAGATATTCCATAAAGCCTGGTGACAAAGGAAACGTAATATATGTGTAATATTTCATTACCGTAATCTCTGTGCTCCTACGTTCTTGCTTCTCTCCAAAGGCATCATCGATGACATCTGTAAGTTCTTCCGCTTAAGGGTGTTCGTCCGCTGTCTTTCTCTCTCTCTTTTCATTCATACGGCGACCAAACATTCAACAAACCTCCGAGCACCAGTTGCTCGTAGTGCCCAAGATTTCCGACGTGTTTGGATCCGCCTTGTCCGCGGTCACTTCCGGAGTGTTGACATGATGGACTATCTTGGGCCTATTCTCTGACAAAGCCCGCAGTAGGACGCGGCGCCCATGAGAGAAAAGACAGGACGCTCTTGCCAGGCATATAGCCCCAATCTACACGAACTACATGACTAATTAGTGACCCCGAGATTAATGGGAGTCTACGGCCCACGTCTGCACAGGTCACACGTCTCAAAGGACGGTTTATTAACTCCGAAGTCAGTGGAGTCTACAACTCACGTCCGCACGAGTGACACGTCTTAGAGGACAGTTTGTTGACTCCGAGATCCACGGGGGTGGTTTAGATTAGAGGATCTTCAGAGGTCGTAACAGACTAGGTATAAAAGGGAGGAGATCTTCCCTTGGAAAATTCACGATCAATTCAGCCAACATAAGCTTTATTTGCTCGTCACCCCTTAGTTGTTAGGATTCCCCGACTTGGGCGAAACTCTTGAGGTCTCATTGGTAATTACTTCTACCGTCAGAGTGAGCAACCGTAGCTCCGACAACCAAACTCCGCCTTCACTTCCACCACCCGAGTAAACAACCGTAGCTCTGGTAACAAATCACCGCCAGCATTCCACCGCCAGGACGAGCCACCGTAGTCCCGGAAAAACAACTCCGCCTTCGACACTGCCACCGGGGTGAGCAACCGTAGCCTTTGTATCCACATCCGCCACCATTCACGGCCACATTCCATTCACCAAGCCCCAGCAACCAGTTTTCGCCATCCAGAGTCGCAAGTCTACAGCACTCTGTTATTAAGTCTACGACGTCATCGTCCAGATTCACAAGTCCACAGCGCCCAGCGTCAAGTCTACGACGTCCCCATCACCCAAATTCGCAAGACTGCAGCGTTCAACAGCAAGTCTACGACCTTGCCTCATTATCATCTCAGCCTGCAGCGTCCAGCAGCAAGTCTACGACGTTGCACCGCCGTCCTTATTTTATTTTTATGGCTGTAAGCACCTTTTTATTATTGTAAGACTTCGTATATTTGATTTAATCTATTTCATTTACTTACTGGCAACCACATCTAAAAACCTGTGAGTATTATTGCCAAATATTTCCGACGTGATCCGTTTTCGACGCGAACACGAAGCGAACAACGACGCTGTTGACGGAACTAGAATCGAAAGTGAGAGGGCGATGCCGTTGACGGAACCGGAATAGAAAGTCAGAGGACGGCGCCGTTGACGGAACCGAAACCTATACCAGAATTAGTAGGGTAGGTTCTTGGGTGAGTATTTACTTAATAGTATAGATTTTAGGTTCTAAAAATTAAGAATCTGGCGTTATAAGGTAGGTTTTAGGTTCCACATCCGGAACCTGAAAACCTGGAACCTGCTCACCCCTAAATATATATTCTTATTTTTTAAAAATTTTAAATTAATCACGTTAATTATTAAAATAAATGTGTTATTTTTAAAAAATGAAATTTTCAAGAATGTTATCGTGACATTTGCCTCAACTCTTTTATTTTTATGAAGATAAACTTTATTTTATGTTTTTTAGGATAACACAATAAAAAATAATTAAAATGCAAACGAATAATTTCAGTGGCAAAATATCACAACTATTAATATTTGAATTTGATAGAATAGCGTTTTTAGACAAATCATTTTTCTCCTCTCCAAACTGCCGGTGCCTGTTCAACCAAACGACATAACTGTCCGAAGAACACAACCGTCTTTCCCACTAACTTTTTCAAAATAAGAATAACTAACTCCTTCTTCCCCAAGTCCGCACCTTATAAATCCGCGTCCGGTACTCGCTCCCTGTGCGATGTGAAGGGTCACTATCTTTTTTTCTCGAGCACCAGCCAATCGGTGCTCGAGAAATCTGTCGGTCTCATGTGGCAATGCCGGACCCGAGCGACATCGTCCCCTACCATGATCCCCATGATCCCATCATCCCCTACGGTGAACATCTCCTCCAGTACTTCCAGACCCATAACCCGACCCTTTCCGATCTCACCCGGCCGAACATCTCCCTTCCACCAACAATTTACATCCAATCTGGCCAGTTACCCCCACCACAAGTCCCAGCCGAATGCACCCCCGACCCCGCCTCTGCCCCTCCTCCTACCCCGGCAGTGATCACGACCGCAGGTGAGGCCAGACCCCCAGACCGGTTCGATGACCGTGCCCTGTGGAGCTTTGCCCAAGGGGCTAACATTGCCAAAACCTGTGACAGCACTGATGATGCCTCTGCTAGTGCCGGTAGCAGCAATGGAAGCGATACCCCAATGGGCAACATAGAGGTCGGGAATACCCTCGCTGGTCGTTCCGGGACTGTGACCGATCATTGCTACATGCCTGTGGGAGATTCAGAAGAGATGGACTTCATCGGTAAGGATGTTGCAGGTATTAATTTTAAGAGACCTGTGGTGATTCTCCCCGAAACTCCGCCGACGTATAGCTGTACTTGTTGCCATGTTCTTCGTCACATCACTCATACTGACGGTGAGTAAAAGTAATGAATGTTTAGCCAAAAGTACGAAGGGGATCTTTTGATTTTGTTTCTTTGTGCCGAAGGCAATCATACGGCGAAACTCGAACTGCACGGAAGAGTCGGGATCATCAGTCATGGAATACTGGAGAACAGTTACTATCATGGAATGCCGTCTAGAAGCAAACCTTATGAGATGTTCGAGTATGTGTCGTACGATGGACATATTTCTTGTCGTCTCGTTATTATGCTTGATTCTATGGGGAATTTTAAGTAATTGATCGGTCGATGGTGGCTCGATTTCGCAGCTTTACCAAGAGAAGCTTAGGGGAAGTGAAGGAATTCCTGCAGCAATACATGGACGAAAGAAGGCTGGGCAGGTACATAATGCTGGAGGATCCGCTTACCCCATACTATGAAGCCATTTGTGTCGTGCTAATGGAGGATCCCTTGAACTCAGAGGACTTCTTTGATGAGGCCACCGATTCTGGTACAGTCTTGTTTCTGCATTTTTTTTGCAGATTTCATTGAATGGAAAGAGAGTTGGCATTAACACATTTCCCATGGTATTTTATCAGATGGCGATGAGGTCAATCAAGTGCCAGCCGCTGCTCAACCTCAACCGAAGAAGAGCTCTTCCCGGCAGAAGCCGTCGCTGGCTGAACAGGTAATGCGAAATTTATGAATTCCCTTTTATCTTCTGAAGCGAGACATAAATTTGAGACGGGGAGATCTGTATGCAGAGGGAAAGAGCGGCTATGATGTCAGTCCTTGATATCGCGGCATACTTCCACATGCCTATCGAGAATGCTTCTAAGAGGCTGATGTTGTGTCCCACTGTCGTCAAGAAGATATGTAGGAGAGGCGGAGTCAGGCGATGGCCTTACAGGAAGGTAAAACCCCCTTCTCGATGCTGTCCAAGCTGTCACATATTCCTTGTAGAATCAAGGTCTCGTATGGGCACTATATAACATGACTCCTGCCGCAGGTAAAGAGCCTCGACAACAAGATTATGAGACTGAGTACAAAGTTTGAAATGCTGAATTCAGAAGAAAAGGCGAGTATGCAGGCCCAGATTCAGTCGGCACGGCAAGAAGTAAATGTAATCTCCTTTGGAGTCGCCAGAGTTAACAGATGACGATGCGGATTGAATCAAGATTACGAGTGATGGGACTTGATTATTAGATGAGGGGGCGTCTTTTATCTTTTGGCTGATGATGATTAAACCGAGAGTTGTTTGTGCGTTCTCTTCGATTAAACAGTTATTCTTTAAAGTTTTCGAAGCTTCTTGACAATTTGAGCGAGACAAGTTTTGATACTGAAACATTGTCTGTATCCATTCCTTCCTTCTGCAAATACGAAGATGTTTGTGCGCACATTCATTGTTCGCCGTTGCATATCGTAATCTCAGAGAGGAACAGCCAGCTTCAGCGATGTTCTTAAAAACATAGAAACCTAACCCAATTCCTCGTGCCCTCCGTGCTTTCTTCAAACATCGGAGCTTTCAGCCCTTCCTGAAGCCAAAACGTCTTGTTTATGAAACTCGTCCAAAAGCACACTCGTGGAGAACGAAGAAACAGAAGAATGAGTGGCTGAAGTAGTAGTAGTAGTAGCAATACGCAGAGAGTTGTGTGTGTGAGGCATGTGAAGCAGGAAGAAGCAGGGGATTGGAACGAGAGCATGCCACTGCCGGGGGACATCATTGTGGGATATGCGGAGGATGACTGATATTCATTCCTACCAAGTGTTGGTCGACTTCAGCACGCAGCTCAGTAAGGTCGTGGGGGAAGTGGACGGTCTACGGGTCAAGATTAGGAGGGGCAACAGCGTTTTGAAGATCAGGATAGGGATCGTGCCTGTCAAGGGTTCATTGATGCAGAGGAAGTTACCATCCGAGCCGCTTCAGATGATCTTCATGTCGCAGTTCTAGAGGATCTCGATTTAGAGCAATGTATAGAATTACAAGGTACACCTCCCAATCAACAATTCGGAGGGATGTTCCCACAGAAATGAGTCTGGACTTGGGAAGGTACAGGAAGAAAGGGATGAAGTATGAATGGAAGACGGAGATTGGGACGTACCTACCAGACCGTAAATCATCAGTCATCAGCTCCATCCCGTTCATGCCGTCACACGATAAGCATATGGGTGTGGAAGCCATAACAGCCAGGTGCATGGCTTGGTTTTCTGCAGCCACATCCTCTGGATCCCCTCTTGTCTTCGTCAATGTCCAGACAGAGCAGATCATCAGCTCGGTAAATCTCCCCCCCTTTCATCTTAAGAAGTGAGTCAGGATTTCGTGAACACAGCTTATGTTTCACGATCCTGATTGTGATCCGTGAAGGGGAGAAGTATATCTATGGGTAAGGAGAACTCAACGGAGATGCAACGGCAGCAACAACAACAACGCCAGACTTTGCAGGTAGTTCAGGGAGTAAGGCTCTGGTTCCTTCCTGGGTTGTCGGAAATGCTCCTCGAACTCGTCCCAATGCCGCACGAAACCTGGTTCAGGATGGACATCAAGCTGACCGAAGAGGTGAGGATCATCGCTTTGATTGAAATGGCATGAGCACGATCAGGAATGATTCGCGTAAACCCGATGCAGGGGTTCATCTGTGTATTCTCCGTGACACAAGGCCTGGCAGCGGATCGAGCTGGACTAGGTAGCGCACATGAAGAAGCGACCGGGAGCGGGGTACCTGCTCGTAATATCGAGAATCGACGGAAAGAGCCTGATGCCGTCACACGTCTGCTCGGAAGGGCTCGTTCACTGCTGCGATCAGAATGAGATAAGAGAAGTCCTCGCATCGGTCAGGTCCACATCATGGGTTGGCCTAACCAGATGCGGTCGGGAAGTTCCCCGGCCAAGGGCATGGCTGCACTCCTGCCGCCGGAACAGACCCGTGTCTAGTCTAGGCCCTTGGGCTTTGTTACTAAAATTGCCAACTTTCCAGCTGAAAAAAACATGGACCACAAACAAAACATACATACATGATTGACTTGTGATCAATCACCATGACATAATTCAAATAAAATGACGATAGAAGCTTCCTCAAAGCTTCTTGGCCAATGATCCATTTTGCATTAGTCATATCCATTTTTCATTGTCTCGTAAAATCTTATTATTTTTCTTAAAAAATTTGAACGGTTAGACGAAAATTTGGTTTATATCATACAGGTCATCGCTATCATCCTTTGAGCTTCTTCGAAATCTTAGCATCTCACTTTGGCTGGTGGTTCTACCGTTGATCACGGGTCGATCCATGCACCGGACCACAATGACGTACTGTTGACATGGCAAATAATTTTGGGCCTGGGCCTAGAGTGGAAACCCAGTAAGCACTCAAGTCACACTCCGAGTCGACCAAAGATGCAACCGTTTAGGCCGACCCATGACGAAGTCGACTAGGTCGACTTGCGACGAAGTCGACTAAGTCGACTCATGAACGGGGTCGACTAGGTCGACTCACAACGAAAGAGTATGGTGATCAAAGTCAAACAAGGTGACTCAACAGTAGCTAGGCCTACTAGTAGGGTCAAGTCGATGGAATTCTAGATAAATTAACCAAGTCGATTGTAGTCCGCACAGATCAGTCAAGTCGACAAGGTTGAAATAAATTTATTCATTTTCAATCACGTTTGTTAAAGATCGTAACTGATCTTAAATATCCAGGAACGTGATCCCATATATCAAGGGGGTTGTTGAGACACTCCCACGATATTAGGGATCACGGTCTATAACACGATCTGCAAAAACGATCTATCTGTTACGTGTTAATCACGTACAAGTCCTCTATAAATAGCAGAGGAATTTTTAAGAAAAGGACACGACCATACACAGCCAAAACTCTGAAGTTTGTTCGTCAACCTTAGGAATTAGATACCTCGACCCGGTTTGTAGGTCAACCCCCCTCCATCAGCAGAGTGAGCTCGTAGGGCCTTTGCCGTCAACCCCCGCCAGCGACACCACCGACGGAGTGAGCTCGTAGGGCCTTCGTCACAGCTTCCCGCCAGCGACCACCACCGACGGAGCGAGCTTCCAAGGCCTTCGTCACAAGTTCTCCGCCGTCACAGATTTCCACGTCGTTGTCAATACCTGCACTTTTTTCTATTTTTAATGGCTGTAAGCCCTGTTTCCTTTATTCATTAAGATTGTAAGACTTGCATTTGATTTCAATAAAATTGTGCATCTTCTTACTGGCGACCACAAACTCGATTCCTGTGAGTCCTTTGCCAAATATTTCCGACGTGATCCGTTCTATAGGCGAACACGTTTTTGGCGACCACAGTGGGAGCACGTTGAGAAAAAAGGATCTTAGTCTCAAATGCCGAGAAATACTCGAAGCCGTGAGTCTCAGAATCCCTTAGATGGGGAAAACCAGGAACTTCCTCCGGGAATGAACTTGGAAGCGCCGGCCCCAGGAGGCCAGGCAGCTGCAAACCAGTCCACTTTTGATTCACACGCCCAAGCGCCGGCCCTAGGAGGCCAGGCAGCTATAAACCAGTCCGCTTTTGATTCACATGCCCCGTCCGAATTTATTTCGAGACTGGAGTTCCACAAGGAATTGGGGAATGTGCGTCAGGAGTTGACTGATATGAAGAGCATCCTAATCGATGTCCAAACTCTGATAGGGCGTCTTTCTAGCCCGAGAGACGAGGAAAGAATGAGACCTCGTATGAGAGAGGCCCCCTTTAGAGAGCCTACGTTCATGGCAGACGCTCGTCGGACTACTCAATGGCCACGTAATGTGACTTTTGAGCAATCTGAGATAGGGACGAATGCTCTCTTTGAACCCGGGAATCTAGTTTCCCCTGGTCGACCCTCTTCTTCACGTACTCGACCAGCGAATACGTATTGGAATGAGGCAGAGGATTTTCAAGAGGAAACAGATCGAGGGGAGGATTTTATTCCGTCTCATCGCCCTGGAAAAGAACCTGTAATCGACGTGACTGGAGACCCCCATGAGCTTGGATCCCGAGGTGGAAACTTTCGGGAGGAGCCTTCTTTCTACATGAGGAATCCAGCGAATCAGGCAGTGGGGGAACGATATCCGTACAGCCCGATAAGGTCGACTCGACCTCTAGCGCAGGCCCCAGTAGGCGGTGTACCCCCAGACTTGAGGGTAGAGGTGGCAAACGAGCGAGCCGAGCCGAGCCGAGCCTATCAAGGCCTGGCTCATCGAGCCTGTCGAGCTTAGCGAGCCGAGCTCAACGAGCCTAACGAGCTTAACGAGTCGAGCCTAACGAGCCAATCCGAAATTTTTTTTAACCCGAGTCGGCTCGCGAGCCACGAGCCGAACGAGCCGAGTCGAGCCGAGTCGAGTCGAGCCTAACGAGCCGAGCCTAACGAGCTCAACCGACACAAATAAAATTATTTTTTATAAAAATAATAATTATGAAATTAATTTTATAAATTGTATATTACATACAAATTTTTAGCTGAAAATAAATTTAAGTATACAACTAATAATTTGACATTTGCATCACTACAAATTACATACATCCCAACTAGGTTGGCACCCATGTAATTGTCAATCGTGTACAAAATGTCAAAAAAGTTACAATGTTAATCTTCAACATCCAAATTTTTAAATTCTTCAAGTATTTCGTCCTCTCGTTGTTGGTTTCTCGTAATGGCGTTGTTCCAATCTTTCATGCAAATGAGAGCTTGTTGCCGCTTGCCGATATCGAGAGAAAAGCACTAGATCACGATTAATTGATAGAGAGCAAGAGAAGAAGAGAATAAGAGAGGAAGAGTTTGTTTGTAAAAAATTTTATGAGTTTGGTGGTATTTATAGTGGATTTTTTTGTTAAATTAAAAACAAAAAAAATCTATCAAACGGTAACATTACCGTTAAAAAAAAAATTAAAAAAAATTCTAACGCCTAACGGTCAAATGACCGTTCAAAAAAAAATTAAAAAAAATTAAAAAAAAATTAAAAAAATTAAAAAAAAAATTAAAAATAAAATAAAAAAAAAATTAATTCCGGCTCGCGAGCCGGCTCGCTAGCCCGGTGAGCCTGGCTCACCGACCCGGGGCTCGCGAGCCCATCTCGCTGGCTCGGCTCGGCTCGTCGACGATTGCCCGAGCCGAGCCAGCCCAGGCTCGGCTCGCTACAGTACGAGCCGAGCGGGCGGGCTGCCGAGCCAGCCCGCCCGTTTGCCACCTCTACTTGAGGGAGGCCATAACTCAGGTTATAGAGCAAGTCGTCCCTGGAATAGCTCGGCGAGACGATGCCTGTCTGTACAGGTCTCCCTATCCTGCATATGTCGACAGGGATTTCCCTCTACCTATAGGTTATAAGGTGCCTGACTTTACTCGTTTTTTGGGTGAAGATGAAATAACCCCACTCGAGCATGTCGCTCGCTTCACTCACCAACTTGGTGAGGCGGCTGGGAACGACTTTTGGAAACTGAAGCTCTTCCCTAACTCGTTAACGGGAGATGCCTTTACGTGGTATGCGAGTTTGCCGCCAGGGTCGGTAGCCTCGTGGACTCAGATGCAGTCTATGTTCGTTAAGACCTTTGCTCGACTGGACACCCCCATGTCGATGTTTGAGGTAATGCGCCTTAAGCAGGCTAACGGAGAACACCCAGGGCAGTTTCTAATGAAACTTAGGAAGGCCCTACTACGGTGTAGACCCCCCATACCGGAGAAGGATCAATTACTTCTCGCGTTAAATGCGTTGTCCATCCCTTTCCAGAAAAAGCTACAAGGGGAGCGCTTTGCCGATCTATATGATTTGGCAAGGAGAGCCACTGAGTACTATCAGCTCCTAACAGAAGAGGCCAAACTGACTCGAGCCTATCAGGTCGATACTTATGAAGTCGACGTGGCTGAATTTGTAAAGGGAGAGTCGACTATATGCGATCCCCTGACTAAGAAGAATTCCAAAGCTAAGGCATCCCAAAAGAATGCCGAGGAAAGAAAATATTCTTTCGACACGGATAAAGTCGACGCTATATTCGACTGGCTTTATCAAAGGAAAAGGATTGGGCTTAAGCCCGGCCATCGAGTCCCTCAGACAGAGAGGGAAAAGAATAGGAATTACTGCAAGTGGCATGGGTCCTTCACCCATGCTACCAAGGACTGTTTGTCCTTTAGAAATATCATCCAGGATTTAATAGAGTCTAAAGAGCTCCGTTTTCCCGAGGTCGACGAAGTCGCCGTGGTGGATGATAATCCATTCGGGGATGAAGTCGCCATTCATACGTTTGACATATTTGATGCTGAGGTTAATCTCTTAGAAGTTATTAACGACTCTGCTGTACCCTCACAGGACTTACAAACAACCGGCGAGACTTTGGTGGCTAATGCCCTGATGAAGCGACTGGCTGAGCGTGGGGTCTTCATTCTGCCCAAAGGAAGGGAGAAGTGGCTATGCCACTGGCACTTGAACGACACTCATACTACGGATCAGTGCCACACGTTCAAGAAGTACCTACTGGACAGCAAGACAGAGGAGTGGTACGACTTGACCCCGTTCGAGGAAGTAGCAATGTCGCTGAACACCCCCCGAGGATCTTCTCACGCCCTCAAAAGCCCTCCTAGCGCAGATCGCCGAGTAGCCTTGCGAGGAGGAAGAGGAGGCCCCCAGGGTCACAAGGGGAATAGAGAGGCAGTCGCCCGGGGAACAGAACGCCCGGCACGGCGACTAGAGTTCATAGACTCGTCTGGCCAAAGGGTCATCAAACAGGGGTACACTAGAACTACCCCTGCCAAGGAGATTAGACCGGTAGAGGAGCATAAGGAAGCGGACCATCCTCAGCAGGCCGTGAATCGTAGGCCCAGCTACCCGTCGCAGTCAGTTGATCCTCAGGAACTGCGGAGGGGGCCACCCATTGCCCAATTCCTGGACGAAAAGCTGCTGTGCCAAAAGTGCAAGCTGATCGCTCGCAACCGCATACTCATTACCCAGCTCTGCACAGCATGCTACGTTAACTACTTCTTGCGGCTCGTCGACTTATCCGCAAAAGGGGAGATGCTGGTGAAGGCAGTCCGTCCTGAGGGCTCAGGTAATTCGAACCCTAACAAGCCCTCTTCGAATAGGCCAGCAGATAACCCTGTGCAGGTAGGATATGACCCAGCCGACGGAAGGTTTGTGGAGGTAAGTCGACTTCCTTTTGGTTCTAAGAAACCAAGGTTTGTCAAAGCGCTTAACCCTTCGTCTCAATGGCAGAAGGCGGAAAGGAAGTTACGCTTCCCGTGAGGGCTCAAAAGAGAAAAGAAAGGCGTCTAAGTCACGCCCAGAAGAAGCCAAGAATGACCCCTGTGATGCCACCCTTCGGCGGGAACCACGCCACAGAGAAACAAGTCGCAGAGCCCGAGCGGGTCGAGTCTACTGACTACTCGGAAGACCCAGGCTCGAGCTTCGACTACACTCCTCTACGAGGAGATAAGCCTTGCAACTTCAACGCAGAGCAAGGGCCCCTCGTGAGCTGTAACGCTCTTACCCTCCCTGCGGAGTTCGCCTGCAACAACAAGTCGGAGGCACCGGAAGGTAAAACTCTCGACTCTAAAGTCACTACATTTCCTTCTGGCTTCCCTCTGCACTGGTTGAGGAAACCATCAGATCGCATGAAACAGCATATGCATTCGCTGTACATCTCAGCCACCTTTGATGGTGTCTTAGTGGGCCGAGTCTTAATAGACAATGGCGCCACTGTCAATGTTCTTCCCCTTGCCAAGTTTAGATTACTTGGGTACAAGCCTAGCGAGTTGGTGCGAACCGACGTAGCTGTAAGTGGCTTTAATGGGCGAAAATCCGAGTGCCTGGGCATATGCTCCGTGCGCCTAGGCGTCGGGAGACACGAGCAGGAAACTGCTTTCTTTGTAATTGATATAGCCCCTTCATTTAATGCGCTTTTAGGACGCGATTGGCTTCATAAGGCCGCCGCGATTCCATCTACTTTGCATAGGGAGTTAATCTTATGGCTTGACTCCGAAATAGAAATCGTTAAGGCTGATGAATACTCCTGTTGTGACAAGGGCATTTTGCATGCAGAGACGTGTAAGACAATCAAGGACCTTACTCTGGACCAGCGCTACAAGCTGGGAGACCCCACAGTCGGACCCTTAGGTGAACCTTCTGGGAAGTTCGACTTCATCGTAAGCTATGGCACCTCTCACCCCAAGCCTGACGAAGGACCGATTGTGCCAACAGGATGGGGGCCCGACTTCACAGACAAGGACATAGACGAGGTCCTGCAGGAGGTAGTCACGACCAAGGATGGAGGCGAGACGAACAACAGCCCAAGCGGCAACAAGGGAGAAGCGCCTAAGAGCCAAGAGAACACTGCGACGGAGTTGGAGCCCGATAGACTCCTACACGAAGGGATGTATGGACAGTGAGGAGAAAGGTCATGCAGTCGCTGAGATCCTACAGCGACTTCAGAAACATGTTAGGATGTCTAGGAAAGTAGGATGCCAAATAGGCAACATCAATCTCGAAGCTAGGTCATGTAATAACGTTGACACCGATTTAGGTGGTGTCCAGAGTCGTGAGTCACTGATGATGCCATGTGACTCACTCGTAGGCGTCAATTTGGGCGAGGCATCAAGCCCTCGAATTGTTTTCATCAGTTCCTCAATGAATAAAGAACTTTTCAATTCTATCAAAGCTACTCTAGAAGAGTTTAAAGACTGTTTCGCTTGGGATTACACTGAGATGCCTGGCCTAGATCGCCGACTTGTGGAACACAAGTTACCAATCAAAACGGGATTTAAACCAGTCCAACAGGCGCCGAGGAGAATGACTCATGAAGTCACTCAAGCAGTATTCGAGGAAGTCAAGAAGCTCTTTAAAGCTGGATATATAAGGACATCGAGGTACACCGAATGGATATCCAGTATAGTTCCTGTCATTAAGAAGAATGGTAAGATTAGAGTTTGCATCGACTTCAGAGACTTGAATCGTGCCACTCCAAAGGATGAGTACCCCATGCCTATCGCAGACGACTTAGTCGACAAGACTGCAGGGCACCAAATTATGTCCTTCATGGATGGTTTCTCAGGATATAACCAAATCTTCCTAGCTGAGGAGGATATCCATAAAACTGCGTTCAGATGTCCCTTAGGCATTTTCGAATGGGTAGTCATGCCATTCGGACTCAAAAACGCTGGGGCAACCTACCAACGAGCCATGAACGCCATATTTGATGCCTCGATTAACAAAACAGTCGAAGTATACATAGACGATATAGTGGTCAAGTCGCAAGATGAGAAGTCACATGTTAATGACCTTAGAAATGCTTTCATTCAAATGAGAAAGCATCAGCTCAAACTAAACCCTCTCAAATGTGCCTTCGGAGTCAGACCAGGACATTTCCTAGGATTCCTAGTCCATCAACGTGGCATAGAAGTCGACCAGAACAAAGTGAATGCCATTCAAAGATTGAACCCTCCGAGTAATAAGAAGCAGTTACAGGCTTTCTTAGGAAGGGTCAATTATCTAAGGCGATTTATTGGTAACGTCGCTGGACGGACAGAAGTTTTTTCGACTTTACTAAAGGCGAAGGGAAATTTTGTGTGGAGCGACGAACACCAAAAAGCATTTGAAGGCTTAAAGGAGTATTTAATGAAGCTGCCTGTGCTTGCCCCTCCTCGGATAGGAAAGCCCTATCTGCTTTACGTGGCAGCGACTGAATCAGTCATCGGTGCCATGTTAGCCCAAGAGGCGGAGGACAAAACCGAGAGAGCGGTCTACTATTTGTCAAGACAACTAACCGCTACAGAAAAGCGCTATACAATTAAGGAGAAGTTATGCCTGTCAGTCTTTTATGCTGTTACTAAGTTAAGACATTATATTGGATCCCAAGAAGTTCATGTCATTACCAAGTCTCCAGTCATAAAGTACTTTTTCGAAAGTCCCCTTTTGACTGGGAGAATTAGTAAATGGAGTTTAGTGTTATCCGCGTATGATCTACGATTCAAATCCCAACAGTCAGTGAAAGGACAGGCTCTAGCCGATTTCTTGGTGAGTCACGATGCATCTGTATCGATTGACCAAGAAGAATCCCTTGAGGACATCTGGCAGGGTTGGTTTGACGGATCTTCGGCGAAATCCGGCGTAGGAATAGGCCTTCGCATACTTTCGCCATTAGGGAAAGACGTTCGTCTAGCGTATCGCTTGACAGCGGATCACACCAACAATGCGACTGAATATGAAGCTTTGATCACGCTCCTGAAGGAATTATTAACTCTGGGAGCCAAGACTGCCACAGTGATGGGGGATTCTCAGCTGGTGATTAACCAGATGAATGGTACTTCTATATGCCAGGAGAAACTCACACCCTATCATCAAGTCGCCCGCAAACTGGTCGAGCGATTTGAAGCGATCACTTTCTTCTTTGTAGGTCGAGGGGAAAATACCATCGCTAACGACTTAGCCCAAAAGGCTTCAGGATACAAGGCCAAAAGAGGAAGCGATTGTATCCCAGAAATAGTTTCCCACCTAGCTCCCCAAGGCGACGCGTCACTCTGAACATAATGACAAGCGATAAGGATTGGAGGAGGCCAATCACCGACTTCCTCTCCGACCCAACACAAAAGGCGAGCCAAAGAATCAAGACTCAGGCTTTGTCGTACACCCTTATAGATGGGGTACTTTACAGAAAGACCAAAGAAGGAGTCCTACTAAGGTGCGTCGACTTAGACGAAGCGACCCCAATTATGTTGGAGACTCACCAGGGTTTATGCGGGTCTCACCAATCTGGCACCAAAATGTCTTCGATTATCCAAAGACATGGTTTTTACTGGCCATCAATGCTAAAGAACTGCATAGAAATGGCTAGGGGATGCCAAGAGTGTCAAAAACATGGTCCGGTGACAAGGGCCCCAGCGTCCGACTTAGTCTCGTCGTCAAGCCTTGGCCATTTAGGTCTTGGGCTTTAGATATAATCGGGGAAATCCATCCGCACTCAAGTAAAGGTGACGCCTATATTCTAGTCGCCACCGATTATTTTACTAAATGGGTCGAGGCTCAGGTATATAAGAAGATCGATCACAAAGAAGTGATCGATTTTCTTAAATCATCTATCATCTATAGATTTGGTATTCCCCAGAATATTGTAGTGGACAATGGCACCGCTTTCAATAACGAGAAAATGCGAGAATTCGCTACGGAGTTTGGCTTCTCGATCACCAACTCAACACCTTATGATCCTCAGGCGAATGGACAGGCTGAAGCTACCAATAAACTCATAAAGAACAATATTCAGAAAATGATTGGCGCAAATCCAAGAGGATGGCACCAACTATTACAAGACACTTTGTGGGCTTTAAGAGTTACTAAGAGAGAAAGCACAGGGGAAACCCCTTTTTCACTAGTATATGGGCAAGATGCCGTCCTACCTATTGAGGTTCGATACAAGTCGCTCAGGGTGACTCATCCTGATTTACAAGACGAGGCAATGTACCTCGCTTTGGACGAATTAGAAAAGAAGCGACTTGATGTAATAGACCAACTTGAGGTGCATAAACAAAGGATTGCTAGGCATTATAACAAAAAGGTTGTCCATAAGCACTTTAAAGTGGGCAACTTAGTTTGGAAGATGGTGCTACCCCTTAAATCGAAAGACCAAATTTTGGGTAAATGGTCCCCTAATTGGGAAGGTCCACATGAGGTATGTGAAACATACTCATCTAATAGCTATAGGCTTATGACGAGAAGTGGGGTCAGACATCCATTAAAGGTTAATGGCAAATATCTCAAACCCTATCGCGCGACTATCTGGGAAGCTCATCATAAAATCCTAAGACAAAGGACTCCATTAATTTGGGAAGCGCTTAATTCCTAAGAAAATCGCGCTAGGCTTCAGTAACGCTGTTTGGAAGAATGAATTGAGCGTAGTGGGCAGAAATTCATTTGAGACACAAGGTACTTGATTTGTTCAGTAAAGCAAAAACAATGGAATTGCATTGTTCTTTGGTTACAAATCTAGTCTCCATAACCCGCCAACTTCTTTGAAATCGAGGACAAGGGATTTACGAGCTCGTCGCTTCGCGTTCACCTTGTTTCGCTGGGCATAAAGGTCGACGACCTTTTCTCTATCCTTCTCAGCATTGGCCTCCAGCTCCTCGATTTCTTGAGTATTGATCGACGCAAGCTGCCGAGTCAGGTCATTCTTGAGGTTCGTGTAGAACTCTATCTGTCTCTCTGCCTCGGTCAGCTTCTCTTGCACATCGACCAAACGTTGGCGGGCGTCCTGTGCAGCTTTAGAGGCCTGCCCTCGAGCTTCATTGATCGACTGAATCTTCGAGTCAGTCGAGTCGAAGGTGAGCAGGTCGGCGTAGTAATCCCTCCAGCGGGTCCAGTACGTCGACCTGAAGCTCTTGCAGGCCCCCAGTATTTCGTCCGTGACCCGAGGGGATGTCTCGATCCTCTTCAACAGCTTCTGCATCCTCCTAAATTCGTTAACGCTTAAGGGGTCAATGAGCAGAAGTTGGCAGAGTTCTTCGATATCTTCGTGAAGCTTCACCCACGGGTCTTTGGTCGACTTAGAAGTCGCCGCAGCAGGATCCTGAAGAATAAGAGGCAAAATGTTGTTAAACAATACCTTAAAAGAAAAAGGGTCAACGACCTCGTGCGATCGAGTACTTACCTCTGGAGGCGATCTGTCCCCAGAGCTCTCATCCGAAGAAGAAGGAGGAGTGGGAATCTTCTGTCGACAAGCAGTCACCTTCACCCTCTTCAGACGAGCCTATAAGGAAAGATATAAATGCCTCAATCAAGATCACAATAGTAATATTATGTTCTGTTTAAGAACACATACCATCCCTGGTGTAGGAGTTTGAACTGGAGAAGGAATAGTTTGGTCTTCCTCCTCACGAGTCGACCGAGTCGTTAACTTAACCGGGATCGTGACAGCCTGTTCTTCTTGAACCAAGGCCTCAGGGATTTGCTGTTCCTAAAACAGAGTATGACGCAAAACCAAAAGTCTATATATGAACTAAGGTAAGGATACACCAGCTGAGAGCTAAACTTACCTTGGCAATCGAAGCCTTTGAACTTTGGCCCAAGCTGTGGGAGATAAGCTTGTGGTCATCCTGGTCTGAAGCCTCTCCCTAGACAATATGGTATGGGTCAGATATGAAAACTCAAAACAAAAAACTGGAGTCATCAAAGTCTTACCTCTGCGGTCGGTTGTTGTGGAGCGTCGACTACAGCAGAAGACACTGGCACCACAGCCGGTGCCCTGGTAGATGAGGTCGCCGCTGAAGCGGTTGGCGACCTGGATGGGGTCGCCGCTGCAATATTTTGCGACCTCCGAGAGGAAGTCGCCACCTTCACCAGCCTCTTCCTCTGGGATAGAGGCATCTCCTCAAGATCTTCTTCTTCGGCCGCCTTGCGCTTTGGAGCGCTTTTAGATCGAGCCTTAGAGGGGTCACCTGCGGCTGTTTCCCTGGGGCTCGCGACTTTAGCCTTCCCCTTGCTAGTCGACTTGAGTCTGGAAGGAGCAGGAGCAAGGGGGCTTTAGGCTTGGGTTTTCCAGGGGCCCGAGGAAGCGCTGATCCTGAGAAGGAGAAAGCTTATAATTAAATATTAAGAAACCAATACTTTTAGAGTAAAGCTAAGTCTTTACCTCTTGCTTTGATGTGCGCTTCATCTACGTAAAAATCAGGCTCCTTGGAAACCTCCAAGAAATGCATCAGGTCCCGCAGCTCTTCATAAGTAGCCGACCACAGCACAGTGAAGAACTGTGTGGCGAAACAGGCAGAAGTATCAGATGGGAATTCCATCTGGGAGAGCTGCGCTTTGTGATTGAGCAAGTCGAAGGTCTTCAGGTCGATTGACTTGCACGCAATCTTCTTCGCCCTGTCCCCGCACAAGCCACCGGTAGGGTCGGCAAGTGGAACTGCTACACCCTGGATAAACCCAAACTGCCTTGCACACAGCTGAGGGTTATAGACTTCAAAGGTCAGGTAGCCGTCAAAGATAACTGGTAGATCCCTGCGGGTCAATACCCCATTCCAGAAGCCACGAGCAGCTTGAAGATTAATTTCCTGAGCAAATGTCTTGCCGCCTGGAAAGGGTGCCCAGTTGCGTCGATCTACCCTGCCGAAGTCGACTATGTGCTTCATGTGGCCAGTGATCGATGTCATAAGCCATTGATCCTTCCGCTGGCAGCACTGATCCAAGATGGTCTCCCCATAATAGGAGGATTCGAGGGGCGAAGAAGGGCCCTTGAACCCAGTCAATCCTGGCATCCACATGGCTGACCAGAGATGAACTAACCAGAGCAACCCTCCCGCTGGATGTTTTGGAAATGGCTTGATTTGAGTCGTTGCTCTGTCCAGATCATGGTAAAGGAGACCCAAGATGAAGGGGCCCCAGGAGATTTCTTCATTGGTCTCCCTCAGAAAATTGGCCACCGCATAAGAAGTGTGGCTAACCTTCTTCCCAGGGAAGCAATAAACAAACTTGCTCAACCAGGTGCTGAGAAACTCGACCTCTTCCCGGGCGCCAAAACCTTCGGTCGACAACTTCTCATCTGACCTCTTGCCTGCTGAGGCCATTTTCAGGTGCCTGCTCACCACCTCCATGTACTGAAGGGCGCCCTTGGGATTAATATCACCTACCTGAGAGTATTGTCGAACAGGGAGGCCATTGACTTTGCACCTGGTCAAAATCTTCACATCTGCCAATGTAACAGACATAGGACCTTCCGGGAAATAGAAGCAGTTGACAGCAGAGTTCTAAAAAGGCAGCATGGCCGAACAAACCCTAGGGTCACAGTTCTTATCTGCCACGGACATCCTAAAGAATCTCAAAATCTTCTGAGTCCTAAACCTCTCTGTAAAATGCTCCTCCCACATCTCAAGCCAGTCTACCATCTCAGACTTAGAGGCAGAGGGAAAACACAGGAAGGATCCCTGACCTTCCCAGTTGAGGGGATCGACGAAGTCGGGATGGCAAATCGGGATGGGCTTCTCAGTGACGAGATAGTTGAGCGGCACCGTCCCCGGGAAAAGATGCTCCGGCAAGATAGGTCCGAGAGTGACGCCCGATCCCTGTTCCTCCACGACCGGAACGGGTCCGGTTGGCCCCGCACGCAGATTATGGAAATCAAAAGACTTGAAAGTTGACAACTTTTTGAGGATCGGAGGAGTTTTTAGTGAGGGAAGACGAAGGGTTTCCTGGGAAGGGTTTCTGTTTTCTTGGAGAAGATGGAGAAATGTTGAACAAGGAAGAAAAGTGCGGGAAAAGGATGATGACTCTCCTTTATATAGCGTATGATTTCTGCTGAGTCGGCATAGCCAACCCAGCATAAAAGGGGGGCTTATGTTGACATAGCAAATAATTTTGGGCCTGGGCCTAAAGTGAAAACCCAGTAAGCACTCAAGTCACACTCCGAGTCGACCCAAGATGCAACCGTTTAGGCCGACCCATGACGAAGTCGACTAGGTCGACTTGCGACGAAGTCGACTAGGTCGACTTGCGACGAAGTCGACTAAGTCGACTCATGAACAGGGTCGACTAGGTCGACTCACAACAAAAGAGTATGGTGATCAAAGTCAAACAAGGTGACTCAACAGTAGCTAGGCCTACTAGTAGGGTCAAGTCGATGGAATTCTGGATAAATTAACCAAGTCGATTGTAGTCCGCACAGATCAGTCAAGTCGACAAGGTTGAAATAAATTTCTTCATTTTCAATCACGTTTGTTAAAGATCGTAACTGATCTTAAATATCCAGGAACGTGATCCCATATATCAAGGGGGTTGTTGAGACACTCCCACGATATTAGGGATCACGGTCTATAACACGATCTGCAAAAACGATCTATCTGTTACGTGTTAATCACGTACAAGTCCTCTATAAATAGCAGAGGAATTTTTAAGAAAAGGACACGACCATACACAGCCAAAACTCTGAAGTTTGTTCGTCAACCTTAGGAATTAGATACCTCGACCCGGTTTGTAGGTCAACCCCCCTCCATCAGCAGAGTGAGCTCGTAGGGCCTTTGCCGTCAACCCCCGCCAGCGACACCACCGACGGAGTGAGCTCGTAGGGCCTTCGTCACAGCTTCCCGCCAGCGACCACCACCGACGGAGCGAGCTTCCAAGGCCTTCGTCACAAGTTCTCCGCCGTCACAGATTTCCACGTCGTTGTCAATACCTGCACTTTTTTCCATTTTTAATGGCTGTAAGCCCTGTTTCCTTTATTCATTAAGATTGTAAGACTTGCATTTGATTTCAATAAAATTGTGCATCTTCTTACTGGCGACCACAAACTCGATTCCTGTGAGTCCTTTGCCAAATATTTCCGACGTGATCCGTTCTATAGGCGAACACGTACGTTTGTCCGTGGTATGCAAAAGTTTTGTGCTTCATGTCGTTGAGCATATTTAGAAAATATTGTAACCAAAGATTGATTAAGCCCAAATCGATATGGATAATCCCATTTGGATCATTTAATGAGAAATGAGTAGGGGAGACAAAATTTTGGCCCCACGAAGTCTTCATTTTTACAATTATACAGAAAACAAGGGAAGATCATTGGGAAGCCGCCATGCACATAATCACGAAACTCCCACAGCAGCACCAACATTAGGGAAAGTTCCGTTACGCAACCAGGCCCCAGTTTGCCATGGCAGACAACAGGAACTTCCCACCGGAGTCACCCGATGTGTACTTCAGTGAGCCGTCTGAATTGAAGCTCCCTGATCTCCTCAAAATTGAGGAGTGGTTGCAAGACGGCCTTGCGTCATTTGCTCCGGTCATCGCCTCCTCTGAGGATCAGCTTTCCCGGGGCTACGAAGCACATGATGGTCGTGATTTTGGCAACGCCAGGGGCTACCTCGATCGGTCTAGCGTGAGTAACGGTCTTGCGTCCCAAGAGTTGACTTGTTGCATTCATTTTTTTTTTGTTCAAATTATTTATTGGGCTGCCTTATTGATCGGTAGGCAATGAAAGCGGAAGCATGAAGAAGAAGAAAGCTGAGGAAAGGTTTGCATTCTGGATGAAGTCCGAGGTAGAAAAACTCAATATGGATTAAAGTTGAGGAAGGACGGGAAAAAGATGGTCAAAGGACAGCCCTAATCCGAGGTGTTGACATGACAAAAATCCTTGGTTCTAGTTATAAGAAGCCCATGAGGAATAGGGTTTACAAGAAATCTACGATTTCACAGTCCGTCTATCGAGACCCGTTACTAAGCAAGCCTATCATGCTTTCTTTATTTATCTATCTGACCTTTTCGGGCGGCTCTTCCCGCAAGCAATATTTCCCGATATTGTATTTGGGTATAAACGGAGTTCAGGGTAAGTCTACGACCTCATGCTAAGTCTACGAGGTATGACTCATAAGCAAGTGTACGAGGGCAGAAGCTCGAACCAAGTCTACAAAAGTAAGAACGAGTCAAGTCTACAAGGCAATGTCGCCTTAGTCAGGGTCTACGAAGACCAAGAAAGATCTGATTTCGAAATTTTAGAAAAGTGGTCAGGGAAGCCATGCCCCCATGATTTTCAAATGATCTTTAGTTAGAGAAAAATTAGGGGATGAGTGACCCACGTCTCTGGATATCCATTTTAATATAAAAGACATCAAGATTCTCTTAAACAAACACAGACATTCATATAAGGCCAAAGTGCATTATTTGTCTAAAAACTCTCAGTTTTTAGTCCTTCGCTTTCAGCCTTCAACCTCCAGTTTCCAAACCTGTTCCCGGACCCTTTGCTTCCTCGCGCCACCACCAACATAGTACTACATTCACATCCACGTCCACCATACCACCGAAGACCAGATTCCACTGCACCAAGCCGCAAGTCTACGACGTCTCCACCTTTCCAGATTTTAGCTTGTTTGTGTTCTTCATCATTTTTATGACTGTAAGCTTTCTTCTTTGTTTGTAAGACATCATTTATTAATATAAATCATTTGCATTCTGTTACTGGCGAATACATCTGAACCCTTGTGATTGTTCATGCCAAATTTTTCCAACGTGCTTCGTTTTCGACGTGAACACATACATTCGCGATCTTCTCCCTCAATCCAATGATAAGCTAGATTCTGTCAATTGTTGCATTTAGGACACTACTCATTTACTGGAATTACTAGAGAAGCTCGACAAAGGGATGTCCCGTGGGGGTGAGGGTTGAGAGAGATAGGAACGATCTGATGTGCGTAATAACAACTTACAAAGGCATCCACAACCACCAAGGCCCTTGAGGTTCTTAAATCCCATGAATTAAGAGTTCAAGAACTATGCTTCGATTGCGACAAAGTGGTTTCTTGGTAGTTTCCAGGACTTCTTTTGACATATAGTTTTATTGCAAGGAAAGGCTCACAAGATGGAGAAATGGCCGGAAGGGATCTGTCTAGAAGGCCAAGGAGGAAGAAGAAGGACCTTAGCGTTGGGCCACGATTCATAAACAGGGGAGCAGTAGCCCACAACTCAAGGGGACAAAAGGGACACTTCGGAGGGATAACGAGATTGAAAGAAGTAAACAAAAAAAGGGGACGTAAGGAAAAATATTGTAAATACATAACATAACAAAGGGGACAACACTCCCAATAGACGGGAGGGGTGTGAGGTAGTTAAATGGGGGTCGAGTAGTGGAAAAAGGTAGAGAAGTTGTTGAGGAAAGAGAGGGGTAAATGAGGGCAGGCGATATGTGACACTCCGTCGGTATGTGGTATGACTATTCTTCTGGTTTTCTTTGAGTAAATGAGAAAAAATCCAGTTGTGACTCAAAATTATTGCATCAGGTGGTATCAGAGCCTCTGTGGCTCGATTTTCTTCGAAGTTTAATTCATGTGGGGGACGAGACTAGAGCGAAGAGCAACGAGTTAGAAATGGAAGCCATGGTGGAAGTCCTACAGGAATTGGTAAGAAAAATCAAAGGGCTCGACGCAAGGATGTGAGCCATGGAACTACAGAGGAGTGACCGAAGACAAGATTCTCCAGAGAATGAAGAGCAATCGGAACTCAGGCAAGATAGGAGTATGGGATGGTCGGGAGAAAGGGGGTACCCATCCTAGAGTGGAATTTCTAATGTTTGACGGGACCAAAGTGCAGGAATGGGTGTTCAAAAGTGAACGTTTCTTTGAAGTGGAAAATACCCCGGAAGAACTCAAGGTGAGTATCGCTTCTACCTACTTAACAAGGCTGGCAATCGAATGGCACTATGCCTTCTGCAAGAATAGGGGAATGCTTGGTCCAGTGAGTTGGGAGAAATACTCGTACGCCATGTTAATGAGATTTGGTCCAAATGAACTGTCTCGGCCGATTGTGTTACTCAAGGAATTGCGTGAGGGAAATAGTTTTTCTGAGTATGTGGACGAATTTGTTTCGTTAGTCACGAAGGTAGAACTATACCAGGAAGATCAAGTAGCACTATTTATCGGGGTGATTGATTACTGTTTTAAAACCTCGAACCTTGTAGCAGGTAATTGCATTTGGAAAAACACTATCCTTGCAGGAGAACCCCTATGGCAGTATGGAACATAGGTGCAATGATGGAAGTGTGGTTTGGGGGAAAGGAATGCACATGTTACAGGCAAGAAGATGAATGAATAGGTGGCAAGGTGTAGTGAGTAGAGCGGGAGAAACAGGAAGCAAAGGACTAGGAGCTATGGGTGGCCGAGAACTTTCATATTAGCTGCCATATAAGAGGATGATGAATGCGGAAGTTGAGGAGAAGATAACCAAATGGCCATGTTTATGGTGCAATGGTATGTACACATTTGGCCACAAATGTAGTAACAAGAGGTTGTATTCAATAGTGATGGAAGCTGAAGAGGAAATAGAAGAGTTGGAAGAAATTACCGAATCAGTTGAACAGAAGGAGAGTAATTTTCCAATAGTATCTTTTCATGCCTTATTTGGGATTACAATGTCTTTTAAGAATAGAACCATGAAGCTGGTATGCCATTATAAGAAGTGGAGCTAGACTGTCTTTATCGATTCAGAAAGTACTCTTAACTTCCTGGATTGGTAAGTGGTTAAACAAGTGGGGTGTAAGTTTCATAAAATGCAAGGCAAGAAGGTTATGGTAGCTAATGGAGAACAAATTAACTACAGGACAAGAATTAAAGGGTTTGCATGGGAGATGCAAGGTACGCAATTTAAGGCAGACGTATTGTTGATGTCAATCAAGGGGTGTAAATTCATTTTAGACATGGAATAATTGAATATGCTAGGAGTGGTTATATGGGATTTTTCGGGGCTGAGTACGCAATTCACTTGGAAGGGACAAATGGTACGGTTAAGTGCAAGAGTAGGGGAATTTTCCAAGGTTATAGGAGGGGTTTTTTCTATTGGTAGTGATGATGATCATTCCTGGGGTGAGCCAGACTGTAGAGGAGGATAAGTAAGTGGTCCCTGTTGAAATCCGGGAGATACTGAACAAGTATGCAAAGGTTTTGGAGAATCTAATTGGGTTACCTCCTCATTGGAAGCATGACCATACGATTCCGTTGGATGAGGGAGTTCAGGGGCTGAGTTTGCAATCCTACCGGTATTCTAGCTCCCAAAAGGATATAATTGAACAATTAGTACAAGAAATGGAAAAATCAGGAGTCATCTGCCCAAGTGACAACCCCTTTTCTTCCCCAATGGTGTTGGTAAAGAAAAAAGATAGTTCGTGGAGGTTGTGTGTTGATTACCGGGAATTGAATAAGAAGACGATTAATGACAAGTTTCCAATACAAGTGATAGAGGAACTCCTGGATGAGCTATACAGAGCTAGTTGGTTCTCAAAGTTGGACATAAGGTCGGGATATCACCAAATTCGTGTAAAGAAGTAAGACATTCCTAAGACCGCTTTCAAAACACATGAGGGGCACTACGAGTTCCTAGTCATACCCTTTGGGCTAACGAATGCACCCTCCACCTTCCAAGGTCTCATGAATGATATGTTTCACCCTATTTGAGGAAGTTTGTTTTGGTTTATTCGATGATATATTAATTTACAATCATAATCTGGGGGTTCATGACAATATTTAACGGAGGTGCTCTAGGTACTGCAGGGAAACTGTTTATTTGTTAAACTCAGTAAGTGCTCTATTTGCCAAAAAGGAGGGTGGAGTACTTGGGACACTTCATTGAAGAGGGGGGTGTATCAACGTATCCAAGGAAAATTTCAGCCGTGCAAGATTGACCACTATCGAAATCAGTCAAGTAGTTAAGGGGATTCCTAGGACTTATCGGATATTAAATGAGGTTTGTGTGCGGGCACGGTGCTATTAGCAAGCCATTGACCCAACTTTTAAAGGAGTCGTTCGTCTGGTCTACTCAAGCTTAAGCAACTTTTATATAGCTCAAGGCACCAATTCTGGCACTTTAGATTTCACTCAGGAGTTCGTCTAGGAAATGGATGCAAGTTCAACTGGTATCGGGGTGGTGTTAATATAAGGCATACATCCAATTGCATTTAGTTGTAAGGCCCTAGTTCCCCCGACATCTTGGATTGTCCGTCTATGAAAAAGAGCTTCTATCTATTGTGCATGCACTCAACAAGTGGCGTCATTATCTCATGGGGAGGCGATTGTGATCCATACAGATCACTAGGGCTTAAAATACCTATTAGAACAGAGATCCCATAATGAGATTTAGTGTAAGTGGTTATCCAAGTTAGCAGGATACGATTACAAAGTCTGCTACAAAAGGGGAAAAAATGTAGTAGGGGACGCATTGTCAAGGATTCCAAGCATGGGGGTGATGTTGATTATGTTGGGTTTACATTAGAGAACTTTACTGGATGACAGTAAGACAGCTGGCAGATAGATTCGAAGTTGACTTCCATACTACAACAGATTGGAGTAGGCCAACAGACTAAGTTTATAATCAAGAATGGCCTTTTGACAAAGAAAGCAAGTTGGTGGTATGGGAGGATGCCCAATTGTGGCAACATATAATCCAATTAATTCATGTATCGTCGATGGGAGCTCATTCTGGTATACATGCTACCTCTAAAAGGATATCAAGTTTCTATTACTGGAAGGGCCTCGAGAAAGACGTGCGGTCCTTCATTAGACTATGTGAAGTCTGCCAACGATCTAAGTACGATACAACAGCCTCGCCCAGACTGTTGCAGCCTCTCCCTATTCCTATGGCAGTTTGGTCGGAGATAACGATGGTCTTTATTACTGGCCTTTCTAAATCACAAGGGAAGGAAGTCATCATGGTGTAGTGGATCGTCTTATGCAATATGCTCATTTTATGGTGTTGGGGCACCCATTCATTGCTAAGAGAGTGACATAGGTCTTCATGAACAATGTCCTTAAGTTGCATGGACTGCCACACAATATCGTAAGCGACAAAGATGTTCTTTTAGCAACTTCTGGCAAGCTCTTTTCAAATTGTAAGGGGTAGAGTTGCGGCTATGCATAGGTTACCATCCGCAAACAGCCGAACAAACGAAAGTGGTCAATTGGTGTCTCGAAACCTATCTCCAATGTATGACGGCCGATAAACCTTGGTATTGGAGCAAATGGTTAGGTCTTGTATAATGATGGTATAACACCAACTTTCATTCTTCGATTCAGCTCATTCAATTTGAGGCCCTCTATGGTTATGCATTCCCAATTCATTTACCTTATATTAAAGGGACTACTCCCAACAAGGTTGTTCACAGAGAGCTCGAAGATCGGGAATCAATGGTGGAGTTGTTACGATTTCATCTTCACAGGGCGTAACATCGCATGGTTCAATTGGCAAATAAAATAAGATTCTGTTGGAATTTTATTGAACCTTTGTTTTCTTTCTTTTGTTTTGTTTATAAAATTCCTTTGGGCTATAATTAATTATATTTTATCTATATTGAAAAACCGGGTTGTATGTTGATTACGAGACAATGCATGATAGTCCATTGAGGTTCGGTGATCTTTGTTATGGACTTTTGCGACATCTCGGTTATTGTATGATGTGGGCTGGACGGCAATTCGGTGTAGGCCAAGTATCGGCGTAAGCCCGTGATGGAAGGGCCCGTCGACTAATGTAAGCGCTAGGTCCCCTCTTTCGCTGATAACCTAAGTATTGTTGTTCCATCGGCCGTTTTATCAGAAGAAAGGGGAAGACCTAGGGCGCCGCTTTGCTTGCTGCAGATATACTGTTCGTCTCTTCCGGATTGCTGCTAAGGATCGTCACTTCCGCGTTCTTTCTCTTGGAGATCATGGCGCAATCAGGTACGCCTCCGTTTTCCCTGTTCTTAGTGTCCCAAATCGATACGGTGATCTTGGGTTAGCGATTAGATTCGCTTACATGTGGTATCAGAGCAACCGTTTGTCGATTTGGGATCCGCACGAAGTTTGATTATGTATTTCTGAAAAGATTTCGCGATTTGGGATCGATTCTGGTGATTAGGATCGGTTTTCGCGAAATTAGGTTTAGAGGAAGACGAACAGACGTCTTTCCGCAGCTGCGGCGGATCATTCCGCAGCTGCGGAACATTCTGTTATCCCGCGCCGCAGCTGCGGCGGATCATTCCGCAGCTGCGGAACATTCTGTTACCGCGCGCCGCAGCTGCTGCGGAAGTCCATAAAAAAAATGGTTATTATTGAGCGTACATATGTGACTAAGGGAACATATGATTTTTGTGAGTGAACTTGTCGGTGTTTTCACATTTGTGCTGTAAGCGTTTGGCTGCCAAAGTGACTCGTTTACGGTGACAGGTGGGTCATCTGACGGGCATGTGCATTAAGGGTAAGCGGCTTTTGGATTTGTGCTCTGGTCGTTTGGTTGCCAAAGCGACTCGACCTGAGTGACAACCAGGTTTTCTTACAATCGCGCGTGTTCTCAGTAAGTGAGTTATCTCATATTTGTGCTTTGAGTGCTTGGCTGCCAAAGCGGCTCACTCAAAGTGACAGGTGGGATTTTCTCGGACTTGTTGAGGGTTGCTAGAGTGTCTTGACTTTGCTGGTGTGGGGTCCTTCTGCCCAAAGGTGTTGGATTTATTGCATTTGGCGTTGTTTGAGGCTCTCTGGTTGATAGTCTATGTAAATGACTATTGTTGTTATGTTCACTCATATATTTGTCCCTCTTGTTTCAGTCACTCTTGCCTTGAACAATACCGGTGTTGGCGTAGTTGAGGTCCTAAATGGATCTAATTTCAATAAGTGGAAGGATGAGCTTTTGTATGCCCTGGGATTTGTAAATCTGGATTTAGCCTTGCGAGTGGATCGCCCCGCTCCGCTTACTGAGGCTAGTACCCCAATGGAAAGGGAGTACTTTAGCAAGTGGGAGCATTCGAACTATATGAGTCTTCTAGCCATGAGGAGATCAATTTCAGAACATCTGTTGAGTGGGTTACCTGAGGCTTCCACTGCTAAGGAGTTGCTCAATGCTCTTGGAGATAGGTACCTTGTACCCGATATGGCTGAATCTAGTGTCCTGTTGAAAAAGCTGACGAGTATGTCTTATGACAATGTGGGAGGAGTGAGAGACTATATTCTGAAAATGATTTCCCTCCAGTCCAAACTAAAAAGCCTTGAGATTCCTCTCCCAGATAAGTTCATCATTCTTCATGCTCTCAATTCCTTACCTCCGAATTTCTCTCAGATCAAAACTGCCTTTATTTCCCAAAACGAGAGTTGGACTATCAATGATCTCATTAGTAAGTGTATGGCGGAGGAGGAGAAACTTAAGAGGGAGAAGAGTGAGAGTGCCTTTCTTGTGTCTTCTTCTAGACCTTCTTTTATGAAGGGTAAGAAGCACTCTAAGCGTTTTCACCCCGGTGCTTCTAAGAATACGGGATTTAAGAGGCATGGTCACGATCAGAGTGAGGGAGGTTCAAAGGTTGTCTCTAAAAAGGATATCAAATGTTTCTATTGCCAAAAGTTAGGACATATGAAGAAGGATTGTTTTAAGCTTAAGGCTCGACTTGAGCAAAATAAGTCTGGAGGTAACTCTTCTGTTCTAGTATGTTTTGAATCGAATCTAGTTGATGTCTCACCTAGTTCTTGGTGGATTGATAGTGGAGCTTCTGTGCATGTTACTATAACATTACAGGGGTTCAAGAGCATAAGGAAACCAAGTGAAACGGAGTCAAAGCTTAAAGTGGGGAACGATGTTGAAGTCCGAGTCGAGTCCATAGGAGTTGTTCGTCTTGTTCTAGAGTCAAATCATGTTCTCATGTTGAGAAATGTCTTTTACGTTCCCACTATTAGAAGAAACTTGATTTCTATTTCAGCTTTGAACTCTAGTGGATACTCTTTTCTTTTTGAACGAGGTTCAGTTCGATTGTCTTTGAATTCTCAAATTGTTGATTCTGGAATTCTAAATAATGGATTATTTCAATTGCTTTTGACTCCTACTCCTTTTCAAAATTTCTCTGTTGAGTCGAGTACCTCCAAGAGACCTTTATCCGTTGAAAATTCTTGTCTGTTATGGCATAAACGTTTAGGCCACATATCGAGAGAAAGGATTCAAAGATTAGTCAAAAATGAAATTTTACCTTCTCTTGATTTCAGTGATCTAGAAACTTGTGTAGATTGCATTAAAGGCAAATTCACCAAGTCTAAGAAGAAAGGAGCTACTCGTAGCTCAGAGCTTTTAGAAATCATCCACACTGAAATCTCTGGACCTTATCCTACTACCTTGTGTGGAAACAAGTATTTTATAACATTTATAGATGACTTTTCTCAGTATGGCTATCTCTATTTCATTAAAGAGAAGTCAGAAGCTCTCGAAAAATTTAAAGTCTTTAAGACTGAAGTCGAGAAGCAGTTAGAGAAATTGATTAAGGTAGTACGGTCTGATCGTGATGGTGAGTACTATGGTAGACATGATGGTTCTGGACAACAAATGGGATCGTTTGCTAAGTACTTACAGGAATGTGGAATTGTTCCACAATATACCATGCCTTATACGCCCGAACAAAATGGTGTGGCCGAAAGGCGGAATCGCACCCTTATGGACATGATGAGAAGCATGATGAGTAGGTCTAACCTACCTTGTTTTCTATGGGGTGAAGCGCTTAGATCTGCTTTGTATATCCTTAACCGTGTTCCTTCAAAATCTGTTCCCAAAACTCCTTTCGAAATTTGGACTGGTCGTAAACCTAGCCTTAATCATCTTCGTGTGTGGGGGTGTCCTGCTGAGGTTAAAATCTTCAATCCACATATGAGTAAAATAGAGTCAAGGACTTCTCGTTGCTTTTTCATTGGATATCCTGATAGGTCTAAAGGGTACAGGTTCTATTGTCCTAGTCGTGGGAGGACTGTGATTGACTCCATGAATGCAAGGTTCTTGGAGTTTGATGTTGCCGATGAGGTTAGTACTGGAGTTGATGTTTCAGACACTTTCGAGCAGAATGAGAAAGTATTCTTTCCTCTTTCAATCCCACATAGTGACGTGCCGATTCTACCCAGTGATGTTACTGAACAGCCCGTTGTTGATGATTTTTTCACACAGCCTGAGTCTTCTTCTCAAGAGGCTCCTGTCAGGAGGTCTGTTAGACAAAGACGACCTGCTATCAGTGATAATTATATAGTTTATCTTGGTGAATCTGATGTTAGTCTGACAGATCCTTTGAGCTATCGGGAGGCTGTTTCTGTTCCCCATAGTAGTATGTGGCTTAATGCTATGCGAGAGGAAATGACTTCGATGTCACAGAATGATGTGTGGGAGCTTGTGAATTTACCCGATGGTCATCGACCAGTTGGGTGTAAATGGGTGTTCAAAACTAAGAGGGATGCCAATGGGAAGGTGGATCGCTATAAGGCAAGGTTAGTGGCGAAAGGGTTTACACAACAACCAGGTATTGATTATACCGAGACCTTTTCTCCCGTCTCCTTTAAGGATGGCTTTCGTATTATCATGGCTTTGGTTGCACATTTTGATCTTGAACTGCATCAGATGGATGTTAAGACTGCTTTTCTAAACGGTAGTCTTGAAGAAGATGTATATATGGAACAACCTGAGGGATTTGAGGAAATTGGTAAGGAGAATATGGTTTGTAAGCTTAAGAAGTCTATCTATGGTCTGAAATAGGCATCTCGTCAGTGGTACTTAAAATTTGATGAAGTAGTGACTTCTTTTGGATTCGTTGAAAATAAAGTAGATCATTGCATCTACCTAAAGACCAGTGGGAGTAAGTATATTTTTCTAGTCTTGTATGTTGATGATATCCTCCTTGCTAGTAGTGATGTTGGGTTGCTCTGTGAAACCAAAATAATGTTGACAAAGTCTTTTGATATGAAAGACCTTGGGGAGGCATCTTTTGTTCTTGGCATAGATATACGTCGAGATAGATCTCGTGGGCTATTGGGACTCTCTCAAAGGGCATATATTGATAGAGTATTGAAACGTTTTGAGATGGAGGGTTGTAAACCCAGTGTTGCACCTGTACAAAAGGGGGACAAATTCAGTAAAAATCAGTGTCCTAAGAATGACTTTGAAAAGAAGTCGATGGTGAGTATACCTTATGCTAGTGCTGTTGGGAGTTTGATGTATGCTCAGGTTTGCACTAGGCCGGACATTGCATTTGCAGTGAGTGTTCTTGGAAGATATCAGTCTAATCCAGGTCCTGATCACTGGATGGCTGCCAAGAAAGTTATGAGGTATCTAAAGGGGACACGTGATTATATGGTTGTGTACAGGCGCTCAGATAGTCTTGAAGTAGTGGGTTATACTGATTCTGACTTTGGGACATGCCCAGATGATAGGAAATCTACTTCAGGATACATATTCATGATGGCCGGTGGGGCAGTTTCTTGGAAAAGTGTGAAGCAAACTCTGACAGCTTCATCCACTATGCAGGCAGAGTTTGTGGCATGTTATGGGGCAGTGACACACGCTATTTGGCTAAGAAACTTTATATTGGGGCTTGTAGTTGTTGATTCTATATGTAGGCCACTTAGGATATTTTGTGATAACAGCGCAGCTGTGATGTTCTCGAAGAACAATAAGAGTTCGAGTGGTTCGAAACATATAGAGATCAAATATCTCGCTGTCAGGGATCATGTAAAGAAAGGGGATGTTGAGATTGAGCACATCCGCACTGACGCGATGATTGCAGACCCGTTAACCAAGGGATTACCACCTGGTGTTTTTCAGGTTCATGTTACCAGTATGGGGGTGGTAGAGTCTTTTGATGTACTTGGTTAGTGGGAGTTTGTGTTGGATGTTTTTGACATCCATGTTGATGTATGATTGAAACTTTTTAAAGTTCAATGATTATATGATGATCATCTGTTATTCATTATGTTGGTTGTTACATGTGCA
This sequence comes from Melastoma candidum, assembly GCA_023653495.1. Taxonomy (NCBI): domain Eukaryota; kingdom Viridiplantae; phylum Streptophyta; class Magnoliopsida; order Myrtales; family Melastomataceae; genus Melastoma; species Melastoma candidum. The sequence continues at coordinate 10,304,942 of CM042882.1, read as the reverse complement.
TATGTGTGAAAGTCTCAAGATTTTGCGTTTATCTTGAGCATGACGGTTTCGTCAAATTAGTATGTCTCTGATGACACCATTGAGGTTCTCGCGAGTTTTGTTTTGAGACATACGATGGCAATAGTGCCAGCTTATTTCATCCGGCTTTTCTAAAGCATTGAGGTTACGGATGGGTACTCTGATTTCACTGAAGTATGTAGGTTACATAGGTTTTCTCTGACTACTGTGAAATATAAAGGGTTACAGAGGGTTTTTCCTGACTTCTATGAAGTATAAAGGTTACAGTAAAATTTATAGGACTGACCGGAAATAACATCATTGTGATCACCATTGAGGGATGTTATTTTCGGCTACGCCGCCACATTGACCTATTGGCGTTAGAATTGTGGATGCTTGTGATCATGGTTGTCTAATGTCGGTAAATGATGTGACGACGGCCATGGTTCGGTGTTAGCGACTTTGATGGCCGAGGTTGTTTTGAGATGTTGTCCCGTATATCGTTTTCTTTGATATGGCCATATCTATGTACAGCCCGAGAGTCTTTTAAAGTAAAGTTTTTGAGTTTTTGAAATTAATCATAGCCCAGTGGGAGAATGTTGGAATTTTATTGAACCTTTGTTTTCTTTCTTTTGTTTTGTTTATAAAATTCCTTTGGGCTATAATTAATTATATTTTATCTATATTGAAAAACCGGGTTGTATGTTGATTACGAGACAATGCATGATAGTCCATTGAGGTTCGGTGATCTTTGTTATGGACTTTTGCGACATCTCGGTTATTGTATGATGTGGGCTGGACGGCAATTCGGTGTAGGCCAAGTATCGGCGTAAGCCCGTGATGGAAGGGCCCGTCGACTAATGTAAGCGCTAGGTCCCCTCTTTCGCTGATAACCTAAGTATTGTTGTTCCATCGGCCGTTTTATCAGAAGAAAGGGGAAGACCTAGGGCGCCGCTTTGCTTGCTGCAGATATACTGTTCGTCTCTTCCGGATTGCTGCTAAGGATCGTCACTTCCGCGTTCTTTCTCTTGGAGATCATGGCGCAATCAGATACGCCTCCGTTTTCCCTGTTCTTGGTGTCCCAAATCGATACGGTGATCTTGGGTTAGCGATTAGATTCGCTTACAGATTCAAGAGAGAATTTTAGATTGGAGAGTTTTTGTATGTCAAACTACAGCCATATAAGCAAGTTTCGGTGGATGGAAGACAAAATCATAAGCTCTCTCCGTCATACCACGGTCCTTACAAAATCTTGGACAAGGTGGGGTCAATCGCGTATAAGATGAACCTTCCTCCCAGTGCTCAAGTACACCCCACTTTTCATGTCTTGAAGCTCAAGAAATTTTCGGGGTCTGCAGATGTGAGCTCTTCGGTTATGTCATCTTGGGTGGGTCAAGATGCTCTTCTTGAACGCACATTAGGGAGAAAGATGGTTAAAAGGGGTAACTGGGCTGCAACTCAAGTGCTACTGCAATGGAGTCACAAACCACGGGAGGAAGCTACCTGTGAATTTCTATGACTTACAGAACAAATTTCATGTTTTCTCCCTTGAGGATAAGGGAGTTCTTCAGGGGAATGTATTGTTGCAAGGAAAGGCTCATGAGATGGAGAAAGGGTCGGAAGGGAGCTATCCAGAAGGCCAAGGAGGAAGATGAAGGACCTTAACATCGGCCCACGACTCACTATGAGGGAAATTTAAAATAATTAATGAGAATAATTTATGATATTGAGTGATTGATTGATTTCGTAATATATGAAATTGATTGTATACTAATTATAAGAAGTTTGTATTGATATTTTATAATAAGAGTAATTATATTGTTTTCTTAATTTAGCATTAGCCTTTATGTATATTTGAATGTATTCAGATGTTAAATAAGAATATTGAAATTTATTTCTATCCTTTCATACCCTGGGTTCAAACCCCATGTACGCAAAATACCCAAAATATGGCAAAATATGCTAGCTCGGTTCGGTTTGAGGGGGCGTGTTAAACTACATAATATAAATCATGGTTGCCATGGAAACTCCCGCTAACAATGCGCAAGGAAACATGAATGATCCCTTTGTATTCACTCCGGAGATCAAACAACAAATCAACTAGTCAATCACCGGTAAGAATTATCCAACCTCGAGCCAAGCGATGCATATGGCGCTTGAAGCTCTCAACAAACACGTATTTGTCAATGAGACAATACAAATCCCGTCAGAAAATTCATCTGAGTGAGTACGTTGGTCACGATACAATGTTCTTGTTCTCGCATGGATTCTAAATGCGCCTACAACTGAGCTAGCAGATATTGTGAATTTTGCAACATCTGCCAAAGAAGTCTGGGATGACCTCAAGGAGCGATTTTCGCAAAGTTCGGCACCAAGGATCTTCCAAATTCATTGAGCTTTATCCACCTTTCAACCGGGAAGTTCAACCATTTCTGTTTATTTTTCTAAGTTGAAAGATTTTTGGTATGAAGTTGCATATCTTATTATACTCCCACAATGTGGATGCGAGGTTCAGCAAAGGGAAAAGTTTTTCCAATTCCTCTTGGTTCTTAATGAATCTTACTATAATATTAGGGGACAATTCTTCTTCAAAATCCATTGCCCAATCTAAAAATGACATATAATATGCTCCTTCAAGAAGATAAACAACGTGAAGTTTCCATACATATAATGGGTGTTTCAGATAATTCAGCTATGATTACTGACAGAGAAAAAAATAGAGCTCATTATAGAAACTAAAGGAAAAAGGAAGCAAAGGCCTACATGTGATTACTACAATTGGGTGGACATTCTAGAGACAGATGTTATTACTTGAATGGACATCCTGAAAGGCATCATCTTTACGGAACAAAACATGTTCTTCGCCCCTCCGAAAAAGAGAAGTGCACATACAGTCAACCCAAACAACAACCCCGCTGCCATGGTGGTTAATGGAGCGTCAAATGAGTCTTCCGCTACACCCAATCCCCGTGCTCCACATTTCACTAATGAACAATATGAGAAATTTCTCCAAATCATTCAAGCAGATGATGCAAATCTCACTGGAACTTTTAACTTTGGGGAAGCAAAATAAAGGACTTTATTATTTCATCCCAAGTCATAGTTTTGGTTTGTCTTCTTATTGAAATAATGAAAATAAAATTTGTAATGATCATGTTATTGGCTTCAGCGACTTGGACATGCTTCTAAAGAAAGATTGTTATCTTTTAATTATTTGATTTGGAATGTTAACTTTTTGAAGCTTTCCTTTTGTGATGTTTGTCCATTAGCAAAACAAACTAAAATTCCTTTTTCAAGAAATTTTATTACGGGCCTTGAAAATCTTGATTTTATTTATATTCATATATGAGTCCATATCATATCCCTACCATAAATGGAAAAAGATATTTTCTTACTCTAGTGGATGATAAAAGCCGATATACATGGGTATTCTTAATAAAATTTAAGCTAAAAACAATATCAATTATTTAAACTTTTATTGAGTTTAAAAAACTCAGTTTGGTAAGAATATAAAAGCAATCCAATCGGATAATGGAGCTTTTTTCTTCAAATGAAATTCAAAATTACTTACGTGAGAAAGAATTATACAAATATTTTCTTGTGTACACACCACAACAGAATGTATCATAGAAAGGATGTCACGTAGAAAGAAAACATCGTCATTTATTAGAAGTGGCAAGATCGCTTAAATTCCAATAAAAAATATTGACAGCCTCTCTTGTCAGTAGAACTCCCACTAAAATATTATATAGTAAAACACCATATGAATCCTTTTATAACAAAATTCCAATTTTATCTCATCTAAGGGTGTTTCGTCGTTTATGTTATTCAACCAATACAATACCAAATAAGACAAAATTTGATTTTCGATCCCATCCTAGCATATTCCTTGGATATGCACAAAATCATAAGGGTATAAAATATATAATTTATTGACTAAAAATAGAAATATCAAGGGATATCGTATTTTTTACGAAGATATTTTTCCTTATAAACAAAAGAAAGTGTTTCCTCTAAACATGTCGTAATTGCAGTGCCTATTCATGATATATCCAAAGAATTTGAAGTGATTGATTCTAATATTAAGAAGATCACAAAGAACAAAAAAAAAAAGAAATCCTTTAAAATTGTAAGATTATATTTGTTCAATTAGTACGAAGGTTAATTATGAAAATTTTAATTCACATCAAAGCGATTTTTTTCCTTGTTAATACTACATGAGGAGTCATCATGATATAGTGAAGCTATAAAATACGACCTATCGGATCAAAATTGGTATGCAAAGTTAAATTTAGATCAAATCAGAAAGGTAATCATTTATCAAAAAATTAAAGAGAAATTAAATCAAGATTTTAAATTAAAAGATCTTGACAATCTAAAATACTTTCTTGGGATAGAAATTTCAAAAAATACTAATGAAATATATCGTTCCCAGCGCCAATATGCTCTAAACATTTTAAAAGATTCAGCTATGATCGGATCCAAAACATGTTCCACTTAATTTGAGGATATTCGATAATGATGGAGATATATTAAAGGAACCTATCGAAGGTTGATTGGGCGACTACAATATCTTACATACACACAAGACCTGATATTACATTTTCCGTTAATTTACTAAGTCAATGTCTTGTAAATCCTAGTAAACTACATATTGATGTTGTATATCGAATATTACGATATATGCAATCATGTCCTGGACAAGGTTTTTTTCCTTACAATGAAAATTTAAAACTCACATCATTTTGTGATTCTGATTGAGTATCATGTCAGAAACTCTTCGTTCAATAAGAGGACATTGTATTTTTCTTAGACATAGTCTCATTTCTTGGAGAACTAAAAAATAACATACAATTTCTAAATCATCAGGCAGAAGTTAAGTATCGTGTCATGTCTTTGACATGTAGTGAAATTCAATTTGCTTATATGATTATTTAAAGATTTTCAGGTTCATATTACGGAATCGACTCATTTATTTTGTGATAATCAGGCGGAGTTACATATTGCTGCAAATCGTGTTTTTCATGAACGAACAAAACACATCGAAATTGATTGTCATCATGTGCGAAAAAAATACAAGAAGACGTAATTTCCACTAAATATATTAGGTTAAATAAACATCCAAGTGGTGCTTGTTAGATTTACATGCACCAACTTGAGGGGATATGAGAAAAATTTAAAATAATTAATGATAATAATTTATGATATTGAGTAATTGATTGATTTCGTAATATATGGAATTGATTGTGTATTGATATTTTGAGGGGAGTGATTATAGTGTTTTTTTTTTAAATTTAGCATTCATTTTTATTTAATTTAGCATTAACCTCTATGTTATATATTAGATGTATTCACATACCATTTCTGTCCTTTCAATCCCAAACAGGGAAGCAACAGCCCAGAGCTCAAGGGGACGGAAGGGACACTTCGGCGAGATCGAAGGAAGTTAAAATATATAGATATATAAATACATAACAAAACAAAGGGGACAACACTCCCAACAGTTGGGAGAGGAGTGAGGTAGTTAAAAGGTTGGAAAAAAGAGAATGGGAAATGAAGGCACGCGATACGTGACATCACGTCGGTCTGTGGTGAATGTAAGTAGTTCGATAACTTCGATATGACTGGTTTTCTTTGAGTAAAATGAGAGAAAATCTAGTTGCGATTCAAAATTTGTTGCATCAAGTATTAAATGTTCTTGAACTAGCAAACCAATATTTAGTTCAATTATTACCCGTCGTGCCTGGTTCAAGGTCAAGAAAGGGAGCAAGTTTGGCGAATGGCCCTTTTTTAATAATTTTTTCAGGTGTTTTCCTGGCACGTTTGTTCCTCCCCAAAACACGGTCATGACTCCTGCTTGCTTCCCCCTAACATCCCTCCTGTTCGTAATCAGGAATTGTATCTCCTGGTTGAAGACACGCCATATGACATTCTTTTAAGCTCCGATACAGCAGCTGCTGATCAGAATAGATTGAGCAGCCGGGGAAAATCCAAAGCTGGCTGACATTAAGAGCACCCCCGTTAGCTCCCCTTTATGAGTTTGAAGAAAGTGGTCCATTTTACCAGATCTTGCCGACGTGCGCCGCTTATTGAAATCTACAGCCATCTGATGAGATTGACCCCTCTATTTCCAAGATTTGTCCCCAGAGCATCATCATTTACATAAGCAAGAGAAACGAAACGCTTTGGCTCTTTCTAATGGGAATCATGGGCTCCATTCATCTTGCAGCAAGCAGTACACGAACATTCATGCATCAAAGTATATCATCGATATTTAGCCTCCCTACAACGGCAGCGTCTCAATGCCTCATCCTTCCCCAAAAAAACTCTTTAGGAAGTGTCCTTTCGTCAAAGCTCTCGGGCAACCCCTCGATCGAGTGGACGTGCAGAAAGAAGAAACAGGGGAGCCAAAGACCCTGGATTCGATACAGAGCCTTTCAGGGCTTCTTCCAACTCCACAAGGCCTTGATTACCCTAACTCGCTCGAATCCTCACCTCCACCATCTCCGTTAACCGGATCAAAAACCAAACCTTCCTGGAAGTCCTTGGTTTTCTGGGCAAAGCCAAAGCATGGGGAAATCAAAGCACTCTGCCTCACACCTCGACCTCATGTAAAAGCTGCCTGTCACCATCATCACCTTTGATGTTGGACCGCAGTTGTGATTGCAACAGCTAGGACTCATGACCCAGGGATTGTGGTCGAACAACGTAATCAATGATCATGGAAATCCTGGGGAACTTAAATAAGGAAAGGAGATGATAGATGGTAACATATGGACACCAGAAGAATAACATTAACGTTGTGCTTTTGTCTTTGATTAATCGATCAGGACAACCAAGTGCGACCAAAAAAGAAGAGACAATTAGGGAGTCGAAAAGGGCATTTAAGACAGCAAGCAAAGCCGGAGCGACACAATGACTGGTACCGTGGAACCTTTGCCGCTCGAGATCGTGAACAAACAGCACAACACAGTCAGTTTCTGTCTGGTCGGTCCTCTGTTCATGGGCGATCCTTACTATTCCCTCAGGGAGAAATTGTCTGTTCTTGGTAGAAGGGTTTTGTGGGAGGGTTTTGAGAATTCCTTGTCTAATGGCACAATTATGCGTAATGATCAATGTTGCTCGCCTTCCTGCGACATCCTTGCACGTCAAATTTGCAACAGTTACATAAGACACTCAAAGATCCTGTCGCTGTAAGAGCCAGCAGACTGGCATTCGGGAATTCTGCCGCCAGTCAACTGTAGACAAGCCTGATTGCAGATCACAACTGTTGTATTCCTTGTTACAAGTTGATCCTTTTGATCTAAAATCTTGTATGACATAATACAGGCAGATCAAAAATCATGATGCCCGAAACAAAAAAGAATGCAAATCACTATAGGAAAGCAGTTCCTGCAAGACCATGATGCAATAGGTTATGGGCGATAGAATCCCTAGCCTTCATCGAGCTAGCCGACCTCAAAGCAACCTCGGGAATCATCTCGTCGTCCATGAGCTCAAATTTTAGCTCTTCGTCCATCGCCTCGCCTCTCATCTCGCATATGTTGTGCAACACGCAGCATGCTCCGAGCACGACGGGCAAGTCCTGGAGCTTAACCTCAGTCCTCTTCTGCAGACAACTCCACCTCCCTTTCAGCCTCGCGAACGCGTCCCTCGTAACCCCTTGCACTTCTCCAATCTTCTCGTTGAACGCGTGTTGTGTCCATGTCAAGTGCTGCTGGGTGTAAGGAACAAGCAACCAGTCGAGGAGAGGATACCCAGAATTCCCTACGATCCATTCGCCCTTTAGCCCACCACACGCCCGTTGGTACAGGGCAGACTTCTCCAGGACAACATCATCAGACATTGATCCGGGCCACCCAATGCATACGTCTGTGAACACGCCCTTTGGGTCTACGACGCCCTGGAGGGTAATCGAATACGACGTCTTTTGGTTCCTCTCGGTGTGCCTCTTGTTGAAGTACGCGGCCACGCTGATCTTCGGGGCGATTATTGGTATGTGTGTGGTGTACATAGACCCGACAACATCTGGTATCCCCGAGATCGACTCGAACTCATCCTTCACTGCCCTGAGGGAGTCGTCATTGGGCCACTGCAAATATTTTGGCATCAACACCGTCCTAATCGCAGAGCAGACCTCGAGGACCAACTTATGACAGGTCGATATTCCGAGGCCAAACCTCTTCGAGACGAGCCTGAGCGGCTCCCCAGTGGCCAGCCTCCATACGCAGACAGCAACGCGTTGCTTGACAGGTATTGCGGATCGCAATGTGGTGTCCTCCTTCACGACGGCAGAGTTCAGCTCATCGCATATAGTGTTGAAAGTCGACTTGCTCATCCTGAAAGCCTTCTTAAACTCTTCATCCGGGAACTCCGGACGATTACACTCGTCCCACCAAGCCTTGGACCGATCCTTAACCCACAACCGCCGATGCTGACCTGACTCGCCTCCGCCCTTCTTTCCTCCCTTCTCCTCAACCCCGCCGCACGTGGCATCCTCCCCTATCGCCCCCGCACTAGTAGCCCTAGACTTCTTGCGGCGATCACGGCGGGTCTCCTCAACCCCAGCGCAGTAACCTTCGAGGTTGGGGTAGCAATCAAACAACGCCCCAGTCTCCTTCCCTCGGTTCGTCTCGAATCCTCGCAACTCCTCAGAAGGCTTGTCCCGCTTCAACATGGAAGTAAAAATCCCGTCGACTTCCTTCTTCCTTCCACCCCCGGGGAGCGAAGAGGCAGAGTCCTCGTCATCGTCGTCGTCGACCCGGGAGGCCGCCTTCCTCCGGCGCTTGCCGATGATGGCCGAGGATCCGTCCATGGGGATCATGAATCAAAAGAGAAGGGGAGATTTTGACCAGAAGAGGAAACGGGAAAACAACAACATCCCTGGCATTAGAATTGGATTGGATTGGATTGGAATCGGTCTGAATTGAATCGATCAAAAGTGTTTTAAGTTGTGGGTAGTGGGAAAGATTGGATTTTGACCACTTTTGGATTGGAAGGAGGTTGTGTGTGAACGCAGGGTTTGACAAAAAACCAAGAGGACAGTGTTTTGGGAGTTCCAACGGCGCTGGGTCCCCCCACTCAATGACCTCTTTGTTTATTTGTTTATTTGTTTATTCATTTATCATGGATTTTCCAATATCATTAATTATATTTAATGAGGCCCAGAAAATCATTCCTTTGACAAAAAAAAAAAAAAAAAGAAGAAGAATTTCATTGCAAAGTTAAATCTAAAAACTCATATATTCTAACCAAATCCGAAGTTTGGGGGCGTTGGATAACGTGTGCATGTGGGTGTAAACGCTGTCATCTCGAGCATCTCAAATTGAATAAAAGGACAGCTTGTCGTATCCAAATTCCCCACCCGCCGCTCCATTTTTCAATCCATCTCCACATTCAATTAATTTTTTTTTTATATTAACAAAAACGAGAGAGAAAAGTTTCACCTTGGGATTAAGACATTTCTATCTAATTTTTTTTTTTTTGGTATTATTGAAGTGTATCGAATGAACTTTATATGTTAACAGGCGAGTGATTAAGACAACATTGTTAAACATTAACGGTGTTTCAAAATGACTAGGAAATAAAATAACTGGGGGGTCCATTTGCCATCCGAGTCGTTCGTTGTCATGTTGTATAGGGATTTGATATGTTTCTTTAATTGGCAACATAGATGGGAAAGTCAAGGGGTCTCCATCTTGTTTGTTATGGTGGTATGTATGAATAGGAGGCAGACATTAGAAGATCCAGAGGACACCCAAAACTTCATTCTTATATGATTCGATTCAGGACTTGAATAATTGAGTAAATCCCCCCACCCCATTAAAAAAAAGGGGTGTGTGTGTGTGTTGGAAATTCAACAAGGTGTCAGCTGGTGCTGTGCTTGCCTATCAAGTTTTCCGGAAATTCAACAATATACGGCTCCATCCTTTTTGACCTAAAATGCACCTGGCCCTGGCCCACCAGCCTTTCCCTTTGATGTTCCCACGGACGCCCTTTTCACAAGTGTGAACGCATAACAAAAGGAATGAAAGAAAAAGAAAACATGCCCTGAAGCAGCTTGTCATGCAAAACACGACTTCCCCATCAAACTTTTCTAAAATAATATATATAATAAAGGTGACTTATTTAAATTTTATTTTATATACTTAAAATATGACTGTGAGTTTAAATTATTGATTCATAGCAACGGAATTTAGTACTATTTACGTTAATAATTTTATTTTGACCTAACTGACTACCATTATCAGACATAACTTCCTTATTTCAAAAACGATGGGATGCTTTTCCGGGTAGATCCTAATGTTCCCCGGTCTCTTCTATGATCTACTTGCTCACTCTTTTTGTTTATCCCTAGATCTTGATTGCTTGATGGGAATTACCGAATTAAAATCAAGGTAGGATTCAAATAACTTGCAACCATAATTAAAGATTTTAAAAATTATGTAAGAAAGGGAAGTTTGATACTTATTCAAATTCCATTCCTAGACCAATAATTCTGAGCCACGTCATAACATAGGATGGGAATAAGATTTAAATATATCATAAAATAAATGTTTTTAAAGATTATCTCGTAAGATAAAAAAGTTTTGTACATCTTCAAAAATATATACCAAGTTGGTGTAAGTGTAATCGACCTGCTTACCCGTGACCCGAGTAGGGGGATCCTGAGGTTTGAGCCGGAGTGGGGTGGGGGAGAGACGGGCAGAGGTCTTGTCTCAAGTGAGAGGGATCGGCCCCGCCCACTCCCGTTCTCTCCTTTTCTGCTGAGCCTGCATCCTGTTGAACTTCTCTTTGCCCTTCTCCAGCAAATGGTCCACCACTACACAGACGCCGGGGTCTTCGTTCCGCGACATGCGGTCCTGCATGAATAGTAATGGGACGACTCGGAATAATGCCCACATAAACAGACAAAAAAACGAACTGCTATTTCGTAGACTTAACTGTAGCACCTACCTCCTTGGCATATATCTAAGATAATCATAGAAATACCATGCAGATGTCACAAAATTAAGAAAGTTGCCTAACCTTGCCGGGCTCTGGAGCAAATTTCAAATTAACTGACTTCCAGTCGGATAAATCATCATCAGCCTCGGCCTCTTCACTTGCCCCGCTATCTTTCCCATTAATGTGCGCTTTGAACTTTTCCAGCCTACCTAAAACCTATAAAACACCGCGACCAATGCAAGGAATGACTAAAGAGTGGAGGAAAAAGACATGAACAATTTCTTGAGCGGGTGAGAACACAAAAGCAGGTAATAAAAGCAGACTCTCTAAAACAAATTGGTGCTCGCGGCTTGCCATAGTACATGGATAAAGAACCTTGGAAAATTTCCACCATCGAATTCTTTGTCGAAAACATTATAAAGACACCACCCAATTGACGGTTTTCCAGCCGCTATCTCAGGCAACACGAAATGAGAGGATGGCAGGTGATACAGAAAACTGTAGCCCGAAGAATCGCTAGATGAACGGAAACAAAGACTCAATCTTAGATAAATTAGCGAGCAGGGCAGTAACATGACAGAGTTTCTTTTCACACCTCATCCTCATGTCCTTGAACATGGCACTTCTTCTGTTTTCTCAATTGTCTCTGTCTTTCCGCTTCGCCAAGCAGCTGTAAATCTGCATCAGCATTAGCCAAGTGTTCTGCTCTAGCTTCAGATCCCATTCCCTTTTTCTTCAGAGAGAGCTTCTCCGTCCCTGGTTGATCATCATCATCACTATCGACATTGGCCCTAGTTCTGGAGATCAGTAGAAGAACATAATGCTCATCAATGGATTATTCCGCAGCTGATGGTAAAAGAGAGCTTTCACGGATCTGCTTTTGATTACTCCAACAGTATTATTAAACATTTTCAATTGACAATGAGACTCTAGCAGCAGAAAATATAAAAAGCTGGCAAACTAGTATCTCTAACGGCAAGATCCCAAATTCTAGTGTTAACTGGAAAAGGAATTCGGCCATAGGAGTTACAACCAACGAAAGGGCAAAAAATATCGCGACAGATTTTATTTTATACAAAAAATATTAGCAAATTATTTCACTTAGAGATATAAAGTTGATTTCTATCCTTACCTTTGAGTAGTTGCCTCTGGCTTCACTTGACCAGGTTTTCCTGGTCATTTGGATGGAAAATAGTCAGCTACAGAGATGATAACTTGATTTCAAGGGTACCCGAAAAGTAGCAACTTATAATTTTCCACTACCATAAATACACACACACACATACACGCATTATGCAGTGGATATAAACGACACAACACCATCTGACGACTTTGGCTTGGATGGAAGGTGGCCTGTCTCCTCTCGTTTCTTGAGAATTTGTCTACGTATCCTAGCATCAAAACTGGCTTCATCTTCATCATTGTCGTCATCGCTTTCCCACGATGAACTGAAAAATCCAGCACCTGATTCCCTAATGGAGGCATCCTTCTTCAAGCTCAAAGCATCTCTAATTCCTAATATTTGAAAACCAAGCATCAAGCATCCAACCAAGTGGTAGAAAGGATGAAAATGTGCAGTCACTGGAAAATGACAAACATGAAACCATGACTAGTTACCAAATCTTTACTAGCTACATCTTCCTTTAGCAAGCGAGGGTCATCCAACATATCATGACTACTTCTGATTTTCTGATTCAGAGCTTTCAACTCTTTCTCCTCTCCTCTTCTTCTGCTTCCTCTCCAAACGAAAGCAGGTTCAGTTTTCTGCCGAAAAAAGAGGCGACATTTTCTAGCCAGGGAGTGTACTACTTCAGATGAAATTGCATGAAAGAGAAAAACCGATACCTCATGGGCTTCTGTGTGACTGTTTTTTTCTCAGGTTCCAAGGTTGATTGTATCCGGGGTCTCTCTGGCGTCCTGGGAATAATATCATCAAATGGATTCCAGAGTACCTGACAAGAGTGTCATTGTGCCCATAAAAAACACACGAACAGCTTATTTCGAGTATTGAAGGTTCACTCAGGTGGAATTCTTCTCGAAATGATTGATTATGGATAAACCGTCCCTCGACAGAGATCATCCACCGTGTCAATACCTTAATGCAGAAAATCTGAAGAGACATAATCACGTACCTCCACCGAGATATTCTTTGGAGGTGGATCTAGCAACCGATCACCCTTATCAGTTTCGAGCTCAGATAACCCAGTTAGCTTAAAGATGGAGTCGCCAGTAACCTGAAGAAGAGATGCTGTGTGTTGGTACCTTCGTGAAGATCGTATGCTTCTTATCAAGCCAATCACAGCTATCCAAAGTTATGAAGAACTGGCTCCCATTAGAATGAGGTCTACCTTCATTAGCACAGGCCACTAGTCCCCTGTGCTTGAAATGTAGACGCGAATGGAACTCATCAACGAACGTACTCCCGTACACGCTCTCCCCACCTTGGAGATCCAAAACAGATTTAAAACCACAATTTAAACATCTCCCTCTCGCTTTTTCTTTCCACAAGCACCAACAACATCAAGGAAACCAACAAGGACAGGCCGGATAAAGAAGGACGCGATTGATTGATTACCGGTGCCGGTGCCGGTGCCGGTGGGGTCTTCGCCCTGTACGAGGAAGTCCTTGATGATTCGATGGAAGATGGTGTTGTCGTAGTAACCCTCGAGGCAGAGCTGGACGAAGTTGCGGACGGCCTTGGGCGCCTCCTTAGGCCAGAGCTCGATGTCGAGGGGGCCGTGGGTCGTTTCAAGTACCACCCTCCCCTTCGTCGGGGTTTCCAGCACATACACCGTCAACATCGGGGTCGGATCCGCGGGGAAGGGGGCCAAGTCGGAGCTGCGGTGGAGTTAGGGTTAGGGTTAGGGTTTCGGTTTCGATTTGGGGGTTGCGAGGACATATCCGTCATTTCACACCTTCCCCTCATTACTCCATTTTAATTTCTATCGAGGGTAGGATTGACTTTTCCTTCCACATTTCTATTTTATGTTCCTTTTTCCTACTATTGTTTAAAAAAAAAAATTATACCAAACCGAAACTTCCCAAAATAAAATTACATATGCTAATCATTTATAGAGCACACCAAATTTCTAACACTTGAAACATAAAGACACAAATAACGAAAACTTTTATTCATTAATTATATTTAAATTTTGTTTAGATGTTTTCTAATAAACTAGAAGAAGTTTAGTTTTAATTGAAAAGGAAGCAACGTTAAGAGTTATTAGTTAAATGTCATATTTCGTAGCGGCTATGAGTTTCATTCCCATGATGTTTGCCACACTAATCACTTTCTTAATATCGATTAATCAAATTGCATCAGCTTGTAATCTTGATGTGTGAGAATTATCCAAATTAAGGAACAATGAGTTAAAATTTCAGAAAGAGAAAAGAAAAGGCGGAATAGGAGAGTGATAAATGGACAATTGGATTAAGAGACCAAACAATAATGTTCATTTAACCATTAATGGATCGAGGAAGAAGGAGAGAACGATCCCATATACATAGAGAGAGCACTGTAAACTTAAAGGTAATTTACATGACTCCAAAACTAACAAGTACATCAACTTCCTTCTCTGGAGGCTAGACAGAGACATTACTTAACATTCGACACCAACCGCATCCTTGCTTCGGTCGCATCCTATCAATAGAGGGAAGACATCCCTCTCCTCATTCTTGCTCGTCAGCTGAAAGTATACACACAGACACCTGAGGATGTTCATGGCCAGAGGGAAGAAACTCCCACACGATTGATCAACTCCATAGCCGGTTTTGACATAAACATGGTAAACCCTTTCGGGGACACAAGTATCATCATCATATAATCAACCCATGGGAAACAAGAAGAATTTACATCTTCTCTATGTAAGATCACCGAAGCAGTAGCCTTTGTCATAACCCAAAATTTACATTTAGCTTAACTAAATGACATGAACTCATCCAAAGCAAACAACATAATGAACAACGAAAGATGATTCATTCTCCCATCCCTGCCAACCGATGTAAGTAGCTTCTTGTCCACCAATCCAACTTACCCTCCAATTTACTAACCATCCAATGCTCATGAGAAAACACCAAACGTTAGACCCCTTGAACAAGAGAAACACAGATATAGCAATCTGCACTTCCTAAAAGGGATCAGTAAACCAACAGCCAGACGAAAAGAAAAAGGCTTTCGGCAAAACCAATTCCACCAAAACAACGATCCAAAAAAGAAGTAGCAAAATGTAGAGCTATAAACCCTGGGGCAAAGGTAGTCTGGCCCGGATTGATTACCCACAATTAGGAGGAGGAAATAGGATGGACCCAAGTAGGAGGGGATTTGCTTTGCCTATGGAGAAAAGAGAAATCACACCCCCCCCCCCCCCCCCCCTCCATTGCCCTGCCCAAGATATATGAAAATGCATGCGCTTGCCGATTTTTGGGGGGCTCAAGGATGATGCACAAAAAGGAAAAAAAGAAAAAAAAACATCCCTCCCTCGATAACAAACAAAGGAGGGAAAAGAAAATAATAATTATGATACCCAGAACAAAAAAGGAGAGAAAGGACAATGAAAATCAGCAGGGCAAAGGACAGCCCTACCTCGTACCCAGCAATAAAACTAGAATAACGGTTTTAATTTTCATTTTCTTTAAAAACAAAATCTAAGTTCTTGCGCATGTTTGTTTTGTGCTGGGGGAGGAACTAATTAGAGAACCCTTGAAGCATCAAGCAGATGAAAAAGACAGAGGAAAGAAGAAGAAGAAGTAGTAGTAGTAGAGCTACCTACATATCAAATCAAAATCAAACTGCAACACCTTCCAGATGGTCAAAAATGATTTTTTGCCTAAAATTTCTACCAGAAGAAACAATTGTAACCCTTAGATCTGGGTTGATGATGGAGGAAACCTAATCTAATCTAAAATATCCACACAAAAGAACATAAAGAAAGAAAATGAAACGCCAGCAGACTAAACATGCAAAAATCAATCAGGGCCCTTTAGATTTAGGAGGATATCCGGCTAATTTGGCTAGGGATCTTGGGGACAGGACTGAGAGCATCATCAAACGAAAGGGAATCACACTGGAGTAACAAGAGGGAGATCACAACAACAACAACAACAACAAGGCAGAACTCGTCCAAGAAGAGGGGAGGGCGGAGGTTTGGTGGGTGGGGGGGGTGACAGACAGAGAGTGAGCACACATGGCTTCGAGCATGTCCTCAAAATCATGCAAGAAAAGCACCATGTTGTGCTCACTCTCTTCTGTCACCTGCCTTGCTAATTTACCCCCCTCGAGATCGCCAAAGAAAACCAATAAAAATAAAAAACTTCCCTCTAGCCCTGAGAGATCGCCCCTTGAGTGAGTGAGGGAGGAGGATACTGTTGCATTGGAGGGGGATTTCTGGATGATTGTTTGCTGATGAGGGGAATTGGGAAGGTGGGGGGAGTGTTTATATAGAGGGAAGGAGAAGGAGAAGGAGAAGGAGAAGGAACATTTAAAATCCTCATCGCTGTAAATAAAGGAGGAAAGAAAGATAAGAAGGGGAGTGGGGGGGGGCGATGAAGTGATAGGGCAAACGGCAATCCCAGAAAATAAAAAAAAAATAAAAAAAGAAAGAAAAGAGGAAGAGGAGGAATGTGAGAAAAAGTCCAAAAGGGTTAGGGCGCATTTGGTTCCACTCCACCCCTCCCTAAAAAACAAAAAGAAAATCTTTTTTTATTTTAAAAGAAAATACAATTTCGTAATGACTAACATTCTGGGAATCCCTTAATTCTAGCCTCCTGCAAATCCTTCCAAACGAGAGATGAGTTTTACTTATTTCCATTTTCTTTGAGAATTCTTTTCTAAGTTCAGTGTTGTCAAAAACGCGCTTTAAGCGCAAAGCACAGGGAGGCGTATCCCCAGCACTTCGCTCCCATTCTCTGTAGCGGCCCGCATAAAGCGCGCGCTTAGGAGGCGCTTCGGAGTTTAAGCATGAAGCGCAAAGCGTAGTCGAAGTGACAAAGGCGCAACGATCCCTATACTAAACCATATTTTTCCTTTTTATCTGTCTGAAGCACTCCCTCCAGCGCCAGACGGAAGTCCTCCCTCTCTCCTTCCAAGAAGCCCTCCCTCCCAGCGCCAGAAACCCTCCCTCCTTCTCAGAAGCCTTCCTTCCCGTAGCCTCGCCGGACCCCGTCGGATCCCGACCCAAACCCTCCCTCTCTTGCTGTGGTTTCTGATTTCTTATCTTTTGCATATGCGGGTTTTGATTTATGTGGGTTGGCGTTTTGATTTCTGTGAGTTTAATTTATGTTGGATTGATTTCTGGGGTTGAACATACTTAGCTCCCACTCCCAATTCAATTTGTCTGTTTTCAAATATACGTGGATTTCGATTTCTGTTGGTTTCGATTTCTTTGATTTCTAATCAAATCTTGTGCTGTTTGTATATTATAAATGGATTTATTGGACAAATCTTCGAAAAGAAATTAACATTAATGTCTACATGTTAAAAGTGTATTTTACGCTTAAAGCAATTTGAATGATTCGTCTTAACAACTATGGTTAATGACACGGACACCCACGTAATCAAGGAGGGAGGGAGGGAAGTAAGGTGGAGATAAAAAAGGAAAAAAACAACTCGGGGATTGCATGGAATGCGATTGGCTTGGATGGGATCGTGTCGGGGATTTTGATTTGATTGGGGAGGGTGATGGGAGGTTGGACTTGGGGGGCATTAAATTGGTGAGGGAGGGAGGCCGGGGGGATGGTTTCTCTTCCATTGGGATGCTGAATTTTAGATAAGGCCTTGCCTTATCTTATTACTACTAGTACTGCTATTATTATAATCATTATTATTATTTTGTCATTGTCATACGCAAAACAATTCTTGGCCGACAAACTGTTTTAAAATTTCTCCAGTGAGTGGGATTTTCCCTAGATTTAAGTTTTAGAGTCGAGCAATTAAAATGATTGAGATGGATTTTATTTTAAAATCTTCACCTTGCGTTTATATATATATAAACGTTGTTTTAACAATTGGGATCCCAACATGCTTTGATAGGATAAGTAAGACGAATGTTTTGTTTGAGAATTATGTTCGTCTCATAAGATTAAAATATTCACAATTTTTCTCTTGAATCTCCTAAAAAAAAATAGGAAAATTATTCTATGTTCTCGTTTTTTACAGGAAAGGCACGTTTCTTTTGAAAAAATAAATGAAAATGTTTTGTGAGACCTAACAATGGGGATGTCTCCATACCACTTATCTCAATGAAAAGAAGAAGATTAAAATGCGACTATATTATTAAAGTAATGAGGAATTGCATATTATTATTTTTTCTCTGTATTGTAACATTTCATACTGGTTTGATGCTTGACTACGTGGTCAAGTGAAGAGCCATTTTTCTAAAATATATATCTATATATATATACGTGACGAATAAAATTTGTGAGCAGGGAGCGGAGGCTCTACTGGATGGTGGTCCTAAAATCCTCGGGGAAGAACGTCGATTTAATTACTCTAAAAAAAAACAGAAGAAAGAAAGAAAAAACAATTACCAACCCGCATCAGCTTTATTATTGCTAATTCTACTCTTTAGTGTTTAAAAAAGAAGGTGGTCCTAGAATGAACTCGGCCTGCTTTCCCCGAAACATGAATAATTTAGACATGAATAGTACTTAATATCGTGTATTTATATCGATCATTAAAAAGGGAGAAATGAAACCATTCAAATGAATGATTCTGAATCCTTTATTTTCTTTAAGAGATCAAAACTTTTGGTGCTGATTATGATTAAGTGTGAGAGAAAAGATTTTGGCAATTGAAGAATGGATTGGTTTGGGGTGGGGGGCAAAGTGTAGTAGTGCTTAACAACAAGCGATTTCCCACGCTAAGAAAGATGCAAGTACTGCGCCAAGACCAAATAAAAATGAAATGCAAACGAAGCATAAAGCGTGCATGCTTTAACACTTTATTTAATCTAAACCCTGCTTTTATAAAAAAAAAATTAATAATTAACAAAAAAAAAAGAAAAATGGGAAATTGTCACGGCCACAATAATCACCACAAATCAGTGCCTTTGGTTGCTTTACTCTCTCACACATTCTTTTTCTTTATATTTCTCCCTCTCTCTCTTTTTAAAATCAACTTTTCATCAGCCGTTTTAGCCAATTATTAGCTTGAACGAGGGAAAAGAAAGCCTCAATGGACTCGAAATTCATGTTAAGCACTTGCGTGTTTTTTACCCTCCCAATGGAAGAAGGTCAGTCGGCATCCTTACCATGATGATTCCTTACTGTTGAATCAGTGTGTTTGGTGATGTTATATGTTATTCCTTTTTACATCACATTCGTACTCCATTCAATGGGGGTTGGGGGTGGTGGGGGGGTTTTACTATTAGAAATTTTGGATTTGATGCTGACTTTCGGGGATATAAGGCTAGTGATTTGGCTTTAGTTTGTTCTCTTTTGTTTCTTTGATGTCTTAAAGGGGAGTCGCCTTTTTTCAAAGGTTAAGGAATACTTTTCCAAGAGTCGTATCTTTTGGTGACGTTTTCGCCCTTTTCCTCCCCCTCGGTCCTTCTCTCGTTTATTGTAAGCATATATTTGCCACTGATTGATTAGATCTTGGCCTCTATCTCAATCTTAGGCTTTTCCCCCCTTTCTATACGTGCAGCTCCACTCATAATTACTTCATTTCTTCCAAATAAAAAATGCAAAGAATTTCGGATGGTGGCTAAAACTTTACTTGTTTATACTCGGATAGAAACTTGTTGCGTAAGTCATGTGTTAGTGCGTTACTCCAAATTCGTCGCTCGAAACTCAACGCGACGCACGCATCACATTAGCTATGAACAGTCAAAATACGCATATCATAAATACTTTATGTTGTGACGACATAATATTAGTTTTCGAGTGAGTGAATTATTCTAAAGGATACAAAAAAAATGGTTTTAAAATTTAAGTGGAAACAACGATTGTACATGCGGATATGAATAAAATAAGATTTTTATTAACGGGTGCCTTAAAAATTTAATTATTAATCTCATCAAATGTAATTATATAATTTTAAGATATTCTAAAATAAGGAATAATACAATTTACTAAGCAAATTAAATGAAAAACATAATTTACGAAATCTATTAAATGTTAAATCACTAAATTTAAAACACGTGAAATAACTCTTACCAGGGGTTGGACATCCGTTAACAAAATTCATAAAATAAATACTATATTCATAAATATATTGAATAATATGTTACTTTTAATTAAATAATCATCCGATTAAGCAATCATTAGTCAAACCGAGGGCCGTCACGCATTAAGTCAAGGAGTGTTGGCCGAGAATTTACATCATAAAAAGTCACCGACTCATTGGATTTGGTCAAAAAGGTAATTATAATTTTTTATAATTTCATTTTAATTATATATGAATATATATTCGACAATTTAATAGGGGGAAGATGAAGACTTTCCATTTTTGGGGTTTTGGAGAATGATTGATAGTTGCATAGAAATAAAATTGAAAACACAAAAAAACACAAAAAGTACCAGGGAAAAAAAAAAAAAAAAAATTTGAAAGGGAAAGATAGAATGCGTGATGTAAGAAGAAGGCATTATAATTATTATTCCCTTTGATCAAAGCAAGCAATCGTTGGTGTCTGGTGGAGTCCAAAAAAGTAAGGACAAGTGACAACAAGACATTGCCAATAAGGCTTTTCTTCTTTTTTTTTTTTTAACTTTTATTGGTTCGCCTAATCACACATTAAGATGGTCAGAACTGATCGAGACCACACCACACATGAACATGACCAGGGGAACAACCAAAAGATATATATTCACAATTCTTCTTTTGGTGGTGAGTGAATGATCATGTCATCCCCGTGGCACTTTCCCTCAACTTGGCACATGGGACACAACGAAAATTCCTTCACCATCAACAAGACTAGTCGGTCTGATCCTTTAGGGTTTACATGAAAATTTTCAGATCACGTTCATCTCTTTGGTTTTATTTTCGGGGAGGCTTCTATGTTACTCTACGCGCGAAGCATAAAAAAGAGGGGGTAAGGCGAATTCGGCCGTCCACCCCTTTTGGTTCCAAAATTAGTGGGCGGTTTTGACTATGTAAAGTCGGACAAGACAAGATAGGACGAATATGCATGATTATTGGATCCCGGACACGTGGCGCCCTGGGGATGTGAGTGCTTTCCCTCCCCGTTGCTTCCCAGCCGTTGGATCGTCCTTTGGCTCCTCCTCCGGATATTAGTGGCTAAATGATGGGTCACGTCTCGACGGAGCAGATCAAATGATTCCCGTCTTCCCGACGCATGGTATGCCATCACGAGGCTTTGGTCTACATGATTGGCTTTGGTGATCATGAAGAAGAAATGGGATTGGTGGTGGTCACATGAGGGTTTTAAGCCCCTTCTCGGAGGGGACCATCTCTCCCTTTTCTCTTTGCTGCGAGTGCCCTTTCGGTGCATATAATTTATTTCATACTCTCCCCGACGCCTTTCGTCCGTCTGATTTTTATTATGCTGGACATCTCGCGTGTACGTGTCGCATCGTATCCCGATCGTTAACAGAGTACATACTCCCAAATGTCGCCGTATAGGTCGACTGCGGAGCAGCTGAGTGTTGTTTGTTCTCTTTCTCGGGTTCGTCCCCCAACCCCACGCGCCACAACACACTAACGAATCCATCCAATCCGTGACAGTCGGCTTCGATCTCTTGTTCCCCGCTCCCTTGGATGAAGACATCTCGTAAGGATGGGGACAGAGTGTAAAGAACAAAAGTTATGGAAGACAATTGATGATGATGATGGAGGGTCGGATCGGGAATCTTTAAAACAAGCTTTGGGTGGTGTTTATTTGTGGGGGGTGGGGAGAATCACTCCTTTTCGTATCAACCCCACTGATCTACCAAAACATAAGCGTCTCTTTCGGTGGCCCGAAAACCCTTTTGGAGGGAAGTTCATTGCATCAGTTTTGGGAAACAACCCCCAGATTTCGCTTTGTTTCCCTTTCATTTGTAATACCTTGCCCTACTCCTATATCTAAAATCCGACAAAACGACCTGCCCCATATACTTTATTTTAATGTAATATGGCTATAACTCATAGCATAACAAACGAGTCAGACATTAACACGGATTAGTTAGAGAAATTCAAAAGAGTATTTTTTTTTATATATATAATCACTACAAGCGAGAACGTATAGTTTATTCAAAATTGTCATAGTCATATCATCGTGTTCATGATCTTCAATGAACACGAATCGAGGAACGTATTGTCGGGGTTGAGCCCAATGGGCTTAACCGAGATCCAACACAGCAAAGCAACCTCAGCACAGATTGCTGCGTACCCGTTGAGTTGTAATTGAGAAATCGCACTCGAGTTCAAGGATTTACTGACTTTAACTGTCAGCATTTCCATTTTTTGGACACGATCTTATCTCCTCTCTGTTTGCCCCCCGCCCCTTGTCTCTTTGTGGAAACGACACAACAAAATAACATCGTATCGGGAACAGGAGGACGTGAAGGAACTCCTCCTCGGATCCCAGATTTGGTCCTCGTGACTTCCGTTTCTTGATAGCATAAAGGGAACGAAAGCCCAATCCGGTTGTTTTTTTCGTTCCTTTCTTTCGTGTGTGCCAGGGATGGTTGCCATGTTCTCGTTATGCGGTCCTATCCTCAGATGGAAAACAGGATCCGGATTGGACCCAATAGATGCCCTTGACACAGGGCCAGCTCCACCTCGGCCGCAATCGCTAACACCTTCTATGACGACGACTCCATCGTCGCCTCCTCCTCATCATCAGTGGATGGATGATTGCACCAACACAGTGATCGCAGAATTCGCACACCGCAAGTATACGGATCGCAACAAGTAATATAAATATGAGTAGAGTTATCGTTCCCACGAGGATATCAATTAAAATCCTTTAGCATACACAATTGCAATTTTTATGTAGCCAAGCAAATACGAAAAATTGGGTTTTTAAATCTGAAAATTAAACTAGCAAGAAATAAATATCAAAAGGAAAGAATCTGAATTCAATAGACGGAAAAGCCTAGGATCAAGTATCCCCTCCTTGTTTCGTTAAACCCCTTCACTCGTTTATCCCAAATTTATACTAATTCTGTTTACTAACAGGATTCTTATGTCCCTAAGTGCCTCTCCCGAGTTTTCAAAGGATTATTCTAAACCACCGTACACCTATATCCCTATAATGAATTACGAAGGCCAGAACACATTAAGATTCAATCCTTTATCGGTTACCTAGAAGTATATCTCCCGATACTACTTACTAGCTAATTCGCTCCCGCGATATTATCCAAGGCTATTTCGTTCCCGTTCTCTCCTAAAATTCTCTCCCGAGTTTAAGTTAGGATAACAAATCAATACAATCTGGTGATCAGGCAAATTGCATGCATTAAGATCAAACGAAATAAATAAACATCCAAAGCACAAATTTGTTCTAAAACGAGTTCAGGAAATTCAACTACGCAATTCGGTTCAACATAATCCTAGCAAAGAAAGTTTAGCCGGACATTGTTTTCGAAACACAATTCAAATAAAAGAAAAGCATCCTAAAACAATAAGCTAACTCCCTTCTTCTCCTTTCTCGAATCCTCTGGTCGAATCTTGTCTCTTCCGGTCGACTCTTCTAGTCTATGTCTATTCTTTAGGAACAAAGTCCTTTTATTGTCCTAAAAATAAAACCTAGAGAATCTCTGAAAATCTGGAATAAAATATTTTTTTCTCTTCAATTAGTCCTCCTCCCACGTGTCCTTCAAGTCTTTCCCTTTGTCTAGAATCTTTGTAGATATGCCGAAATCTTCTTGTTTTCATTTTTATCTGAAATAAACCAAAAATTCGGCAGTATCCCAATTTTCGAGAATAATATAAAATAACAAGAAATAATATAAAATAAGCGCAATATTTTACAAATCTAACAAATCCTAGGTATGAAATTGACATAAATAACTCTACTTTCATAGAGTTATCACACCCCCAAACCTAAATTTTGCTAGTCCCAAGCAAAGGTAAAAACTAAACGACTCTCCTCAGCAAACCCAAGTCACTCAAACGTAGAAACACCTCTCATAACATTCTCAGACATGGTCGCATCCTTCTCATGCATCTCGATTCCATTCAGTACCTAGCATGCTCAATTAAAAACTTTAAAACACAATATCTTCATCCCAGCAGGTTGCACACTCAACATTAACAAGCATACACTCCTAATAGTTCATGTCAACCAGGAACTTGCATAGATCACCACAAACTTCCCTCTCCACTTATCAAAGGTTTTTTTTTTTTACTCTTTCTTTTTCTTTTTACGGTTGCACGACTCTAAACGTATCATCTAATTCCGGCAAAAGCTCATGTAGCAAGCTCTTAATCAATGACTCCCGGTTCAGTTGAACCAAGGCATTAGGTGATAAGGCACCCCTCGGATCAATCACTCAGCTAGCACGGAAGACTCACACCACAAGCACATATTCAGGCAACATCTTTTCTCTATTTTTTTCTTTTTTTTTTCATTTTTACCTCAACATTGGTACTCAGAGCCTTGGCAACCTTATTGTCTTTTTTTTTTCTAACACAATGACCAAAGACTTCGTTTCAAGAGATAATTCAGGCTACTCCACTCGTCACTAGTCACCATGTATTCTAAGGAGATGTAGCCTACCCCTGCTAAGCACGCTTCCTACTGGGAGATCTCTTTTTTTTTCTTTTTAAGTTTGAAAAATTTGGCACACTAAGCAAAGAATTTCATCTTTTCGCACTTACGAATGCAAACCTTAAGCGCATCATTGAATAAAGACATTCCCTGTTCAAGTTTCTAAGGCTTCTCTGAGGAGTACCTAACATGACTCACTCCTTAGTAAATATCACTTCCAAAATTAACACCACTCAATGTCACACGACACCCCCAAGCCTAAACAAAGCAACGTCCTCGGTGCGAAAGTGAATAAGTGAGATATACTCAAAAAAGATAGAGGGTATGTGTACTCACTCCGCTATAGCATCCGAATCGTTATCCTCATCGTCCTCATCCAACATCGAGGGTGGAGTTGGTTGCTTCGTGATTTTCGGTGCTTGAGCACTTCCCTGGAAAAGAGAAATAAATGGATTAGGGTAAGAATGAATAATTGACCGAGATTTTTTTTTTTTTTTTTTTTTGTGCAGCTGCGTGAGATTTCCGTGCAGCTGCACGAAGTTTCTGTGGATTTGAGGTCGTCATGGTGCAGCTGCGCGAGATTTCCGTGCAGCTGCACGAAGTTTCTGTGGCATTGTGTTCTCGCCGGTGCAGCTGCACGAAATTTTGATGCCACTGCACAAAGTTTTTGTGGTTCTGTGCTCCTGTCAGTGCAGCTGCACGAAATTTCCGTGCAGTAGCACAAAGTTTCTGTGGCTTCCCATCCGTCTGCGATGCAGCTGGCCGACTTTTCTGCTTTTCACCACTAAATATGACAATAGAAGACATTAAATTGAAATAGCAATCAAAATGAAAGTAATTAGACCTACGAAAAACGAAAAAAATAAGAAAGAACTTGGGTTGCCTCCCAAGAAGCGCTTGATTTTACGTCCTCGGCTTGACGTTCCCAAGTAATCATGCTTCGCTCATCAACAATGTTGATTGTCCTTGATCGACACTTCCTCCCAAATTGTGTTTCACTCTACTTGCATTTACTTTGAACCTACCTTGGTCATTCAACCTCTCCAATTCATGAGCTCCATACGGAAACACTTGAGTAATCTTGAACGGCCCTGACCAACGAGATTTCAATTTGCCAGGAAACAATTTTAAACGTGAGTTAAAAAGTAAAACGAGCTGGCCTGGTTTGAACTGTCGATCTTTGATGCGTTGGTCATGCCATTTCTTCGTTTTATCTTTATAGATCCTGGAATTCTCATATGCATCCAGCCGAAATTCTTCAAGTTCATCGAGTTGAAGTAATCGTTGTTTACCTGCAATTTTAAGATCAAGATTAAGCTTCTGGATTGCCCAAAACGCTTTGTGCTCTAGCTCAACGGGTAAGTGACAAGCTTTCCCGTAAACCAATTTGTACGGTGATGTCCCAATTGGTGTCTTGTAAGCTGTCCTATAAGCCCATAAAGCATCATCCAATTTGCGCGACCAATCCTTCCGATTTGGGCTAACCGTCTTTTCCAAGATTCTTTTGATTTCTCTGTTGGATACCTCAACTTGGCCACTCGTCTGAGGATGATAGGCCAATGCTACCTTGTGATTTACGCCATATTTCTTCATGAGGGCATTGAATTTGGCATTGCAGAAGTGTGAACCTCCGTCACTTATTATTGCACGCGGTATCCCGAATCGTGTGAATATCTGCTTTAGAAACTTCAAAACTCCACTAGCATCGTTAGTAGGCAAAGCAATAGCTTCTACCCATTTAGACACGTAATCCACAGCTACAAGAATATATCGGTTTCTAAATGATTCAACGAATGGTCCCATGAAATCAATCCCCCATACATCAAAAATTTCAACCTCTAAAATATTTTTCAAAGGCATTTCATCACGGCGAGATATATTACCAACACGTTGACAGCGATCACAATGAGCAACAAATTGTGTGCATCCTTAAATAGTGAAGGCCAGAAAAAAACCTGATTGAAGAACCTTCGCCGCGGTTTTGTGGCCACCGTGGTGCCCACCATAAGGCGACGCGTGGCACTGTTCCAATATCTTCTGCATTTCCTCCTCCGGTACACATCGTCGAAGGATTTGATCTGCACACTTTTTGAATAAAAGTGGTTCATCCCAAAAGTAATATCTAACATCATGTAAAAACCTTTTCCTTTGTTGGTATGACTGATCCGGTGGTAGAATATCAGCTACAATGTAGTTCACGTAATCAGCATACCATGGTGTAGCCACATTAACCCCAAACAGTTGTTCGTCAGGAAACGCATCATTTATAAGTGTTCCGTCTAGGATCCCGTTGTCGTTTTCCAGCCTTGATAAATGGTCTGCCACCTGATTGTCCACTCCTTTCCTGTCCACAATCTCAAGATCGAATTCTTGAAGCAATAACACCCATCGGATTAGTCGCGGTTTTGCATTAGCCTTTGAAATTAAATATCTTATTGCTGCATGGTCAGTGTGTACAATAACTTTCGATCCAATAAGATAAGATCTGAATTTATCAAAAGCATGAACTATGGCTAACATTTCTTTCTCCGTGGTTGTGTAATTTACCTGTGCACTATCCAAGGTTTTACTAGAATAATAAATTGCATGGAATACCTTATCTTTCTTCTGGCCAAGCACAGCTCCCACAGCAAAGTCACTTGCATCACACATTAGCTCAAAAGGCATTGACCAATCCGGTGCAACAATAATTGGTGCAGAAACTAACCTCTTTTTAAGCTCGATGAATGCCTCCATGCATTTGCCATCAAATACAAAGGCCGTATCCTTCTCCAACAGATTGCAAAGTGGTTTCATTATCTTAGAGAAATCCTTGATAAATCTTCTATAAAAACCTGCATGGCCAAGAAAACTACGCACTCCCTTCACAGATGAAGGTGGTGGTAAGCGTTCAATTGTTTCCACCTTAGCTTTGTCGACTTCAATTCCGCTTTCTGAAATTCGGTGGCCTAAAACAATTCCTTCACGAACCATAAAGTGACATTTCTCCCAATTGAGGACAAGATTAGTTTCTTGGCATCGAGTAAGCACCGCAGATAAATTATCAAGGCAATTCTCAAAAGATAATCCAAAAATAGAGAATTCGTCCATAAATACCTCAATACTTTGTTCGATCATATCAGAAAAAATTGCAGTCATGCAGGTGCATTACACAATCCGAAAGGCATCCGGCGGAAGGCGAACGTTCCATAAGGGCAGGTGAATGTTGTCCTTTCCTGGTCTTCCGGTGCGATTGCGATTTGATTGTAACCTGAATATCCATCAAGAAAACAATAAAAGCTTTTTCCAGCCAAACGATCAAGCATTTGATCAATAAAAGGTAAAGGAAAATGATCTTTGCAGGTGGCTGCATTTAGTTTCCGATAATCCATGCAAACTCTCCAACCGGTGACTGTTCGCATTGGGATGAGCTCGTTCTTTTCGTTTTCTACCACGGTCATGCCACCTTTCTTTGGAACGCACTGAATTGGACTCACCCACGAACTGTCTGAGATGGGGTATATGATTCCTGCATCTAACCACTTTATTATTTCTTTTCTTACCACCTCTTTCATATTCGGGTTGAGCCTCCTCTGTTGCTCGATCGAAGCTTTCTTGTTGTTTTCAAGCCTGATCTTGTGCCTGCATAGTGTAGGACTAATTCCCTTAATGTCTGCAATGCTCCATCCAAGAGCTGTTTTGTGTTCTCGAAGCACTCGCAATAGTTCCTCTTCCTATTTGTTAGATAATGCAGCCGAAATAATAACTGGAAGAGTATTAGCTGAACCTAAAAATGAATACCTCAGGTGCTCCGGTAGCGGTTTAAGTTCTAACTCTGGCGGCTCTTCTATTGATGGTTTTGCTGCAGAGATGGGGCGTTCCAATGGTTCAGCCCGTGGCACATGACGCATATATGCAGCCTGCTCTATCTCAGCTTCTTCACTCTTCGTTACAACATCTTCTGGTTCATCCTTTTGTGGCCATTCTTCGATTAGTGCAACCACGTATTTGTTAAACAATTCTCCATACAAGATTTCATCATTCACGTCCATGAAGCTGCATTCATCAATCTCGTTAGGATTACTCATGGCATTACATCTGTTAAAAGTTACCTCTTAATCATGGACACGCATGGTAAGTTCGCCCTTTTGTACATCAATCAAAGTTCGTCCCGTGGCTAAGAAAGGTCTTCCCAATATGATTGGAATTTCTCGATCTTCTTCATAATCTAAAATGACAAAGTCAGCTGGGAAAATAAATTTATCGACCTTTACCAGCACGTTTTCAATTACACCCTTTGGATAAGTGTAAGACCGATCAGCTAATTGCAAAGTTAAAGATGTCGATTTTACCTCCCCGATGTTCAACTTCTCAAAGATGGAAAATGGCATCAAATTGATGCTTGCACCTAAATCACAGAGGGCATAACATGAAAATTTAGTACCAATGCTACAGGGGATAGTGAACTTTCCTGGGTCCTTTAATTTCGGTGGTAGCTTCTTTTTCAAAATGGCACTACACTCCTCAGTAAGTGCAATTGTCTCATGCTCACCGATTCTTCTCTTCCTTGACAACACCTCCTTCATGAATTTTGCATATTTGGGCATTTGCTCCAAAGCTTCCGCAAATGGAATATTAATCTGCAATTGCTTAAAGACATCTAGAAACTTTCTGAATTGATGCTCGTCAGTAGATTTTTTAAGCCTTTGCGGAAAAGGAATTTTGGGTACAAATGGTGGTTTTGAGGTGTGTACCTTTGTGGTTGCGACATCATTTGATCCCTTATCATTTGTCTCGCCTCCTCCTTCGCTTGTTTTCTGTTTGTGGCGTTTCTCTCTAGCTTGTTCCTTCTCCACCTCCATCTTCTCGAAGGCTTCTTCGAAATCACGACCATTGCGAAGGGTGACGGCATTGCAATGCTCTCTTTTGGGATTTACCTCAGTGTTGCTTGGTAAAGTTCCATATGGTCTGCTGGTAATAGAACTTGCAATTTGCCCCATTTGCACTTCCAATTTTTTAATGGACGTAGCATGGTCCTTCAGGATCATCTCTTGACGCTTTTGAACCTCCTCTTGTTGTTTCCGAGTTTCCTCCTGACTGGCAAGCAACCGGGTTAGTAATTCATCAACATTAGGCCTATTCTCACCTGCAGGTGGCTGTTTCGTGGTCGTAAAACCAGGAGGCTGATTCATCCTCGGTTGACTTGGTTCTTGTGGCCCTGCATTGTTTCTCCATGAGAAGTTTGGGTGATTTCTCCATCCAGGATTGTAAGTGTTGGAAAACGGGTTGTTCCGTGGATTGGAGCCTACATAATTTACTTCTAGCGCTTCTACCTGGTCCTCGTCTGCCTGCACATCATAATATATGCTATTAGATATTGGTTTTGGAGTGCGGAGAGAAGCGACTTCCCTGGTGAGCTTCTCAAGCTGAGCGTTTATAGATGTCATTGTATCCATTTGATGCAGCCCGGCTACTCCTCTTGTCGATGTCTTTCGCTGACCGTTGTTGGCGATTTGTTCGAACAACTCCAAGGATTCCTCTGGTGTCTTGTTCATCAAAGTTCCTCCTGCAGCAGAATCCACTGTTGATTGAAGCTGATATGCCAAACCATCGTAGAAGCTTTGCACGAGCATCCACTTCGGGATCTCATGGTGTGGGCATAGACGTAATAGTTCTTTGAAGCGCTCCCAAGCTTCATACATCGATTCAGTTGAATGTTGACGGAAGGTTATGATCTCATTCCTGATCCTTACGGTTCGGCTCGATGGGAAGTATTTGGCCAAGAATAGCTTCGAAAGATCCTCCCATGATCGGACTGCGTCTTCCGGCAATGAATAAAGCCATGATCGAGCCTTGTCCCGTAAAGAAAACGGAAACAATCTCATTCGGACTGCCTCGGCTGACACTCCATTGCATCTAAACGTGTCACATAAATCCTCGAAGCGAGTGAGGTGCCAGTGAGGGTCTTCGTTTGTCAAGCCTCCAAAACTAGAGTTCTCAATCATGTGGAGTATGGACGGCTTGATCTCAAAATTCTGAGCCTGAATTGCTGGACGAAGAAATCTGGTGGGCTCATGGGGAGTAGGTTGAGCGAAGTCTCGCATCGTCCTTCTCGGAGCTGGAGGATCAACTTGTTGAATCTGGTTGTTATTTCCATTGTTCGGATTTATGTCTGCCATCGTGCTCCGTTGACTCCTTCCCAGTACTCGAAATGTCCTCTCAATCTCAGGATCGAACGCGAATAAATCCTCGCTGTACGAGCGGCGCATACACCTGAAAAAGAAAGAGAAAAAATTAAACTACTTGGTCAACACAAATTGCTTTCGTTGCAAGTAAAAGATTTTAAAATCTATCCCCGGCAACGGCGCCAAAAATTTGATCGCAGAATTCGCACACCGCAAGTATACGGATCGCAACAAGTAATATAGATATGAGTAGAGTTATCGTTCCCACGAGGATATCAATTAAAATCCTTTAGCATACACAATTGCAATTTTTATGTAGCCAAGCAAATACGAAAAATTGGGTTTTTAAATCTGAAAATTAAACTAGCAAGAAATAAATATCAAAAAGCAAAGAATCTGAATTCAATAGACGGAAAAGCCTAGGATCAAGTATCCCCTCCTTGTTTCGTTAAACCCCTTCACTCGTTTATCCCAAATTTATACTAATTCTGTTTACTAACCGGATTCTTATGTCCCTAAGTGCCTCTCCCGAGTTTAATTATTCTAAACCACCGTACACCTATATCCCTATAATGAATTACGAAGGCCAGAACACATTAAGATTCAATCCTTTATCGGTTACCTAGAAGTATATCTCCCGATACTACTTACTAGCTAATTCGCTCCCGCGATATTAACCAAGGCTATTTCGTTCCCGTTCTCTCCTAAAATTTCTCTCCCGAGTTTAAGTTAGGATAACAAATCAATACAATCTGGTGATCAGGCAAATTGCATGCATTAAGATCAAACGAAATAAATAAACATCAAAAGCACAAATTTGTTCTAAAACGAGTTCAGGAAATTCAACTACGCAATTCGGTTCAACATAATCCTAGCACAGAAAGTTTAGCCGGACATTGTTTTCGAAACACAATTCAAATAAAAGAAAAGCATCCTAAAACAATAAGCTAACTCCCTTCTTCTCCTTTCTCGAATCCTCTGGTCGAATCCTGTCTCTTCCGGTCGACTCTTCTAGTCTATGTCTATTCTTTAGGAACAAAGTCCTTTTATTGTCCTAAAAATAAAACCTAGAGAATCTCTGAAAATCTGGAATAAAATATTTTTTTCTCTTCAATTAGTCCTCCTCCCACGTGTCCTTCAAGTCTTTCCCTTTGTCTAGAATTTTTGTAGATATGCCGAAATCTTCTTGTTTCCATTTTTATCTGAAATAAACCAAAAATTTGGCAGTATCCCAATTCTCGAGAATAATATAAAATAACAAGAAATAATATAAAATAAGCGCAATATTTTACAAATCTAACAAATCCTAGGTATGAAATTGACATAAATAACTCTACTTTCATAGAGTTATCACACAGACGAGAAAAATGCGGAGAATTCAGAGAGTGAGCAACAGGGTCAGGGATATTTCCTGCCGCTGCCACTGGCGATGAGGAGTCAGAAATGCCTGAGCTAGAGCCAATCAAACATCAGCCACCTGCCGAGATCCTCATCTTCGGCTCAGAAGCTGAAGAGCAGCCTCAGCTCGACAACGATCCTCCGGAGCCTGTCGATGAAGATTGGCGTAAACAGTAGTAATAACACCGACATTGCGGAGGGCATCAGGCATAGCAATGGGCAGGGCGGGTGGTCGAAACTGAAGAAGAAACAGGAGAAGGCAATGCAGGATGGCTTGCTCTAGACGATGACGATCATATTAGGCTAGAAATGCAAGGTCCTGGAAGCCGAGGAGAGCGTGTTCTTTGACAACAAAGGGAATAGGATCACATCGTTCCGGCCTTGGGAATGGGAACCCGACTGAAAATCAGCCCTCTCCATGTCTCATTCTCATTCGCCGGATCATTGGTCTGGACTGTCTTGCAGCCTGAAGAATTCATTAGACTCATTACGTCGGTGCAGTGCGTGTAACACGAGACGATAAACGCGTAAAAGACAAATGTACTTCTAATGAAAGAAAACTAGGTTTATTCTTGAATAAAAAGTCTGAATGCCCTTAAAAAATATCTTGGGGACGTATATAAAGTTTCTGAACCCTAAACGAAATAAGAAACTAATAAAGAAATAAATTATAAAATACTATAAATAAATAAAAGGTTAAAATGGGCTGCAAACGGTGAAATTTGGCTCTGGACCACGTAGTCCATTGCACTAGATGCAATGGGTTCATTTCAGAACATCATTCTGGAAACATATTATAATAGCGATTTCAGGCCCAAAAGCAAAAGTTACGCTCATTTCGACCAACTTTTGCCGGCGAACACTCTTCGAACGATCCTTGGCAGCCCAAAACTCGTCCTCCATATGTTCCACATCAGTCTCCCCCACTTGAAAAGAACTCGACTCCGAGTGATCCGGATAACAAGAAGGTTCCGGAGGAAAATAGCACGACAAGTCCGCCACATTGAATGTGCAAGATATGCCCATCGGCTCCAGTTCAGACCGAGTAATTGTCAAGAGATTTCCCATCCTCTAATGGTCAGTTTTGTGCTTAAACCCCAAAGGTAGCAACGTTATTTTCCTCCCATATTTCGTAAACTGGTAAACATTCTTCCGTCCATCATGTATAATACCAAGATCAAACTGTCATGGCCCGCCAAACAATAATTGACAAGCGTCCATGTCCACCCCATCACACATAACCTCATCCTTATAATATTTTCCTATAGATAGCAGCACACGACACATTTCCTTCACCTTAATCTAAATAATGCTGCAAGGCTTAGGATGTTTTTCCACAGGTAATTTCAACGTGTTAACCAGGCTTCGAGATATAATATTTTCGCAACTGCCATTATCAATTATCATCTCGAAAATACGATTAGAAATAGTGCACCTGGTACGAAACAAGGCTGGGAATCATCTTGTTGGGGAGCCAGCAAAACCTTTCGGACGGCAAAAGTCTGCTGCACATCCTCGTCGCCCCCATCGAATCGCAAACTCCTTCTTCTTCTTCTTCTTCTTCTTCTTCTTCTTCTTCTTCTTCCTCCTCATTCTCACCTTCTTCATAATAAGTCATATTCACTTGTCGGCGCTTGGGGCAAATATTTGATTTATGCCCCGGTTCTCCGCCTCTATAACACTTATCTCCAGTCGGTTTCTCGTAAGGATTATATGACTGTTTATTCACCACCTCCTTCTCCTTCCCCTTTTCTATCATACATCTCTTCCCAGTATCAGACGTATTTCCCAGGCTTGGTCGAGGGTTTGGTCTGGGTGATTTAGTCACAGCCCTACGAGTCTCTTCTTTCCCGTAGTAGCTTCTAGCCACCATTGATTCTACACGAACTGCCATATTTCGTGCGTCGCCGAGGGTTAAGATGACTTAACAACCAATTTTATCAAGGATCGTCGGCCGTAACCCGTGAAGATATCTTGCCACCTGTTGTCCTTCGGTTTCCATCAAGTTATTGCGTGACGACAACCTCAAGAAATCTGCAGTATAATCGGCTATAGATTTTGCCCTTGTATCAGCGTCTGGTATTGATGCAATAAGAACCGGTTATAATCTCGAGGAAGAGACCTAGCCACCATCATCTTCTTCATCTTTGGCCAAAGTCGAACTCGTTGTGTCCCCAAACGCGTCGTTGAGCCTGAACCTGCTCCCACCATGATGACGCTCCGCTCTTTAATCGGTACGCGACCAATTTCACCTGTTTATCCTCAGAAATCTCCGAAAAATCGAAAAACCTCTTTACTTCTGCCACCCAATCCAGGAACTTTTCGATGCCCAAATTCCCGTTTGATGAATATCCAACTTCAAACAAAATTCGTCCTGCCGGTTTTGTCAATATCCTCTAGGGTTAGGGTTTTTTCTACCAGAGACCTGGTTGACCTCCTCATCTGACGAGTAATCCTCGTTAGACTTGTTATCCTGCTTGTTGTGTTGACGACCTTGAGCAATTCTCTCGGCATCATCTCCACCACCTCTGCCTCCCATGGCAGCGCGCTCCGCCTCCGATCGCCCACGCGTACCGTAAGCACCTGCACTGCTGTGGATAACTTTCTAATCTCTCTGAGCACGTCAACGAGATTAACATTCACACCGGTTTGGTCAGCCATCGTCACGTCGAGGGCAAAACCATCGCTCTAATACCTCCTAATACGGGACGATAAACGCGTAGAAGACAAACGTACTTCTAACGAAAGAAAACTGGATTTATTCTTGAATAAAAAGTTTGAATGCCCTTAAATAATGTCTTGGGTAGGGGTGAGCAGGTTCTGGGTGGGTAGGTTCCGGACGTGGAACCTGGAACCTACCCTATAATGGCCGATTCCTTAATTTTAGAACCTAGAACCTACCCAGTAGTTTAAAGAACCACCCAGGAACCAATCTACCGGTTCCGGTTCCAGTGCCTTCTATTAGAACTTTCAATTAGCATACCAAAGTAGCAGAGAATACAGAGATTCATCCCAATTATGTACCAATATGCCAAGTATCTACTAGCCAAACCAAAAGTCCTAAAAACATGCTAGATATCCACAAACCAAATCAATTGTCCCAAAATGAAGACCAACTCGACAAGTTCGCAAAACAAAAATGAGCTACGAACAATCCGGCAACTTTTCCAAAGCTCAATCCCGATCAACGTCTCCAAAGCTCAAAGCCTTCAAACATTCGTAATATCTGAATTAATTTCGGCAAAATCTGCATAAACAAGTCATGTAAACAAAACGTGAGCGAATGATATACAAAAACATCATGACTCAAATTGAAATAATTAAGATACCTTGTTCATATCTTTCGGCATTTTCCAGGTTCTCCTCTATATTAATAGGAGATAAAGGGGATCTTAGCCAATCTCGAACGCATATTAATACCTCAACAACTTTAGGAGTTAGTGAACTACGGTAGCAATCCAACACACGGCCCGACGTACTAAAAGCAGATTCAGAAGCAACCGTTAATACGGGGATAGCTAAAATATCCCTCGCAATGCAAGGCAAAATGGAATACTTTGTGGCATTACTTTTCCACCAACCTAAAACATCAAAATCAGCCTTACACTCTTCACATTTGTCTTCCAAGTATCGCTCCAATTCAGATTTACCTCCTACATTCAACTCTTCCTCCATGTATCTCATGTAGCCATCTTGAAGATTCTCATACATCTCACAACTATCATCCAAAGCAGAACCACTACTTGATCCAATATGCTCCACAACTTTATTGCAAGAAAGCACATCATTTTTAAGCATAACTGTGGCAGAAGAATGCTCATAATACTCAAATAACCGTTGTAAAACAAACTTCAGCCTTTCAACTATCAAGTTAATCACTTCCGAATCATTACGATACACTTTCTTGCAGCAAAACTTGACAAAATTCAACTTGTAGCGTGGATCCAATACAGCAGCAATTAAGACCATCATATTACAATTCTCCATACTGCCATAGTACTTGTCAAACTTTTCCCTCATCTTGCGTGACATAATTTGAAGTTGAACATCCCTTTCTATCTTTGCCCAATCATTCAGAGCAGTCAATATACTAACTACTTCTTCGAAATAGGAATTTGATGTCACATACAAAGAACCCGACAACCTCTTAGTAGCATCATAAAACTTCTTCAGAAATTTAATTATCACTTCCAAGTTCGACCAATCTTCACTATTTGGCAAATCACATTGGAGCTCAACACTCATTGACAAATCGTCTTCTTCTAATCTTTCAAATGCCTTCCTAAATTTCACAGCAGTCTCTAACATCAAGTAGGTTGAGTTCCATCTAGTTACCACATCAAGGCAAACTGAACCTTTATGTGGAATTCTTTCTTTCACGACACACTTTTGAAAATGATCAAATCTAGATGAAGAGCTCCGGATATAACGAATCATCTTCCGTACTCGACTTATAGATTCACAAACATCACTCAAGCCATCCTTCACAATTAAATTCAAGATACGTGCAGTGCATCTCATGTGAAAAAACTCACCGCCTAAGATCAAGGAGTTGCTTTCAATGAGCTTATCTTTCAAGTATTTCACTGCAACATCATTAGAGCTTGCATTGTCAACTGTCACAGTAGAAATACGATGTTGTATTCCCCAATCAATAATGCACTTCTCAACCATTCTGCCAATTTCCTTCCCTTTATGGCTAGACATAACCACAAAACTCAATATGCGTTTATGCAACTTCCATTCATTGTCAATAAAATGAACAGTAAGACATAAATAGTTCAAGTTCTGATTGGAAGTCCATGTATCAGTTGTAAGTGCCACTCGAGAATACAAGAGCCAATAAAAGTTTTGAGCACTATCTTCTCACTTATGAAAATCTTCATGCAATCTCTAGCAACAGTGAATCGAGAAACAGGCTTGAAAGCAGGCTGTAGAACATTAACAAACGCGCGAAAACCTTCATGCTCGACAAGTGAAAAAGGTTGTTCATCGACAATAATCATCCTAGCAAGCATATCTCTGCAACGTTCTTGATCAAACACCCAAGTAGATATAACATTACGACTTGTGCATCCTTCCGATTTGCTGCTAGTAAATATCTTTTGTCGCTTATCCATATTATGAGGAAACTTCCGACAACTATTAATATGCTTCCACATCGTTGAAGTGCCCCAATTAGGATTATACTTGTACACATTGTTACAGTAAATGCACTTCACATTCTCTGCCTTATGAGTCTTCTCATTCAGAATTTTCGCAAAATGATCCCAAACGTTAGACTTTATGTTTTGTTTGCCTGTTACCTTAGGAGCAGTAGGAAGATTGGCCGCTGTTGAAGCTAAAGTTCGCTTGACACTAGTTGTTTGAGCCTCATTGTTGTCAGAATCGGGATTCATCTTCTAATTCGAACAACCTAACAAATCAAACAATAGATCATTAAACAGATGATCCAGAGCACCAACGCCTCAAATTACATCAAAATCAAAATCCAAACCCCACATAATCACCCCCTGACCGGCTATGTTCAGAAAAAAAGAACTTTTAAGAAAGTATTCTCATCACCCACGGCTCAATCAACCTAACCCATCTCTAAAATCCTCCAAAAAATCATAACCCGGAAAGAATTGTAAATAAAAATTGACAAGGCAAGGTGGGAAAGAAGGGAAAAAGCATATTAGGAGCTGACTTACCGTAAGAAACCGTAACCCCTGGAACCATTTGATGAAGACATTGTGAAGAGGGGGGAGAGACTGGGAATAGAAAGGTTAGGAACCGGGACAATTGTTTGGGGTAGGGTAAAGTTTAATTTAGGTTATTGGGTTGGGTAAAATTTAGGGTAGGTTATTGGGTTGGGTAAAATTTAGGATAGGATATTGGGTTGGGTAATATTTAGGTTAGGTTCCAGGTTCTCCGAGTTGGTTCCGGGAGGAGAACCTGGAACCGTACTTGGTACCGCCGGTTTTGTAAAATTTAGAACATAGAACCTACCCGATCCATTCGAGAACCTGTACTGACACCGACCCTATGGTGCCGGTCCCCGACAGGTTCCCGGTTTTACCCGGAACCTTTGCTCGCCCCTAGTCTTGGGGACGTATATAAAGGTCCTGAACCCTAAACGAAATAAGAAACTAATAAAGAAATAAATTATAAAATACTGAAAATAAATAAAATGCTAAAATGGGCTGCAAACGGTGGATTTGGCCTTGGACCACTTAGTCCATCGCGTTAGACGCAATGGATTCATTTGAGAACCATCATTCCGGAAACATATTATAATAGCGATTTCAAGCCCAAATGTAAAGGTTGTGCTCATTTCGACTTTTACCGAATAACACCCTATCGCTTTGATAGTCTAAAACTCGTCATCTACATATTCCATATCAGCGTGTTATGCCGAAGAGAAATAACGATGTACAGAGTTTCGTAGACAGACTATATTTCAAGTTCAAGAGTAAAATCGCCATTTGATTACGACCGAGCGGGTATCGGCACGGTGGCCGGATAGCTCAACTTAGCCTGCAATCACAGTCTGAACAAATCATTAAGCGGATCAGTCGGCTTTTAACTTGAGCGAGACAAACAAGATCACGATATTTAGGATTGCTGGGTCAAAACAAAACATCATAAGGAAGTTTTTCAATCACCAGGCTCCAAGTCATTCTGATGATTTGAAATGTTCTAATTTTCACTTGATTTGAGTAAATGCAGATGAGAATCGTCTGACTTCACACGTATCAATATTTTGTGAGCAGCAAGAAATATACCATGAACAGGGAAGATCGTAATATGTAGATATAATTAATAATATTCTTAAAATGAAATACCAAATTTTTTTTAAGAAAGGAGATTTTGTGTAACAGAATAGCAGCACAACACAACGTAAGCCTCCAAGAACGACCATTAGAAACAGCGGCGCAATAACGTGAGGAGAGAGGCGAAGCCACCAAGAAACATCTCTCTCTCTCTCTCTCTAAGCCACCTTGCCCTCCTCCCCTAGCAAAACTCACGGTTGGGGGTTTCCATCCCACGATACCCCCACCTCCTTTCGATTATCCAGTTTGTGGCGCGATTTCTTGGGTACTTTTATCCGGGTTCTCTGTTTTTCGCCATTTCTGCCGTGTTGGGCGATGAAAGCTTGAATCTTGGCGCAATTTTTTGCTTGATCGAATCTGGGTTTCTTGGTTTTTGCGATTCGGGTCATGGTTTGATCGGTTTCTTGCTTAATTGAATCTGGGTGTTGTGTTTTCTTTGATGTTTGGCGGCGAAAGTTTTGAACTTCATGCGATTTCTCGGCGAGAGGTCGGTTCTTGATGTTGCGCCGTGTGATTTTGTAGCAGCACCCTCCCGATACCATAACCTGAGCGGACGTATATGGTCATTCTTGTGGAGGAAGATCGGCTTGTGAACATACCTCCTCCGGATCAGGGTGTTCTCAGGCTGCTCCTGGAATTGCCACTTGATCGTAAGGGGAAAGGTTCTTACTTCTGCATCCCACGCGATAGATGGGATAAGGAGTTCTATAAGCTGAAGGGAGGATAATTCGGGTGATTGGGATTGGTTTTTGGGATTCTTTTTCTTGGGGTGAGAGCGGGTTTCTTGTTGGTGAAGATTTTCTGGGGATGGATTCTTCGCAAAGTTCGGCTTTGTCCGCGAACGTTGCGGGCTTTGTTGAAGGATCTTCCCCGCGTCATGATGTAAAGTACCTGGATTATATTCCGGGTTATGTCAAGGAGCTGATTGCCGGGGGAACAGCCGGCGGTATTGCGAAAACTGCCGTCGCTCCGCTGGAACGGACTAAAATCCTGATGCAGGTATGTTTTTTGAGTTTCCAAAGAGTGAAGTTATGTTATGTTCCATGGAAAGAGCAAGGAGGAAAATTGGAATTTGACGAAGTTGTGTAGATAAGTTATGTGGCTATTGCGGATAGAATACCAAATGGAGAAGTAGTAAATGACATGTTTACACCATCCTATTGAGGTTTACTTAGTTTCTCTTGTTATTTCTCGTAGACAAGAACTAATGGATACCAATCTCTTGGCGTATGGAGATGCCTGCAGAGGATACTGCAGACAGAAGGTTTTCCTGGATTCTACAAGTAAGTTTTACTGTTTGCCATGCTCTCTTTGCTTGATTTTCATTTGGACTGCCGATGTGATTCTTTCGTGCTAATTATCATCTCAGGGGGAATGGAGCTAGCGTCCTTCGAATAGTACCATATGCTGCCCTTCACTTTATGACCTACGAGCGGTACCGATGGTGGATTTTGAACAATTATCAAGGCTTGGGTTCGGGGCCGTTAATTGATCTTATAGCGGGCTCCGCTGCCGGAGGAACTGCCGTGATGTGCACCTATCCGTTGGATTTGGCTCGCACGAAACTAGCCTACCAAGTAAGAACTTATCTCGATTTTCTTTAGAGACGGATTGCCATGCATGTTTTCACACCCTCTTTAAAATTAAGATTGGGAATTCGAGTCCTGAAGACAGTTTGTTATGTACTATAGGTGAAAAACACGATAAAAAATTCTGGGAGTGGCATGTCCGGTAGCTGCACGCTGCCAGCTTACAATGGTATAAGAGATGTGCTTACAAGTGTTTATAAGGAAGGGGGAATCCGGGGATTGTACCGAGGTGTTGGTACGCAAGCTCCTCCATTTTTTTAACATTGACGTGCCTTTGCACGATTGCGAGTCCTTGTCTGCTGAATTCTTGTGCTCCAAATGAATAATCAGGTCCGACTCTGACTGGAATACTACCGTATGCTGGCTTGAAGTTCTACGTATACGAGGAGCTTAAGAGTCATGTTCCCGAAGAGCATCAGAAATCTATTGTGATGCGCCTCTCTTGCGGTGCAATGGCTGGATTGTTCGGGCAGACTTTTACCTACCCCTTAGATGTTGTCAGAAGGCAGATGCAGGTACAGACGTTTGTCAAGTTCATTTTTCACTTGGTCGCAAGTTTCACGCTTGGTTGGATCATGTCAAACATCCAGGTCGAATCCCTGCAAGATTCAGCAGGTGGAATGTCCTCCGCAAGATACAAGAACACGTTGGACGGACTCACAAGCATAGTCCGCAACCAAGGATGGAGGCAGCTATTTG
Source organism: Melastoma candidum (assembly GCA_023653495.1). NCBI lineage: Eukaryota > Viridiplantae > Streptophyta > Magnoliopsida > Myrtales > Melastomataceae > Melastoma > Melastoma candidum. Next base: position 10,263,681 of record CM042882.1, on the reverse strand, counting down.
CCGGTCTGAGCATCAACTACATTAAGGCAAGCCCTCTTTTTTTTGGCTCTCGGTTTGAGCCAAATCCCCTCGCACTGGTCTTATCCTCCTCCTCGTCATTTCACCAGATCGTCCCTTCGGTGGCGATCGGCTTCACTGTCTACGACTCCATGAAGGTTTGTCTCGAGATCCCCCCTCGACAGAAAGCTCCATCCCTTGCATCTACATGATGCCTGCTGGCCCGACGTGACCCCTCTTTGGTAGCCGACTCGCCTCATCATCTCGGTCGAATAATACGATGCTCACAGGAGAACTTTTTGAACTTTGATTTCGACAGCGCCAGCATGGCGACTGAATCTCCATTATTAGATACCGGAACCATGAGTATTGAGATTCTCGAGGCTGTGAGATGTGGTGGTCCATGTAAGTAAATTATGATCATGAATCACACGGCCGTCGCGGTCGCTCTCGCCCGAGTCACGACCACCGACTTCTTTCCTATCACTGGGAAAAGCAAAAAGGCATGGCTTCCCCCCCGCCCCCCCTCCCCTGGCGGACCCGCCACTGTCGACGGTCCAAAATTCGACCTCCTTTTCGGTGGTAGGATCCTAATAATGGAGACAAAACCAAGGGCTAAGGGCAGAGGAGGGAAAGGCAGGTTGACAAAAAACTGTTCTTGCAGGAGTGACGTCACCTGACTCGATCGGACAGCCAGGTGGCGTCATGTGTCATTAAGAAGTGAAACCCTTTTGTTCCTACCTATGATGCTTCCGTGAATATATGAAATAACAATAGTGAAAAAATATTAAAAATAAAAAAATAAAGAAAGAAGAGCATCTCCAGGAATCTTGGGGTGCTTTAAGAAGAATGTGGGAAGCTGGAACGGAACACTCCCGAGAGTGATAAAAAGGAGCATCATCTGGTCTGTGTCAAAGTAGCACCCGGGGGGTGCTATGACATCATCGTACTATTACCACGACATGGCTGATGTAATGATAATAAACCAACGCTCCCCCACACATCATGAATTCTTTATACACAAAAAAGATTAGGGTTTATGGAGAAAGATTCCATATTATTTAAAACATCGTATTATACTTTAATCACTTTTCTTAATTGTTTGTTTTATTTTTTTTCAATATAAACCCCCCAGAGAACACCAAACGTTGATATCACATTAAGATTCATTTCCTCCTCTCCCACTTCCACATCCCCATTTCTTTCTACATTTTAAAAAAAAATATATATTTTAAGGATGCAAGGAATCCGACGCCACGACCACAACTCCCTCTCCAGCGACCCCTTCCAGCTTGGACTCTCCCCCACCAGCTCCCCGCCCTCCGCCTCCGCCTCAGCCGCCGCGGCCCCCTCCCCCTCCTCCCTCTCCATCGACGACAACGAGTCGACCGAGGAGCGCATCCAGCGCCTGATCGCCGAGCACCCGGTCGTCATCTTCTCGAGGCCCTCCTGCTGCATGTGCCACGTCATGAAGAACCTCCTCGTCAACATCGGGGTCCACCCCGCGGTGATTGAGCTCGAAGACCACGAGGTCTCGGCCCTTGGGGACAGCTCCCCTTCCGCTTTCATCGGGGGGTCCCTCATCGGCGGCCTCGACTCCCTAGTCGGTCTCCACCTCAGCGGCCGCCTCGTCCCGAGGCTGGTTGAGGTGGGAGCTCTCCATATCGCGGTATAAAGCCAGAGCAATAGCCGATCATGGGAGTCAGCTTAGGGTTAAATGATGGTGGTGGGCATGCCTTTATTAAAGAGTACGTGGTGGTGAACTCTGTATTTGTGCGTGCAGTGTGTTTAGTGCGTGGCAATGGACTCTTCTATTCTTCCTATGTGTGCCCTATTTTCAATGTAATATTGCTTAAAGAAATTGCCATGGAACTAATGATACTTGTATGATGCATCATCATGTGGTGAATTTTGCTTGAAATCAAAGGAAAGGCCAAGAATCCCTTTTCGTATTAAGGCATAATTGCTGTTATTAGGCAACCGAGGAGGTCCCCCCAATGTCAAAAACACACCAATGAATTATATTATTTCATAAATGCTGTTCGTGCCCACCACACTTCAATGCGTTTACTATTTATTGTGTATTAATAACTCCACTACAGCATGGCCGAAATTAAAAATATTTAGGATGTTTCGAATTGAGTCGAGATCGAACACGTGACTCAAATTGAACAAAAACCCATAATAAATTTATTTAAAAAAAATAATAATTTAATAATAAAAAGACATGAATGTTTTGAAACAATTATAAAACGAAATTACAAGTTTTCTTACTTTGGGAAAAAATGCAAGTGAGATGGAACGTGAGTGGTTGTGAATTAAGGTGATGTAATGTAAAGGAGAAGGTCCTATAAAGCCAAAGGAGGGGGTGGGGGTGGGCAACCCCTGTTTATTCAACTTTTTCGATCTTCGCTTTACACTTCACGCCTTCTTCCCATGAATTATGCTCAAACTTGTTCATATTGGCATTTGTGGGTCCCCCACCAAATAAAAGAAAAGGGGTCACTTTTGAAAAAAAATTCGTGATGACTGTGTTGTGTTGTGAAGTGAAGTGCCAGAAAGAGTGTTTATCTCTTTAATAATTAACTTTGACTGATGGCATCAACCACACAACTCTCAACTCCCATCACAAGAAAAAGCAAAAACTCAAAAAAGGCCACAACACAAAACCACAAGGAATCTCCCCTCACCCAATTGACATAATAGGCATTAATATTTTACGAAATAGTGTTACTAGTTTTAAAATCTTTCTATTTCATGAAATATTTTGACGACTAACTATTATATTATAGCAAAACTAGATACAAATAACTTATAAAAAAACAAACTAGATACAAATAGGGGGAAAAATCTGGTCTTTCTTGCCCATCATCTCCTCCTGTGAAGAAACAAGATTGGTTTTTTTTGGTCCATTTAGGACACAACCATTGACCCCCCTCCCCCCCCCCCCCCAAAAAAAAAAATCTAAGCATACTTGTTGTATTAGTCCAATTTCCTTTTTTTTTTCATTGAATTAAGGGAAATTGCTTGCAAAGGTTGTAGTTTCACATGATTATGATTGATTAGTCAGTTTTTATCACTTCACTTGTGTGTTAATCCTCATTTCTTCGGCAGAGAAGAGAAAGGTCGGGAAAGATGCAATGGACTTTCTTTTTCTTTCATCCCGGTGATTTAATTTCTCCCCCGAATCAGTCCCGGGAAATGAACTTCTTGAACTCCGCGTAGCAGAGTACCAAGATCGCGGCCCAGCCGGTACTCCTGAATACGTCTGAGGCAGCCCCGCGAGAAAAGGAAGCCTAGCCTTATGTCCTGTAGATCGTCTTCCAGCAGTTTAGTGTGCTACTGCACGTATGCGTGTCTAACCAAGGCTGCGTCATCATTTGCCTCCTAACTGTGTCGAGTTGATACGATGACAAACCCGCCGAGGTCGTGACCTCCTGCGCCACCAGCCACCGGTTCCACGAGGCTAGGTCGCGCTTCGACTTCGCACGACCATGAACTCTCTCATCGTGTCTTGCAAAGTAGAGGCCCCAATGCACGGCCATTCCCTGGAGGGATGCGGAGTGTCCCCTGTAGATCCCCCGGACGCTTTCCTTCCTGCAAATGGTGACCAGGAAATGGCAGATCCCTCGAAACTGACGGGACTTCTGTATGGTCAATGTCTGCAGCGAGGCGGGTGTGGGCTATATCGAGTGGGTATATAATGACAAGAGTGGTGCAGCCGGCAGCGGAACCAGAGACGACGTTGGAAGAAGGACCCGACTGGAAACCGGAATCACTGCCACGAAGTATATTTTTGTACAAATCCTGCAAAAGAGTACACAGAATTTGATGAGACCGGGAAAACACAAGTGCATGATCAGAAACACATAATTAAATCTAACATTCAATTCGACTGATCCACTATGCAAGACAAATACCATCATCCAAATCACGGTTACAAAATCAATGGAGATGGAGATATACAAAACAGAAGAAATGGCACGGATAAAACAGTCAACAATTGCAAGTCCTCGGCTAGGTGACCCTAACGAATACTACTCTGATACCATGTTGGACTTTATGGAAGGGTTACCATCACGTAAGGCTAGCAATCTTTATATGCATTTGGCCCACGCCTCTTTTAATCGGTGTGGATTATATCCAACATATCCAGCCGCACCATCCCTGTAGTTGACCTTGTCTGCCCACCAACCAGCGAAATTGGGCTGACAATGTCGACTAAAGTACAAGCATGACAAACAAATACGTTGGAGGGGGGGATTCGTGCAGACATTCGAAAGGACGCCTAGACTGCAGATGCGACCAAACCAACCGAGACCGCTCGCCCGGAAATTCAAGCAAGAATGCACGAAGAACTAAAGAACCCACAAGCACAGAACAATGGGGAGGGGGAAATTCCAAGATGAACTAAGATGCCACCCACCCACCCACCTTCAAGTGAAAAGATAGAGAGGGGCCAGGGAAAGGGTAATAAAGCAAGACGCTAAACAATACAATCTCAGGCATCCCATTGGGCCTTTGTGGGCCCGGGGGGGGGCAACTAGAGGGATCATGATGGCTTCTTTGACCCATCAATCGAATGTTCTTTTCCTTTTTACGGAGTCAGTTGAATTTTGGTCCGTGGCCCAATCCAAAATTATGGGCCTTGAGTAGGCCCAACTTTATTACACTGGAATCCGTGAGCTGTCTGTCTGTTTGTCTGTCCATAACGGATTATATTTTTTTATTGGACACCATCTCTACCACCATTAGTAATTACCTCCCTTTCTTATAATCATTTACACATACACGCTCAATCCCATTCCTTATTAATATTGATGATAATCTTAATTTCGTAATCCATCCCCACGTAACATGTCTCAATCTGTTTGGTTTTTTTTTGTAATAGCGCCACGGATGGAGGTCAGTCAATTCCCAAATAATTCTATTATTTTTTCTTTATCCTTCTCATTTTATATTTACTTTTTAATTTTTTTAAAATTTTTTAAAAAATAAAAGGAATAATTATTCCTTAGCTCTTAATAAAAAATGACCATTCCTTTTTCATTTTGTTTTCTCCATTTTTTTCTTTAACTAATACATTTTTTAATTGTTATATTTTTTTTTGCGAAAATGAAACGAAATTCAATAAATTCTAGAAGAAAAGAAAAAGATCATATAAAGATAAAACAAAATCGACAGAATGAATCACGTCAGACTAGCGACTCTCCCCGATTCTTCTGCCGCCCAACAACAATAAAAGAAAGTACTATTATTTTTAAAAAATATAATTAAAAATGAGCACCTTTCTTTTTTCAACAAACACATTAACTAAAATGTTCTTACTAAATATTGGACAGAGATAATTGGCAAATAGTAAGAGAGGGGAGGGGGAAAGTAGGTCACGGGGATAAAAAATATTTTTTAATACCAAACTGTTAAGATCCGTTTGAATAAATCTTACAGGACATCCGTCCGTAACAATGCTGACGATGACATCAAGTCCCCATTAAACCTATGTATTCCAAGGTACTTGTCGAATCTTGGCCGATGGGCCCAAGGAGGTGGAAAAACCTTTGAAGCAAGTTAAAAAAGAAAAAATTTCAAATATATTTAAATTTAAATACAATAACTTATTTTTACCTTGCTCAGTCACGGGGGAAAACCCCATTATACTTTGGTTTCAGCCTCTCATCTCACAGGTCTATGTCTGCAGAAGGAGGCGATGCTGTCTGTACTCCCACCGCCCCCTCTCGACTATCTACCCATGTTTAGTCAATTTGCATGACAAAAACCACCCTCTCTGATAACCCAAACAAACAAGCAAAAGGCAGAAAGAGCCCCCCTGACCATAATTTGACCCTCCCCCTTTGTCTTCTTCTCCACCCGACATTTCCCTTCCCTTCTCTTAGAATTTTCAAAAAAATCACTTCTTATCTATTGTCGTTGTATTTTTTTATGTTTCAAATCCCAGATCTGGCTCTTCTCCTTCCACTGTCCACATTATCATCATCAATTGTGGCCGTCGGAGCTGACTCCTCGATCCCTCATGTCAGAAATCCCACACCCCTCGCAGCTTCATTTATTATTGAAGTAAAGGAAGGCCAAGATCGTCAAATTAGGCGGCTCCCTGGCCGGGTTTCTGTCGTCTTCCGTCCTAGTCACGGAGGACGATGTCCTCTCCAATCTCACCTCCGCTTCCGGGGAGCACGCCGCCAGCGCTTCCTTGGCCAGGAACGACGATGCCGGACCCGGTTGTAACAACCCGGATATATATCTATATATATATTATATAAAAGGCGCTTGTAATTGTTGAGGTAGTGGTTTTTCTGTATCTGCCGATTCGTCCCTAGCCCTCGTTACCTTTTATGATGGTGTATCTGTATTTGTAAACTGTACGAGCCTATCCGAGTTCTTCTATCATGGTGGTATAACTGTATCCATGGTGGTTGTTCTCAACCCATCCTTCACATTCACCCGGTTTTTCTTTTTTCACCTCCATCCACCTATTCTCCCTTCATTCGAAAATACATTTCAACTATACGTATCACCCATTCTGCACCATCTCCATATCATCTTAGTATCATAGCGTAAGATTGCTTTAGAGTTCACGGTTGAATAATGAAAGAGATATCATACTAGTCCGTTGGTGAATGATGGGCATGTTAGTCGACTAGAGTAGTAGATTGAGGACATCCAGCGACAACTTCAAGAATTGAGGACCCATCAAGCTTCACCATTTCACAATCAAATAGATAGTGTAGATGCGGAGAATATATGGTGTGAGGAGGTTCGAAGAAAGTCGTCGCCAATATACAATCGATTGGAAAGAAGATATCCAATGATGACTACCCAAATTTCTGAATTCGAGGGAACTCTCAACCTAGAAGAGTTCATCAAATGGATTCATGCGGTCGCACATATATTCGACTATGAGAATGTACCCAAGAAGAATGGTTAAGTTGGCTGCATTGAAGTTGAAGAAGTGTCCCGGCCTCTAGTGGGAGAGAATATAACCAATATTGGCTTTATAAAAGTCGATTTCAGAATATTATTTAACGAATTTTAAAATTATTTTCCTCATTTTAGAAAATATTTTTCCGATTAACGCTATTTTGAAACAAAACTCCGATGATAAATGGATCTTACAATTTTACTGGGCCTAAATTGGGCCCATATCACCTTCGAACGAAGCCCAATCCTAATCAAACAGAACATACGGTGTGGACGACCACAGGGGTGAGGGGGTGAGGGTAAATCTGGACCTCTGTTCAGGCGATCATTGTGTTGGTCAAACAAGGAGGTTTGTACGAATTTACCGTTAGTTTTTTAAAAAATTTAAGAAAAACGGTTCGAGTTTCGTAAATTATCAGAATACAGTCGAAGGGGCGTATTTCCAAATAACAAAGAGGGCGGGTAACCCGCCCCTCTAACACTTAAAAAAACGAAGAGTGACTCGGGGGCGGGTTTAATTTTAAAAACTCGCCCTTTTAACTGTGTTGGTCAAAGTAATTTCTTAATTTGCGAAAGGTTTGGATAAAACTTTTTTAATTTTTTTTTTAAAAATTATTCAAAGTTAGTTGCTATTAGAAATCGAACACGAACCTTTATTCGGGAAAGAGGGGAGGAAAACAGTCGGGTCGATTCCTCCTCGTCTCTATCATGTCCTCCGATTGATCGGTCCTACCGCTGGCTTTGATTCCGCTGTCGCTTTGGTTATGGCATGGAGGCAGTTGATCACTGAGGCGAGCTTCTCCTCATTAATCTCTCCATTCGATCGCTTGATTAGTGGGGGAGATTGGATTATTTTCTTTGTTAGTTGTGCGGCTATGCGGAAATTTAGCTGGCTCAAGGTTATGACGACATCACCCGATTACATTGGAAGCTGTTGGTTTTTTCTGCAAGCCAGGGTTCGTGGATGAGTTAAATGTATAGGTTTAGGGAAGATTATTCGTTATCGGAGGAGGGCATTGTAGCATTCACGAGCTTATGGAATTTCAAAGAATTTATGGTGTGGTTACAGAATCTGATCGCATCCCTCGAGGTCTGAGATTCTTCGGTTTGTTAATCCGGTCGAACTAGTGGATGTGGTGTAACCTTTCAATGATAACATGGTTGTGTTGTTTGCACAAATGGATACTGTCCGCTTTCAACAAGTCTAGAGTTTCTAATCTGTGAGCAACGCAGTCTGCTTTCCAACGTGAAGCAATTAACTTAAATTCGCGTCTTGTTCTCTGAACAGTCTTTGGTACGAAGATCTGATTATGGGCATGCTGTCTTAAGACCAGGTTGTTATGTTGCCCAATCCAGAGTCATTGGAGGTATGTCTTTTGTTTCTTATTTGAGAGTTCTATGGGACTGCTTCCAGAACTGCTTGGTGATTCGTGGGTCTGATTTGCTGCATGTTGATTTATTGGGTTTCAGCAAACTCGACGATTAAAATGCCAGGGAGATTGCGGTCAAGTTATGTAGGTAATTTGCTGCGTCGAGTACTGGATGCTGACGAAGCTGGTGAGGTCACTCACCTGAAGGAACTTTACCATGGGAATGATCCCGAGGCGGTGATAAGATTATTTGAAAGTCAGCCATCCTTGCACTCAAATGCTTCTGCACTGGCCGAGTATGTTAAAGCATTGGTTAAAGTTGACAGGCTTAATGGAACTGAACTATTGAAGACTTTGCAGAGTGGTAAATCTCGGAACAAAATTGCAGTTGTCTGTTGCCTGTCCTTTTGTTAGTGTTGAATTCTTTAATAAGATTGAGTTTATCTGAGGAATGGATACCTTGATTGGACCATCCAATTGATTTCTTGATTCTTTACAGGGCTTTCCAAATCAACCAAGGAGGAAGAAGGCATTGGTGTGATTGCACTTTTAAGAATGTTGGAAGACATACAAAAGATGGTGTTCTGGGGACTTCAAGTGCTCCTATCCATATGGTGACTGCAGACGGTGGAAATTTTAAAGAGCAGCTGTGGCGTACAATACGGACCATCGCGCTGGCATTTATCCTCGTCTCTGGTGTTGGAGCGCTGATTGAGGACAGAGGCATTGGCAAAGGTGAGACATTGACCTGGAACTATCCAATTTATTTTATTGCTTTTCAAAATGTTGGTTAACTCGAGGATTGATTTCCTGTCTTTGTATATCTTTTACTGTCAGGACTTGGTCTTCATGAGGAGGTGCAACCTACCATTGAGTCTAGCACAAAGTTTAGTGATGTAAAGGGTGTTGATGAGGCAAAGGCTGAACTAGAAGAAATCGTGCACTATCTGCGAGATCCAAAGGTGCGTGCTTGAAAAACAGAGATATTATTCACAGAGACACTGTTTCATGTAAGCTGGTCTTGGCTAATCCATTCCTGTTATTTAGATGTTCCCGCTTCATATGCATTCTTCTTTCCATGTTGATTCATACTTTAGTACTCAACATGCGTTAGTAATCAACTGCAGCGTTTCACAAGATTGGGAGGCAAGCTACCGAAAGGTGTTTTGCTGGTCGGACCTCCTGGTACGGGCAAGACTATGTTAGCAAGAGCTACTATAGCTGGAGAATCGGGAGTTCCGTTTTTCTCATGCAGTGGCAGTGAGTTTGAAGAGATGTTTGTTGGTGTTGGGGCGAGGAGGGTAAGGGACCTCTTTTCAGCTGCAAAGAAGAGGTCACCTTGTATTATATTTATAGATGAAATTGATGCTATCGGGGGAAGCCGTAATCCCAAGGACCAGCAGTACATGAAAATGACGCTAAATCAGCTCCTGGTTGAGCTTGATGGCTTCAAACAAAATGAAGGGATCATTGTAATCGCCGCAACAAACTTTCCTGAATCTTTGGACAAGGCATTGGTGAGACCAGGACGTTTTGACCGACACATTGTCGTCCCCAACCCTGACGTTGAAGGAAGGAGACAGATTTTGGAATCCCATATGTCAAAGGTAATATTGAGTAAACTATTTTATCCTCTTCCTTTTGTACTGCACTACCCATTCAAATTTCTTTATGCATGATGGCATCTACTTATTCACTGGCCCGGCTCTTGACTTTGTTCTATAATGCAGTCTTGGGAACATAATGTCGACGAATATCATGTGGGGGAAACATACACATTGATTAGTTTCAAAATTGAAGTAAAACGACATGGTCTAATGTTTTCGATTACATTTCTGCAGGTTCTGCAGGCCAATGACGTTGATCTCATGATTGTTGCCAGAGTTACACCTGGATTTTCAGGGGCCGATCATGCAAACTTGGTAAACATTGCTGCCCTAAAGGCTGCAATTGATGGTGCTAAAGCCTTCAGCATGTCAGACCTGGAGTATGCGAAAGACAAGATCGTGATGGACAGTGAAAGGAAATCAGCGGTCATTTCCGACGAATCCCGTAAAACCACAACCTTTCATGAGGCCAGTCACGCCGTCGTAGCTGTTTATACTAATGGGGCTCTACCTGTTCATAAAGCAACGATAGTGCCCCGTGGGATGGCTCTGGGCATGGTTGCACATCTACCTGACAAGGATCAGATGAGCACATCCCGGAAGCAGATGCTGGCACAGCTTGACGTGTGTATGGGTGGGCGTGTTGCCGAGGAGATCATCTTCGGAGATAACGAGGTTACGTCTGGTGCATCCTCGGATCTCAAGCAGGCAACAGAACTTGCAAGAGCAATGGTCACCAAATACGGGATGAGCAGTGAGGTCGGGCTTGTCACGCATAATTACAGCGACACCGCGAAGAGCATGAGCACAGAGACCAGACTTATCATAGAAAAGGAAGTGCAGAAACTTATTGACCGGGCTTATAACAACGCAAAGAAAATTCTCACTGATCACAGCTGGGAACATTACGCTCTGGCGAATGCTTTGCTCCAGCACGAGATACTTTCGGGCAGCCAGATCAAAACTTTGCTTGAAGGAGTCAAGTCTCAGAACCAGCAGCAACAACCACCCATAATCCCGCTGCCGAGCAGTTCAACTCCGGTGCCCCTTTCAATACCTAGTCCGGTGGCTTCCACTGCCGCCATGGCCCCCACAGCCGCTGCAACAGCAAAGTCAAAGGGCTCGGCTCCAGTGGGATAACAGCCATGGCAATGAGACCTAGATGTCTATATTGGGGCATCACGTATTCGTCCGACCGGGGCGTAGAGTGGACAAAAATTCCCAAACTCATCTGGATCCTCGTAGCAACCTAATCCTGACATTATATAACCCCGGGGCACCCCTACTGGCATGTAGTTCCTGCCACCTTGCCCCTGATGACATGCCGTGAGTAAAGGCAAGGCTTCTGAAAGGTCTTGATACCGACATGGGGATGTGATTCGGAGTGCGGATGCTGGAGACAACGTCCTTTGCATATAGTGGCTGTCCCTTAGGATGCCCCTCCCGCTCTGCTCTTAAAAGAAGTTTTATCTTGAAAGATAGAGAAAAGGTGGTAAACTCCGAATCAAACATTGCCAGTAAAAATAGGCGATGAGAAATGTTTACTTGGTGGTTTATTTTTCGGTTGCTTTCAGAAGATGGTATGGTCTACTAAGTATCTAATTCCCTGAGGCTTGTCGCTTTGATTTCCTTCCTTTCAAAAGCAACAGGTTAATAAACATTTTTCATGAGAAAAGCCGGTCTCTTAAAAATTTCATTCAATCTTCTTAAAATTAATTTCATTATTGTTTTTTTTCCCAGCTGGTTAATTTCACTTTTTTTTTTTATTCTTTGAAGGAAAAAGAAGAGTAGTCTGGGATGCTCCTCAATTCTTCTCCTGGTGCGTAGGGGGGATTGCTGGAGTCGCTTTTGCTTCTTGCCTGCCATGTTGTTGATTCTGATACTTTCAACTTTTCTGCAGCGAAAGCAACGGTTCATTGCAGTATGGTAACAACCGGAGTGAAGCTGATTACTTACTAAGTCTGTAGTTCATCACTTCCTTGAGCAGAAACGAGTTAAAGTGCCATTGTTGGACATAGCAAAGGTACCCCCAACCCTGGTTTTGGGCTTATGTCACGATAAACAAATGATGAAAGTCTTCTTGTTCTTTTTCAAATTAAATGCACATGACTTTTTTATGAACTCATTTATCACGGTTTTTTTTTTTATCAGGTCTAATGTTGTTTCTCTTGTACGCTTCAAAGTATAACAACATTTCCACCATCGTAAATATTTTCTGTCTTGTTTAAACTTATACAAAAGATCAAGAAGGATGGCTTTATTGATGTGAAGAATAGCAAGGAAAAAATGAACTAATAAAATTAACAGGAAAAAAAGGTAAGTGTTATTTTTGTATGATTAAAGTAGCGATTTACTCGCTACTTGAAAATAATAATTTTATGTGATGTAATAAAAGCACGGAGAATCTAAATATTTTTTTTTTGGAGTAACCCTAAATAAGTACAATCCTCTATTTCATCAAGGCAACGCCTCCTCCTATGGCTTCCAGAATATGATAAGGAGGCATTGAGAGATATTAATGTGATATTTAGTTATTTTCCAGCAACGGAACACCCTTTTTTTGTGGTGTAAAACTTTATTTAAGTAAATTATAAATTAATTACTAATATATTATACTTACATTTTAAGTGAAAAATGGGGAGAATATGTTTTTATCTCATTCCTAAGCAAAAGCAAAACGCTATTCCCCCGGTCGAATCCCGCCCCCCCCCCCCCCCCCCCCCCCCCGGGAATTTCATCCCATTGGCGGAATCTCTTTTCTAACATCGTCGGAAACCCAGAAATCTGAGCGGTCCTTTTTCGTTCCTTAAAGTCCCGGAATTTGTCAAGAGTGTAATAAAGCTTAAATTGATTGTTGGATTATGGGGGAGAAGCCGCAGCCGGTGAAGGTGTTGTACTGCGGGGTTTGCTCGTTGCCTCCCGAGTACTGCGAATTCGGACCCGATTTCGAGAAATGCAAGCCCTGGCTCGTCATCAACGCCCCCCAGTTGTATCCCGATCTCCTCAAAGGTCCATCCTTTTTACCCCGATTCTCGTTACACCCACCGTTTGTTTCTTTCGATTGGATTCTCACGAGGTTTGCGCTAAAGAGCTCGTCCGGGGGATGCAGTTTTTCTATGTGGGTGCTGGGAAAGATGAGTTCTTTTTAGGTCTGGGGACAACCCAGATTTTGGTTTGGAGTATTTTGTTTGTTTGAACAGAAGGCGGCTTGTGATGTAAAGGCCGCTGATCTCTGTTCTGGTTTTACAGAGGCTAATGATAAAGATGTCGAGAAGGTCGGGGAACGGCTTCAGTCGGCTGGGATCACTTCGGCAGGTGGAGCTGAAGGTGGAGCAACTTCTACCGCCCCTGCAGGTTTGATTTTGTTATTATCTTTTTGGGTGCATCACGTTGTAGATGGGCTGAAGTGCGTAACAGATTAAATGTCTTACCCATTATTAGATTAATTAACAGTAAGATTGTGTGTGATTGTCAATAGGGGGATTTCGGAAAACTGTATTTTTGTTTTGATCCTGTTGGGTTTTCAGGGGATTATCCACCAGCTGTTCAAGAAGAGGTGAAACGTCTGCCCGGTGGTAAAGTGAAGAAGAAGGTAAGGAACCAGTTATGTTTCTTTCTACAATCATCTAGCTTGTTATATTTGTTCTTCTTTTATCACATATTAGAGCAACTGAAAGCTGTATTCAGCTTCCTTATTCTGTGAACATTAATCTGGGATAATTATGTCCTTTGATCCACTCATTTTTGTCTGGAATGATCTTGTTGCTGCTGACTCATTCGCACCTTCCTAGATAGCTCATCATCATCCGTGGGTGATTGATCATTTCGTGCGGCTACTGCTTGAGTCTACCCCATTTTTATTGTTTGCTGTAAGATTTTCGTATGTCTGGTGAGTCTCATAAATAATAATTTTTAACAGAGTTAGTCTAGTTAGTTCTGAATTTGTGGTGGCTCCCAAAGGGAGTGGCTCAAGGGAAAAGGTGCATAGAATGGCAGGGCAAAGAGAGCTTTTGCACATTTTCATTAATTCATGAAGAGAAGATCTGTAGAGTATAGACCATGGACCCACAGATGTATATGCCAGATTTTCGCCTCATAGGGTTCCACTCGTCGGTGCATAATGAGAATAATGGGTAGCACAAGGCAGTTTTTATGGTCAAGGCCCACATAATTGGATATATTCAATATGACTGCTTTAAAGATGCTCTTTGAAATGATGTTGAATCTTATTCTGGCATTAGATCTTGCAATTCGCATGTGCTTTTAACAATAAGTTAGCAATTTCTATGAAGTGATCATATGAAATCTGAACAAGGACTCGCTGCATGATATGTGGCCTTGAGTAATGTGCGTTTAACTGGGGCAACCAGGGACTAAACTAAACCCATCTGATGTTTTAACACAATCTGTTTGTGTGATCTGGTAATTGTTCTATTGTGTGGTAAATCTTTCTCATCGGGAATTTGGTTTTATATGTAATTTCAATGTATAAAGTTTAGGCTTCCCATTTCTGGATCCGATGTTTTTTTTTTGGTAAATAAAGGTTTCATTAGATCAACTTAGTATAACTATTCTCCATGAGAGTTCTGGGGCATTTCCAAATATGAAATGTCTGCATGTGAAAGGTCAATAATATGATCTGGTGGATACCCAAAAGTGGCCGCTAGCTTGTCAACCACTTTGTTCCCTTCCTGCCTCACGTGCTTGATGGACGAGCTTCGGAAGCTACTCAATAGCAACCTGCATTTGTCAATTGTTGGACAAATTAGATTAATGCAAGTCGATTTCCCTGTGGTATACTTGACTACCAACTCCGAGTCTATCTGCACTGGACTGCTATTTCCTGTAGATGTAGGTTTTTGCAAGAAGTAGTCCTTCATATGGAGCTATAGTACAAGCTACTTTCTTGCAGAAACCACTTATTCAGTTCCCAAGCTTGTCCCGGATCACTCCCACTAGTCCGTTCTTGGTTAGGGTGTTTTCTACAGTGATTACAAGGCACTCGCCTAGGCGTGCCTAGGCGCTCGGGCGAGGCGAGGCGAGGCCTCCTCGCCTATTTTGGCCTAGGGCGGGCGACAAGGACTAAGCGCTGCCTAGGCGAGCGCCTCGTCCAAGGCGCCTAGGCGCTTAAAAGGCACCCCTCCCCCCAACCCACGTCAGCCCCTTATTTGAAGCAGAAAAGACAAAAAGAAACACCGTTCCACTTCAATCCCAGTTTCGCTACTAAGATCGCAGCCCACCGAACCCGACTCTCTCCCTCTCCCTCTGCCTCTGTGATTACCGGCGGCGGAGGAGGCGATTAGGAAAGTCAGTCTCCTCCCTATCTCCATCCTTTTATATGGGTTTGTGTTGTTTTGTTTTGGTTTTCTGGGATTCAGATTTGGGGACCTTCTCCTGTTGGGACGGGGAGTGTTTGATTCGATTGATTCGGTGGGATGTCATGGTATAAGAGAGGTTAGCCGACGACTGATTGTTTTCTATGTTTTTGTGTTTTTTTTTTCCCATTTCTTGGTGGATTTGTCTTGTTCCCGGAAGGGTAAGACCTGTTTTCCTGTGTAAGTGGTGACTCCGAGCTTTTTTGTTGGTCCATTGGGCATCGCTTTTGGCTTTGCCTGTTTTTTTCCAGTAGATTTCATCCGGGCGTTGTTTGTTTTTGTGTTTTATGCTGGACCTAACCACAAAGGTGATATCTTTTTCGTTTTTCTTTTTTTTGGGGTGGGGGGGGGGGGGGGGGGGGAGGGTAGAAGAGCTGTGTTTTGGTTGGGGAAGGACGTGACCCAACTATGGACGCCTAACGCCTCGCCTAGCACCTAGCGCCTCGGGCGATGAGAGGCCTTCTCGCCTTGGTGGCGCCTTTGCGCCTTGTAATCACTGGTTTCCTATGGCCACATCTGTGTTAAGGGTGTAGGGGACTCCACGGAAGGTCTCCAGACTAGTGTTCGGCTTTTTCCTCCTGTGCATGGAACCGGCTTCTCTGTGACGTGCAAGGCTTGCATTTCTGATGCCGCTGCTAGTATTGTTTATTCCCGGATCTTTTGTGGGTTCTCTTTATAAAAAAACGTACTTATTCCTTCTTAGCTGGAGGTTCCAAATGATGGTTGTAAAGAGGATGTTCCATTGTATTCCTCTATTTTTTTGTTTTCTGGCTGCATCTGAGGCTAAATTGTTGTTTAGCTATTCAGGAGCTGGTAAGTAAAAGGTTCCCTACATCTGCTGTGGAATAGGGAAAATTCCTCATACAACTTGTGCTGATAGAATAGGAGTTGGACACTCTCGTTATCGATCTCGCATAAGGGGCAACATCTCTCCTAGGAGATATTTCTGGTTTGGAGGAGGTCCTTGGTTGGTAGTTGGTCCCACCATGCTAGTCATATGAAGGTTTGGTGTTTACGTAAGATAGGTGGTTTCCGTACGCACCTTAGGTTAGGTTGACTTTGGGTTCCTTGATGGGTGATCTGGTTGGCATGTGCCAGGGTATTAGCTAAACGTGTGGAGAAATCGCCTGTGCTGCTTGGTTTCCAAAATAGACCATCTTCCTTGTTGGATTCTAGCGTTGGGTGGACACTTGTATGTCAAGCCACAGTTGATTTGGAAAGTATATGGTGATACCCTCTCTTCCATGTTCCTCCCTCCTTATAGTGGTGCACTAGTTTCTGTCCCTCTCCTTTACTGAATGGCCCAGTGATATGTTGTCTGAGTTTTCATTGCCTGTCCAGTGTCTTCCCAAAATCTTGTCTGTTTAACATTGGAAACGATTGTCCTGATTCCTTGGTCGGAGATTCATTTCCCCGTCGAAACTCCCTTGAATATGCATGATCCTTGTTTACTCTGGTCTAAATTCAGTCCACATCTTTTTTGTGATTGTTTGACTCCATTGGGTTGTTATTTCGTTGTGCATCCTCCAATTTAGGTTAGCTAGCAATGCCATGTTCCTTTCCCCCTAGTCCACCCTCATCCATGCTCGTGTTGACCCTCTCCCAAATAATAAGGTGTAGTAATTATTTTCAGGAGAAGCAAGAAGTTATAATTGAAAAGGTTGTTCGCAACAAGCGCAAGTGCATTACAACGGTGAAAGGGCTTGAGCTATTTGGTAAGTAGTAATCAGTGAGGAAAATCTAATTTTTTCTTTATAGACTTAGCAATTTAATTGCTAACAAATTTTGAATTCTGTTTCAAAAGGAATCAAGCTGAGTGATGCTTCGAAGAAACTTGGGAAGAAATTTGCAACTGGGGCATCTGTCGTTAAGGTGAATTAATCTTAATTTATTGTTTTCAATTCCATAGGCACATGCCTGACTTCTTTTTGTCCTCAGGGACCGACTGAGAAGGAGCAAATCGATGTTCAAGGAGATATTTCTCTTGACATAGTGGAGTTTATAACGGATACCTGGCCCAGTGTACGTCCTCATCTCCCTTTAAACTAACGTTTGTCGGAGTTCATTTTTGGGTACATTTCTTTGGTAAATCAGTATAACTATATTTCTTTCTGGTTACTTAGTGGAATATGAGCTAATGCTAGATGCTTTATCACAAGGTTAATAATAGGGGAAACATTTTAATCTCTTTTTGGACTGCAATGGTAGCATGAGAACCATAGAGCCGATGATGCAGAGAATTAAAAAGGCTTTAGTTTATTATGTTGTTACCTAGTCGATATCTTCTATGCTCCAAAACTATGAAAGAGTTTACCTGAATTTGGTGCTCATGCGTATGGGCACATAGTAAAATATTTCCCAGAGAGACCTAGCGCTAGCAACTAACACTGTATCTGTATCTCGGTGTGGTAGATTTTTCCCGTATTTCCAGGCCCACCATTCGTTCAATTCCAACTACTTGCCATGTTTTTGTACATGGCACATTTTTTTCTGTACAACTGATAATTTCTGGTCGTGTGAAATTTCAGGTGCCGGAAGCTGCCATTTACTTCATCGAGGAAGGTAAAAAGCTACCAGCTGTTTAAGTCTCATACAGACATGTCTCCTTCATCTGCCAAAATTCTCTCCTTTTACTGAACAAAAGGAATACGGAGATTTTGGGATTCTCTCCAAAAGAAACATTGAATCTGTTCAGAATTGCTCCCAATCATTTTCCCCTTCTTTTTCTCCTTTTTAAGTAGTTTTGAAGTGTTAGGGAGTGTCGTTCTAGCTTTCAGTACCAGTCGAGTCTTTTGCCTGTTTAAGTCTATCCCTGTTTTCTAAGGCACGAAGCAACAACCATCGGCTTGTTATATGCTGGCATATTAGTCGGAAGGTGACGAAAGACTTACTATACGAACATGGCCAACATTGAATATGTGAAGGAAGATATCCCTCCGACACATAATATGCAAAACTGTGTTCGGTCAAGAGGCATTGAGGGGAAGCGGCTAACGTTACGTGCACGTAACCGTTACGTGCTTTACTAATTACTAAAAATTTTTTTAGTAATATTACTAAAAATCGACATTTTTTAGTAAAAGTTTTAGTAAATTACTAAAAAAAATTAGTAATTGGTTACTAACTTTTCACTGTTTGAAGATTAGTAAAGTTATTAAATGACATTACTAAATTTTTTAGTAATCGATTACTAAAAAGTGGTGGTCAGTTTCGTAACCGATTACTAAGAAAACGGTGACTTTACAGTTTATTTTAGTAATCGTTACTAAAAATTCACTGTAGAACTTTAGTAATCGATTACTAAACTTTTCGTTTTTCTTAGTACACGCTTACTAAAAAATTTAGTAATTGGTTTTAGTAACTTTCTGAATCGTCAAACAGTGAAAAATTAGTAACGTTTACTAATTTTTTTTGGCAAATTTAGTAATGATTTACTAATTTTGTAACCGAAATTAGTAAATTACTGTTTGACATAGTAAAGTCGTTAGTAAATTACTAAAATTTTGTATTACTTTTCGTAATCAGTTACTAAATTTTGAAAAAAATTTAGTAAACAATTACAATTGTTTACTAAATTTTTTTCAAAATTTAGTAACTGATTACGAAAAGTAATACAAAATTTTAGTAATTTACTAACGACTTTACTATGTCAAACAGTAATTTACTAATTTCGGTTACAAAATTAGTAAATCATTACTAATTTCGGTTACAAAATTAGTAAATCATTACTAAATTTCCCAAAAAAATTTAGTAAACGTTACTAATTTGTTTGACGATTAGGAAAGTTACTAAAACCAATTACTAAAATTTTTAGTAACCGTGTACTAAAAAAAACGAAAAGTTTAGTAATCGATTACTAAACTTCTACAGTGAAATTTTAGTAACGATTACTAAAATAAACTGTAAAATCACCGTTTTTTTAGTAATCGATTACTAAACTGACCACCACTTTTTGGTAATCGATTACTAAAAAGTTTAGTAATGTGTTTTAGTAACTTTACTAATCTTCAAACAGTGAAAAGTTAGTAACCAATTACTAATTTTTTTTAGTAATTTACTAAAAATTTTACTAAAAAATGTCGATTTTTAGTAATATTACTAAAAATTTTAGTAAAGCACGTAACGGTTACGTGCACGTAACGTTAGCCGCTTCCGGCATTGAGGAGATCACGCCTTTACAATTCCCTCCCAGATCCCCACGACCACAAACAATCTTACTGTGTTTTTTTTTTCTCTTCTTTTCTTTCCATGTATTGTCTGTTTATTCTTACACTCCCTCCTCTCATTGGATTGAGAGCGTGTTATATAACATAAAGGAAAGAACCTAAGACGGGACCCAGACTACCTTTTGACATTGAGGGCAGAGGTCTGCATGCGCAGGTGCAGTTACGCGGCCAGTTCTTCTTTAGAGACAGTGCTGAGCCCCCGCTTCGACTGAGCCAGCAACTGTCAAAGAGCATAGTTCTTCTCCAGAGTCCCCTCTAACCCAAAAGAGAAAATGAAAAAATCGAGTGTCCGGCAACTCCAGCTCTTCGAGCCACAGTGATACCTGACGTTTGCGACTGTAACATGTATAATGACACAGCAGGGGGAAGCCGACAAAGCTTTGAGAAAATCCCATCAGCAGCTAAGGCATGGGAGATTCTTGAGCCGATGCACTAGTTCAGTAAATGAAGGCCGTAACCGAGGATCCCTGCAAAAAGCAAACCTCGATCAGACCAGCTACTTTGTTCTTTAAATTACCGATATATCTAACTTGTCTATTTGGAGTATTCAGGATCGGAAAACTAAAATGTGAATATAAAGCTTTTCCATCTAACGAGAAGTGCCAACTTACGTCTGCCAACATTCCTGTATTATATCAGCCACCGGAGGATATGCATCTGCAGGGATTTCAAGGTGCCTATTCTGGAAACCCACGGCCCCCACAACCTGCATAGGGTTCAAGCCGTTCCAAGGGATGGACATGGTGACCAGCTCCCACAGTATTACTCCGAAACTGTAGACGTCGCATCTTGATAAAAGACCAAATGTAGACAATTTTAAAAACCAAGCAGTAAAAAGAAACTAGCAACAAAAGGAGGAATAAAAATAGAAGGAAAAAAAACTACTTCTCATTTGCAGGCTCGTTTCTTAGAACTTCAGGTGCCATCCACTCTGGCTGCCAAACCCAATGAATTCCTCATCCGTCATGCGAAAAGTAAATTCTAGAGCAGCCATATTGCATCATGGGATGGAGAGAATACCGTTCCAGCTGTAGACTTTGATGACAAGAAGGTATTGTGCTTTATTCGCGACAAGCCAAAATCACAAACCTGGAAAGCAAGACGATCATGCCTCACAAACCATCTGCATATGACATGAGATTTTATAAATGATGAAAAAGCCATATCCATCAAACCTTAACAGTCCAATTGTTATCAATGAGAAGATTTGGTGACTTCAGATCACGATGCACAATTGTAGGATGGCTGGTGTGTAAATAGTTCATTCCTGTCGCCTTCAAATGTTGAGGTAATAATCAGTTAAACAAGAAGGCTGCATCGAAAGTAATGCTGGACACCATTTCTGGATGACTTCCACCTCACCATTTGTGTGTTATATATGGGAGAGTGTGTATTTAAGAGAGAGAGAGAGAGAGAGAAAGAGATAGAAGAGAGAGAGGAGATACCACATCAAGAGCCATCAACATTCGCCTCTTCAGGTTTAGTCGAACATTGGAACGATGCAGTAATTTATATAAACTTCCCCTACATAGGGATTGAAAGGAAATCAGTAGAATGCAGAGATACAGCTTAGACCTCTTATGAAAGGAGAGAAACACTGAATGAATTAGTCGAAAATTAGTTTACAATGATATTTTATCACATTACAGAAGAATTAAGCAGAAATGACTGGTAAATGAACTAGACAGCAGTAAGCATCATAAAGTATTAGCATCCGCATCCTCAAAGAATGAAGCGACCCACTTTAGCAAGTGTAGGAACTGGGCATCATAACGATTGTGATAATTTGAAGACATTTAAAAATGAGGAGAAAAGATGGAAACCTCGGGATAAACTCCGTCAAAATAGAGAAATGGGGGGATTGTGTGACTGCAGCCATAAAAAGGACAATATTGGGATGTCTCAACCTCAACATTATCTCAACCTTCAAACAAGCACAAGTTTTGTCAGCTTCTCTCAACATTTCAAATAAATTCCAAATAGATGAGAACAATGCCTACTTCAATTTTGAATTGACATAGTGCATCTCCGGAGAAATCCTGATCCAGAAACTTTTTCACTGCAACTTCCTAGCAGAAACGAGAACAAAAGGAAAATAGAGATTCAGAAGGAATCCATTATAAGAACAGCAAAGGGATGCCAAATAAACAACTCACAGTTCCATTCCAGTCTGCTCTGTACACTTCGCCATAGGAACCTACAAAATAAATTAGAATTAGGACCAGACACAATCGACTAGCCTCAACCACAAGGAGATCATGCTGATAAATACGCAATAGCATCAACCTAAAAAGAAATGGAGATTTTCTTCTCAAGTATGATAAATCAAATTGAGAAAAACAATAATTTTGGATCTACTAAGGTGAGTCAATTCTTTAAGATTAAAAACCTCCCAACTCAGCCACCATCATCTCCCACTGCAAACTTCACATGGAACTCGAATTCTCATCATAAATGTTGACAAAAATGAAAAGATTACTTATTTAGCATTAGATTGGACAAGCTTCTTCTTTCTTTCTTTCCTTTTTCCTAGAGAAACTGTACCAGATGATGGCCCATAAGAGAGACATGGAAATCTGACATTTTGCCAACTTAAAGTAATTGGGACGATGCAAACCAATTAGCAAAACAATTCTAACAAAAGTGGACAGCGTCTCATTCAAAACACACCAATTACATGGGCGAATACTTCATCAGGCTACAAGATAATAAAGAAATTAGCGAGCCCTATCTCAAAACCAATGGTTTAGCAGTGGCAGAAAGCTAATCAAGCTAAATTTCCAATCCTCCGCTAAATATGTTCAATCAACTTGAAATTGAGTCTTCGTACCTATTCCGATGCGTTCCCCAATCTGCAGATCGTCCCACTTTATGCCCCCCTGACCTGCTTCGCCAAGAACAGGATTCATATTCTCATTTCCATCATTAGCATCTACATTTTGGGACTCAAAATCTTTCTCTGTGAAATTCGCAGCGGTTAAAGCACCTTCAATATGAGAATTTCTCACTGATCTGCCCTTAAAGTGGCGATCACGACCACTGGTGGTGGCATCATGAGGCTTTGCCGGGACAGATTCTTCTGCAAGAAAGCAAGAGATAGTTGTAAACTCTCATCAAGGAGAAGAAGTCAAAGTGATAGTTGTAGACTTTACCTAAACTTGTAGCATGTCCAGGAAATGTGACTTTACATCCATCTGTAACAAAAAAGTTTCCTTCTGTCCCAGAAGTGGATACATCATGATAAAAAGAGGAATTCCATTTTTTTTCCATATCCATCTCATTTCCTCCAACCAACTTGGTGTCGTTTTGGATAACTTTCTTATCGCCCCTGTCATGGGCATCTATTTCAGAGAATAAATCGCAGGAAGGCGAGGCTCCACTCTCAAGCAAACCAGCACGTAGCTTATAAGCTAATTCTGGGTCCTTCGAAGCAGATACAACATATTCTGAAATATTGTCCACTTTTGTTGCACGTGACACATTTGCATTGGCTCGAGTGCTTGACAAACCTCCTACTGACTTAGGTATTGAGGGACGGACTTTCCCAAAAACATTCTCTAGCATGTTAATCTGGTTTTCCTCAGAAAGACCACCATTGATGGCAGAATCATCTATGCTGGGTTCATGAACTTGCTCGAGAGTTCTTCTATCAAGCATATCACATGAACACTCGCTCTGCACGGTACTGGATACCTCAACAGGAATCAGTGAGCCAGGAGCACCCATAAGATCAATTATGTACTCACTGCACCTGTTAGGACCAACAAACCGCAAAGTTACCGACATTAGTCCAAGCCTTTGATGCTACGGGTAGAGATATTAAGTAAAATGAAGAACAGAACATGCTGGCAATATTCCTCCATAGTCCAGGATAACCTGTTATTAACAAGGGTAGAAAACTTGAACCCTTCATGATGAAACTCGAATCACACTATAGGGGAGGGTCAATGAACCAAAGGTAAACACATAAATGGATGGGCTAAAACTTTCAAAGGAATTACCAAAGTTTCAAAAATAAAGAAATGTCATTACCTTCCATTTCCATCGTCAATTTTGATCAAGTTCACCGCACCATCATCAGTCCCAGTGTAGTAACTTCCCTTCACCAGCTTACAAGGAAGATTGATCTTGTCTGCTAAAACCTAGACTCAAAAGCACAAGGCAATTATCAGAACAAATGAACAACCAGTCAAAAGAATGTAAAACGTAATACCTACCCATCCATTGGAAGAAACAATATAGGTAAAAATTACAAGAGAAACCCAAACAAAACATGTAGCTGAGAAATATGGACTGATGAGATGGTTCATAATATATGTAAACAAATTGAAAGAATTGCAGAACCTTGAAAAGACATGCCCTGTGGCGTGAGAGTCCCACATCAAGCAAACCGAGCGGAAGGACAACGGATTGTAAGGAACTTCGAAGCTCATGACTCCTGGCTAACCACCTCTTCCCCATTCCATCCACATCTCCAACAATACCACCCATTCTATGAACAACCAAATCGGCAACTCCCTGAACAACGCTGCTCAAAAGCAGACCACCTTCTGGAGTATGACACCCAACAGCTAAATCAATAACTGAATTCTCAAGCTGTTGCAGCTCAAGGTCTATCAAGCGGTTCACATACACCACTTCAAAATCAATACTATGAGTTTCAGATGATGCTCGAAGATCTGCCAGCAAAGGCATCCTCCCTTGTGCAGTCGTACTTGGTTTGACTGGATATACTTCATAAAATCCATCCATCACCTTTTCATCATAATTTATGACATTGTAGCTCTGAATGAAATGAAACCAAAACATAAAGGTCAGTATATACTACGGACCAAAGGGAAACAAAAAAGGTTTTCCGGGACAAAAAAAATCAAACTATGAGCATAGAGCACTCCTTATCATTGCAAATATTTATACAGACTTTGAAGGGTTCCTGATAAGAACAATTCTGCAGCATCCAAACAACACTACTATCTTTAGCTTGTGATCATCATTGCCCACAATTCGGCCTTGATCGCTCCCCTTGACTCATTACCGTCCAATCATTCCCAAAGCAGAATTCGCCATGAAGGCACAATCCACAAGCAAAATAAAAAAGAAACAAAGAACACCCATACCCAATATTGTAGCGACTGCAACTCTGCTATCCCCCCAGGGCCACCCGACCCAGTGGCGGCGAGGCTAATCTGCTTGGCAGCATCAATCTGCGCCGACTCATCAGGATCCTCTGTGGGGACCGACCGGCAGACCTGATCCGCAGAGGAAGCGCTTATGGCAAGAGCCAACTGGACCTGGAACTCCTCTTCGAGGAAGCAGAAATCGTCACAGGCATCGGAAATCCCGGACTCGGACTCGGCCCCGACCACAGGGGGCGGGGGAGGGGATGGGGACGGCGATCTGGTAGCGTCAAGGCTAGGGCTAGGGTCGGCGACGGTGTGGGGACGAGGGTGTTGGTGGTGATCGTGGACGCCGCCGATGTGGAGCTTGCGGAGGAGATGCTTCATCTTCGACATGGGAGGCGGGGTTCGTGCACGGGCATCACTGTCGGGTGGCTTGGGGTTTTCCTCCGGACAGAAGGGGCGATGATTTGGAATAGCGGGCGGGGGGGAAGCCTTAGTCTTCCCCGTTAAGCCAAAGTCAAAATAAAAACTAGTTACTGTTCCAAACTAACTCTTCAAGTTGGTTCGGATTTTGTCTCCTTTTAACTGACTTTAGGTTAACATTTCACGATAACCCCACCAATTGGACCGACCCACTTAATTACACCTGATTCAATTTAGAGAATTAGATTTGCATTCTTTGGAGGGACCAACCAATCGGGAAAACAAACCACAAACAGTCATGCAGCAAATAACAAATGTAAAATTTTGTCCTTTCCTTTTGTAATCTGCCTGATGATTCATTCATATACAATAGAGATGAAATGATGGGGTCGATGCTGCTGATCTTGATGTCTCTTCCTTTGTTCGGAAGACAGGAGGGGGAGAGGGAGAGAACAACCTTCAGGCGGTGGCTGCCGCCTGCTCCTCAGCCATTTGAGACGGCGACAGGAGGGTGCAGATCAGGTTCCGGTCGCCGTAAACGTTGTCGACTCGCCCTGTTGCAGAGTCACCCGTTAGGGGCTTTCTTTTGTGATTTCCTGCTACGAGTTAGAGAGGGGTTTATTACCTGTGGAAGGCCAGAACTTTGCGGCGCGTAGCCAGGGAGCAGGGAAAGCGGCGTATTCTCGGGAGTATGGCTTCGTCCATGCGTCTCCCATGAGCAATGACGGAGGATGAGGTGCTCCCTGGGGATTTCAATTGTTAGTTGATTCGCTCAACCAGAACGAGCAGATTTCATGGGCAGCAGAAGAAGTTAAAACGGGTTTATCAACCGTCTACCTTCAATACATTGTTGTGAAGATCGGCTTTCCCCTTCTCGATTTCGGCTATTTCTTCCCTGATGGAGATGAGCGCATCACAGAACCTGTCCAGCTCGGCCTGCAACAGACAGGAACATTGTTTACAGTTGCGTCAATCCCCCTTTGGCCAACAGAATGACCGAAAACATGAGTTCTCTTCATGTTACTCATCATCCGCACCTTGCTTTCGCTTTCCGTAGGCTCTATCATGAGAGTTCCTGGGACAGGCCACGACATGGTTGGGGCATGGAAACCATAATCCATCAGACGCTTGGCAACATCTTCTGGCTCGATTCCGGCTGTATTCTGAGAAAAAGAAAATCAGCTAGCTCGGTTAGAAAACAATATGAGGATCTGCAGGCGCTGAACTGACCGGCCAATTATCTCTAAACACACCCCACCTTGAATCCCCTCAAGTCAACGATGAATTCATGAGCGACGGTTCCATTGACTCCTCGGAAAAGAATGGGGTAGTATTCCTGCAAAATTCGAGAAAACAGTGAGTTGAGTGAACTCATTTTTTTGGCCAGAAAGAGTCGAGAAATCAACCTCCAATCGCTTTGCCATGTAATTTGCGTTCAGAATGGCTATCTTGGATGCTTCGGTGAGTCCTTTGGAGCCCATCATGGCGATATAAGTGTACGAAATTGGCAAGATGAGTGCCGAGCCCCATGGGGCGGCTGAGATTGTGCCCAGCGGTTGAGCCTTCTCAGGTGCAGGTATACCCCCAGTTGCAACCTGCACAATGACAAGAATAAAGGCGACCGAAGAAGAACTTGAGAAACACGGACATCATACAAATCCTACAAAACTGAGAAAGTCTTCACAGAAAATGCGTACTTACCACGGGATGTGAAGGCAAAAATGGAGCCAAATGCTTCTTCACGCCGATCGGTCCCATGCCCGGACCGCCACCTCCATGGGGAATGCAAAATGTTTTGTGGAGATTCAAGTGACAGACATCAGCTCCGATAAATCCAGGGCTTGTCAGTCCCACCTACAAAGCAGCGGAACCTCGTTGAAGGAGAAGCCAGAACATGTTGTCATACAATCTCGACAAAAATGAACTGAACTCGCACCTGTGCATTCATGTTTGCACCATCCATGTACACTTGACCTCCATTGTCGTGAATGATTTTGCAAATCTCATCTATACCTTCTTCGTAAACTCCGTGAGTTGAAGGATATGTAACCTGAAAACGGGAGATATCGATTGTCAACCTCCCAACCGTAGAATACAGAGAACTTGAGTTTGTCGACGACAGAAAGCCAGTCTTAGCTGACCATGAGTGCTGAAAGGTTGTCCTTATGAGCTTCAGCAGCCTTTTTTAGCTCTGGAATGTTAATGTTGCCCATAGAATCTGTTCCCACAGCAACGATTTTCATCCCACACATGGCAGCACTAGCAGGATTTGTTCCATGGGCAGAGACCGGGATGATGCATACATTGCGATGGTGATCACCACGAGCCTACAGAGTGTAATTCAGCAGATAACATCACATGACACAGAACAACCCTAAATTAGATTTAGGTGCAAAGCCATGACTTGGAAGGTCATCATGCAGTGTTTTACCAAGTGGTAAGCACGGATGACCATAAGCCCTGCATATTCTCCAGCAGCACCAGCATTTGGTTGGAGGGAGAATGAGTCAAAACCTGTGATTGTGCACAGCAGCTCTCCCAAGTCATTGAACATTTCCTGATCGCCACAATACACACGCCATCAATAGGAAGCATAAAAAGGAAGCCTTTTGCACAGTCACAAGATCAGAACTTTATGGAACACAACCTGATAGCCTCGTGCTTGATCAGCTGGGGCAAAAGGATGAATATTAGAGAACCCAGGCCAGGTCACGGGCATCATCTCCGTCGTAGCGTTCAGTTTCATCGTGCAAGATCCCAGAGGAATCATACTGTGGCACAGAGAGAGATCCTTGGATTGCAGCAAATGAATGTACCTGAGCAACTCATGCTCGGTATGGTACCTGTTGACAAAGCAAATGTAAGTCCGAGCGAATAGATGGTGCTGCTTCCCGAAAATTCTTAAAATCACCAGAACACTATTACTTGTTGAAAATTTGGTGTTGGAGATAAGGAGTTTCCCTAACTAGACTTGCTGGAATACATGGTTCAACCTCTGGTGCGAGGGATGCCGCAGTAAATGGAACCTGGACAACAGAGAAAACCATGAAATGGACATGCAAGTCAAGGCAGTCAGTCAAATACTAGGGGTAAATAAGTAACAAAAACTTACAGGCTTTCCAGAGGCAAAAACTGAAAACAGATTATCGACATCATCCAAGGTGGTAGTCTCATCAAAGGCGACTGTGATCTGTTAGCATGTAGATATCCCTTAAGCACATCAGATAATTCTTCGATCGAGTATTGAAGGCAGATGGGATGCAAGGGTTACTCACTGTGTTCTTGTCAACTACTCTAAGATTCATCTCCTTCTTGGAGGCTGCGTCGACAATGGAATGTGCATCAGCACACTTGACTTTTACAGTGTCAAAGAAAGGGAGACCCTGGACCTCGACAGTCCCGAGCTTCTTCAATCCAAGGGCGAAGGTGCCCGCTAGACCGTGGACTCTTTGTGCAATGGCCTTGAGTCCCTCAGGGCCATGATAAACAGCATACATTGCAGCCATGTTCGCAAGCAAAGCCTAAGCCAGAATACAGATTTCAATATAATCCACAAACCAAATCGAATCTTTAAGATTTACCAGTTCGAGAAAAAGCGGCATACCTGAGCAGTGCAAATATTGCTGGTTGCCTTGTCCCTTCGAATATGTTGCTCTCTCGTCTGCATCGCCATTCGAAGCGCGGTCTTGCCAGTAGAGTCAACACTAACACCAATAATCCTTCCAGGCATGAGCCTCTTGTACTCCTGCGAGGTGGCGAGGAAAGCAGCGTGGGGACCACCATATCCCATAGGCACACCGAACCTCTGTGCAGAACCCACAACAATATCCGCCCCCAGTTCGCCCGGCGGCTTCAACACTGTCAGTGCCAGCAAATCAGTTGCCATAACCACCTTTACACCATGAGCATGAGCGTTCTTCACAAACTCTGCATAATCCAACACCTCTCCTTCGGTCCCCGGATACTGAACCAAGACACCACAAACATCGCCAGACTTATAATCAATGTCCTTCAAATCTGCAGTCACGACCTTAAGCTCAAACCCATCGGCCCTAGTCTTGCAGATATCAATGGTCTGAGGGTGACAGTTACTCGCGATGATGAAGGTCTTCTTCTTGCCCTTAAGGATGTTGTTACACATGGCCATGGCCTCCGCGGCTGCAGTACCCTCATCAAGCAACGACGCATTGGACATAGGCAAACCAGTAAGATCCGTAATCAAGGTTTGATAATTAAGCAAGGACTCGAGCCTCCCCTGCGAGATCTCGGCCTGATAGGGTGTGTACTGCGTGTACCAAGCTGGGTTCTCCATGATATTCCTAAGGATCACTGGCGGCACATGGGTGTTGTAGTACCCCATCCCAATGAACGACTTGAACGCCTTGTTGTTCCCTTCCAACCTCTTCATGTGTGCAATCATCTCGCTCTCGGTGAGCCCCTCGTCGAACTTGGCAAACTTCATAGAATCTATCCTGATCGACTTAGGCACAGTGGCATCAATCAGCGCATCGAGGCTAACGAAACCGCAGGACTCAGCCATCTTGGTCTGCTCCTCAGGGGTGGCAGAGTTATGCCTCCGAGGGAAGGTGTCGCTAGGCTTAAGGGCATCCACGGATATCATCCTGAAGCCGTACCCGACATGGTTGCCGGGCAGGTTCGATTTCCGTCCCCGGAGCATGGAAGACCCGCACGCAGGCAGGGCCGACAGGTACCTCGCAGGCGAATGGCGGGACGCGACACGGGATGGGCAACAACCCAAGACGGCGTCACCGGCAGCCGCAGAGAATCCACCGGAGGGGCGGGACTTCCTGGATTCGGACAAGATCCGCCTCATAAGGATTCCCCTGGTGGCCATCTTCCTCGCACGGTCCATATCCTCTCGCCTAGGACAGAAGAAGAAGTGGTAAGAAGGTGGCACACCAGAAAGTGTCCCGGGGGCAACCTTTCAGTTTTACAAAAGAATCCGGCTTTTATTTCCTCATTGGAGGGAGAGTGTCCGCAGATTCATGACACGTCGACTCACAACCGGAGTCACCCAGTATTTGAAATTCACGTGGGGTTCTGGATCTGGGTTCGGGTGGTTGGTGGTCAGAGATGCGAGGGGTAACAAGGAAAGGGACGAGCTTTGATGTTTTTGGTTCTTGTTTCTTTCTGCAGAAAGGGTACAAAATTCGATCCTTCTGCGGTCGAGGAGGAATGAATGAATGGAGGGAACTGAACGAGGGATGGGATTAGGTTTTGGTGGATCTGAGAAACTTAGCCGAGCTCCACCCCCTCCTCTCCACCACCAAGGATATTAGTGTCTGCTGGCATTCGTTCAGTTCGAGGTTAGGAAAGAATCTGGGGTTGGTGAACTCTTTCTTCCCCATTAATATCTTCGGGGTGTAGGTTAATTATCTCTCATTTGTTTGTGCAAATAGAAACAACCTCTCACCAACCAAAAGCCCAAGAGGGCTGGGCTGGCTGTCTGTGCTCATGGTTTGAGGGAGTCAATTTCTTGAGTCTGTAATTTACCCACCATTTCCCAGGGCAGGGATCTTAGAATCAACTAAATCTTCGTATTGGTCGGATCTCACCTACCTTGAAAGGCAGAAAGCAAAATTGATAAAAAGAAAAAAAAAAGAAAGAAAGTGATGGGGCCAGACCAGATCGCCCCCACCTACCAAGGTGTCATTGTAATGCGTTGTTTGCATGCTTCATTCAAAAAGTCTACATGGGTGGGCACATGTTGGTTGGTAAATGATACAACAAGAGATTGTTTTAAATACAACCCTAGCTAGTATGCATACATTGGGCATATTTCAATCCTGCAAATGCAAATAAAATGAGCTACAAGAAAACCACCACGGTATCGTAAAGTTCCCCCGCTCACAAACTTGAGATTTCCCTTGCCATCAGCCACTAAGCACCCTCTAACAATTATCTTCGAGCAAAGAGGTAACCGCTTATCCGCAACAACGTAGACGAAGGAAGTTTGCTTGCCGTGCACTGTTGCAAAGAAAATGACCGATAAACACTAGCCCGGTGGAATCCCCAAAATTCATAATGTTAGATGGCATTTTCCATTCAAATCGAATGGGTGACTGGTTCCACCGAGTGACCGGGAGAACATACTGCACTGATGTGCGAGTGTGGAAGTTTGCAGCATCCTACTGAGAGGCCAAGCTGCTTCTGTTTCTTAGAATTTCAATGCCCAAGTAGTCAAAAGAACCCACAACAGAAACATGGGGCTTGCCGACTTTCACCCAAAACTTCACCTGTGGGAACTTCGTCACTGTGATCATTGTGACCTGCCACTCATTCCAATAGATTCCTTGGCGGACCTTCTGTTTAATGGTTTGAATCCCGCAACTGCACCGGTCACACAAGCAATAAAGTAATGAGTAAAAGTCGTTCTGACAGATAATTATTTAAGAAAACAATCACAATGTAGTCAAATAAAATAAACAAGAATTCAGGAAAAGAAACGAAATAACAGAAAAATATAAGAATTAATCGAATGAGGAAAACCTAGGATCACGACTTCCCCCGATACTTCACCAGATAACTCAATCCCATCTTTATCATTAAATTATCCAAAACTTGTTTACTAACCTGAGATTCTCAACTACTCTTATGCATCTTCTGACCTACATAAGAGAAATACCTAACCTAGCCAAACCCCATATATTCCCAAGGTTGAATCAAATTTATTAAGTTTCAATCTTAATCTAGCTACCTAAGACAAATAATATATTCCTATAGTACTCGTTAAATTAACTCAATTCAGCGACGTTAACCTAAGCTATTTTATCCTCCTTCTAAACCTAAAATTCCCCTTCCGAGTTCAAATAGGTTAAGATATCAATACGAATTGTTGATCAAGTAACAATCAAGCATTAAAAATAAAATAAATAAACGAAGTCTTAAACGCATTAAATCAAAGATAGTCAAAAGTAATCCGACTACATATCGAGTTCCGTCATAACTATAGAACGAAAATTTAGTTCATCACGAGATTGACGAAAAATAAGAAAATAAAAACTAAAAATCGTCATAAGAAAACCAAGAAAACTAAAAACTCCCCGACGGCTTTCCTATGTATTCTCCCCTTCTAAATTCACGTTGAACCTCTTTATATAGCTAAGGCAAATCTTGCATGATTAGGAAATATTTTAGAAATATTCTAGAAAATATTCTAGAAAATATTTTAGAAATATTATAGAAATATCTCCTTTCCTTTTGAATACTCTTAACAACTATTTCCTTTCATGCTCATGATATCTTTCCATGATAGCCACAATCAACCGTATTGCCCATTAACCTTCGCCTCTGGAGGTTTCCTTGTTCGCTCAATTGACTGTCGCTACGTCTATTTGTGTCCCTGATGACCTTTGTCGGTAGCTGTTTCGCCTACAAGCCTTCGCTTGTCGTGTTTCTACAACTTCTTTACTAAGAGGCCTTGCCTTCATACCACTTCACCTGCAATGAAAATCACAAATACAAAAGTGCCCATGCAACGCTAGTAAACTGAAAATAACATGCAACTAGCTATATATGCAAATAAATGTCGGATATTTAACAGTCATTCTGCTCCTAAATGAGACATATGACTCTAATATCTTAGAGTAAACACCTTCCACGACCTCCTCCACTGCGCTGCAGCACACGGTCACCACGACACACTAAGATTAACATATTTTAAATATCAGTCACCGGAAGAAAGTATAACCAACCCAAACAAGCGCCGCCAGTAAATTTCGGTATAATTGGCCGTGTCTTACAAGTTGGCGGATCTCCCGGAAGGCCGTAAATCCATCCAAGCATCGACATCAATCAGAAACTTCAGACCCGGCTTCTTCTCCTCTTCATTCACCCCATGGTAACCATGGAACATCAACCCTCTGAGAATAACGCTGTCTCCACTCAGCTCTGTCATCCCAGCTAGCATCCCAGAGGATAATCCAACAGAAATAACTCCCAAAGCAAAGACCAAGGAAAACCCAAGTCAACAAAAACATGCATCAAGATCCGGGTAAAAACCTCGATCCAAGCATCACTAAAGAAGAAGAGAAAAAGAACCCTTTTAAATCAGCAAGGTATTGAATTCAGACAAGGCTGAAACTCTTACTCCCAAGGTATCCAATCATCGGGAGCTGCTGCCTTTAGAACCAGAACCAAACATACTCACAAAATCATTAGTTCTTTCAACAAAGTTCTTGACAACCAGTAATAACTAACAAGCTAATCGATCGTAGAAAGCTAACCAGCCGCGCTAGGCCTGTTGACAAAAGGAAGATTTCGGGGCCCAATCATATTTAGATGGCTAATAAAAAATCTATGAGGAAATAATGCATTATCTGGAAAGATCTACTCACGTAGAATCTACAAGAAACAGTACTACACACAACAACAAGGAGTATTGTCCGAGATCAAATCTCCGAAAATGGACGTCAAGTCTATTAGTAACGAAACGTATCTAGCCAAGAATCTACCAAGGCAAAATTAGTCTCTATTATCAAGTATGATCATGACCTGAAATTTTCAGAAATTTTCAGAAATTAACCGATTAAAGGAAAATCCGGAGGATTGTTTCTCAAAGCACACTTTCAATTAAAATAAAATAGGCATTTTTTTTTGTCTCTAACTCTCGTAAAATCCTTCTCAGTTCCCAGTTCCGTTGCTCATCACATCATCACTTCCGCCCCGGATCTCGTCACCCATCTTTGCAAGTCGAGGATTCGCGAGGAGTACCCGGTCATCTGCACTTTTTCTGTTTTAGTTTTATTTTTCTTCATCGTTTGCTCATTTTCTTCAACACCAGTTTGGGAAATATTTCGGTGCCAAATATATCCGACACGGGGAAGACTATTTTGACTTGTACAATAATTATCTTGAATTTTACTAAATTTTCTCGTTTATTTTTACTAAATAGTATTTTTTTTTTGTAAATTGAATAGTAAAATGTACTAATAACATTTAGCAATTTACTAAATAGTGCGGGGCTTAGTAAAAGTTTATTACAAAACCCAATGTAATTAGAAAAACATGAGAGAATTATACAATGAGCTTAGTAAATTTTAGTACTAAATATATTAGTAAATTATTATACTGCACTAAAATATATTAGTAATTTATAATTCTATACTATACGATGTACTAAAAGTAATTAGTAATTTAGTAAACTGTGTCGGACTTAGTGAAAATTTAGTACAAAGCCCAATGATACTAGTAAAATGAGAGAGAAATCACATTAATGAGCTTAGTACATTTTATTGTACGATGTACTAAATATTTTAGTAAATTAGAATATTGTGCGATACGGTTTAGTAAAGTTTTTAGTAAATTACTATATTGTGCTAAAATATATTAGTAATTTACTATTCTATACTATACGAATTACTATAATAATTTGTAAAGTCTTAGTAATTTACTAGACAGTGTTGGACTAGTAAAAGTTTATTAAAAAGCCCAATGGGCTTAGTAAAAGCTCACTGAAATGAACAATAATGGCTTAATACATTTTACTATACGATGCACTAAATATTTTAGTAATTTACAATATCGTACTAAAATATATTAATATTTTGTTATTCTGTGTTATATGATGTACTAAGCTATTAAGTAAAGTATTAAATTGTTTTAGTAAAAATGTACAAAAATGGTTTAGTAACCCCTAACAACTTAGCGCATGTAGAGTACAAAATAGTAATTTACTAAATTGTAAATTATTAAAATATTTAGTACATTATAAAATACATTATTGTAATTTACTAATATATTTAGTACATCGTATAGTAAAATGCACTAAGCCCATTACTGTGCTTTTCTCTCTCATTTTACTAAGCTCATTGGGCTTTGTACTAAACTTTTAATAGTCCAACACAGAGTAGTAAATTACTAAGATTTTACTAAATTATTATAGTAATTCGTATAGTACAAAATAAAATACATTTTATTAATGTATTTTAAATTACTAAAATATTTAGTACATCGTATAATACAATATTGTAATTTACTAATTTATTTAGTACATCATATAATAAAATTTACTAAGCCATTACTGTGCTTTTTTCTCTCACGTTTTACTAAGCTCATTGGGCTTTGTATCAAATTTTTACTACGTTCGACACTGTTTAGTAAATTACTAATATATTACTAATTATTTTTAGTACATCGTATAATATAGAATTGTAAATTACTAATATATTTTAGTACAGTATATCAATTTACTAATATATTGAAAACATCATATAATAAAATTTACTAAACAATGTGCTTTTTTCTCGCGTTTTACTAAGCTGTATTACTAAATGTTATAAGTACATTTTACGGTTCAATTTACAAAAAAAATACTGTTTAGTAAAAATATACTAAAAAACGAGAAAATTTAGTAAAATATAAGGCAATTGCCGTACAAGCCTCGCACCCGACATGTCGCAATTTACCTTTGCTCGGATAGGACAAGAATAAGCTCATCTTAATAGAATCTATTTTCAAGATAAGATGGACTGATTCGACCTAAAATTGCGAATGCGTTGGGCCCACTAAAAACATGTTCATGTTACATTTTTTAAGCCCATATGGCAAGTAAAGACATCAAGCCGGATCCGAGGAAGAGCATCACATAAGACACTACTTGCAACCTAAAGTTGCAGCTCAATCTCTTGCTCAGGAAGTCGGCCGCGATCAAGTCCACCAGTGCCATGTACACCAGGATTCCGGCCGACATGCAGTCCAGAACTCCCTCTGTTATTAGGGCCCCCGGACTGTTCTGGTTGTAGGATGAAGATATAGCCAGACCAACCCCGATACCTGCCGGGGTCGTTATGGCGAAGAAGCAAGCCATCAACGTCATCGACAGGGTCTTGAACTGGGCTTGCGAGATGCAACCCCCAAGTGCGAACCCTTCGAAGAACTGGTGGAAGGAGAGTGCCGCTATCAGGGGTCGAATGGTGCATGGGGTCTGCGATACACCGAGGGAGAGACCGATGATCACTGAGTGGGAGACGATGCCAAGCTCTAGAACCTGTGCCGGAAAGGAAACCACGGTGTGAAGACTGAACTGTGACAGAATCTTCTGTATATGATGCAAGGGCCAATAGTAGTACCTGAGAGACAACGACATGACGTACATTGCTATCATCGTGGCCGTTCCCATGTCCATGTGAATGGCCATGGCCATGGCCATGTCCATGCGAGTGCCCATCTGTCTTTGAAATCCCATTGCAGGCATCCTGGCCATGGGAGTGATTATGTCTATGATGTGTGGCATGCGCACGCATCCCAACAATGTGCATTCCACCTCCTTCCTCCTCCCCAAAAACCTTTCCATTCTGCTCCATCCCTTCTTCCGCAGGCATTATCCCCGACTCCAGCCCTCCGTCGACAGATCCGACTCTTCCTTGTTCTTCAGTAGTCCTACTCAAACCCTGCAAGTTGATCACCACAAGTGACCCTCTGGAGTTCATGACCGGAGGTTTTGACGTAGCAAGAAAACTCAAGGAAAATTCACCTGCTTTCGCTCGTAAAACTGTGTTCCAACGAAATCCACTAGAAGCGTCGCCAAGGATGCCATCATTGCGAAGAAGCCAGCGAATGGGAACTTGGACCACGGATATTCAGGCAAGCAAGGATTCGACAGCGCTTTCGACCCGCCTGACAGCATGTGCACGAAGCCAGTGGCGAGAATCACGCCGGCCGCGAAAGCCTTGGCGGCAATGAAAAGGCTGCCATCAGTCTGTAGGAACTTCCGGTGCTTTCCGACCAGGGGAATCGCTATACCTACCATCCCAGCAAACAGTATGGAACCCATCGCAACAAACTTCAGCGAGAAAGCCGCGGAATCATCCCGGCATGAATCTAACTCCACAGATTTGCAGCTGATGTTGGAGTTGGGAGCGGACAGAGAATGGAACACGAACTCTTCTCCCCAAAACAAACAGAAAACCAAAATACAGAACGAAATTCAGAAACCGAAATCACAACTACAGCTTCAATCACTCGGCCGAGACCCACTCAATCACGATTCCATCACGAACCCTAAATTCAACAGCAAAATCACAGCGAGTACCTGTATAATTGCGAGTCTGGGTCATGATCCGATCAAGGAATACCATCTGCAAGACGTCCTAAACACACAAGGTAAGAACAAGCAGAAACTCGGACCTTTGAAAGAAAAATTCAGAATCACATGGGAAGCAGGAACGAACCTCGACGAAGAACATGGGACAAACAAATCCCCTTGGGACGATCAGGACGGACCCAGATCAACCAACCCGAGTCGAGACAACGAATAAGGGGACAGCGAGGTGGGGGGGGGGGGGGGGGAGGAGAGGACAAAAGGAAGAAGCCGCGAAGGCAGCGGATGAGTACGATGGGTGGGGGGGCAATCTTGACGGTGGGAGGGAGTGCACATTTAAAAGGGGGGAAGAGGAGAGATTTGGTGTCGACATTGTTGGGTCTGAGAGCTAAAAGCCACCTCGGGGAGGAGGAGGAAGATGGTTAGACCGGATGAATGTCGACACTCTGGACACATTCTTTCTTAAATCCCATGATCCATTGTTCTAATCTAATTATTCATTGTTCTAAATTAATTTTCCCAGCCATTCATTCATTCACCCATTTTAAAGTTACCACCTTATTTAATTTGCGTGGACTAACAATGAATCAGCAGCATCCTCTCCCTTCATTCTATTATTGTCAACATTTATTCTTTTACTCTAATATCTTGATGTATTAAAAAAAAATGAATTAGTAGGAAATAATTTGTTACTTATTGTTTATGAATTAACGCTTTAGCTTTTAGAATTTATAGTTCTTTTTTGTTATGGACTAGTATTTAGGATTTATGGTTTGTTTTTGTTTTGTTTAGGGCTTATATATATGATTTAATGTTTAGAAACTTTTTGGTAAAGTAATTAGTTTATGGAAAAGAGAAGCATAATTAGTTACCAAACGAAAGGCCTAGCCTTTGGATTTGGCCTTTCCTTGGCCAAACCTACCAGATCCCATCCAACACTGCTTCCCAGTACATGTATTCCTCGCTCCTACAGTTTCAAACATGTAACTAAAACCAAAACAACAAAACTAAAAGCCCTATAACTATGTTATGCTATAATTAACGGTTAATCTTGGTTTCGATGAGAATCGTGTTACTAATATCTAATACTGTATTATTTTAATATTGTGATTATCTTTTATGGTGAGCTTTAGAAGTTTGTTACTTATTTACAGTAAAATGTTATTGTATTACTACATTTATTCTATGTAAATATTAAAATATATTTTTCTTTTTTATATTGAAATATATTTTTAATTAATTAAAAAAAATATATGAATCGAATTTAATTCAAAATTTGAAATGTCTAAATTGTTCTTAATTAAATGACTTTTCAAATATTTTGATTAGGTAACTCCAAATAAGAATATTGTTATTCCAAATAAAAATTTTTAGAAATAAATTACTTTATTATGGAAGCCAATGGATATCTATTACAACATAACTCTGTAAATATTATGATTAATTTGTTTGTTATTTGATTAATAATCTTTTAAGTATGTTAATTAATCCAAAGAATAAATTTTTATGGAAAATTATTATTTGAGTACTTTCCTTCTTAAGCACAACGATCATCCTGCTCAAACGAATCGATTCCGTTGTAATTTGATACTTTAATAAATAAATCAATTAGATTGTCTCAATAAACCTCGATAACTCCCACGATGATTTCCTCCATATAAATAGACGAAGTTCACATATTAGATGTAACTGTGTGGACTGCATGATCTGTTTTAGTTGTGTGTGCGAATACTAAAAATCTCACGTACGGAATATCATCGTACAAATTGTCGTATAAAAAAAATGTAGTGGGTTCCGTCTCTAGTCCTAGACGATACACGTGATTCCTCTTATTCGATCCTCGAAGAATAACGGTTGCGGATGATGATCCTGAGCCCTGACGAGATTTTAATAGAACTTCAGGATAATATATTGATGAAGTTGTAAGGGCCATTGAGCGGGATCCGGCAGCAATTCAATAGCTTGGTAAAGTCGCCAGAGCCTATGAGCATGATCCAGCAGAGCTTTGATAGCTTGATGAAGTCGTTGGGGCCTTTTGGCTTGATCCGACAGAACCTCGGGGCGCGTTGCATAAGAATGCCAGGGCAATAGGCGTCGACATAGCTTCAGCAGGCGGGAGGCGGCGAGAATCTTCAAGAGCTTTTCCAAGAGTCTTCTCTCGATCTCTATGTGTAGTGAGTATTCTGAATGGCTTGGGGATGCCTCTATTTATAGGGCTCCATGGCCGATATATATTAGGCAGCTAGTTTCCCCATGATAGGTAACTTTCTTGTGATCAGGCTATGGGCCGGGCTTGAAGTTGGGCTTGGTTTGGCCCAAAATACTTTTGTTTGGATTAGGTTCATGGCCTAGTTGTTACCCATATCAGTCTTTCATGTATGGGTCGAATTTATGGTTTTCCTTCACGACCCAAATATATATTGTTTTGTGGACTTCGATATATAGCCCATTTGGATCAATAATATATATTAGATCCCAAACTTAGCTTAGAACATGAAGCTCATTCAACATGAATTATCAAGTTTGTAACTCGAGTAAATAGACAAAAATTTAATGTCTACAAATGCCCCCACTTTAATTCGTTCCTCATATGCGCTATATAATGCAAAAAGGATAGAATTAAAGTATTTCCTTTTGGACTATGACCAATCTTTTCCGTGTATGAATACATTTTTGTTTTGTCGTGAAGTTATAATCCGTGTCAGATGATATTTACAGGTTCGTAATCTCCATCCAAGGAGGACTCGACAGGCTAAACGATCCTCGTGGATACAAATTTATGAATGTATCTCTCTTGCAATTAAAGCGGGAACAAACATGGTAATCCATGAATTTTTTTTTTTTGAAATTGCCAAGAAATCCATCCCGGGGCTGAAGTAGGCCCAAATGTCTTTTGTCTATGTGGATAATGATTTCATTGAGGCATGAACTATTTACATAAGATATATCCACTTTAGTGACTCCTAATGAATCATTGAATCTTAATGACATTATTTCTCATGAAAGGGGCTCAGATGGCTTCGATCCTCGCTTCCATAATTGTAATGACGTTTATGCTTTTAAGGGCTTCTTAGCTGAGGTAACGAACCTCATGATAACCTTTTATGAAATTTTGACCAAGTTCGTCCTCTTATTCACATATCTTTTCGTGAGGGACAATGAGTTCTAGTTTTTCGTGTCGTGGAAACCTGCGATATCTCATTCATCTACCACGCATACCAGCTCCTTCTAAAGATGCACTACGAAGATGCAAAGTAAAGCGTAAATAGAAAGACGATGGACAATGGAAGGAAGGAGGCGGCGACACTCCAACCAGAGATACTCGCTCGTCTACTTGTATACGCGTTGTTATGGAGGATATACTCGGGATTGCGAATATATATCGTACATCACTTTAGTTGTATTTATTATGACCGGACATTGTTACAAGGAAGAATTTATAGTCGTTTGATGTCTTCGTTTATAAAAATCATCAAATTCCACCGGTACATTCATCTACGAAGAGGAGGTGCCAAAGAATTTTCTTACTATCCCCTCCCACTTTGATAAATAAACGTTTAATTCTAGTGGTACAATACCACAAATTTTATTATTTGATCATCTTACACATATCACCTACGGATGTAAGAATGATGCACACACATCCCGAATTTCCTGTATAATGAGGATGCAACTAATACATTTAATTCAGATTTCTTCATCTAGTCTCCTATCATGGTTTCCTTGACGACACGGATCGTGCTCGTATTTCTCGTCCGCGACTTTTTTTGCCTCATGGTTAAAGTCTTCAGCATTCTTGATTTCCAAACCATCCATGGACCACCACAAGGCCAAGGTAACGTGGGATATAGTGTGTCGCCTAAATGAGAAGGGAGAGTTGGATCTTAAGCGTGTCATAGAGTGGAATCGAGTGGCAATGTTGAAGCACATTTGTCATATCTTCTCGAATTGGGGGGATTTTGTATGGGCTCAATGGGTGAGGGCAAATCTACTAAGGGGTGAGGGCAAATCTACTAAGGGGTAATTCATTTTGGTAGGCGAGGCCACCAGACAGTTGTTCTTAGATTTTGAGACGATTGCTGACATTGAGGCATCTGGTTCGTTGGTGGAGGTATATGTGGCGGACTTCTTTTCATATCAAAGTTGGTGGAGCTACATTGATGGAGGGGACATGTGGATTCATCGTCATTGGACAGCGTGCTTCAACATACGACACTACCTTCTCTCGACTACTTGTTATCTATCACCATGTATTTCTGAAAGGGTTGTCTGGTCGTTATGCCCTGATGCTGATTCTACTGTCGCATTTGCTTGGAGACATACATGTGGCGAGTTTCCGATTGTTCCTTGGGCTAGTCATTTGTGATCCAAGGGAATGTTGCTGCGATTATGGTTCGTTCTCCGGCTGGTCGTACAATTTAGGTTATACACGTCAGACTTGTTATTTAGTTTGGTGTAGCGTCATCTTCCACGTGTACGCTACGTGGAAAACGACGGGAAACTTTGGATCATATGTTGTTGTATGTCGCTTTGTACAGATATCTAGACATACACGGTAGGACGACTTGTTGCACCGAATTTTCCACGATCTTGGAGGGGCATATCTAATTATATCTTCTCGTCGGCTGGAGCCACACTCCAGAGGCGTCCTCCATTTGCTCGGATGTTAGGATGTTGTGTCTACTATATATGAACATCTAAAAACAATGCACATAATGTATGGAGGGAGCGAAAGAAAAGTTGGGTTGGCGAGTGCTCGTTACCTCCCGGGACACTTGCTTCTCTCATCCTAGCGTTGCTGCTTCAAATGTAGTTGGTTGATTCATTTTGGTTGTTTATATTTGCGTATACGGGATATACGTAGGATTTTAGTAGGATTGTGTTTTCCAGGGATATGCCTTTGTGATTTTTGTACATGTTTTATGGGTAAATAAAGTATTACTTAGAAAA
Organism: Melastoma candidum; assembly: GCA_023653495.1. NCBI lineage: Eukaryota > Viridiplantae > Streptophyta > Magnoliopsida > Myrtales > Melastomataceae > Melastoma > Melastoma candidum. The sequence goes on along the minus strand of CM042882.1, from coordinate 10,221,616 downwards.
ATAAGTCTTCCCAGTATCCCGATTCGGGAAGTACTCGCCTCGTCTAGATCTTCACTTGAACCCTAGTTGTCCTCTTATTTCCTTGGTCAAACCTAAAATATGTATAGTTCCCTTCCATAAGATTTTCTAATGTTATAAAAGATCTAATAAGCGTAACAAAATAAATAAAATAAAATAAATACCCTAAGAAGAATAAACTAGCTCTCATTCTCTTCAAATCGTCATCTTGTAGAACATTTGATAGTTGGACAAGATTTTGTACAGATTAACGAAGGTTCGTCCTTTCTGCAGACAAACATGCCCTTCGCTCAATAGATTCCCCAAGGACACTTCCTTCAAATTCGGTTGACGAGTTCGTTTACTCTCTGTGATCCTTTGATTCAGCAAGGTCACGTCGTTGAGATTGGAGGACACGTCCTTCGCTATTCTGTGATTTTCTGAGCATCAAAAGTTGTGGAGCCAATTCATCCACTAAAAGAACGGTGACCTGACAACGAAGCAGGAGGGAGCAGCCCAGGATATAGCATTCCCAATGTTCTAGGATCTTTGCCACAACAGACTTCTCAGAAAAACGTAAAAGGATCTTGCTTGGACAAACACTTCCAATAGGCATGCATTTGCTTAGACGTCACTCCATAACCGTAGACAATACTTCCGAATCACTGAGGCAAGCATTTGCTCAGCAACGACAACAATATTCATGTTTAGGTGTTCAAGGAAGTAACGACAACAATATTCATGTAGCTGCAGCGAGACTCGTGCAGCTACACGAGTAGATCAGTCACGACCGACCTTTAAATTGGATAATCCGACGCCCTCGTGCAGCTCCAAGGAAAATGGTGCGGCTGCATGAATGAGACTGCTCTGTTCATCCGGCGCCCTCGTGCAGCTGCACCACAAATCGTGCAGCTGCACCGTTTTATTATTATTAAAAAAATCAAAATAAAATAACATTTAAGGAGAATCGTACCTTAATTGCTTCTCCGTTCTTTTTTCGTCCAGGTGCCGACTACCACGATCGACCAGCCACCCGTTAATTCCGCCACGACTAACCACGCCCAGCCGGGCCGTTGCATCCTCTCGCCTGGTGTCGGAGCCTCAACCCTATTCTTCGGATTCTTGCGTCCCTTTGCCCTGTCGCTCTACCACTGAAGCCACCAGCCGCCCGTCGCCACCGCCATCCGATCTTGCACCGAGATCTTTGTTTCGACGTATTCCAAGTCCTTTACTCCTTTGTTGTGTTGATTTGGGTCTACTTTGATTTGTGCAGGGGTAGTGGATTGACTGACATTGTTCTTGATGGCACCCAAAAAGAAATTGATGGAAGCCAGTTTGTCGGGAGCTCGAAGGGAACGAGAGTTGCGGGATGAGGCTGCTAAGAATTACAAAGAGTCCATGGTGACCCAGATATTTGTTCCCGAACGCGAATTTGAGGTAAATGATAGGTACTTGGAAGGTTATAAGTACCATATTCAACAAATGCGTTGGACAGATTTTTGCACACCTCCAGAAGCTGCGGTGGTTCCTTTAGTTAAGGAATTTTATGCTAATGCAAACACTTTTGATGCGTGTCGTAAAAGCATTCGGGTTCGAGGAAAACAAGTGGTGTTTAGTGCACAAACAATTGCTGAGATTAATAACCTCCCTATGTTCGACCATGATGCATTCACTAAGTATCTTAATGAGGACTTCAATGCTAATGATGTGCTTGAGTGTTTGACTAGACCAGGGGTGGCATGGAAGATGTCTTGGACGAACGAACCCATGGCCTTATATGGTAAAGACCTCACGGTCAATGCAAAGATGTGGATTCGATTTGTATCGACAAGACTCATTCCCAGAACGAATAAAAATAATGTAACAACGGAACGAGCGACACGGGTTTTTTGCATATTCCAGTGCATGCATATTGATGTTGGACGACTCATTAATCAAATGTTGCATAGGGCTTTAAAGGATACTAAACTTGGTTTGTGATTTCCATCGTTAGTTTTTGAGTTATGCAGGAAAGCGGGGATGGAATGGGATAAAACAAAGGAGATTGCTCACCCCCAGAAGCCGCTTAACATGGTCATTTTGGACAAAATCGACCGCGAGATTCATCTCAAAGAAGGCAACTCTAGTATCATTCCACTTGGTGAACACGTTGATAGCAGTCCCTCCATTCCAATGACTACTCCATCTTCTTCAACAAGCATTCCGACGGTTCAAGAGCAATGGACAAGGATGGAAGAATTTATGACATATTCTATTGCTTGCCATCAATGGATAACTGCTGCGTTGAACGTTGATCTTTCGGACCTGAAACAACCTGCAACTGCGTGTCCGGCTAATGAAGAGGATAATGAGGACGGCCACTCCGAGGATGCGGAATAGGGGAGTGTTTTTCTTCACTCATTGCTATCAAACCTTTGCATAACTGTTATTCGCATCGCGGACGTTGCTAAGTTTAGGTTTGCGGGTGTTAGGATGTGATATGTTGCATTTTATATTGAGCTCGGCGCTGCCTCTTTAATTTATTTTGGGTCATTCTAATTAAAAAAAGAAAAAGAAGAAAACGAAAAACACAAAAAAATAACAATTTAGGTGTCTTTTGTGTCGTTACTCTTCAAAATGACCTTAGAAATTCGAAAGTGGAATGTCTGTATTCTATGATGAGCTGAAGGCTTGCATTCCTAATGTGGGGAAGGATGAAGTTTTAAGTTTAGTGTTTACTTTTTTCGGATCGTTATCAAATGTCCCTGTAGGGAGCGTACTTAGCTGCAACAGGCCCACGTCTTCTTAGAATGTATGGTGACTAGTGATGAGTAGACACTTGGATTATTTCTTGAAACAAAGTCCGTGGTATATGTGCTGAGAAAGAAAAAGAAAATGGTTTGTCAAAACTCTGAGTACCACTGTTCAGGTTTAAAAAGTCGTAAAAGAGGAGAAAATAAAAGAATAAGAATGCCTGAATAAAAAAAGTGAAGTTGTGTAATGAAAGTCACTACTCTCTCCACTCATCTATGGTTTTAGAACTTTTCATTACACAACTTCACTTTTTTTTTCCAGTTGCACGACTCTAAATGTATCATCAAATTACTGCAAAAGCTCATGTAACGAGTTGTCAATCAATGACTCCCAGTCCAGTTGGATTAAGGCATTAGGTGATAAGGCACTTGTTAGATCGATCGCTCAAGTAAACAAGGAAGGCTCACACCACGAGTACATATTCAGGCATTCTTATTCTTTCATTTTCTCCTCTTTTTACGACTTTTTAAACCTGAATGGTGGTACTCAGAGCCTTGACAAACCATTTTCTTTTTCTTTCTCAACATATATACCACAAACTTTGTTTCAAGAGATAATCCAAGTGTCTCTACTCATCACTAGTCATCATGCATTCTAAAAAGACGTAGACCTGTTGCAGCTAAGTACGCTCCCTACTGGGACATCTGATAACGATCCGAAAAAAATAAACGCTAAACTTAGAACTTCATCCTTCCCCATAGTAGAAATGCAAGCCTTAAGCTCATCATAGAATATGGACATTCAACTTTCAAATTTCTAAGGTCATTCTGATGAGTAATGACACAAAAGACACCTAAATTATTTTTTTTGTGTTTTTCGTTTCCTTCTTTTTCTTTTTTTTTTTAACTAGACTGACCCAAACTAAACTAAAGAGGTAGCGCCGAGCTCAATATAAAATGCAACATATCACATCCTAACACACCCCCCAAACCAAAACTAAGCAACGCCCTCGATGTAAATAACAGTTATGTAAAGGTTTGACAACAATGAGTGAAGAAAGACACTCCCCTATTCCACATCCTCTGAGTGGCCGTCCCCATTATCCTTCTCATTAGCTGGGAACGCAGATGCAGGCTGTTTCAGGTCCAAAAGATCAACGTTCATCGCAGCAGCTATCGTTTGATGGCAAGCAATAAAATATGCCATAAATTCTTCTATCCTTGCCCATTGCTCTTGAACCGTCGGAATGCTTGTTGAAGAAGATGGTGTAGTCATTGGAATGGAGGGACCGCTATCAACGTGTTCACCAAGTGGACTGCTACTAGAGTTGCCTTCTTTGAGATGAATCTCACGGTCGATTTTGTCCAAAGTAACCCTGTTAAGCGGCTTCTGGGGGTGAGCAATCTCCTCTGTTTTATCCCATTCCACCCCTGCTTTCCTGCATAACTCAAAAAATAATGACGGAAACCACAAACCAAGTTTAGTATCTTTTAAAGCTGACCACGCTTGTCGAAGGCGGCAAATTAATTACTCTCACAAACCTAACTAACTTGTAGATAAGGCAAGTAGAGGTCGTTCCCACAGAGAATCAACAGAGAAGAATTCCTAACGATCGCACGTTTAACAAATTCGAGGTCAAGTCAAACAAGATTAAATTGAGAGTAAAACTGAAAAAGAGAGTGCAGATAACGATGATTAAATCAATTAATAAAAGCCTAGGACTATCAATTTCCCCTAACGAATTATCTAACTCGTTCCTTCCTTTCTCCAGTTATCAAATTCTTAAGTTACTAACCTAGGGTTCGTATATCTCTTTACGCCTCTCCCGAGTGCTCTAAAGACGTATTCCCTGTATCGAGCTAATCACTCTATTCCTAGGCAATTAACTAGTGGGAACCCATTATGCAACAACCCTAAATGGCTACCTAAGGCAATCAGGTATATTCCTATCCTTCTCGCTAATTAGCTCCGTTTTCCAACGAGACGCTAACTTAGGCTATTCAATCCACGGCTTAACCTAAACAACTTTTCCAAGCCCGAATAGGTCTCCAGTTCAAATTAATTGGTGATCAGGCAATTAACCGCGTTAAGATCAAGATTGAATAAGTAACAACACGAATTCACATAACACGGAGAATAGGAATTCACTCGTTAAATAAAATCACTAGGTTCCATTGAAGTCCTAGAAAACGAAATTAGTTCATAACGTAGAAGAAATTCAACTCAAATTCAAAAGAAAAAGAGAGCGACATAATAATCAAAGAGGGGCAAGAAAAGAAAAACGCCCTCTCGAATCCTCCGATCCGAGAAGTAGTCGCCTAGTCTTGATCTCCGCTTCAACCCTAGCCGTCTCCGAGTCGAATGTCTCCTCCGTTCTTCACCAAAAGAAAAGACTCTAATTGCAAAAGGGAAGGTTGTCCTTAGAGTTACCTCTAAAACTAGAATATATAGATCCCCTAGAAAATATTTCCTAAGATTCTCCAAATCTAGGCAATATTTCTAGGGAGAATAAAATAAAATAAAATCTAAAACTACCAACTAAATCACTAGTTGATCCTCTATATCTCCATAATGCAGTCTTAGGAAGACTTGAAGACTCCTCAAGCGGTTAGCCTTCAAAATTCGCAAGAGAGCTTCGTCAGCTACAGAACCTCCAGGGACGCGTCCCTGAGATCTGAAGGACGCGTCCCTCAGCTCTCTGTCCATTGTTCGCTCCTCTTCGCTTTTCTTCGTCCGAGCTTCAAAATCTCCTTCATTTTCCTGCATTAACACATGACAAACCAAGAGGCATCAACAAGATAACCGACTCGAGACGAAATAGAAACAAAAACTAAGAAAATAACAAAGATCAACTTAAAATAAAACTAAACTAAAAATGACTCAAATCCTACCAAATCCCTATCAATACTCGTCCGACTAACCACATAAAGCCTCGTTAAGGATACGAAATAACCCTACTTTCACAGAGTTATCACACCCCCAAACCTACAATTTGCTAGTCCTCGAGCAAATAGAAAAACAAATAAAAAAGGTAACTCTTCAGAAATACCCAACTCAATCCAATCTGAACAACCCCCTCTCTATTCTCAGTTATGCACATACTCACTTCCGCTGGTCGAGTTAGTTGTCAAGAAAAACAATTTCAAATTGATCAAACTTCATATAATGTTCGAAACTATCATCTCGGTATGTCATATAGTGAACTCAACAATAAAAGACTTCCAATAAAACATATTAGATCGGCACTTCGTAGAAAACCAACCAAACACTAATCATCCACTCGTCCTCGGGATTTTCAACAACTTTCTCAACACAACTTTATTTCAGCTACACGACGCTAAATGTTTCATCACATTCTAATGTACCCATGTAACGAGTATTTGATCAATGACTCCCGGTCCAGTTGGACCAAGGCATTAGGCGATGAAGCACCCCTCGGATCTCATTCTCGAGTACACCAGAAGGACTCACACCACAAGTACATATTTAGGCGCCAATCACATTTCAATCACTTTATTTCTCTTTCTTTTCTTTTTCACACGCCTAAACATTGGTACTCAGAGCCTTGGTAGCCAATTTTTTTTTTTTTTTTTTTTTTACATTTCTTTTTTTTTTTTTAAGAACTTGTTTCAAATCAATGCCTAGCCAGCCCCACTCAGCACCAACTACTATGCGTTATTAGATTTCGAGAATTGTTTTCACTCACTACCAATCCATACCGAGGAATTATTACCCACTAAAAAAAAACAGTTTAATCACTCAATTAAGCTCAATTTTCACTCTTCCATAAGTTGTAAGCATGTGCGTAATAAGTCATCATCGAATAAGGGTCAGCTCATCAAAGATATTGTCAAGTCTACTGAAGAGTTAGACACGCCTAGACTTACTCTAAAAATGACGCAAAAATCAAAACTAAAAAATCAAAATACTACTAGCAAGCGACAAAATAGAAATGATAATCAACCCAAACCACATAGATGCGCATACTTGCAGCACAAACAACACCCCCAAACCTAGACTAGACATCGCCCCGATGTAAATATGAATAGTAAGAGATTAAGGGAACGAAGTACTCCCCTGGGGTGAGCTAGTCGTCGCCGTCATTAGCATCATTTTCGTCCTCAAGGTCTTGGGAGTTGTCATTATCCGAACCAAGCTCATCCTTCTTCTGGAAGTCGGCAAACGAAGGGAGAATTCGGCGGCTGCACAAGAAAAATAGGTTAGAGTTGTCACTCAAAAGAAATTATAACTAATTTATTTTTATTTTTTTATTTTTTTATTTTTCGAGATTTTTTTTTTTTTTTTCGGAGGGACGCGTCCTTCAAATTGGAGGATGCGTCCTCCATGATTCTATAAAATTGCAGAATGCCCGAGGTCGCGTCCTTGGCTATGAGGGACGCGTCCTTGAATTTTCTACAAAATAAAACAAAAATTGTCAATAAAAAGCAAAATAATAAGATGAACTTATGCAAAAATAACAATGAAAATGGAAAAATAAAGTAAACTCGGGTTGCCTCCCGAGAAGCGCTTGATTTATAGTCATCGGCTTGACTTTCTTGTCGCTTTCAGGCCTCTTTTAGGTGAATCGAGGATGCTTCACGATCAAAACTTCCCCTATAATGTTTTAACCTTTGCCCATTTACCTTGAATATCCTTCCAGTACTCTCTTCTAAAACATCTACGGCTCCATATGAGAATACCTCAACAACTCGAAAAGGGCCCGACCATCGCGATTTCAGTTTTCCAGGGAATAATTTGAGTCGGGAGTTGAATAACAATACCAATTGGCCTGGCTCGAAGTGTCTGGGCAAGATCTTACCATCATGCCATTTCTTTGTCCTATCCTTGTACACTCTTGCACTGTCATATGCCTGCAACCGAAGTTCATCGAGCTCGTTCAATTGAAGTAGTCGTCTCCCACCGGCTTCTTCGAGATTTAAGTTCAACTTTTTCAGAGCCCAATACGCCTTGTGCTCGAGTTCCACCGGAAGGTGACATGCCTTGCCAAAGACCATTCTGTACGGTGACATCCCAATTGGATTTTTATATGCTGTCCTATATGCCCACAATGCATCATCGAGCTTCGTCGACCAATCCTTTCTCGTTGGACATACTGTTTTCTCTAGAATCCGCTTGATTTCCCGATTAGAAACTTCGACTTGCCCGCTCGTCTGTGGATGATATGCTGTAGCTATCTTGTGCTTTATCCCATACTTCTTCAGGAGTTGATCAAAATAGCGGTTGCAGAAGTGCGTCCCTTCGTCGCTTATGATAGCGCGTGGTGTGCCAAATCGAGTAAAAATCTGCTTTTTCAAAAACTTGCACACGACTTTAGAATCATTAGAAGGCAAAGCTACTGCTTCCACCCACTTTGACACATAATCAACAGCCATAAGGATGTACTTATTATTAAATGATGAAATAAAGGGACCCATAAAATCGATACCCCACACATCGAATAGCTCAACTTCAAGGATGCCTTGCAACGGCATCTCGTGTCTCTTGCCGATGTTTCCCACACGTTGACACCTGTCACAAGATGCAACAAAATTATATGAATCCTTGAAAAGAGTTGGCCAATAGAATCCTGATTGTAGAACTTTAGCTGCTGTTCGGTCTCCTCCAAAGTGTCCGCCATAGGGTGATGAGTGGCAATGTTCGAGGATGCCTTTGATTTCTTCCTCTGGCACACATCTCCTGATAACTTGATCAGCACAATGCTTAAAGAGAAACGGTTCATCCCACATGTAATAACGTACATCATGCAAAAATTTCTTCTTTTGTTGAGGAGTAAAGTCGGAGGGAATATGGTTAGAAACAATATAATTCACAAAGTCGGCATACCAAGGGCACGCCAAATCATTCGTAGCAAACAATTGTTCATCAGGGAATGACTCATTAATTAGCATATGGTCAGGAGATGAAGTCGCATTTTCTAACCTCGATAAATGATCCGCAACTTGGTTTTCGGATCCTTTTCTGTCCCTAATTTCAAGATCAAACTCTTGTAAAAGAAGAACCCACCTGATGAGCCTTGGCTTTGCCTCTTTCTTTGAGATCAAGTACTTGATGGCAGAATGGTCAGTGAAAACAATAACTTTCGTACCAACAAGATAACTACGAAATTTATCAAAGGCATAGACAATCGCAAGCAACTCTTTTTCTGTGGTAGTGTAATTTACCTGAGCATCATCAAGAGTTCGACTTGCATAGTAAATGACATGAAATACCTTATTCACTCGTTGTCCTAGAACGGCTCCGACCGCGTAATCGCTTGCATCACACATTAGCTCAAATGGTAAATTCCAATCAGGTGCAATAACTATAGGGGCAGAAATTAACCTTTGCTTGAGCTCGTTGAAGGCACTAAGGCAGTCATCATCGAAAATAAAGGACCTGTCCTTTTCTAAGAGATTGCAAAGTGGCTTGGAAATTTTGGAAAAGTCCTTGATAAATCTTCTGTAAAATCCTGCGTGTCCAAGAAAACTCCGGATTGCTTTGACTGATGTTGGTGGCGGCAACTTCTCGATCGTTTCTATCTTTGCTCGATCCACTTCAATCCCCTTGTTTGATATCCTGTGTCCAAGAACAATACCCTCTCGAACCATAAAATGGCATTTTTCCCAATTTAAAATAAGGTTTGTTTCTTCACAGCGTTTCAGCACACGAGCTAAATTTGTCAAGCAATCATCAAAAGACATCCCAAAGATGGAAAAATCATCCATAAAAACTTCAAGGCACTGCTCAACCATATCAGTGAAAATAGACATCATGCATCTCTGAAACGTAGCTGGGGCATTACATAGACCAAAAGGCATTCGACGAAAAGCAAACGTACCATACGGGCATGTAAAAGTAGTCTTTTCTTGATCTTCTGCTGCTATGGCAATTTGGTTATATCCAGAATAACCATCTAGAAAACAGTAAAATCCTTTACCTGCCAGGCGATCCAACATTTGATCTATAAACGGAAGTGGGAAGTGATCCTTTCTAGTGGCTTTATTCAACTTCCTATAATCCATGCAAACTCGCCAACCAGTCACCGTACGCGTGGGAATGAGCTCATTCTTTTCGTTGGAGACAACGGTCATCCCACCTTTCTTAGGTACACACTGCACAGGACTCACCCAAGAACTGTCAGAAATCGGGTATATTATACCTGCATCAAGCCATTTGATGATTTCCTTCTTGACTACTTCCTTCATGTTCGGGTTGAGTCGTCGTTGATTCTCCACCGAAACCTTATGATTTTCTTCTAGCAAAATCTTGTGCATGCAAATTGATGGACTGATACCTCGAATATCAGCAATTGTCCACCCTAATGCTCGTTTATATTCCCTCAAGACTCGAAGTAATTTCTCTTCCTGTGTCATTGTTAGTGCCGACGAAATAATAATGGGTAGAGTTTCATTACTTCCAAGATATGCATACCTCAGGTGTTCAGGTAATGGTTTCAGCTCTAATTGGGGTGGTTCTTCAATAGATGGTTTCATCGGATTATGCGGCCTCTCCAAGGCTTCAAAATGCGCCCCTCTTAACATGTGTGGTATTGCATCCATTGCTGTTATCACTTCTTGTACTTCTTCATTGTCGGATGACGTTGAGTTCATTGCAATTTCAAGTGGATCCTCATATGGAATCTCTGTAGAGTACCTGCTCAAAACATCTTCAATCAGAAAGCATTCATCAATTTCATTCGGGCACTTCAGCGATTTTAAAACATTAAATGTCACCTCCTCATCATTAACCCGAATGGTTAGTTCACCTTTTTGAACATCAATGAGGGCTCTACCTGTTGCCAAGAATGGTCTCCCTAAAATGATGGGGATATTTTTATCTTCCTCAAAATCTAAAACTACAAAATCCGCTGGAAAGATAAATTTATCCACTTTAACAAGCACATCTTCAACAATACCCCTAGGATATGTTATTGATCTATCAGCTAACTGCAATGTCACAGACGTAGGTTTCACTTCCCCCAAACCTAACTCATGGTATACAGATAAAGGCATAAGATTAATACTTGCGCCAAGATCACACAGAGCCTTACCATTGAATTGCGAACCAATAGTGCAAGGGATAGTGAAACTACCTGGATCCTTTAGCTTAGGAGGAAGTTTTCGTTGCAATATGGCACTACATTCCTCCGTTAGTGCTATGGTTTCAAACTCACCTAACCTTCTTTTCTTCAATAGGATGTCCTTCATGAACTTGACGTAGCTCGGCATCTGCTCAAGAGCTTCTGCAAAAGGAATGTTAATATGGAGTTTCTTAAACACGTCGAGAAACTTACGGAATTGGGCTTCATCATGCTTCTTTGCTCTTTGAGGGAATGGAAGTGGTGGTCGTTCTATCTTCCCCATGTTGGGTATTATCCAAGTGGGACGATGTGGTTGATCAGTTGGGGGAAGGACACGTCCTTCAGTTGGCAGGGTCGCGTCCTTCTGCGTTGCTTCTTCCACAGAATGTTCAGGGACGCGTCCCTCAAATTCGGAGGACGCGTCCTTCACGGTTCTGTGAAAATTCTGAAGTTCCTGATCTCGTCTTTTGTTCCGCTTGGATGTGTTCGCCTCCTCATCGATTGGCTCTCGTGGAAGATCACTAATCTCACTTGACTTTTTATTGTCACTCGACCGAATCTTTGGTGGTACTTCTTCAAGTGCTCGGCCGTTTCTCAAAGTTACTGCCTTAACATATTCTCGTGGATTGACCTCAGTATCACTTGGTAACCCTCCTTGTTGACGTGAGTTCAAGGCTTGAGCGAGTTGACTGACTTGATTCTCCAAATTCCTGATTGATGCTGATTGATTCTTTATTATGGCATCTTGATTTGCCATGTACTTCATCATCAATTCCTCAAAATTCGTCTTCTTTTCTAGTTCTGGGGCTTTGGGTTGCTGAAATCCCGGAGGTTGCGTTGCTCGATGATCCACTGTTTGTTGCCCTTTCCAAGAAAAGTTAGGATGGTTCCTCCACCCCGGATTATACGTGTTGGAATAGGGATTGTTCCTCTGATTTCCTATAAAATTAGCCTCCTCCATGCTAGCAGAACATTGATCTGTTATATGTCCACCACCGCAGATATCACATCCTCTAGTTGTACTCTGGATGGACTGTACATTCACCGACTCAAACTTCTTGGCCAACGCCGATATCTGCGCTTGAATAGATGTGAGTGCATCCAGTTCATGAGCACCCGAAACTTTTCTACCACTTATTCGGTCGAACGATTGACTCGGTACACATGTTCTCCTCATAGTCTCTAAAAGCTCCCTTCCTTCTACGTATGATTTTCGTAGGAATGATCCGTTCGATGCTAAGTTGAGGTCCTTGCGCGATGTTTCTGACAACCCATTGTAAAAAGCTTCCAATTGTCGCCATCCCGGTAGATCATGATATGGGCACTGAATTAATAAATTTTTGAAGCGCTCCCAAGCCTCCACGAAAGTTTCTGTATCATGTTGCTTGAATGTGCAGATTTCATTCCTCATGTGGGATATCTTGGATGGCGGGAAATATTGATCTAGGAATGCTTCTTCCATCTGTTCCCAGGTACTGATTGATCCAGCCGGTAGCGAGTTCAGCCAACTCCATGCTCTATCCTTCAAGGAGAAGGGAAATAACTTTAATCTAACTGCATCTTGTGGCACTCCGTTTTGCCTGAAACTGTCGCAAATGCTTAAGAACTTGCTCAAATGCTCATGCGGATCCTCAATCGCTGACCCTCGAAACATCACTGAATTCTGAATCATCTGGATCACTGATGTCTTTATCTCAAAGTCCCGAGCTTGAATCACAGGCGCAACGATACAGAACCGGTTAATGTGAGGTTTTGCTGAAGTGAATTCCACCATCGGCCTGTTATCAATGTCCTGTTGACCCTCGTTCTGCTGAGGTAGATTTAGGTTTCCGTCCATGTTGCTTTGTTGTGCACTAGCTTTCTCACGAACCAGTCTATGGAAAGTCCTTTCGATTTCAGGATCAAAAGGAAGAATTTCTGTACTTCGAGTTCGTCGCATGCACCTAATGTTAAAAATATCAAAAGAAATAAGTGAGAAAATTAAACAACTTGAACGTCAAATAGATAAACGTGATGACAGTAGAAAATAAATTTCTCCAAATTGATTCCCCGGCAGCGGCGCCAAAATTTGACCACGCTTGTCGAAGGCGGCAAATTAATTACTCTCACAAACCTAACTAACTTGTAGATAAGGCAAGTAGAGGTCGTTCCCACAGAGAATCAACAGAGAAGAATTCCTAACGATCGCACGTTTAACAAATTCGAGGTCAAGTCAAACAAGATTAAATTGAGAGTAAAACTGAAAAAGAGAGTGCAGATAACGATGATTAAATCAATTAATAAAAGCCTAGGACTATCAATTTCCCCTAACGAATTATCTAACTCGTTCCTTCCTTTCTCCAGTTATCAAATTCTTAAGTTACTAACCTAGGGTTCGTATATCTCTTTACGCCTCTCCCGAGTGCTCTAAAGACGTATTCCCTGTATCGAGCTAATCACTCTATTCCTAGGCAATTAACTAGTGGGAACCCATTATGCAACAACCCTAAATGGCTACCTAAGGCAATCAGGTATATTCCTATCCTTCTCGCTAATTAGCTCCGTTTTCCAACGAGACGCTAACTTAGGCTATTCAATCCACGGCTTAACCTAAACAACTTTTCCAAGCCCGAATAGGTCTCCAGTTCAAATTAATTGGTGATCAGGCAATTAACCGCGTTAAGATCAAGATTGAATAAGTAACAACACGAATTCACATAACACGGAGAATAGGAATTCACTCGTTAAATAAAATCACTAGGTTCCATTGAAGTCCTAGAAAACGAAATTAGTTCATAACGTAGAAGAAATTCAACTCAAATTCAAAAGAAAAAGAGAGCGACATAATAATCAAAGAGGGGCAAGAAAAGAAAAACGCCCTCTCGAATCCTCCGATCCGAGAAGTAGTCGCCTAGTCTTGATCTCCGCTTCAACCCTAGCCGTCTCCGAGTCGAATGTCTCCTCCGTTCTTCACCAAAAGAAAAGACTCTAATTGCAAAAGGGAAGGTTGTCCTTAGAGTTACCTCTAAAACTAGAATATATAGATCCCCTAGAAAATATTTCCTAAGATTCTCCAAATCTAGGCAATATTTCTAGGGAGAATAAAATAAAATAAAATCTAAAACTACCAACTAAATCACTAGTTGATCCTCTATATCTCCATAATGCAGTCTTAGGAAGACTTGAAGACTCCTCAAGCGGTTAGCCTTCAAAATTCGCAAGAGAGCTTCGTCAGCTACAGAACCTCCAGGGACGCGTCCCTGAGATCTGAAGGACGCGTCCCTCAGCTCTCTGTCCATTGTTCGCTCCTCTTCGCTTTTCTTCGTCCGAGCTTCAAAATCTCCTTCATTTTCCTGCATTAACACATGACAAACCAAGAGGCATCAACAAGATAACCGACTCGAGACGAAATAGAAACAAAAACTAAGAAAATAACAAAGATCAACTTAAAATAAAACTAAACTAAAAATGACTCAAATCCTACCAAATCCCTATCAATACTCGTCCGACTAACCACATAAAGCCTCGTTAAGGATACGAAATAACCCTACTTTCACAGAGTTATCAAAAGCCCTATGCAACATTTGATTAATGAGTCGTCCAACATCAATATGCATGCGCTGTAATATGCAAAAAGCCAGTGTCGCTCGTTCCTTTGTTACATTACTTGTATTCGTTCCGGGAATGAGTCTTGCCGACACAAATCGAACCCACATCTTTGCATTGACTGTGAGGTCTTTACCATATAAGGCCATGGGTTCGTTCGTCCTGGATATCTTCCATGCCACCCCTGGTCTAGTCAAACACTCAAGCACATCATTAGCATTGAAGTCCTCATTAAGATACTTAGTGAATGCGTCATGGTCAAACATAGGGAGGTTATACATCTTAGTAATTGTTTGTGCACTAAACACCACCTGTTTTCCTCGAACCTGAATGCTTTAACGACGCGCATCAAAAGTGTTTGCATTAGCATTAACTAAAGGAACCACCGCAACCTCTGGAGGTGCGCAAAAATCTGTCCAACGCGTTTGTTGAATATGGTACTTATAACCTTCAATGTACCTACCATTTACCTCAAATCCGCGTTTCGGAACAAATATCCGGGTCACCATGGACTCTCAGTAATTCTTGGCAGCCTCATCCTGCAACTCTCGTTCCCTCCAAGCTCACGACAAACCGGCTTCCGTAAATTTCTTTTTGGGTGACGCCAAGAACGATGTCGGTCAATCCACTACCCCTGCACAAATCAAAGTAGACCCAAATCAACACAACAAAGAAGTAAAGGACTTGAAATACGTCGGGATAAAGGTCTCGGTGCAAGATTGAATGGCGGTGGCGACGGGCGGCTGGTGGCTTCGATGGTAGAGCGACGGGGCAAAGGGACGCTGGAAACCGGAGAATATGGTTGAGGCTCCGACACCAGGTGAGAGGATGCAATGGCCCCGCGGGACGTGGTCAGTCGTAGCGGAACTAACGGGTGGCTGGTCGACCCTGGCAATCGGCACTTGGAAGAAGAAAGAACGGAGAAGCAATTAGGGTACGATTCTCCTTAAATGTTTTTTATTTTGATTTTTTTAATAATAATAAAACTGTGCAGCTGCACGATTCGCGGTGCAGCTGCACGAGGGCGTCGGATGGATAGGGCAGACTCATTCGTGCAGCTGCACCATTTTCCTTGGAGCTGCACGAGGGCGTCGGATTCTCCAATTTAAGCGTCGGTCGTGACTGATCTACTCGTATAGCTGCACGAGTCTCACTGCAGCTGCACGAATATCGCTATCGTTACTTCCTTGAACACCTAAACATGAATTTAATACGAAAAACTAAAAATAAACATAAGAATGAAGAAGAATTGGGTTGCTTTCCAAGAAGCGCTTGGTTTAAAGTCTACGGCTCGACTTTCTGGTGATCACGCTTTTGGAGTTGAGTAGACATAGTCTCTTGTTCAACTAGCTCTCCCAGATAGTGCTTCATTCGTTGTCCATTTACCTTGAAGTTTCTATCTGAATTGTCAACCTTGAGTTCTACTACTCCATGTGGGGAGACAACCACCACTCGGAATGGTCCCGACCACCGAAATTTCAATTTTTCTGGGAATAACTGCAACCTAGAATTAAAGAGTAAAACAAGCTCACCTGGGGCAAAGACCCTATTGGGATCTTACTGTCATGCCATTTCTTCGTCTTTTCTTTGTAGATTTTTGCATTTTCATATGCTTGATGTCGAAGCTCGTCTAATTTGTTCAGCTGTAATAGTTTGGCTTCACCTGATCGTATAGCATCAAAGTTAAGGTGTTGAAGTGCCCAACAAGCCTTGTGCCCTAATTCCACCGGAAGATGGCATGCTTTTCCGAAGACTAATCTATATGGAGACATCCCTATGGGAGTCTTGTATGTTGTCCTGTATGCCCACACGACGTCATCAAGTTTCAACGCCCAATCCTTCCGCGTTAGACATACAATCTTTCGATGATCCGTTTGATCTCACGGTTAGAGACCTCGACTTGGCCACTAGTTTGTAGATGATACGTCGTAGCGATTTTATGTTTCACGTCATATTTACCAAGCAGTGTAGTGAAATGTCGATTGCGGAAATGCGTGCCTTCATCACTGAAGATTGCTCGAGGTACCCTAAACCTTATAAAAATATGTTTATGCACGAATCTCACATCTACCTTAGAATCATTTCGATACATAATCAACTGCTACAAGTAGATATTTTATTACCTCTTGAAGGTACAAACAGTCCCATGAAGTCGATTCCCCACACATCAAACAACTCTACGTCGAGAATGTTTTGCAATGGCATCTCGTTCCACCTTGATATATTCCCCACTCTCTGCCATCTGTCACAATGCATAACAAATTGATAAGCATCTTTAAAAAAGGTGGGCTAATAAAAACCTTATTGTAAAACTTTTGTCGCCGTGCGATCTCCTCCAAAGTCCCTTCGTAGGGGGATGCATGACAATGCGCAAGTATGTCATTCGTCTCTATTTCTGGAACACATCTTCTAATGACCTAATATGCACATCTCTTGAACAAAAATGGCTCATCCCAAAAATAATGATGTATCTCATGCAGGAACCTCTTCTTCTTTTGGGCATCAAAATCATTAGGTATAAAGTTTGAAACAATGTAATTCACAAAATCAGCATACCAAGGAACACTTTGATCAAATGTGAACAATTGTTCACCTGGGAAGGATTCATTAATCAATGTTTTGTCTCTTGCTCCATTTTCATTTTCTATCCTCGACAAGGGTTCTACTATTTGATTTTCTGTCCCTTTCCTATCCCGAATTTCTAGATCAAATTCTTGTAACAACAAAACTCAGCAAATTAATCTTGGTTTAACATCCTTTCTCTCAATCAAATACTTGATCGCCGAGTGGTATGTGAATACTATAACTTTAGCACCTTCGAGATAACTACGAAACTTATCAAAAGCAAACACAAATGCAAGCAATTTTTTTTCAGTGGATGTATAATTCACTTGCGCATCATCTAGGTATGACTAACGTAATAAATAACATGAAAAACCTTGCCTACCTTTTGTCCTAACACAGCACCCACCGCATAGTCACTAGCATCGCACATTAACTCTAAAAGCAAATTCCAATCTGGCACAATGATAATAGGTACGGATACTAACCTCTTCTTGAGCTCAGTGAAAGCTGTAAGGCATGCATCATCGAAGACGAATGGTTTGTCCTTCTCCAATAGATTGCACAATGGTTTTGTAATCATGGAGAAGTCTTTGGTAAATCTCCGGTAAAATCCAACATGCCCGAGAAAACTCATAATTCCTTTAACCTTTGTGGGGGGTGGCAACTTCTCAATAGTTTCGATCTTCGCTTTATCCACCTCGATCCCCTTGCTTGATATCTTATGACCAAGAACAATATCATCTCTGACCAGAAATTGACATTTTTCCCAATTTAAGATCAGGTTAGTCTCTTCACATCTTTGTAAAACCTTCATTAAATTCATCAAGCAATCAGAGTACAAGGTACCAAAAACAGAAAAGTCATCCATAAACAACTCAAGACCATTTTCAATCATGTCCGAAAATTTGCCATCATACATCGTTGAAAAGTAGCAGGTGCATTACATAATCCAAAAGGCATATGACGGAAGGCAAAAGTTCCATAAGGGCATGTAAAAGTTGTTTTTTCTTTGTCTTCCGGAGCAATCAAAATTTGATTGTATTTGGAGTAACTGTCAAGGAAACAGTAAAATTCCTTACCCGCCAACCTGTCAAGCATTTGATCAATGAAGGGAAGGGGAAAGTGATCTTTCCTTGTTGTTTTGTTTAACTTATGGTAATCCATGCATACCCTCCATCCAGTCAACGTTCGGGTTAGTATGAGCTCATTCCTCTCATTGGCAATCAACGTCACGCCTCCTTTCTTTGGCACGCACTGCACAGGACTTACCCACGAACTATTAGAGATAGGATAAATAATACCTGCATCTAACCCTTTGATTATCTCTTTCTTCACTACTTCCTTCATGTTCTGGTTAAGTCGCTGTTGAGCTTCTACCGAAGCTTTGTCGTTCTCTTCTAAAAGGATCTTGTGCATGTACTGACGAGCTTATTCCTCTAATATCTGCGATCGTTCAACCTAAAGCCTTCTTGTGTTCCTTAAGGATATGAAGTAATCTCTCTTCTTCTTGGTCTGTTAGACTAGCAGATATGATTACGGGAAAAGTATTAGGGGGTCCGAGATACGCATACCTCAGATGCTCCGACAGTTGTTTGAGTTCCGAAATTGGTGGTTCTTCAATCGATGGCTTCATAGGGTTCAATGGCCGCTCCAATGTGTCAAAGTGATTTACCATTCTTGTAAAAAATGTTGAGGCCTCCATGATGCTTTGATTTGCATGCACCGTTTTAACTTCTGCCAATGGATCTCATCTTCATTTTCATGCGAGAGATACTCAGAAGTATACCTATCAATAACATCAAGAAGGAAACAATTGTTAGTGTCATTCGACCATTTCACAGATTTATACACATTAAATGTTACTTCCTGATCGTTGACACGAATAGTCAACTCGCCCTTCTTAACATTAATCAGTGCTCATCCTGTAGCTAAGAATGGCCAACCCAAGATGATTGGAATCTCTCGATCTTCCTCAAAGTCCAAAACAAGAAAATCAGCAAGAAATATGAATTTATCTACCTTTACCAACACACCCTCAATTATTCCCTTAGGATAGGTAATAGACCTATCTACTAATTGGAGAGACACGGATGTGGGTTTCACCTCACCCAATCCTAACTCCTTGTAGACAGAAAATGGCATTAGATTAATGTTAGCACCAAGGTCACAAAAAGCCTTACCTGAAAAGGTTGAACCAATTGTGCATGGAATCGTAAAACTACCCAGATCCTTGAGTTTCGGTGGCATCTTCTTTTGAAGGAATGCGCTACATTCCTCGGTTAACATCACTGTCTCGTAGTCACCTAATCTTCTTTTTTTTGAGAGTACATCCTTCATAAACTTGGCGTGGCTAGGCATCTGCTCAAAAGCTTCTACAAAAAGAATATTAATAGGAAGCTTTTTAAATACATCAAGAAACTTACGGAATTGAATGTCTACATTTTGCTTCCATGCTCTTTGCGGGAAAGGTAGTTTTGGAAGCTCCATTCCGTCTTTTGTAGCTTCATCCACCTCTTTCTTTTGCTTTGAAGGAACTGGAGACATGGTAGGATCCACAAGGTGATCGATTTGATTATGTCCACCAAGAGTGTTTGGCGACTCTTCCTTGGATGTGATCTGTTTCTTTTCTACACCAATTCTCCCTTCATCAAGCATTCGACCATTCCTCAAAGAGATTGCCTTTGCTTGCTCTCTCGGATTCTCCTCAGTATTGCTAGGCAGTGACCATATGATCTGGAATTTACAGCTTGTGCCAACTGACTTACTTGGTTCTCCAGGTTTCGGATAGAAGCTGTTTGGTTCTTCAACAAAGTATCTTGATTAGCCATATACTTCATCATCATCTCCTCGAAATTCGGCTTCTTTTCAGACACCTGTACTTGCGACTGTTGGAAACCTGAAGGTGTTGGGGCTCGATTTCCTATCGCTTGTGGAGCTTTCCGAGAAAAATTCGGGTAATTTCTCTGCCCAGGATTATATGTATTGGAGAAGGGATTGTTCCTCTAATTCCCAATGAAATTTGCTTCTTCCCTACTCATCGAACACTGATCAGCCGGGTGAGTTCCTCCGCATATTTCACAACCGTTTGAAATCCCTTGGATTGAATTGAGATTCACAGACTCAAATTTCTTGGTAAGGGCTGCTAGTTGAGCTTGGATTGAGGTCAAGGTATCCAACTTGTGTACTCCATGTGTTCTTCTTCTACTCGTTCGATCAGAATACTGATTTGGCATACAAATTTTTCTCATAGTCTCCAAGAGCTCTAATCGCTCGACATAGGATTTCTTCAAAAATGCTCCACCAGAAGCCAAATTCAAATCCTTGCGAGAGGATTCTGTTAGTCCGTTGTAGAAAGCCTCCAACCGTCTCCATCCCGGAAGGTCGTGGTAAGGGCATTGGATCAACAGTTTTTTAAGTCGCTCCCATGCTTCCATAAAGGATTCCGTTTCATCATGTCTGAAAGTTGTGATCTCGTTCCTCATTTGTGAAATTTTCGAAGGAGGAAAGTATCGATCCAAGAACGCCTCCTCCATCTGTGCCCAAGTGGTGATTGAATTCATGGGGAGTGAATTGAACCACCTCCAATCCTTGTCCTTTAACGAGAACGCGGAAAGTTTCAACCTGACATCATCTGGCGGGACTCCATTCTACCTAAATATGTCGTAAACACTCAAGAATTTGCTCAAATGCTCATGCGGGTCCTCCATCGGTGTCCCTCTAAACTGCACTAAATTTTGAATCATCTGCATCACCGACGTCTTAATTTCATAGTCCCGAGCCTGGATAGTTGGCGGTGCACATGTGTTCTTGCTGATGTGAATTCCATCATCAGTCTGTTGTCCAAGTCCAGTACTCCTTCATTACTTCTACTGAGACAAGATTGCCCTCCATCTGATTTCCCTGATTCTCGTCGGCCATTGCTACTCGTTGTGCTCTTAACCTTTGCCAAAAAGTCCTTTCAATTTCAGGATTTAATGGAGTCAATTCTACCCTTTGGCTTCGTCGCATACACTGGAAAAGAAAACAAAAAGAAAGCTTGAGCGTCAATTAATTACCAATCACGAGGTAAAAGAAAAGTTTTGTCAAAAAACAATTCCTCGGCAGCGGTGCCAAAATTTGATGCGCATCGTCAAAGCAACAAAAATAAATTCCGATTTTGACCTAACTAGAATAGCAAGGGCAAGCAAGGGTCGATCCCACGGAGAATTATGTTAACAAAATACTCATAGCATCGTTCCCGGCAATCAGTCGAGGTCAAGCAGAAAGAAAGTTGATTTTAAGTAAAGGCGAGAAATCAAATAAAGCAAATAAGGTTTACCAGTGTTAGTAATATCTAGGACATATGACTTCCCCTCGGATCCTGTGCATCCGATCTCCTTCTTTCTAATGCTATCAAATTATTATAATTGCTAACATAGGTTGCTAAACTCTCCCCGTAGTCCTCCCAAACATCCGAAAATGTACCACCATGTATCGAATTCCCTGCTATATTCCTCGGCAAGGAACTAGTGATGGCCCATTATATTTAAGTCCTATATAGTTACCTAAGGCGTTTCGGTATATCCTTATCCTTCACATTAAAGCCCGGTTTCCCAACACATATTATTCTTAGGCTATCCAATTCCAGATCTAACCTAGACTACCCTCTCGAGTCTCCCTAGGTTATCGAATCAATGTCAAAGGGTGATCAGTCAATTAACACGCATTAAGAACATAATTGGATAAATAATTAATAAAAATATAAATCACATAAGGAAGAAGGTTCACGAATTACATAGGAACAAGTTGTTGCATCATAGCCTTAGAAAAACGAATTAGTTCATAACTAAAGTAAACAAAAACATAAAATCAAATCCAAACGTAATCGGCATAAAATAAACTAAGAAAATAGGGTTGGTGGAAATTGTCTCATCGTTGGCTCTTGTCTCCAATAGCCTCCTAGGTCGAATCCCTCCCTCCAAAGGATTGAAAAAGTCTTTATATATGTCATAAAAATAACCCTAGAAAATCTAAGAAAATCTAGAAATGAAATATTCTGGGCGTCCATACGTATAGCTGCATAGAAAGCTGGTGCAGCTGCACCAACTGTTATGTCCATCGGCTGACCCTTCGCTGTAGTTGCACTGCACTCCGTTGCAGCTGCACCAAGTTTTCAACCTCCTCTCTTGCATCTCGCGCAGCTGCACAGATTTTGTTGTAGCTGCATCGACCATTCGGATCCAACTTCTTCATAAATCCTCCTTCCATCTTCGACTCTTCTTCCTCTCATTTTAAACAAACAAAGTATATGAAAGTGAGGAGACATTTAAAGCAACCAAAATATCTAATAATTAAACGAATAAAATACTTAAAACTAACTAAAATCAAGTCTAAAACATGATTCCTTAACTATTTTCATATAGTTATCAAAAGTTCTCTTTAAAGAGCCCTCACACATATTACTTCCCGAAAAAGACTCGCACGTGGTATCTTGGGATGGTATCACTTGCGAACCAGAACCGGAACAATCATCCGTCCGCCGTAGCCATATTGAACTAGAAGACATGACGAGGGCCGGGGTTTAGGGTTTTATAAATTTTATAATTAAACATTAAACTCAAATGAAATTGATCAAAATAATAGAGAAGGGTTTTAACTAAAAATAGAGTAATGTTATTTACAACCTTACAAAATTTAATAACACAAGAAAGAAAAATACCAACCATTGATTTAAAAATGGGGTAATAGTGGCCGTAAGATAGCAATTCATTTAAAATGAAGGATCCTAAATTAGGACATTATAATGGGCACCGTGATTAGGAATTCAGAAAATATTACAAATAATATAACATTAACATTCTTTTAATAATTTATAAAATTAATGTGATTTCATATTGATTAAGTGAATGAAATAATCTAATTTTTCTATTATTTTTAGTCAGTTTTACTCTCGGACGTGATGTCCCCGACAAATATAATCAAAATTCCCAAATGGAATTATTGGGAAGTACATGCAAGGCTTTGTTTTTATTTTTATTTTTCCACTTTTAAGAGAATTACAACCATTATTAGAGTTTATATCAAAGGAGATGTGTCCAATGACTTCACATCCCATGCTTGTAAGTTTCTCCCTATGTACCAATAAAAAAAAAAAAGTTTAAAGTTTTATTTAAGATGCTCAATTAAGAAAAAAAGACAGAGAAGAGTAGAGTCTGATTCATGAAAATTGAAAACATAAATAGGAAATAAATTGCATGTGTTATCTATTTTACATGTGGATCTATTAGAAACTTAAAATACATAAAAAATTGTAGTTATTTTTTCAGTTACAAAGAATTTTTTAAAAAAAAATAAATTATGCGCAACGAATAAAATAAATACTTATGTGAGTGAAAGGAACAAAAGAAATATAACCATTTAAGGTAAATATATCTCCACGAAGAAATGAAAAGGGTGGTAATTTATGAAGTCAACGAAGTGCCAGAAATTGCCGTCAGGCTTTTTCTGTACCGGAAAAGCAAGAATCAAGAACTATATCTATAATGGGTCAGTTGATTAAGTTAAAAAGCATTAAAAAGATAAGGATGTGATCATGATGTCGTGACCGAACAGTGTGTCAATGTCGCCGTACTAGCACGTGTTGATGAATAAGGACCAGGAAAAGAAGCCACCCCTCCCTCCCATTCTTGGTAAGTGAGAAAAGACATGCCATCCGACTTCATTATCTTGGGAAACAAACAAACACGACAAAACTCCCACGCAACCCCCCACGAAAAAACCAAGTTGCTCACCTCCTCCCCCCACCCAATCCAATTTGCTTCCATTCCATAGGGTGCCCCCCGCTCGTTTCCTTCATCTCCAAAATTAACGTGGTCGAACGACCCAGTTAAAAGCGATTCCTCGTCACTACTCGTTCCACTGATTTACAGTGTCTCCACCCAACCTTGTCTGCCGAATGTGATGCAACTTACTAGGCGTGTCCCACCTTGGGTGTGTCGAGAGCAGGGGCCGCGTTCCTGCTCTGGGCTCTCCCAACCTTCGGCTACTTGCCATGACGAGGAGATGAATCCACTCAACCAAGCAATCTAAATGTTGTTCGGCTCAATTCTGGCACCTGGCTATCCGGAATCCACCGTTCTAAAGAACTAGGTTGCATACTTATAGTTATACGGGTGACAAAAGGTCGCCGAACCACCCATGCCGGAATCTCCGCATCTCCGCTATGGTAAAAGGCTTCTTCATGGCTAACACGTTTTGCCGATGGAATGATAAAGAACTGTGCAAACAGGCAGGAATTTCCCACATTGTAAGACAAAAACTTACAATACTGCAACCCAATGATCCCACCAATACAACACCTGATCACAAACAGACTTGTTCATCGGAGAATTGCTCCCCCTCTGCATCATGCCATCATTTCGACCACCACATGAGGAAATCTTTGCGCCTGTTGATCTTCTTCTGTAGCTGGAGGATACCGTACAGCAAGGCCTCCGCAGTCGGCGGGCAACCAGGGACGTAGATGTCTACGGGGACGATCCTATCGCAGCCACGCATGACCGCGTAAGAGTAGTGGTAGTAACCTCCAACATTTGTGCAGCTGCCCATGGAGATCACCCACCTTGGCTCAGGCATTTGGTCATAGACCCTGGAATCAACAACATTGCCTGTATTAGATATTCGGCAATTAGACATCAAAGTTAGAGCTTGGCTAGGTGCAGAACACCAATGACTCCAACATGCAATATCCACGGATCCATTACAACAACCCAGAACCAGAAGAATATCCGAGATACAGAATCACCACCTAGCAACTTCTCCCATTAACTAAGAGGAAACTAGGGGTGGTACAGCATCACGACAAAAGACAATCCCAACATCACAACAAAAGGCATGACCATCTATAGTTTAATGTGCAATAAAACAATCATTGCTCAGAAAACCAGATACTATGTCATCTAGGAGAAGCATGGGGGTTGAAATATCCCAAAGCCATACAGCCAAGACGTCAAAAAAGTGTCTATTCAAACCAAAACTGAAGCATATTAACGAGATGAACTGCCACGAACCAGTTCAATCTGCCAATAGACGGAACAACACGTGACTCAAATCTTAGGTCAACACCATATCAGTTAAAAATAACCATATGTCTGGCAGAACTGAGTAGTATCTGTTCAAATCCACACAGGTTGTTGAATCTAGAAGGATGAGATAACAGAGAACAAAGGATCATAATTTACCTCGCTAGTAATATGCAAAGACACCAAACTTTAGGCTTGTGAGGACCTTCCATTTCCTAATTCCATCCAATCAGCAATCAATAAGCACTTCCTTTTCCTTACTCCTCATTACCTGGTTTATCCCAAGGTTATTCAGTTAACTACCAAGCTTAATTTCCAGATGTGGTGTCATCGCCACCACATATGGCATTCATGCAAATCGCCACCACTGCCGCCTGCCGAGCATCATAATTGGCTAAAAGCTAAAGGCCGATAATGCCTTAAGTTACTCCCAGATGGTTAAAAGCATTGTTGACATCATATGTTCTGCATAGGATCGTAGTTGACTACAAAATCAAGGCTGAGAATCCATTGAGCTACTCTCGATTGTGTTAAAGCATTCTTGACATCATCTTTCAAGCTCCCTAACAAAGAAGTTCCTATTGAGCAATGGCACGTCCAATAAAAACCAGCTTATCAAATCACAATGCGATAATTTCGCTCAAAGCAAGTACCAAAGTCTACCCAAGCAGCCAATTCGCACAAAGCAAGTATCGAAGTCTACCCAAACAGCCAAACAGAAAAAATAAAACGGAATAAGAACAGAAGATCACTTGACGATGAAAACTAATCAACAGATCAACCGATCGAACACTCACTTCCTCAAAGCTGGGGCCATCTTATTGGTGAGCGTGCCAGCAACTATCATACAATCTGACCGGCGTGGACTCGGCCTGAAGATAACGCCGAAGCGATCGAGGTCATAGCGGGACGCGCCGGTGTGCATCATCTCCACCGCGCAGCACGCCAATCCGAAGGTCATGGGCCAGATTGAGGCGCGGCGTGCCCAGTTCATGAGGTCATCCACCTTAGAGATGACGAACTCGGCCGCCTTTGAGATCCCGGAGGGCGTGAGTAAGGCGCGGGCGACGAGGAGGACGACGCTGTGGCAAGGGCGCGGAGGAGGAGGAGTCGCTGGAGGCCAGCCGCCGGGGCGTGGGCGGCGGTGCCGGCGACGAGAGCCATCGCAGGATGGTTCTCTAGAGAGAGGAGAGAGAGTAGACGGAAATGCCGTTGGCTTAGTTTCGGTCGACGGAATGTTTGCAGGTTTGGAACGGTCCATTCGGTTGGTTCTATCCGGTTAGCTGAGTTGGGAAAGAAAACCCGGTCCCGGCTTGCAGTAACCAGTTTTCTTTTCCTCATTACAAACATATTTTAATGCAAAAACTTTTTATTTAACAAATTTCTAAACATTCTAAAAATCATTTTAAAATATAATGAGATAATTTTTTAATATACACAATTTCTCCATGGATTCTCTTTTATGTTTAACAAGTTTCTTTTTCTTTTTACCTCACCAGAGAATTTTCCTTTTCCTATCCTATGTATTTTTGGCTACAAAATCATGATCACTTAACTTTTCTTTTTTCTAGTAATTAATAACGTTATTGACTGGTGAATCTCATTCATTACTGATTAGCATCATCTGCCCCACGATTAATTCCAATGCTGAACAAATCTCATGCTACAGAACATAACACATGAATAGAGTCAGTCCCCCGCTTCTTTTATTATAACAATCCCCCCTCCCCTCCCTAGCTCTCTCCATGGGTTGCTTACTGTCCAAACACGCCAAGTGCGAATCTGTCCGCGCCTCTACACCCCCAAACGACGTCCTTGTCGTCTCGCCACTTTCGAAAGTGCTACCGCAGCCATCCACGCCCCCACAAGACCACTCTCCCCTTGAGCCGGACAGAGGGCCAGGACTCGTACATGGGGGAAGCAGTGGCTACGATGGGGGAATTCTGCAGGAGAGGGCCGTTTCGGAGGACGAGTCGGACGGGGACGAGATCAAGCCGGTGAGGGAGAACTTCTTCATAGTAAGGGATCGTAGGGAGGCGGGAGGGGAGGGACAGGTGGCGACTTTTGATAGGCTGATGAGAAGAAGATCCCCGCCAACAACATCACCTGTTGATCAAGATCGCTTTGGTAATTAATATTTGGTTATAGCGATTTTTACATATTAAAATTAGGGTCAAGCAAAGCAGTAGATGGAATCACCAGCTCTATTGAAACGGGTTATTGGAGTCATAGAGGTGGGCACCACAATCCATAATTTCAGGTTCTCCGAATTATATCATATGATTATAAAAATTTAATTATATCACCTTGTTATTTTTTTATCAAATGAAATAATAGCAGAGAACTCAAATCTGCTTAACCCTAATTACAATTAAAACAGTTCTAAAATAAATATTCAAAAATCGTCTTACTCGGATAACTGGAATATAACCGTTTCTCGGGGGTACAAATGGCAATTCACACTAACTAGGGTTTCAGATAAAACCCTAACCCTATCTTACCCCACCGACTTCTCCTGATTCCCCCCAACTCGCGTTCTTCTTCGCCGCCGTCACAGTTCGTTAGTGTTTCGCTAAGCGAGAGAGAAGGATGGGAGTTTTCACCTTTGTGTGCAAGAGCTCCGGCGGCGAGTGGACGGCCAAGCAGCTGGCCGACGGTGACATCGAAGCGTCTGCCGCCTCCACGTACGATCTCCAGAGGAAGCTCGTCCAATCTGCCCTCTCCTGCGACTCCTCCGGCGGACTGCAGTCTTCCTTCTCCCTCGTCACGCCTTCCTCCGCCGTCTTCCAGGTTCCTATTGCTTGGTCTGGTTTTCCAATTTTGCCTCTGTATTAGGTGTGCCCGATCGTGGGACTGCCTTTGGTTTGATCTATGATGCGATTGATAGTCTAGGGTGTAGTGCCTCTACCGTTGGATTGATGATGCTAAGGGAAAGCATATGTGCCGGATAGTTGGTAGTTACTAAACGCCCCTTAAGATGGTACTGTCTGAGATTGAATGATATCTGTTGTTTTTGTTCTCTGTTGGGAGAATTCTTCCATGGATCCACCGTGAAATACCTTGATCGCAGAAGCGAAATCCTTCAATTGTTCTTGTCCATGAGTGTAACTTGCACTGTATGCACTCCCCCTGATAAACTCCTGAAAAAACCCGTGATTGCTATGCAGCATGAGCTTCAGAATGCTTTTGTAGTACTATGATCATAGGGTTGGATTTCTTCTGGCCGTTTCTCTTTCAATGTTAATGTCTGGAATCAAGGCCTAAACTCGCAGTGATTATAGAGTGTTGCTGTGCATTTGTCATTGGTGTAGGAGATGATTTTGCCTTGCCTGTTGTTTTCGTCCACTGTGTTATTATGTCAATTCTAATCTATAACAGCCTGTGCTAACACTTTATTATCTATTCTTGCGCCCGATCTCTGTGCAGGTAATCATCGGTGGTGGAGGAGGTGGTGGTGGGTTTATTGGAGGAGGTGCAGCCGCCGCAGCCCCTTCAAGCGGTGCGGCCGCCGCAGCTGAAACCTCTCCAGCTGAAGAGAAAAAGGAAGAGAAAGAGGAGAGCGACGATGACATGGGATTCTCCCTCTTTGATTAGATGAAAGATTTTTAAGTCGTATAACATTTCGTAAGCTGTTGTCACCGGGTTTTTGATTGTCTATGGCATGGATGCTGGATTTTGCGTTTAAAGTTTAGGGACGAAGATGATTTCCATTATATTGAGACGCGATTAACGATGCCCAGTGATATTGAGGCGGTAAGGCGAGCGGGGCGCAGCCTCAGCGCCCTGTCCATCGTCGGGCGTGCGACGTGTCAAAGGCGCGCGCCTCAGATCTGGGCGCAAGGCGCTACAAAAGGCGCCGATTGTAAAAAGCCCTAACCTGTCCGCGCCGATTGTAAAAAGCCCGAATCCCTTTCTGCCCGCGACGCAGCGACACCCCCCTTTCTGCCAGTGACGCCCACTTCCTCTCTCAGCCAGCCGCCCACTCAAGATCAGCCGCCCGCTCCTCTCCCTCGGTCAGCCACCTCTCCCTCGTCAGCTGCCTATCCCAGTCGTCGTACTTCACCGGTCGTCAGCTCTCGGTCCCCCTGCTCCTCTCCCGGTCGTCCGCTTCCTGTCCCGGTCAGCTGCCTGAATCTTGAATGTTGAATGGGATTGGAAAAGGATTGATGTTATTGTTTGCCTTTGCCGAACTGGATTTTGTCAAACTGGATTTGTTTGAATCAGGATTGAAAATGTATTCTATCTTTGTAAACGATTTGTTCTGCCTTTGCCAAGCTGAATTTTGTTCTACCTTTACCGAACTGGGATTTGTTTGAATAAGGATTGAAAAGGGTTTTGCCAAACTGGATTTTAACTTCGCAATAGATTATTCGTTGGTTCTTTTAGGAATGGATTCATCCGCAGCTTCCAAATCAATGAAAAGAGACATTGGATGGAAGTACAACTTATTGAAGGATCCAAATGATTCGAACGTGGTCACATGTATGTTTTGGGGATACGTGTCCAGAGGTGGAATTCATCGTGCAAAACAACATCAAATAGGATCATTTAGAAATGCAAAATCATGCACTAAATGTCCTGAGGATGTGAGGGATGAATTGCGAAACAAGATGGAGGAAGCAAAATGGACACGACTAGATTCAATTGGCAGTACTGGATCCGTTCCATCCCAGATGCTCCATATTGGTGATGATATTGTGATAGAAGAAAGGTCATCTTCTATTCCTTCAAAAAGACATGCTGGATCGAGCGGGGAAGTAAATCAGAGTACAAGTAAGGGGAAGGGGCCAATGGATATTTTCCTGATGGAGAAGGGGAAGTTTAAACAGAAGAGTGTGGTGGATGCTTTCGATAAAGAGGCGAGAAATAGGACCGTTCAAAGCATTTGCAGATGGTTATATCAGGAGGGCATTCCTTTTAATGCCGTGCGGTCTCCGAGCTTCGCTAAGATGATCGAAGATATAGGGAGATATGGCCCTAACTTGAAGCCGCCGAGCTACCATGAAGCGCAGGTTACGTTTCTCGATAAAGAAATTGAGTACACTAAGGAACTGATGAAAGACCACGTTGAATGTCGGATGCAATATGGCTGTTCAATAATGTCCGATGAGTGGACAGACAAAAGAGGCCGAACTTTGATCAACTTTTTGGTCAATTCAACGAAGGGTAGCATGTTTATCAGAAGTGTCGATGCTTCGTCATATGTCAAAACGGGAGAGAAGCTGTTTGAATTGCTAGACTCTTTTGTTGAGGAGATAGAGGAGACAAATGTGGTACAAGTTGTTACAGACAATGGAAGTAACTATGTGTTGACTGGTGAGTCACATTTAAGTTATAATGTAATGTTTAATAATCAATTTTTCATATGACTGACACATATTCATTTTATAATGACAGGAAAGTTACTTTAGGTGAAGAGAAAGCACTTACTTCCATCATTCTTTGCATGCAGCTTTGAATCCTGCTTACTATAATCCAAGTTCTACTGGTCCAGATGATGGAGAGATCACCAGAGGATTGTTTGATTGCATTAGTAGATTAATTCCTTCTCCAGATGATCAAGACAAAATCACAGGTGAATTGGCTTTTTATAAGAGATGCGTTGGGAATTTTGGAACACCTATTGCCACCCGAGCGAGGACTCAACGATCACCGGGTACTTTCTAGTTTCTTATAATCTAATGCAATTCATTGAACATGTTTGTTGACATTGTTGTTTGATGAAACTTATCGAAATGAACAATTTGTACAATTTGTAATTACAGCGGAGTGGTGGACTCTCTTTGGTGGTGATACACCTAATCTTTAACGACTTGCCATTCGAATTTTGAGTTTGACATGTAGCGCAACCGGATGTGAGCGTAATTGGAGTACATTTGAGCAACTAAGTCATTATTCGTACCGTTAATGTGAAAGAATTCTCATTTATTATTATGAGCTTTTTGAAAATCCTTATATTATTATGCAGATTCATACAAAGAAGAGGAACTGACTTGAGCATCAAAGGTTACTTGATCTTGTCTACGTCAAGTATAACCAGAAATTGAAAGAGAGATATAATGCTCATGATGTGATTGATCCTCTTTCTTTGGATAGTATTGATTATTGTAATGAATGGCTTGTTGGCGAGATGGAAGAAGATGTGGGTGATGACTTAGTTTTCAGCGAGAAACATTGACATGGGGTGCCATTGAGAGTGCGTCGGCTGTTAACGAAGTTGTGAGAACGACCAGGGCTTCAACTAGTTTGAGGTTACTTGATGATGATGATGGAGCCCATGCCGATGTCCATGAGGAGATCGAAGGGAATTTGGATGAAAATAATGATTATGAAGATTGCACTTATGTTGACGAGCCTCACGAGGATGATTTAGATTATTAGTTAGTTTTATTTTGATGTCATTTTATTATGGATCTTTTAATGGATTTCTTGATGTTATTTTGTTGTGAATTTGTTAAACTCTTTTAAATTTGGAATTGGACATTTTTCTACATATGCGCCTTTGTCGCAAAGGCGCGCCTCGGGCACTGCGCCTTGCGCCTCGGGCTGTAGGGAGTATTTGCGCCTTGGGTGCGCCTTAGCGCCTTGACAACACTGGCGACGCCTCCTACCAAGGAGACAACATCGTATCAATCGGCTCCCTTCCTCATGATCAAAGATGGTAAATCATCCAATTTTGGAAGAAATTTGAGGATTCAATCCTTACTGTTTCCGGGAGCAATCCACCCAGAAAAAGGTGAGACATTATGCCCCTAATGTTATCTATTAAACTGTTTGTGTTTGGGTGTTTTTTGTTGTAGCCCCCAACCCATGTCCCTCTCTAAGCCCTGATCACTCCTCCTAATCCCACATTTAGTGAACTCTTGTCAGCAGCTATGTCCGTGTTAGGTGCGTAATGGAGCTCTCTGGACGTTTCTCATTTAGCATCTTGGTCATGTTGTATGTTGTTCTCCTACTGTTGATAGCTTTTTGTGACCTAGTATAGCTGGCAATTCTGATGCCCTGAAAAGGACTGCTCTTTGAATATCCTCGTTAGTTTTAGTGTTGTGGAATACTGTGTGATTTCTTTGGATCCAAAGACACAATATGGTTGTTGTGAAGAGTATGTTCCATTTTATGCCTTAATGTGTTTTTATTCTGGTGGTTTTTGTGTTGAGATTCCCGTAGAGCCATTGTTGGGCTATTTGGATGGAGTATGATGCTATGGTCTCTAGTGTGGGGAAGTGGAGCTACATTGTTTGTGTTAAAGGGCAATATTATAAGGCATGTACCATAATTTCCATTTCCCATTTATAGACCGGGCATATCTCATTGATTGTTATGTTCTTAGTTATGAGTAACTATCTCATAAGTAGACTATTCCACCGGGATATCCATATGAATTTCTTCTGCTTAGGCAATAAAGGAAGCTTCCATATCCATCTAAGATTTGTGTTAGGGAAGTTTGCAAGGGCAATCGGAGATAAGGCGCAAATTGATGTTGCGGAGAAATCCTTGTCCTTGGTTGGTTTCCAGGCTACCTTATCCTTGCTGCTTTTATCCTATGATAAAAGTGTTCTCGAGACATGAATCCATATAATTTCATGTAGGAAGATGGTTTCTCTTGTACTCGTCCATCCTCTGTCATTGTGGTCCTCAACCACTAGTTTATGGATTTCCTACTTGTCCAAAGGGCTAATGAATTGTCCTCTTAGTTTACCATTCCCTATCCAATCGTCATCCCATAATTTAGCTTATGGGCCACTTTTAACATAGGTTCTAAGTATCCGGTTAAGTAGTTCTTTGTGTTTCTTTAGAACTTTGAGGATGCATGAGGCTAGTTTCCTTTTATCTAATTCTAATCGTATTTGAATTATATAACTTTAATCCTTAGTGATTCTTGGTCCGTCAAAAGTTTCCAATTTTGATTGCTTAATAGGATTGTGTTCCTATTTTTAGCTTTGAAGAGGCCAAGTCCTCCTTCTTCCTTCCTCATGCTTATTTGTGCCCAGTTAATCATGTATAACTTTCTTTTATCTTTTGAAGATTCCCATAAGAAGTACATGTTTGTCCTATCTATCTATTCCTGTAATCTCTTAGGCAAGGTTGTCAAGGCGCTAAGGCGCCACCAAGGCGAGAAGGGCTTCCATAGCCCGAGGCGCTAGGCGCTAGGCGAGGCGCTCACTTAGGCGCTAATGAATAAAATAATATATTATAATAGAAATGTCAAACATAAATGTATTTTATAAACCAAAATATCATCTCAAGATATCATCTTAAGAACCCCATCCACATTAGTTCTGAATAAAAAGAAAGAAATAATGGTTCACATCATTCGAGTTATCCGCATCTAAACATCAATTAGAAACCAAAATGATCATCATCAATCACAACATTCATCATCCCAATCCATCCAAAGTCAATGGATCGATAACATTTGCGGCATCATATCTATCTTTCAGCTTTTGATTGTACTTGACATAAACCAAGTCAAGTAACCTGCTATGCTCAAGGCGGTTCATCTTCTTTGTATGAATCTACAAAGAAGAAAGCTATCAATATTCTATTTGAGAATAAGAATAATATACGTAATACTTTAATAAGGGATTTACATGCTCAAATGCGCTCCAGTTGCGTTCACAACCACTTGCACTGCAAGTCAAGCTTATAATTCTGACTGCAAGACGTTGTAGATTTGGAGTATGATGCCCAAACATATTCCACCATTCTGCTGTCATCCAGAATTCGTATTCGTCATAATAGTCACACTATCACGAAAATTAGAAATAATCATAAAATAAAATACCTGGCGATCTCAGTTTCCTTGATCTAATAGCTAATGCCATACTAAATTTCCGTTCAGATCGCTTGTAGTATCCAAACTCAGCAAGGATCTTATCCTGAAGCTCGATAGTTGGAGCAAACTTCTCGACACAAGCATACAAACCGTCTATCACTTCTGGATCCGTTTCATAATGAGTAATCTGATCAAAGTACTCAGGATTCAAGAGGTATCCGGCCGCATGTAAGGGATGATTCAACTGAGAATTCCATCGGTCGTCAATTATCTTGAACACGTCTGCATACTTATCTTCTTTGCCATGGAAAGACTTTTGGATAGCCTCTTTTGCTCTCTCCATCGCTTCATATATATACCCCATCGCCGGTTTCTTCTCGTTATCCACAAGACACATAACACATACTAATGGCCCCATCACCTTCAATGTGTGCAAAACCATGTCCCAAAACGACCGCCTTATCACAATCTCATAAGCCCTCTTTCCTTTCTCCGTAGTTGACAACTTGTTCTCATCCCATTCTCGGGACAAGAACATTTTCGTTAACTTATTCTTCAAGATATGAAGTCTCTGTAAAGTGATGAAGGTCGTCACAAATCTAGTAACACCATGCCTGAGCAACTCCTTATTCTCCGTAAAACTTCTCATAGTGCTCAAAACACTGCCATGATTGTAGATAAATCCCACAAGAAATATGGCTTTCTGGACTGTTTTCTTCACGTTCGGAAGCTTGCCAATATCTTCAAGCATCAAGTCGATGCATTGAGCAGAACAAGGAGTCCAAAACAAGTGTGGTCTCTTCGCCATGAGTAATTTGCCTGCTTTTAGACAAATTGTTAACAAGTTCCTCACTAGTGTTACGAAGGAATCAATTATCATAACAAGCTTAAAGTCTTACCGGCTAAAACATAGTTGCTTCCATTGTACGTGACAACTTGTAGGATATTTTCCTCCCCGATTTCCTCCACGAAGCTATCTAGTAGCTCAAATAACTTCTCGCCTGTCTTAGAATAAGCGGAAGCATCAACTAATCTAATAAACATCGTCCCCTTCACACCATTCACAAGGAAGTTAATCAAACATCGCTGCTTTCTATCCGTCCAACTATCCACAAAAACTACATGTCACGGTATTGGGATATTTGGGATCTTCAAGGAAATTATACCTCCAACCAATATCCCTCTTCGAACTTCTTACTTAGGAAGAATCCGCCATTCTTCAATAATCTATTAACGCACTGCATTATCAAAGCAACTCTTTTTGTCAGATTATAAGAAAAACTTGAATCTGAACAAACTTATGAACCATGCATGCGTTTTCTCTATTCTGAAGTTAATAAGGTTTCTGATATATACACTGTGAGGAACTTGAGGAACTTGTTAACAATTTGGTCTCTGATATAATATATCAGATATATGCACTCCCGAACAAAGCAGCTATGCTGTCCAAATTCGCTCCATTTCCATAAACTATTTCCACTTCACCATTCATCATGTCATCGATATCACCAGAGAATGGTCCAGTAAAAATAAGGTCATCTTGCAAATATTAAAAGGAAATATTTTAAGAATTTTGATCAGCTACAGCTAGATGGAGTGAATATGAGAATACACAGCTAAATGACAAAAGATTAGTGGAATAAAATAAAATCAGCAAATGCACAATCACCATGATTGTGCATTTGGGAATCAATTGCGCATTTGTGCATTTGGAAATCAGATACGGCATCACCATGGTACCCACGGTAAGTTCTCCTAGATTGAGTGGTCCTAGTGGAGTGAATATATGAGATGCAACTTTATGACTCTACAACTCTAAATATCTGTTCTGGATTATATTATATTTTTAGTTGATGCTCTGCATGTGGTGTTGAGTGGAAATTAACAAACTGAGGTCAGACAAAGTGGATGATGCCATTGGGAACCTAACCCAGTTCTTTTATTTGATTCTCCCCCTCTATAATGCGCATAATTATAGATGTATTATTGCAGTGTGTGGACCGACGCCGATATGTCTGCCTTTGGGCTTCTGCTTACTTCCCATGTCCCATAAGGAAACAATTTTTTTTTTTTGGGGGGGGGGGGGAGAAACAGCTGGGGAAGCCTTGGTTCAGCTTTTGTTCCGTCAACCACGCCATCATTTCTTTCACAGGTTTCAAGAGAGAAATAAAAGAAAAAGGTATGAGAGGTAAAAAGCAAAACAGGAAGAAAAAGTGATCAAATTCAAAAGGTTAGGGGAACCGTTTAGTTTATTGTTTCTATTTTCTATCTATTCTTCCAACAAACCCGAAACAGTCCACACAACCAGAAAGTCACTCGGAGAAGAAGGAGGAGGAGAAGAAGAAAAACCTGTTTAAGATGGAGAAGGCCGACGGAGGAAGACGGGGAAGCTGAATAGGGCGTGGAGACGTCGGGAGGAAGGCGGCCAAGGAGGTAGGGCAAACGGCAAGGAGAGATCGTTGGGAGGAAGGCAGACAAGGAGGGCTTCAATCGGGCTGGGCTTGAATCGGAACTAACGCCTAGGCGATAGCCCAGGCGCGCGAGCGCCTAGGCAAGGCACTACCGAGGCGAGAGCCCTAAAAATACGAGGTGACCGTGCCTCGCCTTGCCCGAACGCCTACGCAAGCGAGGCGCGACGCCTTGACAACACTGCTCCTAGGTAGGCTAATGTAAAACATGTGATAGGCTGGGATCGGCTTATAGTGGGATTTGATTACCACTATTCTCATAGCCTTGGATAGATGCTTTGCTTGCCTGCCTACTAGCTTGTTTCTTATTCTGTCCACTATTGAACTATAGAGGTTTATGTTGGCTGCTTCTTGTCTTATGGTGGAACCCAAGTAGTTTCCTAGATTGTTTGTTACGTGGAATCCTACCTGCCTAGAGATTTTTCTTGCTCATAGTTGCTTTTCCAAAAAGTAGTAGGTTATCTACAAAGAACAGGTGTGAGGAAGTAAGGCCCCCTTGGTTGGCGGGGACTTTCCTCCATTTACCCTTGGAACATTCTTTTTCGATCAGGAAACCCATATATTCTAGGCACAATATAAAAAGGTAGGATGACAGTAAATCTCCTTGTCGGATTCCTCTTCATGGGTTGAATGGTTCCAGTTGTCCTCCATTGAACAAAATATTGTATCTTGTGTTTGAGACTCAAGTTAGTATCAATTTGATTAAGAATTATGTGGATGAAGTCCCATTCTAACCGGGAAATGCCTCTATTAGGTCTACCTTGATAGCAAAGAATAATTTCTTCCATTTTTTGGTAGTGAAAGTGTAGGATTTCCTATGCTATGCAGTTGTTACTGGTTACTGGATCGTCTCCCAAAGAGGAAGTTGCTTTGGCATGGAGACACTAGGTCGTTCACAACCAGTCTTAATCCATTGACAAGGATCTTAAAGGTGATTTTGTAGGCAGTGTTGCATAGAGAGATTGACCTGAGTTGTTTAATAGTTTCTGGCCTTGGTGTTTTTGGGATGAGAACATTTGTTGGATTCTCCTATTCCTTTGGGACTTGTTTTGTGTTAAAAACCTCTTTTGTTAGTTGATAGAGTGAATCTTTCACTATTTCACTAAATTTGTGTAAGAATATTGGGTGCATGCTATCTGGTCTTTAGGCTTTATTGGGGTCTAGGGAAAACGATGTGGTCTTCATTTTGTCCAGAGTGCATGGGCTTTTCAGGGAGGTGTGGTCTTGTGCTTTAACTAGGAGGTTCGTGTGGACTCACTCTTTTAGGGCAGGCCTTGGGGAGCTTTCGATATCAGTTCTTGAGTATCTGTTTATGAAGAATGCTCATATGTGGCTTACCTAGTTCCTTGGAGTCCTCAATTCATGCATTTTCTATTTTTAGGCTAAGGATCCTATTGATTCTTCTCATGGTCAAGGCCATATAATGGAAGTATCTTGTATTTTGTTCCCGTTATAGATTCCAATCTACTGTGGATTTCATGTACCATAGGTGTTCTTCTTGCAGTAGCATGGTGTAATACTCATGTATGAGCTCCTTTTTCTCGTTTTCTTAGGATGGTGGAATCCCTAATCTCTAGGTATGTCTGGAAATCCTGTAACCTTGTCTACAATCTTTTCTTGGCGGGGTGTCTCATTGGCTTCAGTATAGAGTTTTAACCATTCATTGTTAGAAGTGATCCTATCCAGCCTCCCAAAAATATGTCCCTTATCCCTCAGGTTACACCAAGTAGTGCAAAGTCCAATAAAGCCTTAGTGATCTACAGTTTCGCCAAACTAGTTTCTTTTTCCTTAGCCTAAGATTAGCACAGATTGCTGAAAATAGCCAAGGAGGTTAATATGGTAGTCTACCCTCAGCGTAGATCTTTTGTTCGATGACAATGAGTTCCTCTAGTACAAAGAGGTTCGGGTGTCGGAGCAGCCATAATCCACTCTAAAACCTATTGATGGTTGAAGTCCCAAAAGTGCTTCATAAAGCTGGGGTTAGAGGTGCCCCTACAATTAAAAATAAGAATCTTCATGGATGGAGAGAAAAGGGAAAAAATTTCCTCTCAGAAATTCAGCTTCCATCGATACTGTATTAGGATGCAAATCCCTTTGCCTCTCCCACTCAAGTGGTGCCAATTCCATGAGTTTCAAAGCTCTTGTCGTTCCCCTTGGAGTCTTGAAGATTTCTCGGCAACAGTTTAAGAATTGTGCAATTAATTTCACAATGGGAGCTTCTGTGATGTACATCAGTAGGGTAGGCGCAAAGGTCGGTGGCACCGGCTTCTTCTTCCATAATAAAGTCCGAGAGGTCTGGGATAGACAATCCCCTTTCTCTTTTTGTGGTTTGTGGTAGGTATAGAAATCATCTTATTCTCCATGGTTGCGATGTGGAGGAGTTAGTCCGAAGGGAAACAG
This sequence comes from Melastoma candidum, assembly GCA_023653495.1. Classification (NCBI taxonomy): domain Eukaryota; kingdom Viridiplantae; phylum Streptophyta; class Magnoliopsida; order Myrtales; family Melastomataceae; genus Melastoma; species Melastoma candidum. The sequence continues at coordinate 10,182,952 of CM042882.1, read as the reverse complement.
GCAGCTAACCGTAGTTCCCGATCTTCAACAAGTGGTTTCCATGCTTAAATTTTGTCATGTAGTTGTAGCCTAGTATTTTTCTTGATTGCCGTTAACATGTAGTTGAGTTCTAGGTCTGTCGATGGCCTATCGATTGTCAGAATACCTTCCGACATTCTTATGTTGTTGGAAGTCTGTTTGTTTAGTCTTTCCATCCATGTCTTCCTTGCGAGGTTGACTTGCTTGTGAATCATGAGATCTTCTGGACGGTCTGTCATAGTGAGGGTTTATGTTTTCCTAATGAGATGATTCCAAGAGCTGCTTGTTTAGGAAGATGGTTTCAATGTAAGGTTTGGCTAATTGGACTAGGGAATAGATAAAAGTTGGTGTGCGAGAGTCATGAACGACTAAGTGCCCAGAGATTGTTCTTAAAGGACTTTCTTTGTTCTAGTTTATTCCCTTGTTTTTTTACCGTTGCAACTTGCAAGGAGTTCTATTTGTGTCTCAAATATTAGACTTGTGGGGTATGAGTTTTGGTCTCTATCATGTTTTGTGCGTCTCTTGTTTGTGTCCTCTATTGAGGAAGATGAAAAGGCCTTTTCACCATCTCCGGTATCGGTTGCGTCTGTCTTTTCTTGACATGTGTCCTTTATGCAGTTTCCTTTTTTATTTTTCCTTTCTATAAAAAGAAACCTTGCTGATTTTTCCTTTCTGATATACCTTGGAACTCTCCTGGTTGTCCTTGATAGATGAGATTGACTTGGGGTGAGAGGTGACTTTTCGGTTATTGGCATGTGTCCATTTCTCATAATATTCCTTTTCCTGGACTGAGCTCGCATCAGTAGGCACCCCAGGTTCATCCACTGTAAGACCCATATCCTGGTTGATGCAGCCCATAGCAAACTCGAGGTCTTGTTTCCATTTCTTATGATTTGAACCGCCTAGGACCTCTATAGTGGTAGCGTTATTGCACATATTGAAGGAAACTGTAGAATAAAAGTAATGCAATCATTTAGTGTCATGAGCCATTTAAAATTGATTAATTCGATCTAAAATTAATGAAGAATCCTCATGCCCTAATGTCAACTCCCCTTTGGGTAGAGAAAACATAAGGCAGAGAAATCTTCCCATAAGGATCATAAAATTATTTGACAAATTTATTCCCTTTGGGAAACAAATAGTCTAATCCCACACCCGATCACGTGTCACCATGGATGATCCACTTTGGTGAAATCATACACAGCACAATGTGCTATAAACTGTGGGAATTAAAACATGCTACCTTTAAGAAACCACCACCTGTCACATACAAGTGAGCCACTTTGGCAGCCAAACACTTGTAGCACATTATGACGTTCTTTCATTAAATAAATGCATGTATTAATTAGAACCAACTGTCACCATAAACAGGTCACTTTGGCAACCAAATGTTCATGGCACAACATGGTCACACCTTTCTAGGCTCATATCACTTATCACATCAGATATTATGTGTGATACCTTACTCGTGTATATATATATATATACTTATTCCTTTCCACGAGTCTTACTTTAAAAGGATTCCGTAAAATTAATATTATAATATGCGCAATTATTGTTTAATAGTTTAGGTTAGCATAGTCCCAAACAATACATTTAATGCCTAATCCACTTGGATTAGGTTTTATACATTGACACATTTATATCTTAATACGCAATATTTACACTGCCCAGTTTTATTTATTTACAAGGGCTTTAGCATATGTACAGTATCCCCATTGGTTTCTTAGACAAACAGATGAGGATATTTTGTCCGGGCTTCAGCTTCTGGTTCCCAGGTTTCATTGCCCTGAGACCAACCTATTTTAACTACCGGCACTATCTTACCACGAATTTGCCTCACATTGCAATCTAAAATTGCCAACGGAATATTGTATTCTCCAACATTCGGAACATATCCCTCCATAACGCTTTGAACATCCAGATTTCTGAAAGTGTTGATTCCTTCTCCAGTTGTTTGAAATTGTATTTGTCCAGACTGACAATCAATTGTAGCTCCATTTCTTTTCATCCATTGCATACCAAACATGACATCAATGCCCGGATCCATCTCCGTGACAAAGAGGTCAACTTTTACAATGAGGAAATCAACACGTACCTCACAATCACGACATGGCCCCCACATTTTGACGGGGACATCTTTCCACGAAGTGATAATTGATGCATATTGGGTTCTATCCCAAGGCATTCCCATTTCTTTTGCTGACCTTTTGGAGATGAAGGAGTGCCAAACTCCCGTATTGAAAACCCCTTTGAGGTGATATCCATCAACCCATACATTTCGTTCCAGCCTCCCCGATGGTTGACTTGAGCTTCCCGCCATTCGAACAGAATTTCAGTGTTTATTTGTAGAAGCGTTTGTATTGAGGAGGATAACTTTAAACGACGATCGAATAGTGGAATAATTATTTCGAACGACGGTTTTAGCCTTTTATAGGCTTCAGCTCTGAATGTTACCGTTTTCACGATTGACAATGTCAATTGACAATTGTCAATCGTGATACACATTTGTCAACCTATTTATTTATTTATTTACTTTTGACGCACGTTATTGTCAATTGTTAGACGTGCGTCACCATCAATTGATATTATATTATACAATAATATAATATAACAATATAATATAATAATAATATAAATAATAATATAATAATAATATAAATAATAAAATATTATTATTATTATAACAATCATTATAATCCGTCCTTTTATGGTACGGTTATCAAGATAAACCATACTTATCCAAATGTCACGCTTATCGATATTATCCGATAGCGTTACGCATATCGAGATTATTCATACTTATCCGATTGCGTTAATAACAAACATCATTCAAAACTTTAATGATGTTGCCAACATTTAAACGGTCATTATCGTCGATTTAAACTCGATAACCGAAGATATCAGAAAGAGAAAACAACGAAATATAATCAAAATTTCTCCTCAGAATTGTAAATCCGTATAATCCGCTCTGATACCACGTGTTGACTATCTCATATACTCGGAGAAGTCACAATTCTCAATAAACAGCGGAAACAGGATCGTTTACACGGATTTACAATCACAAAGGAAGAACCGGATAGTAAACGTACCCGTAGTTGACATTTTGTGGATGTAGAAGATGAATTCAAGGAGCGTAGATCCTTTTCCCCTTTTCCTTCCCTAATGGCTGCTCTCGATGGAGAAGGCGTAAGAAACTGACGATCGAGACCTTATGAATCGATTTCCAGAAATTCCATATATATATATATATATATATATATATATATATATATATATATATATGGCTTCCTTTGTGAAAAGTCAGTTTTGCCCTTTATTAAATAAAAGTCTGAAGGACAGGGGAAGGGACCTAGCCGTAAATTACCATAATCCATAAAACCTACGGTCTTATCCATCAACAGACCATAGGCTATAAATGGCCTACACCCAGCCGTAAACCACATTAAATAATCGAGATGCGCATATCCTAATAACTTTAGTGATCACAATACTTTAGTGGGATTTCATGCACTGCCTTATGTTACAGCCTGTTTTATAAAATGTAGTTTGATGAAGTAAAGAAAGAAGATTAATACAAAAATATACATTTAATTGTAGCCCAAAATTCCAACAGTTTTTACCACTATGATTCTAAGCACAGTTGTAAAGTCAGGCTAAAGGTCCCTAGTCGTTGAACATACCCCACCGCGGATCGTTAGATGTAACCTGTTGCAGCTAAGTACACTTCCTATTGCAGCTTAGAACTTCATCTTTCCACTCGTTAGGAATGCAAACCTCAAACTCATCATATAATAAAGACATTCCACTTTTGAATTCCTAAGGTAGCACTGAGGAGTAAAAACACACTTTTTTCAGCTTTTTTTTTCTTTAATTTTATACCCCTACATGTAAACTGACCTATCCTAAAGGAACACCACTTAGCTCATCATAAAATGAAACTTCGTCTACCTTCCTTGCATCTCGTGCAGCAGCACCAAATTCTCGTGCAGCTGCTCCAAGTTTCTATGCAATTTCTGACCACATCATGCATTTGTAACGCTTTCTCGTGCGGCTTCACCATCTAGTTGTAAGATTTCGGCCACTTCTTGCCCTTCATGCTTCGACCTCTTGGCTCTCATTCCCCTATTGTGCTTTCTTTCCTATGACTTTCCTAAATCAAAACACTGAAAAGCACATTGATGAGGTAATGAACAAAATATTTCAAAAAACAAAAAAAAATGAAGACTAAATCATATAAAATTACTAACATCAATTAAGTCTTAAATGTGATCCCCGACTTTATTTTCATATAGTTATCACACCTCCAAACCTAACATTTCCTAGTACTCGAGCAAACATATGAAAAAATAACTCAAACGACACTCCTCAGTATACCCAAGTCATTTAAACGTAGAATCATCTTTTTCACATTCTCAGATAAGGTCGCATCTTGCCCATGCAGCTAGATTCCATTCACCACCGAGCGTGCTCATTCAAAATCTTTAATACACAACATTTCCGTCCCAGCAGGTTGCCCACTTAACATTAACCAGCCTACACTCCAAATAGCTCATGTTAACCAGTAACTTGAAAAGCTTATAACGAACATCCCTATCCACTCATCAAGGGTTGTAAAACTTTTTCATGCACAATTTCACTTTTTCTTTCTTTCGGTTGCATGACTCTAAATATATCATCTCATTCCGGCAAGACTCATATAACAAGATCTCGATCAATGACTCTTAGTCCAGTTGGACTAAGACATTAGGTGATAAGCCACCCATCGGATCAATCACTAAAGCCGGCACGAAAGACTCACAACACAAGCACATATTCCGGCAATCTTTTTTTTTTTCTTTTTTTTTTATACCTGAGCATTGGTACTCAAATCCTCGGCACCTCATTTTCTTCTTTTTTTTCAACACATACACCAAAGACTTTGTTTCAAGGGATAATTCAAGCAACTCTAGTCACCGCCAGTCACCATGCATTCTAAGAAGATGTAACCTGTTGCAGCTAAGTACACTTCCTGTTGCAGCTTAGAACTTCATCTTTCCACTCGTTAGGAATGCAAACCTCAAACTCATCATATAATAAAGAAATTCCACTTTTGAATTCCTAAGGTAGCACCGAGGAGTAAAAACATGCTTTTTTTAGCCATTTTTTCTTTAATTTTAGACTTACCCTACATGTAAACTTACCTATCCTGAAGGAACACCACTTAACTCATCATAAAATGAAACGCATCGAAACTTAACACCCCCAAACCTACGCTATGCAATGTCATCGATGCGAACAAAAAGATAAGAAACGGCACAAGATATCAAGGAAGAAAAATATTCCCCTACGGGTCACTTCTGGATCATTGTCTTCGTCTTCATGGTCAAGCGCTTGGTTTGTAGTTTACGGCTCGACTCCTTGTATCGGTCACGTGTCTCTCAACACTGTTGCGGCAACTTCCCGCTCAAGGTTACCTCCATAGTAATGTTTCAGACTCTGTCCATTAAATTTGAAGGTTTGTTCTGAAGTTGGATTCCGTACTTCTACAGCACCATAGGGGAATACCTGAACTAATTGAAATGGTCCAGACTATCTCGATTTAAGCTTTCCTGGAAATAATTTTAATCTAGAATTGAACAACAATACTTATTGTCTAGGTTCATATTGTCGCTTAATGACCCTCTTGTCGTGCCGCAGTTTCGTCTTCTCCTTTTAGATCCTCGCATTTTCATAAACTCGAAGCCGAAATTCATCAAGTTCGTTCAGTTGGAGAATCCTTTTCTGTCCAGCTTTCTCGAGATCAAAATTCAATTTCTTTATTGCCCAGAATGCTTTATGCTCTAATTCCATCGGTAGGTGACATGCTTTTCCATAAACTAGCTTATATGAAGACATTCTGATTGGCGTCTTGTACGCTGTTTGATAAGCCCACAATACGCCGTCTAGCTTCTCTGCCCAATCCTTCCGTGATGTGTTTACTGTTTTCTCGAGAATTCTCTTAATTTCTCGATTCGACACTTCCACTTGCCCACTTGTCTGAGGATGATATGCTAGAGTGATATTGTGATTTATTCCATACTTGTTCAACAAGAAGGTGACTTGCTTATTGCAAAAGTGAGACCCCCATCATTAATGATTACTCTTAGTGTGTCAAACCTTGTAAACACTTGTTTCTTCAAAAACCTCACAACTATCTTGGCATCGTTAGTGGGCAAAGCCTTTGCTTCAACCCATTTAGACACATAATCAACCGCAACTAAAATGTAACGATTTTTAAATGAAGAAACAAATGATCCCATAATCAACCTCCAGAATGTTGTTCAGAGGCATTTCATGTCTTCTTGATATGTTCCCCGTTGGTTGGCATCTATCATACTTAGCAACAAAATTGTAAAAATCTTTAAATAAAGAAGGCCAATAAAAACCTTATTGCAAAATTCAAGCAGTCGTTTTATCTCCTCCAAAATGTCCATCGTAAGGTGATGAATAACAGTGCCACAAAATTTATTCCCATTCTTCTTTGGTTCTGCATCTGCTCAAAACCTAATATTTACATAACTTAAACAAGAAAGGCTCATCCCACACATCTTGCCATCATGTAAAAACTCTTTCTTTTGTTGGGTGGTCAAGTCAAGTGGTATGAGATTCGAGGCAAGAAAATTAACGAAATATGCATACCATGGTACTTTTGCATGACTTACTGCTAGTTGTGCATCAGAAAAAAATTCATTTATGGCTACCCGATTTAGTTTGATGTCACTTTCTAACTTTGACAAATGATCTGCTACTTGATTATTTATCCCCTTTCAGTCTTTAATCTCCAGATCAAACTCTTGTAGTAAAAGAACCCATCTAATCAATCGTGGTTTTGCGTCCTTCTTCTCGATCAAGTTCTTGACTGCGGAGTGATCTGTGAATACAATGACTTTCGAACCCACAAGATAAGATCGAAATTTATCAAAGGCAAATACGATTGCTAATAGCTCCTTTTCAGTGGTCGTGTAATTTACTTGTGCATCGTCCAAGGTTCTACTAGCACAATAAATCACATGAAATACCTTATTCTTACGTTGCTCAAGCACTAGTCCTAAGGCATAATCATTTGCATCGCACATCTATTCAAAAGGTAAAGTCGGTCGAAGTTGAGGGTGGTCGTTGAGGGACAAGTCTTGAGGGCGCCCTTCAACCTGACAGGATGGTTCACTTACACTACCGCACAAACTTTATGGGGAAGAGCTTGTCCGTGCCAGGTGGCACACAGCTGTTTGAAACTCTAATCTTTGGGCTCAACCATCGACTTGGACTCCTCACACATAAGTTAAAGGAAAGTGTGAATGAAATGCCTAGCCTTCACTACACATCGATTAGGTTCAAGTTTCCTCCTAAGTTAACATGTTCAACGGAGAGGATATAAAATTCGTCTTTAATTTAATTCCGTAGTTCTTCAACGAGATCCTCTTAACAGTAAGGAAATGATAATCTATATTCAACCGTAGAGAGCAACTATAAGATCCACCCCAGCATGAATCAGACTCTCCCACCTTCCAATCAAATTCTTTGGCCATGAAGGCATGTGAAAAATAGAGAAAGTAATAGAAAAACTTATCAAACTCAATCCCAAACAGACTCCCTAGTCAATTTCAACCTAACTCACACATCCATTTTCATTAACTTGGACCAACCATTACCCAACCACCTATTTGACAACAGTAATTCTGGACTTCGAGGCTTGTGAACAGCCTATGGATATGACAGGAATAGAGGCCCGAGATTGGTTGAGGTTTCGAGCGAAGTGATCCAGGAAACACATCAAGTTAAGGTTGATTGGCGATAGGGTCGCTGAGCGAAGAACTGTAAGCGACGATGACTTGACAAGATGAGTAAAGAAAAACACATCGAATATAGGCTGGTGGATGAAGTGGTTGTTTGCTAAAGGACGCCGAGAAAAGGAAATTTGAAGATTAGAAGACATAGAAACTACGAGGCTTAATTAGACAAAGCAATGTCATAAATCTGAAAATAAAGGAATAACAACGCTCAGATTGGCAAGGAAAAGATAGAGATACTTAGGAACATCGAAAAGTTGTACATAATAATATTTCCTTTCCATAAATAACTTAGGTTTAGGCATTATAAATATGTTTTATTTTGTGTTTTATAGAATATACATAACACATTTCAACATCAGTCATAACTGATAATACATTCAATATTCTCAAGTTTTCTTGCTCTCTTGCGTTTAACTTCCTCGATGGCGCTCATAGATTTTCCACTTAAGGGAGTCATTCTGATTTTCTTTTCCTTTACGACAAAAAGACACGCACAAACCTACACAAGAACTTCGTGTTCAAAATCAAATATTTTCGGCGTTTTACCTGCACGGGCTTAACGACAGGCCAACAAGAGCTGAAGCTGAAAGAACCGGGGTCGTCCATATGCAACAAGTACAATAGGCGAATGGCAGGAGATGCATTCTAAAAAGGGATTTTTTTTTTTTCAAATTTTCAAAAGAGAAGCAAGACCAAAATCGAAAAGTCACCTCTCACCCCAAGTCATACAAACTTTGAGGAAGCGGTCAATGGATCACAAAGTAATGAATGGCTGAGTGCAATGAAAGATGAGTTACAGTCTATGACGGCTAATGATGTGTGGGAACTCACAGAACCACCGGATGGACAAAAGACAATTGGTTGTAAATGGGTCTTCAAAACTAAGAAAGACGCTAAAGGAAATATTGAACGTTATAAGGCAAGACTGGTTGCCAAAGGATTCACTCAACGAGCTGGTGTTGATTATACTGAGACTTATTCTCCAGTTTCCTCTAAAGATGCATTCAGAATTTTGATGGCGCTTGTTGCACACTTCAATCTTGAGTTACACCAGATGGATGTGAAAACAGCCTTTCTAAATGGAAACCTCTTAGAGAATGTTTATATGGAACAACCAGAGGGTTTCGAGGTAGAAGGATATGAGCACATGGTTTGTAAATTAAAGAAATCCATTTATGGATTAAAGCAGGCTTCACGACAATGGTATTTGAAATTTGATGAGGTAATATCATCCTTTGGATTTGTTGAAAATCCGTTTGATCAGTGCGTTTATATGAGGACTGGTGGAAGTAGTTTCATCTTTCTTGTTCTCTATGTGGATGATATCCTTCTCGCAAGTAATGATATGACAATGCTACACGAGACCAAAAGCATATTGTCTAGATCTTTTGATATGAAGGACTTGGGTGAGGCTGCTTATGTGCTTGGAATTGAAATTTGTCGAGATAGATCTCGAAATGTGTTGGGACTGAGTCAAAGAGGTTACATTGAAAAGGTACTTGAGCGATTTGCTATGCAATCTAGCAAGCCAGGAGAAGCACCAATAGTAAAAGGAGATAAGTTTAATAAAGATCAATGTCCCAAGAATGATATTGAGAAGGAATCGATGAAAGGTATACCTTATAGCAGTGCAGTTGGTAGCTTAATGTATGCTCAGGTCTGTACTAGACCAGATATTGCCTTTCCGGTTAGTGTTCTTGGTAGATATTTGTCTAACCCGGGAAGGGAACATTGGACTGCTGCTAAAAAGGTAATGAGATATTTTCAGCGAACTAAGGCTAACATGTTGATCTACAAAAGAGTAGATAACCTTGAGGTAATCGGGTATACTGATTTTGACTTTGCTGGTTGCTCCGATGATATGAAGTCTACCTCAGGTTATATATTCATGTTGGCTGGAGGAGCTATTTCCTGGAAAAGTGTTAAACAAACACTTATAGCTTCCTCGACTATGCAGGCAGAGTTTGTTGCATGCTATGGGGCATCATCTCACGCTGTTTGGCTCAGAAATTTTATTTCGGGTCTTAAAGTTATTGACTCCATTGCTAGACCATTAGTAATCTATTGTGACAACAGTGCTGCGGTTTTCTATTCCAAGAATAACCGAACTACGGGTGGTTCTAAGCACATGGAAATTAAATATCTTAAAGTTCGCGAGCTGGTAAAGCATGGGGACATTGTCATTGAACACATTGATACATAATCAATGTTAGCAGATCCACTAACTAAAGGACTTAGACCCATAACTTTTAAGAAACATGTTATAGACATGGGTATCTTAGAGTCCTTTGATCCTTTTGGTTAGTGGGAGTTTGTGATACTCTCTTATTGTATCTTGTCGTCGACAATATATATGTATATATATTGACATGCATGCAGTTATTTTATATCATGTGCACATGACAGTTGTTTAAAGAAAATCTTGAGACTTGGTGCTTAGTCTCAAGTAGGACGGTATTGTCACTAAAGTTTGTCTCTGATAAAGCACCGTAAAGTTTGCGCGCATTCAGGTTTGTGAGACAAATAAGGGAGCATCATTTGCTCAAAAGTCTTTCTGGCCCGTTATGGGTGTAAAGTTACAGAAAGATTAGGACCGACTGAAGTAGCATCAAATTTGATCACATAAGGGATGCTATTTCGGCTACACCACCACATTGATCCATGACGGCTTGATTGCTTAGTGTTGTGATTATGTCTATCTTGTATCATTGAGTGATACTCTGACGGTCATAGTTCGACGCTCGGTAATTTAGTTGGTCGGGGTTGTTCGAGATGTTGTCTTTATATGGCCATACAGATGTTACAGCCTGAGGGTCATTTACTAAACCTTTTTTTTTCGGATACAATTAATGTTGCCCAAGTGGGAGAATGTTGGAATTTTGGGCTACAATTAATTGTATATTTTTGTATTAATCTTCTTTCTTTACTTCATCAAACTACATTTTATAAAACAGGCTGTAACATAAGGCAGTGCATGAAATCCCACTAAAGTATTGTGATCACTAAAGTTATTGGGATATGCGCATCTCGATTATTTAATGTGGTTTACGGCTGGGTGTAGGCCATTTATAGCCTATGGTCTGTTGATGGATAAGACCGTAGGTTTTATGGATTATGGTAATTTACGGCTAGGTCCCTTCCCCTGTCCTTCAGACTTTTATTTAATAAAGGGCAAAACTGACTTTTCACAAAGGAAACCATATATATATATATATGTGGAATTTCTGGAAATCGATTTATAAGGTCTCGATCGTCAGTTTCTTACGCCTCCACCATCGAGAGCAGCCGTTAGGGAAGGAAAAGGGGAAAAGGATCTACGCTCCTTGAATTCATCTTCTACATCCACAAAATGTCAACTACGGGTACGTTTACTATCCGGTTCTTCCTTTGTGATTGTAAATCAGTGTAAACGATCCTGTTTCCACTGTTTATTGAGAATTGTGACTTCTCCGAGTATATGAGATAGTCAACAAAAACTACTCCAAAATTTCCCTACCACTTTTTTGGTATATTTTGCGCGTCTCTTCTTGATATTTCTTATCTTGGAAATTTTAGATACATTTATGGGCATAATTGGGGTGAAAACGAGCCGATCCGAGACCGAACTCTTTTATGCTCGAGCTCGGCTCGTTAACACTAATACAAAGCTCGAATTGGAGCTCAAAACTTTGAGCTCGAGTTCGGCTCATAAGGTTCGAATTTAGAACGAGCATAAATTTGATCCGACAACTCGAGCTTGATTCGAAAGCATACATAGCTGGAACTCGGCTCAATTAGCTCGAAAATATATTTATTAATAAATTCATATTTATTATATGAAAGCATACATGAATAAAACTCGATTGGTCTAAATTCTAAACGGCTTACGAGCTACCGAGATATAAATATTAAGGCTCAAGCTCGACTCGCTTTTGTTATCGAACTGGCTCGAGCTCGGTCAAAGTCGAGTTCGAACCGAACTTTGACCGAACCGGCGTAGTGCATGATAAAAAGTTTGGAAAACATTAATTGTGGTATTGTATTGAAATTTTCCTTTCTTTGATGTTTCCTATTTTCGTTTTTTTGGTTATATTTATGCATTAGTAATATAATATATTCAGAAATTGGATTAAATTATATTGGAAATTGTAGTGTATGGTTTTTGACAGTCAATAAGGTTTGACTTCGTTACCAACGCATCAATCCGGTCCATTCAACAGCAAGAACTTGCACTTCATCGTGTTCGGATTCCGCAACCTGAAGTTCCTCAACATCTAGATCGTTGCCCCGGACGAAAGGCCAAACATGGACGAGATCCACATCAGGAGCTCGAGGGGGTCGGGATCTTCTATGCACTGAGCAACGCTGGAGATGACTGCATCTCGCTTGGGCCTGGTTCTAAGAATATTGACATCAACAGCATCAATTGTGAACCCAGCCACAACATGAGCATCGGTAACCTCGGGAACTACCCGGATGAGGAGGATGTCGCTGGGGTGAGGGTGAGGAACTGCACGCTCTCATGGACTCAGAACGGCCTTAGCATCATGCAAGTCTCCTCTCTGGAGACTTGCAGCCACAACATGAGCATCGGTAACCTCGGGGACTACCCGGATGAGGAGGATGTCGCTGGGGTGAGGGTGAGGAACTGCACGCTCTCATGGACTCAGAACGGCCTTAGGATCATGACTGCAAGTCTCCTCTCTGGAGCAACACTTACAACTTCGGTTAGAGAATATCGTGATGCATAACGTCACAACGACATCATCATCGACCAGTCGCTTTGCCCCAGCCGCATTTACAAACCTAAGGTGATGCCGATGAGTCGGTTACGGACAGATTGCCAGTTCTTTGTCGTCGACTGTCTGTTTCTTCTGTCTTTTTCCCTATCAGGCTGCCCCGAAGGCTCTGATAGAGAAAATCAAATTCTTCCGCTACATTCAGGGAACATCGGTGATGGAGAATGCCATCAGCTTGTCATGCAGCCCGCTTCGGCCTTGCAAGAACGTGAGGATGAAGGACATCGACTTGAGGTGCAATGGCCCCGTAACCAGAGGAAGGCCTGCTCGCACATCATGCAATGACGCTCAGGGTGCCCGCAAGGGGCTTCCAGATTCTGCCAGCCTGCATCTAATGAAGTCAAGTCTTGTGGATCCTGTAAAGGAAAGTCCGATTGGCCGTGGCGGCCACGATTCTTGTCCCTGATCTGGTGAAGTGGAATGGAATGGCGTTGGAGCCACCGCTAGTAATTCGTAGGATATCTACTGCTAGTAATTCTTAGGATATCAAGTCAAGTCTCCTCAATGCAATAATATTAGGACTTCAGAACCACGATCCCCAACGCTACACGGGAGGCTCGGCCTCGCAGCATCTTGACATAAAAACACGGCCGCAACAGAATCTCACCTCCCCTACATTTACAAAATTAACTTCCTCGCTAACCCGGACAACCTTAAGTTACTAAGCCCTGTACTAAGTAAGTAAACTCTACTAGTTACATCGATGAGAATCGAACAGACAGGCGAGACGAGAGAAAAAAAGATCTATATTGTCACTGGGTTGCTGTGTTGTTTCACCTCATCCCAGTGTTTCACAAGGTCAGAGTATCCCTCGCTGGATCTGGCAGCAAAATCAGCGAGCGAGCTCATGGCGACGGACATCCCGGCACACAGAACCCGTATCGCGACGTCGGCCATCTTCTCTGGGGTCATTACTTCTTCCACCTGACTGACCTCAACCATAGCCATACTACTATATGAATCGTCTGTGGAACCTCCCCCAAACCTTCTTGACCCACCTAAATTCCTTCGGGAGGAATCGTCTCTTCTTTGCTGCTCATAGATGGATCCCATTCCCGCTGCAAAGAAGTCCAGCCCGTCGAGCACCGGTGCCTCCCTAAGAGAATCAAGAAACCTTGACCATTTCACGCAGAGTCCCATGATGGGAAGCATGCCAGCAGATCGTCTAGGGGATAACACGAGCTTCGATACGTCGGGATCGACTCTCATGCATCGGAGGAGCCACCCAGTGAGAGATTCAACATACGCTCGTTGAGAACCAATCCAAGATGCGAAACTAGCTCGCCAGTTTCTCAATTCTGACTCAAGGTTAAAAGCTGAACGTGCCAGCCGATTCGGGTCGGTACTGGCAATGTAAGATCTTTTCTTCGCCTCGAGCTTTGACGGCGTGCCAGCCAGCAAAACCTTTGCATCATCCAAGGTCCGCTTCTGTGATTGATGACAATCTGCCATTACCCTCCACATACTCAATAATCTGCAAGCATCAAAACCCAGATTGTCGATGATGGAATAAAAAAAAAACATAAAAATTTGAGATCGTTTAGTTTGATCTACCCTTGCATCAACTCAGTGAGCTGAGGCAGCAATTCATCATCTCGTAATGTCTCAATCCTCCTTGAGATGGCTTCGACTGAATGAATGTAAATTTTCATCTGGGTGTGCAAATCTCGAATCGATGCTCGAGTCTTATCAAGGGACAAAGGATCATCTCCCTTTACATCTTGGCTTCTAAGCTGCATCAGCTTCTTCTCATATGCGATCCGTACTCTCTCACCACACTGCACCCAAGAAAAAGGTTCAGTCACTGTGATTGTCCTCGGTTGCATGATCAAACTGTATTCTGCTACATATGTCCCGGGTTTACCCTGACTTCTTCGTAGAGTTTCTTCTCCCATGCATATAGTCGATCTAGTGTCGAATGATGACCACCCAAGAACATAGAGGACTCGTCCGAGAGGTCGCTGCTGCTCTCATAGCTGTCATCTTTCGAACTCGATGGATTAGTTTGGAATCTTGAAGAAGATGAACGGGAAGAACCGGACCAGAATAATGCCACAGGATTCAACATCTTCATTGCTGCACATAAGCAAGAAATTTATAATTCCTAAACATTGAGATTTCGAAGCTCTAGAAATCTATTTGCTCGGTAAATTTCTTACGAGAAAGTTCATTAGATGTCGTCTGAGCCGCTTGGCCTACTTCTAGAAGTGATGAGACTTCACTCGCCGAGTTGCAAACAATTGTGAACTGTGCTTCTAAATCCTTAATCACCTCAGCCATGCTCGTAGGTTTACGATTAACATACACCGTGAATCCCGGTGCCTCTTCCTTACTACTGCTATGGTGACCTACCGCACCCTCCTGATTAGTGATTTCAAGTTTACCCGCAGCTTGAGGTTGCGACACTTTTGTGACCGGAGCACGATTTAAACCCGGTAGACCACAATTTAAGTCGGGCCCTTTGACTTCCTCATCTGTTTCATACTCTTCATCAGTCCCATCCTCTTCCTCTTCCACCTCGACATCCTCGACCACAACATCATCTGTATGGAACCCTGTCCCATTTGCACGAGCAGGCTCTTCCCTGAAGTGCGAGTGCCTATCAAACTCTTGGAACCCCGTCCCATTTGAGCGAACAGGCTCTCCCCTGAAGTGTGAGTGCCTATCAAACTCTTCCTGCTCGGTCTCTTCTTCCAACTCAGGTATGCCTTCTTCTTCTCTCACCTGTCTCAGTCCTCGCAAGTCATCATCCATGGCCGAGTGATACACACCGCTGCGATTTGGGTACCCGTAATTGTCCAACGACGAAAACGGGTTCCAGAAGTAGTCCCACTGAGAATTCCGAGGCGATGGTGGAGGAATGTAGGACCTCTCGTAGGAATGATTCATGGGAGGCGATTGGGCACCGAAGAATCCATAGTGGTGCAGGAGAGAAAAAGTCTGAACATGGGCTGTCTCAGGAGACCGTGGCCTCTCGGTGACTGACACTGCCGGGTCGCCCCCTGACCTGAGATAATGCACCCTCATAGTTGACCTGGGCCGAGATTCTAACTGCGCCGGGGACACCGTCCTTGACGAGAATGTAATGAATCCCGAGTTGCCTTTCTTCACGGGCGTGAAATCAGGGGTCAGCAGCGTATCGAGCAAGAATTCCCGGGGCTCGTCCTCCTCCACGTAATCCCGGAGTGCGGCAGAAACCCTCCTCAGGGACTGAACATAAGCCATGTGCCCAGTGGCGAATCGGCTCCTCTGCTCGACGGCATCCTTAATGAATCGCTTCCTGTCCCTACACAATCGGACCGCCTCCTCATCATTGAGCTTCGACGAAGAACAACCCATCTCTCGCTTCCCCTCCCTCGTCTACAAATCCAAACCCGAACCCAAACCCAGATTGAAACAAAAACAGTAGCAGCAGCAGCAGCCTCGCCAGGGAATCACTAGAACCAGATTCATAAGTGTAGTGCAGAGGACCGATGAGCTGTTGCCAAAAGAAAACAAACACCGTAGTGTAATTATTCTTCAAATACACTTATCTCCTAAAACAAATCTCTCATTACACCAACACGTGTTTTCCTTGAATTTCAAGACTGGCATCACCCAGAAACAAAGCAAATGGGGGGGAAGAACAGATACAGAAACAGAAGCAGAGATTCCCAGGAACGAGACAAAACCCCTCCACACTAGACAGTAACGGAAGATCACAAGGTTTTTGTCTTTCAGTGTTTTGGTTCTTAAAACTGATTTAAGGACAAACAAACAAACAACAACTACAGCCCATGTGCCTCACCCTCCTCCCTCACTAAAATTAACTTAAACCCAAAACCTTGAAATTGAATTAACCTCGAATTACAGACAGGAAATCCGGAGAGCAAATCGGAATGAAGAAATTCTACCCAGAAAAAAAAATTGAAGGAAAGGTTGGGGGGGGGGGGGTACACGACAGGGTCTAAAAAAGAAAAACCCACCAAAAAAACCAGCAAAAAAAATGGTCAGGTGTTTTGTTCAATAAAAATAAGCTAATATGAGATTTGTCTCTGCCTTTTGTTTTTCTCTGGTTTCTTGTTCTTGGAATTAAGCTAAAGAAAAGTAGGGATTTTTCGGAGCAAAGTTAAAGAGGGAAAACCTTAATAAGAAGCTTCTCTCAGGAGCGATGCTCAGCGAATGGTGCCCAGAAAAAAGTGGTGTGGAAAAGGAATAATACCAACAAGAGAAGGAGAAGAAGTGGAGATAACAGGAGAAGTGGGACGGAATCCTTTTGCAAATTACAGGCCTAGGAAGGAGAAAAAAAAAAGAAAAAGGAAAAGGAAAAGAAAAAGGCAACCTCCTCAATTAAACAAAACCTTCTCCTTCTTCTTTCTTCCTCAAAGAAACATCATTGAGAACAGGGCAGGGAATGCAGGCATGCGAGACACACCGATAGAGGGAGAGGGCTGGAAACGCCGGGAGGATGAAAGCTGGGATTTTTTTTGATGAACAAGGGGGAGACGGACGGAAATGCGAAGTGGGTTTTGGCAGTGCTGAGGGTGTGGATTCAAAGGAAAAGGAGGAGCTGAGCATGGGATTGCGATGAACACCCCAGCCCCGCACCAAAACATCACACAGAAAGAAAGAAGGAAAGAGAGAGAGAGAGAGAGAGAGAGAGACACACACACACCCACACACAGCAACGGTCAAAAAGACGAGCAGAGAAAGAGATGAGAAAGGACCAAACAAACAAAACCCAAAACTAAGTACCCAAAAAAAAAAAAAAAAGATTTAGTACCACAAAAGATGCATCCAACTCCCTTAAAATCTCTTCTTGTAAAAAAGAAATTGTACATTTTTTTATCGGGAAATATATTTGTTGAATTATATCTTAACGAGAAAGAGTGGGGAAACGCAACAATTGGTGTATATATATATATGGGATCTTCGTACATTTATTTTTTCTTATAATAATAGAACAATGTTTAAAAAAAAATGTGGGTGTATACATCCCATCTCATCTCATAACCACATGGAGTCAGAGGAGTTCACAGTTCTGGGAACTGGATTTGTTTTTCCTTTTTTTTTAATTTCCTGAAGGTTAATGTTAATATCATTAAATGGTCTCTCCCCTGTTTCCTTTTGTCAGCTTGGGTTTATAATAAATGCCCCCCCCCCCCCCCCCCCGGCAGACACTAAAATGTTCTCGGTGAAGTATTTCGTTAATAAGGAACGGATCAAAGTCCATCACTTAATTATGGTTAATTATTCATTAAATTCTCTTTCTTATTTTGGGATGACTCGTACGGAGAAAACGATTTTGTCATTTTATGTCACTAATTCCTTTAAAAAAAACTTTGCAACTCCTAATTACAGATACACGAATTTAATACGACTGGATCATCGTTTTTTTTAAAAAATTATTTTAATACGCAATGATTCCTGATTCATTTTGTATATCACATTTAGTTTCCATTACCTAATAAGACAGCCTTGGTTTCATCACTAGCCAAAGCCAATGTATCATCTAAGTTTGATCTTAAGAGTGGATTTTGGCAGTTAGGTATACATCCTGATGACAGATGGAAAACGGGATTCTGTATCCCCAATGGACATTTTCAATGGACAGTCCTACCGTTTGGTCTGAAAACTTCATCATTCTTTCTGAAAGCATAATGCCATTTTGGAGTATCTCAGCAAACTATTTTAGCAAAATCTCATGAGATTCTTTGTCAGGGCTGAATAACAAAATATCATCAATGTAAATCAATGCTGAGGACTGTATGGGCCAGAAAATACGAGTCATTGCTTTCTGAAATAATGAAGGTGCCCTGTAGATTATCCTTTGCAGATAATCATGCTGAATTCCTGCAGAAATGCCAAAATCCTCTATGGCAGAACCCAGACTTCTTTATCAGATTGCCATTCAAGCAGAATGAAGGGCTGGAGTCTAGAGTAACCGGGGCACTTAGAACTACCGGGTTATCCATGGGTGGTAAGGCATGGCAATAACCTTTGGCAGGGCACTTAGTCTCTCTCTCTCCCTCTCTGAAAAAAGAGTAAGAAAAGATGCAGACAGTCTGGACGAATATTAAAACACGGGTTCTGATACCAAGATACGCGATCGGCTAACAACTCATTAAAACATGGATACAGGACTGATGATACATAACACAAGGACACAAGATAATGAGTCGTACAAGATCGAAAATACAAGATCAAACTTAAAATAGGAGTTTACAAAGATAATAAAAGTTTACAGCAGAAGATTTCAACATAAAGACAACAGCGGAAGATTAACAAGAGTTCCAATATAGGAACAGTTTATTATACCAAAGAAGAAACCTACGATAATGAACATGCTCTAAAAGCTTTTTCCAACCACGCTGATAGCGACCCTCATGAGGATAAAGATACCAGTTTCTATCTGGGTCTGTAGAAAGATCATATGCAAGATTTGCACTAATCTGGTTGAGAATGCTTTTAGTTGTTTTATACTCTATGTACCTACTTAACCACTGGATGTGATAAAGGATTCGTTTGATATGCTTAGGACAGTTCTAGGGAGGTTGTTCAAATTCCCTACCACGAATTTCAGTAAAAAAATGTCTATATAACCTCCAACTCCTTGGAAAGGGTGGCTTGCAAAGGCATCGTCTCCTTAATGGAGGTCTCATCCTTTCACCTACTACCAGTATGCCTGGACCGGTTGCCTAACAGCCCTCCTGGCTTCGACGGCGATGTGGTCACTTATAGCCTGTCGGTAGCTTTACGGCCCAAAGGACGTTATCGCACTAAGTAAACAAATACCTGAAACAAAATACCTTAACCAACTGTGTAAGAATATAGAAAGATTATTACCAAAGCTTAGTGATTAGGCAAGGCACAACTGGAAGATGAAGCATTAGTAGGTAACAGTAAGAGCATAAAACGATAACTTAACCAAGAGGACATAAACATGAAAATATTTTGACAATAACATGAAAACAAAAGGATTTTGGGTTTTCTGGATGTTTTTGGATTTTTGGTTTTCTGAATGTTTTTGGGTTTATCGAAGGTAGATGGGATATTGAGAGATTGAGAACTAAGACGCCACTGCCGCGATTATTGCCCTTCGGAGAAGTTTAGAAACTCATGGATGTAGGAATGTTCAAAGTGTTTTTTCTCTGTATTATTTTCAGCCTGCTCTTCCCTTCTAATCGAGGGGGTATTTATAGTACAAGATGTAAAGAAAAACTAGGCTGTGGTTAAGCCACGTTGCCTGTGCTAGCTTTACAAAAAGTCGTAAAGGTTATGAGCTAACTTTACCATAAAGTCTTAAAGCTAAAGCTATCCTATCTTGTCATCTTTTGCCGACACCTTATCTTCAGGGAATCTTATCGTCCTTCTGTGGCAATTTTGTCAAAAGGTATGTACAATCTTATCGTCCTTTGGTCATATGTGCAATCTTCAAAGTATTTTTTGTGGCCGACACCTTATCTTCAAAGAATCTTGTCCTTTCGTCACATGGGCGGCTTGAATGAGTGTGTGCCAGCTGGTCTTTAATTATTTCTAGGACGTTTTCCGTGTGGGTCCGGATTGTCTGGATCATGGTCTGGTCGCTTGTTGCTGGATGATGGTCCAGGGCCTGTGTCTGATTCAGTAAATGATGGTCATGGGCTCTCTTCTTGTAGATAAACCAAACTTAAGAATTCTTGGGCCAACTCATCCCAATTTATTCTGTTGTGCGAATAATGATGGAGTGCACATTGAAGTTCATAGACATGGTCTGGGACTGTGTCTTGGATTCGGGCCTGAATAATTTTATTATGTGCTAAATAATGGAATCCATTTTCTCTGCATAATTTCTGTTTCAAGAGTTCTTTACTAGCAAGAGCATCTTCCCAGTCTGAAAAACTGTCATCTACACATAAAGTCAAAGAATGTGGAAGGTGTACAAAGTCATCAACTGTATTAATGGTAACTAATGCTTGAAGCTCTTAGTCATAGTGTCAATGCCTGCGAAATAAATAAGTTGAATAGGCAGTAATTACAGGGTACTTTGCAAAATTATCCATGTGGATCTCAAACCAATTCTTCCACTGAGTCAGTGGTGCAAACCAAGATAATATCTCTGCCAGATATGTATGAGGTCTTCCGTAAGGAGTATATGTCTGAAGATCTCCCAAAGAATTCAAATATACAAGTATTTCAGCTGTGGTGAATTCTAGAGCAACTGTATGAGCATGAAAGAAATACCAGAAAAACCATTTCAGCTCTATAGGAAAGATATCAAGGGGATGGATTGGAATAGCCTGTAGAAAAGGATATATGGGATGCATTCCATCCGTCGGGAAGAACATTTGTCTATGCTTTCTGAAAATCTGTACCAAATGCTTATGCATAATGTCAGAAGTTCTGAATAGCAATTCTCCAATTTGATCATACCGATGAACCTTTGGAGGAAGTGAGGCGTACTCATGTGGCTTAAGTACTTTTGTTGTGAACATAGCCTGCAATTTAGGATGTTCCAGCAAAGTAGGGTGTGCAATATCAAAAGGTCTGGACAAGAAGTTTGCTACGACATTAGATGTACCTTTGATACGTCTAACTGTGAAGGAGTACAGCGAAAAACATTCTGCTAACCGTAGCAGTTGTGCATTTGGTATCTTCTCCTGTTGGAACATGAGCATTGAGCTGAATGAAGAAAGATCGCTTTCTACAATGAAGTAATATCCAACCAAGTGAAATTCGAACTTCTTTATACCATACTTTACTGCAAGTATTTCTTTGATGGTAGAATGGTAATGTTGTTATGCTTGGTTGAACTTTCCTAATTTATAAGCACAGATGTGTTTCTTTCCTTCCTTCTCTTCTAACAATATCCCAGAAATTCGAATTTCACGTGGTTGGAGATCACTTCATTGTAGAAAGCGATATTTCTTCATTCAGCTCAATGCTCAAGTTCAAACAGAAGAATATACCAAATGCACAACTGCTACGGTTAGCAGAATGGTTTTCACAGGTTTTCTTTCAAGCTCAATGGTTAGCTTAATTAATTTTTTAAATAAATGTTTTACTTATACATATTTTTTTCCAATTTATCAAATATATCCTAAACTTTAACACTTTTTTTTTCGATTTAACCTAATATTTGAAAAATGTCGTCTTATAGCTCAACGTTGAGATGTTATCTCAATTGTATCCTTTGTTAGCTGTCCTTGCTAACAAAGGCCTACGTGACGCTGATATGGTAACAAAGGCCTACGCTACATTTAATCTATGCCAAATTATTAAATATATTCTAAACTTATCCAATTTTTTCTATTTATCCTAAAATTTGAAAAATATCTTCATGTAACTTAACGTTAAGACATTATCTCAAAATTATCCTCCGTGATACCCGACCCCTAACTGCATCGGACTTGCTGTTAATGTATGCCTTAACTATCGTTTAATGCAGTTTAGATCCAAATGCCAATTGTTTCTCCAAAATCCCACCAAACTATTTAAAAAAAAACGCACTAAACTAAAATCAATCAACAAATCCTAACTCACCCATTCTCTTCCCACCCTAGCCTTGACCCTAAACCCCTCTCCGACCCTAGCCCCGACCCCAACACTCCCGACCCATCCCAACCCATCCCGTCCCTTCCCTACATTCGTCGGCGACTGGCTTTCATCCGAATGTTTGCAAGTTGTGTCTATTATTTTGGGATGGAGCGTAACAAATATTGGACTGGTGAGCGGTTGCTGCCTTCTAGGACACTTGTTTATTTTTGTATCATTGTCTCGAAGATAGATTGATTTACTTTGTTCTTTTAGGCTTATACATGTGGTGAATGTTGCCTTTTATGTTGCCTTTTATGGTTGTTTAATTTTCAGGGTATGCCCCTTTGACTTCGAAGAGACATGTTATGATTTTATACATTATCACTTATAAAAAACCTTAAATCATATCCTAATTCAAACCCTAATTGTACCATAAGACTTAATTAATCCACAAATAACACAAAACTTACCTGATTGTCAACATACGACGGAGGGACGGAGGGGATGCAACAACGAGATGGAGTTTTCGAGGAAGGAGAGAAACCAAAACCGACGGATGGAGGAGCGACGACGGGCGACAGCAACGAGACGAGCAAATGGCGACGAGGATGGGAGGAGAGGCAACCAACGACGGGGACGACTTTAGGGTTTTAACCAAAGTTGTCCGACTCCTTGTCTTAAAACAAATGTCGGCCCTCCCTTCTGACACCATAAGTTCTCGTGGCAGACTGAAGTCGATATTACTAAGTTCGATTTCCTTGTTCCCTTGAGAAGTCGACATTAATGAAATCGACTTAACTTAAATATGAGGTGGCCCTCCCGTCTGGAGTTAGAAATTTCGGTCTCCGAGGAAGTCGGTTTTATTAACGTCGACTTTTTAGTTCAAGGGATACTTTTTACAACTCTCTCGTAGTCGGTCTTACAAATGCTAATTAGATGGTGTTTGCATTAAAATCTACCTTTGTAATATAGATTTTCTTTTACGGTAAAGTCGGCGTTATAAAGTCTAATTTATTGATATTAGTTAATAAATTTTAAAAGTTGGTTATATATTTCATAATTATTTTGTTATTTTATTTTATTTTTTAATTCAAAACTCATAATAATGTGGCACGATCGTCTCTGTTACTCCCCGGTGTCCCTTTCTTTAGTGGCAAAATATACGATAATATCATAAACTATGCTCAAACTTTCTATTTTGTCAAAATCTTTTTTGGTTATACGATATTATCACTATTTTTAAGGTTGTAATTTTTTGTGGCCAATCTTGGATTTTATTATTAGAAAACCAAACAGGTCCTAATCTTTAAATTTCAATTATTGACTAAAAAAAGTGAAAAAATGGATAATAATATTAAACAATTTCATGTGTTATTTATTATATAATTTTAATAGTTAAATTAAGTAATTTGGAAGTCGAAGTTGGACTGTAGTTATTGATGCTGTTAAGAATCTGTAAAATCAATGAAGAACGAATGATGGATTTATTGTGAGGTTACTACTACGCATAAACTGGATTGCAAAACGATGCAATGAGAGGTTAAAAGTCAACTATTATAGGATAACTGTTAGACAGTATTAAGGTCGTGTTTGGTTTCCTCAGAGTAAAATTCAAGATTTGACAAAAAAAATTACAACACTAAAGATAGTGATAATATCGTATAGTCAAAAAAGATTTTGACAAAACAAAAAATTTGAGCATAGTTTATGATATTATCGTATATTTTGCCTTCTCCAGTGGAGCATACTAAAACCCCGGAGGTCGTCGGGGCTGTGTAGTATTCTTTGGGCGTCACTGCTTCGTCTCTTGCCTTGCCCCATCCCTAAAATCTCAGATTTTCTGTCCTTGAGGGTCTGGGTTTTTGGCCCACCTGGGTTTATGTGTCGGGCACTTGCAGCTGCTTGTTTCCTCGATTCCTCCCCCAACCCTAGTTGGGTAAGTTGGCGCCTCGATTTCACTTGGTTGATTGACTATTTTGGGGGTGATGAACGATGTACGGCTTCCATTTCTGCTTGTTTCGGGTAAATCTGGGGTAATGGGGAGGATGGGCTTGGAAGTTTGCTTCAGATTGTGAAGTCCAGGCATCCCCTCTCTGATCCCTTGGTTTCCTGATGTGGGTTGTGTCTGTGGAGGGGGATTGGATCTGTAAAGCTTAATGCCTTGCGATTCTGTTGGTTGTAGCAATTCCGTCACAATCAAATCTTCTTCCCAATGAAGTTTTCTTTTCCGCTACTGCGTCTGATTTTCAGGTGGCATTGTCTTTGGTTAGCGTTTATGCTCCTTCAGAATCTTTTGGCAATCGAACCCGTCAATCCGATTATATAATCATCCTTGAATTTTATTTCATTTGACAAAAGAAAAAACCTTCTTTTGCAGATTAGAGGAGTCTTCTTGTATGCATTTCACATAGATAATGAATAAAGGAGGTGGAACTGGATTAGGCAGTGTGACTGGCCCCACAGCTGCCGCTGCGGCTGCTGCTGCCCAGAAGCAGAAGGTTCTCTTACAGAGGGTGGACTTGGACATCGGCAACATCATAGACAATTTTAGCCAGCTAGTAACTGTTGCCAGGGTACGAATGCTGCCCTGGCTGGCCTTATTTTTTTGCCCCATTTCCCATGCATTTTGTCATCATCGCCATCAAAACTGTCTTTTAGATACTGCTTCTGAATCATCGTAATACTCAGGATGGAACATCTTTATGAGTAAGAGTAAGCTATTAGCATACTGGTGTTGTTTCTTGTGTCTAATTTGGAAAGCTGCTGTTACTTGGAACGACTGTTTCAAAGATGTGTGACCCATAGATGTAATGGGTTTCTTCGATAATTATTCTCTTAGTGTAAAGGCTATCAAGACTCTGGATTTTCTTCCAATTTCTTAGTAGCTTTGTTTGTCCCATCTTGCATAGTTTGCTTTGTTGCTCTAGCCAATGAAGATGTGCACTTGCTTGCTCGTAAGACCTAGAAACTGATTTTCCATGTGTCTGGTCTCTGGTGGTTGTTGGTATCAAGATGATTATACCTTTTCAAGTGTAATATCTAAGTCTTTACAAAATTAGATATCATCTAGTTTTGAAAGAATTACATGAGCTTATGTTTTTGTTTATCTGAAAAAGCGGCATGTTTATTGCCAACCCTGTATGATGAAAAATTGTGCTCCGATCTTTAAGGATATATTGTTAAACCTTTTCTTATAGGTAAATGAACCATTAGTGAGGAATTCACAAGAGGCATTCATGATGGAAATGAGGGCTGCTCGAATGGTAATCACTCGCTTCCTCTCTTTAATGCAGACTTATTCTCCGAGGTGTTTGATGATATTATTTTCCACCGCAAATCGTGGGATGTGGTCATTTTTGGTATTGCTAAACTAGATGGTGCCAACTGAATAAGAATATCTCCGGTCTCTTCTCTTAGCTCCATGATACCGGGAAATGCAGGTCCAGGCTGCTGACTCTCTGCTGAAGTTGGTGTCCGAGCTGAAGCAGACTGCAATCTTTTCCGGGTTTGCATCCCTCAATGATCATGTTGAGAAAAGGATTGCTGAGTTCCACAAGCAAGCCGAACAATCGGACACCATCCTGTCAAGTATCGTGGATGATGCGGCCGCTAGTCTAAAAGAACTAGAATCTCGCTATTACTCCTCTGCTGAAAGAATCGTCGAACCTTTGGAAAACTGACAGATACGCGGTTGCCAACATATAGTCTTGATCGCTAAACTTATTTAAGGGTTTTGTGTACTGGCATTGACACAGAGCGGTTGAACCTCCACAAGTAGTGTAGACTCCAACCTACTTCTCCTAGCACTTGTTGCTGCAGCAATTATTTATTTATAGTTTAGAGGGCCTTCGCGTGCATTGCCACGGTCTCGATGTTTGAAACTGTATTGTGTATTGTGACTGACAGATTAAGCATCTCCAAATAGCCTGCATATATCATGTCTTATGTTTACTGTCACGATCAAAGGGACGTATTGAGGGGAGTGGTATTTCGTACATTCCCGAGCTTAAGCAAGGAGGGATCAGATGCATAAAAGGCGTTTTATGGGGATACCCGCACAAGTCTCTGCAGGCTGTGACCCTCCGAGCTCGACTAGGCATGGCTGGATGCAGTCGTCTCCGGATGTCCCATCTCATCCAAGCACCAATCCTTCTTGTCGTCAGATTATGAATTTTTTACTAGGAAACGCTACTGATGCACAAGACTGGGCACCGTTTCTTCATTTCTTATGATGTAACGACGATGCTCGACGTTGTTCCGAATCATCAAACTGGGACTTCGATGGGAGCCCGAGAGACTCTATTCTGCTGCGGTGAGCAATGCCAGCCATCTTCCTTATTATAAGACAGATTGAAGTGCTTCGGAACCCAGTTCTCCCCATTGGATTCCCTCTGTGTCCGCAGCATCCTCTGCTTCTCTTCAACCGCTCTCTTTGCTTCCCCTGCTCTCTCCCAATCCTTCCTAAGGATTGCTTCGGAGACCTCACTCCACACGGTCGCCGATTCGGTCGGCCGGATTCCCTGCTTGTTTAAGAAAGATCTGGTAAACCACATGGATGGATCGTGGAGATTCATTTCTAAGACAAAAGTCAAAACTAAGACGCACCTTTGGGTCCCTAATAATTGGAGCCTTAAGTCTTGAGATCACGTTGCGCGCATTGTAAATCTCAGTTGTTTTCCCGTTGTTGACATCCTTGATCACAACAGTCCTACCAAAGATTGACGACATAAGATTCCGAATATGAAAGTGACGAGGTCGTACAATTGCGGAGAAATGATCTTCGCACCTATCCCAATGCCCATAGATTTCGTAGAGAACAGTAGACGATGACAACTGCAGGATCCTTCCCTTCACTGTTCTGCGGTTTTGTCCCAAGAGAGAGTGACCGCCGTAATTCAACTCGGCTACGAGGCCGGAATCTGGACTGGTTATCTTCACGGGGCCGGTCCAGTCAATACTAGGGACTGGAAACAAACGTATGAGAAGTTTCGGGCAGTTCATCACATAGGTTTCTCGCAACCTCAGTACCCTCAGCTCCCTTTTCCCATGAACTTCTGTTTCCACCGAAGTACCATAGAATCTCGCTGCTGGTTGATGGCACCACACCATCTCGACGGTTTCGTCATCATCTGTCGCATGGAGAGCCGTAACTGGCGGGTGATGAGCAACCTACACAGACGACAGATCATGTGAAAAAAATTATCCAAATTTCACCACGAAGATTTCCAGAACCGGCCGATCACCGGAAGAGCATTTCGCCGTACCTGTTCCAGGAGGAAGTGGAGGTTCCCCCTGGAGACGTGGTGAGTCTCACCGAGGACAGGGTTATAAGGGGCAGCCCCGAAGATGGCGGGGCGAGTGGTGGAGATGTTCCAGGAGACGACGGAAGTTAAGCGAGCAAGGGGAGTCTTGGCCTTCCAGCAGTTCTCGAGGACATCCGAGGAGCCACACAGTAAGCCGACTCGCCGAACAACTGGAGCTGAGACTTGGGGAGGTTGAACATGGGAGGCAGCTGGAAGCGGGTGAGGTCGGACCCCAGCCTCACATTGTTCATTAAGCTCAGGATACGGTGCAGGATGTTGGGGGCGACGTAGCCGCCAACGTTGGAGTCCCCGTCCAACGTCAGGGGCGGGGTCAGCAGAACCTTGGAGATGCCGTCGTTCTCCGACACCTTGGTGGGCATCCCATGTGAATCCTTGTAAGAAAAAAAGCAATCAAATTAAACGCTCTAAAAATACAACCCCAGGGATTAAGTTTCCACCAAATTGTCAACCCCGGCCCTCCAACTTTTCATGATTAAGCAAAATCCTTGTCACGAACACGATGATGGAAAAATAATTCAAAAGTTTTTATATTTTTAATTGAATCAAAAAAAAAAATGATGGGCGGCGGGTGGATAAATTCAAAAAGGTCAAACAATATCATCACCCACCCACGCCCATTCCCAATCAATCAACAAAGAAAAGAGAGCCCAGAAAACACAGACAACAACAAAACCCCAGGGGGAACGAAGCAACTCTCCATAGCAAAACTAGATAGGTAACAAAATCATTTACTCGACTAAGATCATTACAGTAAGGAACAGGGGTGGGTGGGGTGGCATACCATATCCGATGCCTTGGCCTCTTTGCTTCTTCTCATGGACGTCGTAGTTGATTTGGGTTTGTTGGGGAGGTGGAGGAGGAGGAGTAATAGTCTTTTCGAGTTCTTCGATCGAAATTAAATTATTACAAACAAAAAACACACATACAGACGAAAGGAAAGGTTTACAAAACACGACAGGGATGAAGAAGAAGGGATCACTCCCTCCCTCCCTCCGACAAATCCAACCCTCCCAAACGAAAACAATATATATATATATATATATATATATATATGTTGGGACAGTATTGATGATGAATTGGGACCCTCTCTACTACAAAAGGTCAAGCTTCTCGTAAGGAGGATTTTTTTGTAAGAATCATTGTTGTAATTAAATAATTAGTTATCAATTATTTAATTACAAAATATATATTATCTGATTAAGATATTCGTCTAATCAGATTACATGATTTGATTTTCAAATAATCATATTGGAGATAATATTTCTTATAAAAGGAAATGTATCTTCTATATATGGAAAGGTTCTATTATTTGGTCCACAGGCTTCTGTAAGCTTACTTGATCAACATACGAACATTATTTGATTGCAAATCACCACCACCTGTCCAGATACACTCTCACGCGTGTTTTTATCAGGATGGAATTGACTTCAAGTCATTTGGAAACAAATCAACGATTGTTTCCATCTGTAGAAGGTTATCAAGCAGAACCTTCTGCAATACCTTCTGTGGTGCATTATTCATGGAAAGTATATCATGATCTTATTCTGATTCATTTTCTGACTGAATACATGCACATATATAATATTATTGTATCTTAATTATTTTGTCAACTAACTTTTAATTTCTTCTTTTGCAGATTACGCATTTATATTTTCCTTCTTGCATTTTCTTCTTTGAACTTTGTGTATAAAAAGGGGCCACGCTCTCTGATTAAAAATAACGAAAACATTAATACATCCATCCCATTCTGTCCAGAGAGAGCGTGTTCTTGAGCTTTAGTTCTTTCATTCCTTCGAGTTAGTCACACGAGGAGCACTACCGGCGGAGGCTGCATTGTTGGTGAAACCTTCTGGGAGAGTGACCCGGGGGCTCGACTGGAAGCTGCAGGATACGTTGGCAGGAGGCATGGCTGGAGGTCGTGTGATCAACGTGCAGTAGGTTGGAGAGAAGGGCTGAACCTTGGGAGCATAGAAGGTGAGGGACTAATCAGCTTCTGTTGTGTAGAGCTATGTGTGCAGGAACCTCAGGACAAGAGGAAGGTTGTCACCTTAGGACAGAAGGAAGGCTGTCACCTCAGGACAGGAGGAAGGCTGTCACCCCAGGACAGAGGGCACGCTGTTCATCCTAGGACAAAGGATACGTTGTCCACCCTAAGACAAAGGGAACGTTGTCTGCCTGCGTAGGGTTCGCTATGTACTCGCGTGGGGTACGCCACGAAGTCGTTATCCTTGAGGGATTGCGCATTTGCTACCTTGTTAGTCACGTTAACGCGTGCAACCTACTGTAGTGCAGAATCTTCAGATCTGTACAACCTCATGTAGAGCAGAACCTTAAGGTTTGAATCTACTCTAGTGCAGAACCTTACGGTCTGTACATAACTCAAGCCATTTCTAATACGAACCATTTTGGTTTGTTAAAGATTGACACATTCTTGGTACAGAACCTAACGGTTTGTGCTATACCTTCTGTGATACAGAATCCTTGGATCTGTTCTATAGAAGGTTGACGTTTTACAG
Organism: Melastoma candidum; assembly: GCA_023653495.1. Lineage (NCBI taxonomy): Eukaryota > Viridiplantae > Streptophyta > Magnoliopsida > Myrtales > Melastomataceae > Melastoma > Melastoma candidum. Next base: position 10,153,010 of record CM042882.1, on the reverse strand, counting down.
TACAAAATCTCTTGATCTGTACTATAGAAGGTTAACACATCTGACACAGAACCTTCTGGTCAGTGTTGTGCTTACTTTCTTCGACACAGAACCTTCGGTCTGTGTTGTGCCTAAGTCTCTTCGACACAGAACCCTCTGGTCTGTGTTGTGCCAAACTTTCTTCGACACAGAACCTTCGGTCTGTGTTGTGCCTAAGTCTCTTCGACACAGAACCCTCTGGTCTGTGTTGTGCCAAACTTTCTACGATACAGAACCTTCTGGTCTGTATTGAGCCTAAGTTACTATAGTACAGAACCTTCGGGTTTGTGCTACGTAACATTCTATTGTACAGAACCTTCTGGTCTGTGCTTTATCACTCAGTCTTCTGTTGTATAGAACCTATTAGTCTATACTACAGAAAGTTGTTTTCGTTACAAGTATTGTATTCGTTACCACATTGAGTTTGAGTGATAACTATCCAGTATTTTGGGTGAAGAGTGGAGTAGGCAATTTGCCGAACCACTATAAAAAGCTTTGTGTCCAATCAAACATTTTGCGAACACAATCAAACGTTCTGTTGTACAGAAACCTATCTAAGGTTCTGTGTTACAGAAACTTCCTTCTGCTGCGGGGTAAAACGAAAAAGCGTTAAAATCCGAATTTGGATATTAACACTAATTCACCCCCTCTTAGTGTAACAATATATAAATTTATGGATCATGTCTGATTAATTCTGGAGGAAGTATAGCAAAATGCTGTGGATGAGTATGTCTATAAAAAATATTTGTGCCTCTATTATAAAAAATACTTGTGGTACCTCAATATGCGGAGAAAATTGTGCTGTAGCAATCAAAGGAATTTCCTTTTCCTTTTTAGTGGCTGATCCGTTGCTGGAAATTCTTATTGGATATGGGATTTCATCCATATCTATCTATCTATTTCTCTACGCTCAAACTAGAGGTGGGAAACGGGCGGGCTGGCTCGGCAGCTCGCCCGCTCAGCTCGTACTGTAGCGATCCGAGCTTCGGCTCGGCCCGCTACAGTAACGGGCTGGCTCGGGCAATCGTCGACGAGCCGAGCCGAGCCAGCTAGATGAGCTCGCGAGCCCCGGGTTGGTGAGCCAGGTGTACCGGGCTAGCGAGCCGGCTCGCGAGCCTGTTATCGGGCCGGCTCGCGAGCCGGATTAAAAAATTTATTTATTTATTTATTTTATTTAATTTTTTTTTCCAACGGTCATTTGACCGTTGGATTTTTTTTTTTAATTTTTTTTCCCAACGGTCATTTGACCGTTGGATTTTTTTTTTTATTCCAACGGTAATGTTACCGTTTGTCCCTTTTTTTTAATTTTAAAAAAAAAAATTCCTCTATAAATACCACCAAACTCATAAAATTTTTTACAAACAAACTCTTCCTCTCTTATTCTCTTCTTCGCTTGCTCTCTGTCAATTAATCGTGATCTAGTGCTCTCCTCTCGATATCGGCAAGCGGCAACAGGCTATTGTTCATTAATTGGAGTTTCGGTGACGGTATCATTTATTTATTTGGAATTTATTTATAAGATTTTGTTATTGTTTGTTATGGAGCCACATAATTATAATATTAATGATGATGTTGACGAACTTAGGGAAATAAATGCTTCATTTTCAATAGGACAATCTTGTACACAAGCATCCGCATCCACCTCATCGCCTAAAAGAAAAAGAAATAAAACATCAGAAGTATGGAAACATTTTAAAACGATAGAAATTAAAATTGGTGGAAAGATAGAATCTAGGGCTCAATGCAATTATTGTATTAAAAATTATTCTTATACTTCAGGTAGTTCAACGAGCAAACTTGGTAGGCATTATGAAAAATGTCACTTAAACGAACAAAGTAAAGATCCTAGACAAAAAGTATTAGATGCTAGTGGTAGTGGCATATTTTCTTATTCACAAGATAAAATGAGAGAATGAATAGCTAAACTTATAGCACAATGCGAGTTGCCTTTAGCCTTTATGGATAGTGTTGAATTTGAAAGTTTTATGAAAGAATATGCCACTCCTAATTTTAAGCGTGTTTCTAGAGGTACAATTAGAAACGATATTATTAAAATGTTTAATAATATGAAGAATGAATTAATTTCATTTTTTGCAAGTGCTCCTGCAACGTGTATTTGTATCACATCTGATTTGTGGAGTGCACGCAATTCTATAGGTTATGTCGTAGTAACTTCTCATTTTATTAATGACTCTTGGCAATTAAATAAAAGAATTTTAGGATTTCGTAATTGTGAATATCCTCACACTGGTATTACTATTTATAAATATATTGTAACGATTTTACAAGAATATAATATTCAGGATAGAATATTTAGCATAACACTTGATAATGCTAGTGCTAACGATGTTGTTGTTTCACATTTTAAAAACTATTTTCAATTAAATACTACGTACGATTCTCTTTTTCATATGCGATGTATTTGTCATATTTTAAATTTAGTTGTTAAAGATGGTATGACATTTGTTGCACCTCACATTGAATCAATTAGGATAGCAATTTCTTATATAATTGGGTCTAATTCCAGGCAACAAGAATATAGAGATTATTGTAAAGCTGCTCAACTAAAACCACGAAAATTAAAAACCGATGTAGAAAACAGATGGAATTCGACTTATTTAATGTTAGAAAATGCCCGACCATATTGGCAGGTTATTTGTGCTTATATTAATGAGAAAACATCAAATATTAACCTTGATAAATCTATTTGCGATGTAGCTAATATATTTCTTGACTTTTTAAAACCGTTTTATGATGCTACAAATGAATGCTCGGGAGTTTATTATCCCACTTCTCATCTTGTTCTCCCAATTTTTATAAACTTAACTAGTAATTTTGCAAGATATCGACAAATAGAAGAATTTAGAGAAATACTTAATAAAATGGAAACAAAATTTAAAAAATATTGGCTTGATATTCCTTCTATTTTTTGTTATGCATGCATTATGGATCCTAGATATAAATTAAGAGGAGTATGTCTTATGGTTAATAAAATTTCTCACAATTTACAAACTACTCCTAAAATTTCTGATGATCAAATAACTAATGGTATTGCCAGTTTATTTTCTTCTTATGAATCTAAATATTCTGATGTTTCTCGTTTACATGATGGTGTTTCATCACATGCTAGTTCAAGCAGTGGAGGTGGAAATATTGTGCATTCACAATTTGGTATTGAAGATATTTGGAGTCAACTAGAAACAAATGTTCACTCTAGTTCTATGAGAAATGAACTAGACATTTATTTTGACACTCGATATCACTTTTCACGCGAACAAAACTTTGATATTTTAGATTGGTGGAAAACATTTTCCACCACGTATCCTATTCTTTCTATAATGGCACGTGATCTACTAACACCTCCGGTCTCTACCGTAGCATCGGAGTCTGCTTTTAGTGCAGGTGGACGTGTGTACGATGAACGCCGAGGACGACTAGCACCCGATCTCGTGGAAGCTCTCATTTGCATGAAAGATTGGAACAACGCCATTACGAGAAACCAACAACAAGAGGACGAAATACTTGAAGTATTTAAAAATTTGGATGTTGAAGATTAACATTGTAACTTTTTTGAGATTTTGTACATGATTGACAATTACATGGGTGCCAACCTAGTTGGGATGTATGTAATTTGTAGTGATGCAAATGTCAAATTATTAGTTGTATACTTAAATTTTTTTTCGGCTAAAAATTTGTATGTAATATACAATTTATAAAATTAATTTCATAATTATTATTTTTATAAAAAGTAATTTTATTTGTGTCGGTTGAGCTCGTTAGGCTCGGCTCGACTCGGCTCGTTCGGCTCGTGGCTCGCGAGCCTTCTCGGGTTAAAAAAAATTTCGGATTGGCTCGTTAGGCTCGACTCGTTAGACTCGTTAGGCTCGTTGAGCTCGGCTCGCTAAGCTCGACAGGCTCGATGAGCCAGGCCTTGATAGGCTCGGCTCGGCTCGGCTCGCTCGTTTGCCACCTCTAGCTCAAACAGTTCACTGTGTGGTTTAGTCGCGGTTTTATATGATGATGATGATAATACATGAACATTTACTTTTATAACACACAAAAAGTATACAAATAAAAATACGTGCGACCCAAGTTGGACGACTAAGCAGAAATATATTAAAAAAGAAAGTAGTCGTACAAGCAACTACGTTGTTCCCTGTATATATGCGCTGGACACGGGACATACTCTCTACTTTTAGGGAAAAATAAAAAGACAACATCACGTCTTACCAGGAAGTTACAACTCGATTTTGTAATCTTAATAATTCTACCCAAAGGTGGAATTAAGAGGCTAAGTTTGGAGAACAAAAAGTGGACGAAACAAAATTTGTCCAGAACGCCTACAAATAAATAAATAAATAATCCGAAATTTAATTTTACTCAATAATTAACTGAGCGTATGTAATAATATCATGTAATTAGAATACGATTCCTAAATTTTTAATTATTATAACACGTTGTCTCATTACAAAATTATTGATCCTAGTTATTATAAACAAAATTAAATATGTGGTATTGAAGAATAGGAGGACGAATACGCAATAACTGACATGTATTTTTAATATATCATCATGCATGATTGCGTGACTTTTTTGGGATGCCCAAAAGTTCGTACGCATCCCCTCCCCCCAGTCGAGCTTTCTTTCAAAGTTATTTCCCGAAAATATTTTGCTATTCACAGTTTTCATTTTTTAAAAATTTCTAAATAGTCTCGAGGTCGAGTTCGTTTTTAATCTTATTTGGTCTTTTCTGAATGAAACACAAATCTCGCCATCATCTCAAGGAACTCGAATTTTAACAGGTATCATTTACAAGGTTTTGACTAAGGCATTATTCTTAGAATATCAAAAGTGATACCGAAAAACGACGAAACCCTCCCCTAATCGAATCGATCACGCTTAAAAATCTACAGCAATTTGGGCGTATGCCTGGGGTAGTAGTAACATAAGTGAAATTGAATATCTATATCTGGCTTAGACGATTGGGTTTGACTATCTTTCTCATCATGTGTTCCAAATGACCCGATTCAGAGATATGTGAGTACGTCCTTAGACTTGAGGAACATTACTTTGTCCATGGCCATATTAAGAAATTATACGTGAAAATAACTATTTCATACACGAAAACAAATCGTTTGAGGTTTCATGAATGCGGTACTCTAATGAACTAACTGTTCGAGAACGTGTCCTAAGGTATCAACCGGTATATGACTCACATTGTTGGTGTTGATTTCGAGTTGGCTTGAAGTTCTAAAATTGATCCAATTGTTCCGTGTTTCCATCGAGTTTCTCTTATCGACGAGACCTATTACTCTAAAAGCACCATCCAACCGTCTTATTAAGATATTGTTCAAGGTACTAAGATCGAGCCCAGCTTGAAATCAGATCACAGCCCTAGTTATTCTGCATGTACATCACTGTAATATTATATTGTTAATTATGGCCGTACATTTGTAATTTAGTTCAAGTCGAATAGGTTTATGAAAGGATAGAGAGCTCTTTCAAATCCACTTTTCCTCCATCCGTGAAGTCTGAGTTCAAGACGTCTTTTAAGAAGATCATAGGCCAAACCATTTGAAGTAATAATAGTTCATTGTAAGAAAAGTCATTCTATTCACAAGCATCGTAATAGAATTCATGATACAAAAACTGAAAGAAATCAGATATACACACGATGCTTTATGATAACCCGATTAAGGAAAAGTGGAAGAGAAAATCTAACACTTTTAAGTATAAGGTGCGATGACCTTCCACTATGGGCTTACTACAACGGAGCTTATATCCAAATTACATTGACTATAAAAATTCGAAATACGAAAAAGCTCAACCAAAATTATCACATATATCTTAATAGGCTATCGTGTTTTGTCTTTATACTATGTGACAACCACATGAAACATAAATTGGGAATTAATTACATCCTAACAATGATTTTATAAAATAAAATAAAATAAAATAGTAAAAGGTAAAATAAAATTTCAAAACTTTTTAAAACATTTTAGTTTCAAAACGACCGTCGAGATATATACAACTACGACCATAAAAAAAAATCCATCACCATCTGTCATGATCAAGATAGACACAACTGTTACACAAGAGTATGTCGTGCTCAAGATAGATACAAGATCTTGAGACTTTTTAACTAAATTGACTATTCGTTTGATATATCATGCCGAATTTCATTTAAGAAAATAAAAAAGTTTCTAACTGTCATTGTTACACGCATCTCGTGAAGTGACGGTGGGCAATGATGCTTAAGATTAAACTTTTGCTTTTAAGAGAAAAATGAGAGTTGCGTTACTCAAATTCCGAGTCACTTCGGCACGCCACATTCCACATTTGGTGTTTCTAACATTTTGCACATTTCATTTCAGGCGTGAAAATTTCCACTTGATTAAGTCGAGATATCTTTTACCTGGTGTTCGACTAGCTTGCTTTATTAATTTAATACCGACATAAAAACCACCGTAAATAAAAGATACACTTATTTTAATGTGACATGTTCTGTTCGTATCACAGGTGATCATAGAATCTTACTCTCTTTCTTTATAATGTAAAAATATAAATAAATTAAAATATGAATTTAGGGGGTGAGAAGCTGCGTCTCGATTAATATTAAATTTCAGGAGCTGAGTGTTGACTCAGGTCTCATGCCTCAAAATCGAACCTAACAACCAAATTTGTCCCGGAACTTGGAGAGAAAACATTAAGTTAGTCTCTCTCGAAACCCAAAGAAGAAAGAATCCTACACACATTTTCCAATATAATTTTTAGGTTGTGGATGGTGGTGACATGTCCCCAACCTACAATTGTCAGGCACCCGAAAGTTAATGACAAGTAAAGACACGAAATTTTACGTGTATCTATCGATTAAATTGAATAACAATCTTTAGATTCACCATTAGTGGATAATATCTCACCTTTCCTTATTTTCCAAGTTTTTTAACAACACACTATTATGTCACTCTTCTAATGCTCCTCCCATCGCTACTAATCAATCACATCTTTCGCTTTGGTGACAATGTTCATCGATTACTCCGCATTCTTTCATTTCAATGTGAAATTATTTTCTAATCACATGTCAAACATCCACCCAATGATTATACATCCATACCCGAGTGCGCTTCTCCACCTATAGAGGAATAATGTGCGGTAAGCATCACCCAGTGATTAGTCTTGTGGAAAGTATGCTATTGATTGAGATTGAGAATACAATCATTGTCTAATGGTCTATTCGACTTGGTTGCAACATGTACCTCTCCTTCTTATAGTTCTGTGTCATTTCTCAAAGGAATAAAATCACTTTAAATTAATGCTACTTTTGGATCTAATCCTACTTAACGTTAATTCCTTCGTGAATAAATCGAACTGTTTCACCCATCAACTATTTGTTAATCAGTTCTGTAGACGAAAAGGACAATCGTACCTCATCAATAGCGATAATATTTTTTCGATACAAGAACATCTCCGTAAATCTTTGATAGAAACCAATTGATGAACATAACAATCATATCGCATGGATCTCGTTCTCAATCTCGTTATTAATTCTCTTTAAATCGAAAGATGTAGTATTCTAATTATCTAGGCAGGCTGACGAGTGTATCTTCTACCATTTTGAATATTAAGAACTTTACGCACGCCCTCGTGCCCTCGTACTCGTGTGACGGTTCGGATGACACGGGGATCTAGGCCCGCTCCCTCAATTCGGGCGTCGAGTTGCTGTGGAGGAGACATGAGTGAATCCTCCTCCAGTTCCTAATCGGACATGCGAGGAACCTTGCTCGATCATTCCAAATCTCCCGAGGGAATCAGAGTTGTCAAATAAGAATAAAAAACATTTTGACAGTGTGTAATAATAATCCGATTCCATGCCGTTTTTTCAACGTTAACGTTTTTCAAATCTAGATTTCACTTGAAAGCATATGATGAACATGCTGAATGAAGTGGTTGGTAACTATTGAACTTAGTTTTGATGATGAGCTTGAGAAGTTATGATGTTCAACACTAGTACAATGTTACTATAATACTACACTTATCTCTAAGGATAAGCTTGAGGAGTGCGTTACTACGTTACAATAAGACCTTACTGTATTACTACCCTCCAAATATTATCTCTTAGCTTTATTTTTGATATGTTGGATTAATTCGGTGTACATATGTCGAATATAATTCAAATTGTCCAGATTCATTTATTGGATGTCTAAATTATCTTAATCGAATACACTCAATTGAGATATAAATATTTCAAATAATGTTTGGAAATAAAATCTCTAATTATAGAAATAAATTTTCTTATCCCATCAAGACATTGGAAAGGGATGATGGTCAAATCAAATAATTTTTTGTTTTGATTTAATGAGTTAATATGATAAGTCTTTATTAGGTTAACTATTTTTCATGAAAATTAATTATTCAATATGGATAAAAATGAATAACTCTGAAAAGTTACCCTTCGATAACTTTCTTACTTGGACACAATAACCGTTGAGCAAGTGGGTCTGACCTATTGTGTCTGCATTTTGGGAAACAAATCAAGAAGATTATCCCAATGAACCTAGACAACTTCCATGATTGTCTTCTTCGAGGCTCATACGTTCAATGGAACAAAGAGCACTCTGTGATCTGTGTGAGCTCTTGCGAGTGCGCGCCAGAAGTCTCGTGCCTAGAGGGTAGAGAAGGAGTTGGGAACGCCGCAAGAGTGAACTTAGGTTCTCCCGAGCACAAGGTTACTGTGCAGAAGTCTCGACCTCCTAGAGCGATAGTAGAGCAGGTGGCGTAGGAGCCGCCGAAGTTGAAAATTTCATCGTAGGCGCTGGGTGTGCAGTGCAGTGGGTCACAATTATGGTAATTGTACACTTTCGAACTGTGTGTAGGACAAATAGCCCGACTTCACCGTGAAAGAAGTATGTTTCCGCTGTGTGAGGAACCAAACCAAACCATGTTTCTCTTTATTCTAAGAGACTCTTCGTGGTTGTCTCTCTTGTGCTTGTAGACAAGTTCTTATTGAGAGAAGACAAAAGTTATGTTGAAATCCTGTGAAGCGATTACGTGCTGAAGCATTCATCTTTAGTGAACTAAAAACGATTACGTGTAAGCATCATCTTACTGGAAATGAGAAGACGTTTATAGAGTGAGGAGCTTATCGATTGTCCAGAGGATGATCTCCTATTTTATTTTAGGATTTTAAATCTCACTTCGAGAGAGAAACTCTGCTTAGTGCAAGGGCATTTTGCACCCATTATACTTTATATAGTAGAATCACCTCGTTGGTGGAAATTGGACATAGGTTGATTAAGGCCAAACCACTATAAAACTATTATGTTAATTACGATTGTGCATACATCCGGCGAATATCTATTCGACCGAAATCGTAACTTACAGTCAAACATGTCTCATTATTCTAGTAAAGCTTTCTGTAACACAATATGCTTCCGCTTATACTAAAAAATGACCGAAAAGTGATAAACACTAATTCACCCCCTCTTAGTGCGCCTGAACAATCCAATGAGTTTGTTGTTCGATTTGGATATGACAGTGCAAATGCATTATCCATTTATTCATCTCTTTACACAACATAATTTATGGCTTTCATGTGCGATCTGAATAGAAGACGTTTAATGAATAATCTAGTCTATCGATCAAGAATTAGTTGATCAGTTGATTAGAAAAATCTAATTTGGTCAATTGATTGGGAAAATCTAATTCAATCGATGATCGATTGGGTAAATCTATTCTAGTTTGACTGAGAAATCTACTTAAGTTCGACCGAGATATCTATTTAAGACGATCAACTTAGAAAATCTAATCTTTGGGTCGAGGGTGAGAACCTAATCAATCAAAGAGGTCGGAGATCTAAGAATAATCAAGGAGAACCGCCATAGTTTTAGGATGATAGAATTTTTATGAAATCTAAGGAAATCTAAGTAGTTCGATCGTTGTAATCTTGGGGAAATCTTTTCTGTGTTTCCTATTTCCTGTTTCATTTCCATGAACCCAATGAGTTCATCACGACATGGTTAGAGACATATTACTGTTTACACAGTAAAGTCATTTTGGGCTTCAACGATGGCAAGACCCATCATTGTGATAGTAGATGCGGTCGATGGAGCACTCGGTCGAAGTTCAAAGGCGTCGAAGCAGGACATGTTGAAGTACGGATGAAGGAAGTTCGATCGAGACCTCGTCGATGGAAGCAGCACTCGAAGGAAGAGTCCCAGTTGAGGTTTCAAAACTTAGCCAATTTTTGATGGAGGCTTCATCAGGACTTGGTTGAAGTAGATAATGTGCAGTTAGTTTAAATAAAATATGTGCAAAATATGTATAACAATTGTGTTAGCAGTTACGTTAGCAGTTTTATTAGCGGTTATTGTCCAGATTGGATCAAATGTTAGTATAAAAATGCGGTAGTCATTTGTAATAAATACACGACAATCATTCAAAGACCCTGAAGGGCTACTTGGTTGTCTCCTTGTACTCTGTTTTTCAGAAAAAAGGAAGTAAGTGTTCGTGCTCATGTCCTTTTATTCTTGTTCTTCACATTATTGTATGTTTAAAAGTCTTGGCAACCACATTTCTTTAACTCTGTATTAGTCCTTGTTATATCGCGACATGTTTCGATCGCAAACACGTTTCTGGCGACCATAGTGGGAGTCGAAAACGAGTTTCGTGTGAAAATGCGGAATGCTAAGAACGCGGAGCATAGTGAGAATTACTACGAATCGTAGTGATTCTGAAACAAACACTGCGGGCGATCAGATCAACTTTCTGAGTGATCCCTAGAATGGGCAATAAAATGCCCTGAAAAATCTGCAAGATCCGCCCCTCTTGCGATCTGATCGTCGGAATTCTCAAGGAACTGTCAGTATTGATGTGATTATGAGAATGCAGATGCAGATCTAGGACAATTTGCTGGATATGCAGAGGCAAGTCAAGGGCTTGACTGAAAAAATTGATAAATATTCTCCAGCCACTTTGGCCAGAAGGGCGTCAATTTTAGAAGGAAAGCACAAAATCGGTTTTGATCCGAATTTGGGTTAAGAAAATTTTCAACGAAGTGATGAGTATCATGTTGGAACGAGTAGGCCTAGGGCCTACAGGAAATTAATGGGCCCTATACTGCAGCTTCGCGTGGTCAACATTTCGGACATAACTTTGACGGTGATAATGAGGGTGAGTATAGACAAACTGCTTATGCGCCGCCCCATAGTCGACGAGAGAGTTTCTACACTCGATCGACAGTCAAAGATGCTGAAAGGTTTTCCCCCTACAGATGTCCCAATGAGAAGGAACCTTTTCGAAGAAGTTACATAAGGAACGTCCCGCTACTAATGGAGAAAGGCAAGCTTTCGATAGGGAAAGGCTTCAAGTTGAGAGAGAAAGGCCCTTTGAAAGAGATACTCCTAGGGCTCCCGCGATGTAGCCTGAACCTGCCGATTTTAGGGAATATGTCACTCGGTTGGTGGAGCAGATGGTTCCTAGTGTAGTGCGAAGGGAAGAGATGAACTTTTATAGGACACTTTATCCAAATTACATCGACATGGATTATTCTTATCCGAAGGATTACAAAATCCCGGACTTCACAGATGTTCTAGCGAAGATGATATGACGCTAATAGAACAAAGGGCCCGATTCATTCCCCAGATTGGCGAAGCTTCTAATAATGATTTTTTAAACTTTGGCTGTTCCTTAATTCATTGACCTGTTCGGAGTTCAATTGGTACATTCACCAACCTGCCAACTCGATCCAAAATTGGCAAGAAATACAAAAGCAGCTCATGCAAGCGTTTGCTACGTTGGATTCAACCATTACCATAGTCGAATTAACTCGAATGAAGCAGCAACCTGGAGAGTTGGCAGCAACATTCTTACAACGATTTCGGAAGGCTCGATGTAGATGTAAAACTTCTATTACCGAGGAGGAAGTTGTTGAAATAGCACAGGATGCTCTGGATATTCGAATTCGAAAAGAGATCCAAAGCGAAAGGTTCAGAGATCTATTCGATCTTGCCCACAAGGCCACTAAATAATAAAGTCTCTTGAGAGAAGAATCGAAAGGCCAGTCAGCATATCAGGTCGAAACTTTCCTGATCGAAGTTGACATGGTTGAATTCGTCAAAGGAGAATCGATCGTCTGTGATGTTTTAGACAAGAAAATTTTCAAAGCGAAGGCTTCTCAAAAATCGAATGAAGAGCGCAAATATTCGTTCGGTGTGGATAAAATAGACGAAATTTTCGTTTGGCTTAAAGATCGAGGTTTAATCAAGCTTAAACTTGGACATCGACTGCCACAAACAGATAAGGAAAAGAAGAAGAGTTATTGCAAGTGACATGGATCTTTTACACATACGATCCACGATTGGTTAACTTATAGGAATCTCATTCAGGACTTGATTGAGTCCAAAGTCTTCTATTTTAAAGAGCCAGACGGACTCGCTTCTGTCGACAACAAACCTTTCCATAATTGTGAGGTACATACTTTCGAAGTAAACGTAGTTGATGTTGTCGATTCTGTTGGATCGTTCAGGAACACTAAGAGGGGGGTGAATTAGTGTTTATAACTTTTTCGCCCTTTCTCAGTGTCAGCGGAAGCGTACTGTATCACAGCAGAACGTTTCTCAGAATGAGAACTGCTTTGCTGTAACCGTTACGACTTAATCGTTGGATTCTCGTACGAGTGTTGCGCAATCGTAATGGACACAGTAGTTTATAGTGGTTCGGCCTTAATCGATCTACGTCCACTTTCCACCGTAGAGGTGAGTCCACTATTTGAAAATAATGGGTGCAAAGGGCCCTTGCACTAGGCGTATGTTTCTCTCACAAAGTGAGATTTAGAATCCTATACAATAGATGATCACTCCTGGCAACGGTCAGCTCCTCACACAGTGGACGTCTTCTCGTGTCCAGCAGAATGATGCTCACGATCAGCAGTTGATTGCTCAAAGGATTCGCACACAGCTCGTTGTCGCTTGATATAAGCCTGACCATCAAAGCACAAAGACAACGTTGCGTTAGTATATAAATCCTCACAGATAATTCCTTACAGTGAAAAATGGCTTATCAGAGAGCAGCCCGTTTCTGCTTCACAGCGAAGGAATGCTTCGGCACTTGTTTGCTTAGAAGAGGATTTCCACAAAGATTTCGTCCCTTCTCAGGATGATCCTGTCTATAAGCTTAAGAGACAACCACAAAGTTGAACCACAAAGATCACGAAGATAGGAACCACAAAGATCACAAAGAAACCACAAAGCCACTTAGAAGGTATACGTCCTACACTCAGTTCGGACGTGCACGGTTACCACAGCCGTGACTCACTGCACTGCACACCCAGTGCCTAGGGTGGAATTTTCCGATCCGTTGGCTTCCACGCAACCTGCTTTACTAACCCTCTGTATCAGGCGTTCAAGACTTCTGCACAGCACCCCTGTGCTCGGGAGGAACTCTTTCCACTCCGGCGGCGTTCCCAACTCCTGCTCTACCCTGCAGGCACGAGACTTCTGGCGCGCACCCGCAAGTGCGTGTCTAACTGCTCAAACTCCGTAGGCTCGAGACTTCCCTGCGAAAAGACACGACAAGAACGGCTTCTTGCCGATGGGTCAGCAACCGGTTACTGAATTCAGAGCAGGTATTCACTTAGCTTCCCTCAGACGATTCGCCGGTTACTCGTTGAATGCACCGAGGACACCTAGTCCCTCTCACGACGATCAAGGAATCTGAACTCAGCCCCTTGACACCCTCGCTCGCAGTTTGCGAGCAATAAGAACCAGGAGACACTTAGCACCTTCCGCTCTCCGTCGACCACTCAGACCACTCAGACCACTCAGCCGCTCAGCCCACTTAGAAAACGTTCCAAAACGTCAAGAGATTATGTGAGGGTCGTCTGGTATAAAAAGGAACGAAACAAATAATCTGTTTCCTAAAAACGAATAATTTGTTTCCTAAAATCAGAATACAGGAAGCTGTAATCGTGGATCAGCAACAGGATGCTCAACGGTCATAATGACCAAGAAGGGAAGGAAATCATTGATGATATTCCTTGCACGTATAATATGATCTAAACTTTATCAGATTAAATAATGATTATTGAAATCATTAGTCACGTAAATATGGAATAACTAAATTCCTTAATATTTATTGAGATAGAATATGAAATAGAATTTCCTTGTCAAAATCTTTCTCAAGCGTTATTGTCTGGTAATAACACGTGGTTATTAGAATCAGGTAACATATTTAATCATTAAATATGATTAGATTGCAATAAGCAAATTTGGAATAATAATTATTCCTTCATCAACGCAGTAACGCGGAACCGCTTCGCTGTAATGCAGCAAGGTCTTTCTTAAGTGTAACGACACATTGCTTAGGTTGCAGCGTAACATTGCTGCAGGATATCCAAGAAATATTTTGTTTCCAAAATTGAACTTGGAAAGCTAATCTCGTAATATTTAGATGCCTAAACATTTATAATGAGATCATTAAGCTAGATTAAATGAACTTGGACACTCAGACGAATATTCTGAATTAGCCCAAAATAAAATGTGAATATTAGAAAATATGTTTCCATATTTTCAGTGTTTATGCATAAGATCACAGTAACACTTTACTGTAACGCAGCAAACTGTAATTGTTACTTGCTGTGGTTCAGCAACACATTTCTCAAGCTCATCACTAAGAATAAGCGAAGTGTTACAGCGACTAGCTTCTCAAGCTCATCATCAAAACTAGGACTAACATTCTCCCCGTTTTTGACGATGACAAAACACGAAGCGCATAGGGAATAGATAAGAGAGCTTGAAACACAAACTCAACTCCCCCTGAAATTAAGCAAGCTCCCCCTGAGAGTAAGCAGGCAGTAGCAACACACTTCTCCCCCTTTTTGTCATATAAAAAAGAAATAGAGGATAAAATGGAAACTGCATATATACTTGTGCTGCAAAAATTGCAAAGCACCCAAACAAGTTCGAACATCTTAAATGCATTCAAAAGAAATATAGTGGAGAGATACTCAATCCACTTCAAAGTTATTCAAAATAAAGAACTAGAGTTCTCAACATCAGAAACCACAACAAGGAGAGTCATCTCAATCCTCGCGCGGGAGTTCCTTGATAACAGCCATCATCTCCTCAGTCATTTTCTCCAGCTTAGTCAGCCTTTCACCAAAGCCGTCCATCCTTTCCAAGAGACAACGCCTGGTGAAGTTGATCTAATCACAGATTGTGGCCATGAGCTTGGAGTAAGAGGCATCAGCCTGTGCACCAGTGGTGGCTTTCTCGCGTTTAACATGCCTCTGCTTTTCAGCAGAAGCAGCTTTGCCGCGTACAGAAGCAGCGACCTCTCGCTTGGAAGGCTTCTTAATGAAAGTACCATCAACAAACTGGTATCCCATGCTTTCAATGGAGGCAGCTCCAATAACCTGAGTAGTCCAGGTATCCATTTTGTTCAGAGGAGTAGCATCCTGTCCATAATGTTTCAGAAGAGCCGTGATCACATTTGTGAAAGGAAGGCCCCTGTTCTCATCTTTGATGCAAGAAGCCATATGGCTGAAGATAATACTTCCTAGATTTCCAGGAATGCCTTTCTTAAGATGGACCAGCAAGTTCCAATCACGAGGCATAACTAAATCAACACTCCCCACCCTTGGTGCCAAACAAGACATCACCACTTTGTGCAGCATTCTGTTGCTGAAGCTCAAAGAGGTGTTCTGTAAATAGCCAGAGGGTGTGATAGGAACTCCATCATTGATGAGCTGATAGGCTTCCATCTTGCCTTCATTGATCACCCTCAGATTATTGACAAGGTTGGCATTAAAAATGCGACATATGTCAAAGACAGAGTAAACAAATACTTTTCCATCAACGATGGCCCTAATAAACTTGATGTTTGAATCCTCCTTGTAAAAAGTCAGATTCTCATAGAATTGTTTCACTTTTGAGACAGATCCTATCTCATTGAACTCACAGAAAGTTTTCCAGCTAAGCCTTTCAAACAGTTCAGCAATGGTCACCTGATGAGCAGTAAGCCAATCAAAGTCCACTCTCTTACAAGCGGTAACATTCCTTGTTTCCAAATTTCTATTTGGCATCAAGTCATCAGCAAGAATTCGATTAATTTTAGCCATAGAGACATACTGGTCGATCTCAGGCAGGAAAACATCAGAGTCCGTATCAAGCTTTTGCTTTTTAGATCCAGTAGGATCAGATTTCGGAGTACCTGATGAGGAACGCTTTCCTCTTGTGCGAGAAGCAACACCAGTGACATAAGAGCGTGCTTTCTCAGGGAGATGGACATCAGTAACTTCAATCTCATCCCTAGCATCCTCAGAGAGATCCTTCTCCTTAGGCAACTCTGTCTCCTCATCCTGAGACATATCCTTGTTGCTCGAAGTTTGGTCACCCTCAGAGACAGCATCCACCTTAGTAGCGAGGAGTCCTCCTTTTCAGGAGTTCTTTGATTTTCTTCCAAAAGTCCTCCTTCCGATTTTTCAACATCAGGGAGAGTTTCCTCATCCACCGATTTTTCAGACACAGTAGCATCAGCCTTGGTCGGAGAGACTTTGTCAGAGGTGCTGACCTTCAAGCCAGCGGAGGGACCCTTGGAGACTTTGACAGGAGTTGTCTTAGCCTTACCAGCGGTGCCGACCTCAGTTGGTGCCGGAGCAACCATGGATTGAACGGGCGTCTCCCCTCAGAAACAGGGGGTTGTTCCTCAAAACGAGAAACCTTTAAAGTTGCGGCCACAACCTTGGACCGTTTCTTGGGGGTTGCCTTCCCCTTTCCGGACATTGCCGATTTTGGAGCCATGGGTGACGAAAGAGGTTCGAGAGATTTTAGGGTTTTGAGAGAAAATGGGTAAAGAGGAGGTTTCGGTGTGACATGATGGTGAAGAGGAACGGTTAATATATTTGGGAGTTTTCTTTTGATTTTAGAAAGTGGGAACGTGGAGAACATGGAAGGTAAATCACCCAAATTTTGGCAACAAATAATTCTCTACCAAGAGAGAAAATATTATTACGTTTTATCTTATGAGTGAGGATTACAAATTCCTAACTCATCCCGTAAATAATTAAACCTCTCTTTATCAAGTGGTTTAGTAAATATGTCAGCAAGCTGTTGCTCAGTATTAATGTACTGAATATCCACATTGCCATTTTGCACATTATCACGAAGAAAATGATGTCTCAACTCAATATGCTTAGATCTTGAGTGATGGACAGGATGTCGTGATAAATTAATTGCACTTGTGTTGTCACACATTATTGGAATACTATCAAAATGAAGATCGTAATCTTCAAGTTGTTGTCGCATCCAAAGTAATTGAGCACAGCAACTCGCTGCTGCGACATATTCAGCCTCTGCTGTTGATAAAGCAACAGATGTCTGCTTTTTAGAGAACCAGAAAATCAACATATTTCCTAGTAATTGACAAGTACCGGATGTGCTTTTTCTATCAATGCGACATCCAGCGTAGTCAGCATCTGAATATCCTATAGGATCCAGCAATGATCCTCTGGGATACCATAGGCCTAAGCTAAGATGGATGAAAATTCCATCTTCCGTTTGTTTAATTTGAAGTCCGAGGAAGAAAGTAAGTTCTCCCATGAGACTCATTTCAAATTCTCCTTTCATTAGATCAGAGAATTCATTACATAATTTTTCATTAGTTGAACCAAATATAATGTCATCGACATATATTTGAGCAACTAAAAGATCAGCATCCTGTTTCTTAAGAAACAATGTTGTATCAATTTTTCCACGCCTATATCCCTTTGCTATAAGAAAGGAACTAAGCTTTTCGTACCATGCTCGCGGAGCTTGCTTAAGCCCATACAAAGCTTTAGAGAGCTTATAAACATGATTACGATACTTTGGATCGGTGAATCCAGGAGGTTGTTCAACATAGACTTCCTCTTTTATATCACCATTTAGGAATGCACTTTTCACATCCATTTGAAATAACTTGAAGTTATTATAGCAAGCATACGCTAGAAGTAAGCGTATTGCTTCTAGACGCGCCACTGGTGCGAACGTTTCATCATAATCGATGCCTTCTTCTTGTGAGTAACCTTTTGCTACAAGTCTAGCTTTGTTTCTTATTACATTTCCAGACTCATCAAGTTTATTTCGATAAACCCATTTTGTTCCAATAATGGAACGATCATTGGGTCTAGGTACTAAACTCCAAACTTTGTTTCTTTCAAATTGGTTCAATTCCTCTTGCATAGCAAGAATCCAATTAGGATCATCAAGCGCATCATCAATGCCTTGAGGTTCATCTTGAGAGATAAAAGCCGAGTATGCACAGTACAGGCTTGCTGTATTTCGAGTTCGCACTCCTGTGTGTAAGGATCCTATTACTTGATCAATAGGATGTCTTTTCTTATATAAAGAAGGAACCCGATTCTCAATTTGAGTATCCTGGAAATCACCAGAAGCACTTTCAGTGTGTGCAGCAGGCACTTGCTGTACATCTGCTACAGTGTTTCCGTTCGGATTATTGTCAGCAATCATTTGCTGGGAGGTTTCATTTGATGCTGTTGTTGAGGATTGTACTGCTGCTTCCACAGCAACTTCCTCCTGTGTCGGAGAATCATCAATTTTAACATTGATAGACTCTTCAACGGTCAGAGTTCTTTTATTAAAAACTCTATATGCTTTGCTTGTTAGGGAGTATCCTAAGAATATGCCCTCATCAGATCGAGCATCAAACTTTCCAACACCATCTTTGATGGGTCTCAAGATATAGCACTTACTTCCAAATGGATGAAAGTATGAAATATTAGGCTTCCTGCCTTTATATAACTCATAAGGCGTTTTACCTAAAGAGTGCCTCAAATGAATACGATTTGAGATGTAGCATGCTGTACTTACAGCTTCAGCCCAAAGATTTTTAGCAACCTCACTTTCCAGCAACATGGTTCTCGCCATGTCTTGTAAGGTTCGATTCTTTCGCTCTACAACTCCATTTTGCTGTGGAGTATATGGAGCAGAGAAATTATGGTTAATACCATATTCTTCACAAAAAGAAGTAAAGTCATGGTTTTCAAATTCGGTACCATGATCCGTTCTTATGCTTCTTAGAGAAACACCTTTCTCATTTTGAAGTTGTTTGACTAAAGTTTCAAAGATTGCAAACGCATCACTTTTGTGAGCTAAGAATTTAACCCAAGTGAATCTGGAAAAGTCATCTACCACAACTAATCCATAACGTTTACCTCCAAGACTTTGAGTCCTTGTTGGACCAAATAAGTCCATATGAAGTAATTCAAGCGGAGCTTTGCTTGAAATCATATTTTTACTTTTAAAGGATACCTTTGTTTGTTTGCCAATAGAGCAAGCTTTGCAAACTTGATCATTATCAAACTTGATTTTAGGCAATCCCTTAATGATGTCCTTTTTGACAAGTTTGGACAGCAAGTCGTAGTTAGCATGTCCCAACTTTCTATGCCACAGAGTAGCTTCGTCCTTAACGGACAAGAGACAATTTTCTCCAGCGGAGATGTTCTTAAAGGACAGGATATAGATGTTTTTCTTGCGTTCACCAACGAAGCAAGTGACACCATCCCGTGAAACGTTACATGTTCTCTCATTGAAAGAAACATTGTAACCTTTATCGCACAATTGGCTGATACTAATCAAATTGTGTTGGAGGCCTTTAACATAAAGAACTCCTTCAATGGTTAGGGAGTTAGAACAGCAAATGGTTCCTGTTCCTTTAACCATCCCTTTTCCATTATCACCAAAAGTGACAGCACCACCATCCTGGAAAACCAGTGTGGAGAATAAGGAGACATCTCCTGACATATGCCTCGAACAGCCACTATCTAAGTACCATACATGGTCCTTAGTGATGGACTTGAAGCATCCCTGAAATAGAGAAAGAATTTAAGTAAGTCGTTGCTTCCATTTAACAATAGAACCATCAACTTTAGAAGTAATGCCAAGAATGTCATTTCGCCGCACATGGCAATTTTTAATGAAATGATCCGGCTTTCTACAATAGTAACAAAGCCTAGGTAACCTTTGAATAATAAAATGAGATTCGCCATTCCTAACGTGAGGGGGAACATATTTCCCATGTCGTGAATGTTTCTCATTTCCAGAGTCATGCTTCTCATGCATACATAATTCTGTTTTGTTGTTTACAGCATCAAGTTGCTGCTGCAGCTCCTCAATCATTAATTTGGATTGAAAAAGTTTCTTTGTCGCTTTCTTAGCCTTTGCTGATAACTCTTCCTTTAGAGAATCGTTCTCAGCACTTAAGAATTTATTCTCCTTCTTAAGAGCCTTATTGT
This sequence comes from Melastoma candidum, assembly GCA_023653495.1. Lineage (NCBI taxonomy): Eukaryota > Viridiplantae > Streptophyta > Magnoliopsida > Myrtales > Melastomataceae > Melastoma > Melastoma candidum. Next base: position 10,132,706 of record CM042882.1, on the reverse strand, counting down.
TTGCAGACAAAGACTCAATTTTATCATAAAGTTCGGAGAAAAGATTCTCAATATCTTCAGCAGACAGATCAGAAGGTGAGAAAGCATTTACCTTCTCAGTATCAGCATCAGTTTGCGCCATATAGCAGATGTTTGCTGTTTCGTCATCCTGATCTGATTCTTCGTCACTATCACTCCAAGATGCCATCATGGCATTTTTCTTATATTTTGAAGGCTTGCCCTTCTCATTCAAAAGTGGGCAATCTGGTCGCATATGACCAGGTTTGTTGCACTCATAGCATACACCACCTTTACTTTGGTGTGGTTTAGTATTCTTCTTTTTAATATCTCGCTTTCCCTTAAAGCGATTTTTGCGAAGATACCTTTTGAATTTCTTTGCCATCAAGGAAACTTCATCCTCAGAATCAGATGAAGATTCATCCTCAGATTCATCGGACATTTCGGTACTTCCCTTGAATGCAACAGCATTGATCTTCTTATCGTCAGCAACCTTGTTCTCATTTTCGTAAGCAACGAGAGAACCAAGCAATTGTTGAAGACTTAAGTTTGTCAAATCTTTAGCTTCTTCAATTGCCGTCTTCTTGGCTTCCCAAGTTTTAGGCAATGAGCGAAGTATCTTTCTGACCAACTCAGAATTAGAAATTGTTTTGCCAAGTGATTCCATGGCATTAGTAATTTCGGTGAGTCTATCAAACATTTGATTTATTGACTCATCCTTTTTCATCTTGAATGCTTCGTATTGAGTTACTAAAGCATTTATTTTGGATTCCTTGACTTGTTCTGTTCCTTCATAGATCAAAGCAAGTCTATCCCACATTTCTTTCGCTGTCTTACAAGTAGAGACGCGATTGAACTCATTTCCAGCAAGAGCGCATACTAAGTAGTGCTTTGCTTTAGTGTTCAGCGAGATAATTCTCTTTCTTTCAAATTCATGCCGAGAGTCGCTGGGATTAGATGGAGGAATTACAAGATCTCCTTCCATTATAATCTGCCAGCAATCGGCTTCTTTTGCTCCTATGAACAACTCCATTCTCATCTTCCAATATGAGAAATGTTGTCCAGCAAAGAGCGGCGGACGTTCGGTCGAATGACCATCAGTCAAGAGCATCGACATCCTGTTGAGTACTCAGTAACACCTTACTGTGCTTTAATGTAAGACTTTCAGCAACAAGCTGTTTGATTCAGCAACAAGCTGTTTTGGTTCAGCAACAAGCTGTTTTAGTTCAGCAACAGAGTTCTGTACTAGCAATCACACAGAAAGCTTTCCAGCAAACCAGCTCTGATACCAATTGTTGGATCGTTTATGTACACTAAGAGGGGGGTGAATTAGTGTTTATCACTTTTTCGCCCTTTCTCGGTGTAAGCGGAAGCGTACTGTATCACAACAGAGCGTTTCTCAGAATGAGAAATACCTTACTGTAACTGTTACGATTTTGTCGAGTAGGTTTTCGTACGAGTGTTGCGCGATCGTAATGGACACAGTGATTTATAGTGGTTCGGCCTTAATTGACCTACGTCCACTTTCCACCAACAAGGTGATTCCACTATATAAAATAATGGGTGCAAAAAGCCCTTGCACTAGGCGTATGTTTCTCTCACAAAGTGAGATTTAGAATCCCGTACAATAGATGATCACTCCTGGCAACGGTCAGCTCCTCACACAGTGGACGTCTTCTCGTTTCCAGCAGAATGATGCTTATCCTCAGCAGTTGGTAGCTCAATGGATTCCACACAGCTCGTTGTCGCTTAATACAAACCTGACTTATCAAAGAGCACAGACAACGTTATGTTAGAGTATAAATCCTCACAAATAATTCCTTACGGTGAAGAATGTATTCTCAGAGAGCAGCTCGTTTCTGTTTCACAGCGAAGGATTGCTTCAGCACTTGTTTGCTCAGAAGAGGATTTCCACACAGATCTTGTCTCTCCTTAAGATAAGCCTGCACTTGCTTAAGAGACAACCACAAAGTTGAACCACAAAGATCACGAAGATAGGAACCACAAAGATCACAAAGAAAACCACAAAGCCACTTAGAAGGTATACGTCCTACACTCAGTTCGGACGTGCACGGTTACCACAGCCGTGACTCACTGCACTGCACACCCAGTGCCTAGGGTGGAATTTTCCGATCCGTTGGCTTCCACGCAACCTGCTTTACTAACCCTCTGTATCAGGCGTTCAAGACTTCTGCACAGCACCCCTGTGCTCGGGAGGAACTCTTTCCACTCCGGCGGCGTTCCCAACTCCTGCTCTACCCTGCAGGCACGAGACTTCTGGCGCGCACCCGCAAGTGCGTGTCTAACTGCTCAAACTCCGTAGGCTCGAGACTTCCCTGCGAAAAGACACGACAAGAACGGCTTCTTGCCGATGGGTCAGCAACCGGTTACTGAATTCAGAGCAGGTATTCACTTAGCTTCCCTCAGACGATTCGCCGGCTGCTCGTTGAATGCACCGAGGACACCTAGTCCCTCTTACGACGATCAAGGAATCTGAACTCAGCCCCTTGACACCCTCGCACGCAGCTTGCAGAGCAATAAGACCAGGAGACACTTAGCACCTTCCGCTCTCCGTCGACCACTTAAACCACTCAGACCACTCAGCCACTCAGCCCACTTAGAAAACGTTCGAAAACGTCAAGAGATTATGTGAGGGTCGTCTGGTATAAAAAGGAACGAAACAAATAATCTGTTTCCCAAAAACGAATAATTTGTTTCCTAAAATCAGAATACAGGAAGCTGTAATTGTGGATCAGCAACAGGATGCTCAACGGTCATAATGACCAAGAAGGGAAGGAAATCATTGATGATATTCCTTACACGTATAATATGATCTAAACTTTATCAGATTAAATAATGATTATTGAAATCATTAGTCACGTAAATATGGAATAACTAAATTCCTTAATATTTATTGAGATAGAATATGAAATAGAATTTCCTTGTCAAAATCTTTCTCAAGCGTTATTGTCTGGTAATAACACGTGGTTATTAGAATCAGGTAACATATTTAATCATTAAATATGATTAGATTGCAATAAGCAAATTTGGAATAATAATTATTCCTTCATCAACGCAGTAACGCGAAACCGCTTCGCTGTAATGCAGCAAGGTCTTTCTTAAGTGTAACGACACATTGCTTAGGTTGCAGCGTAACATTGCTGCAGGATGTCCAAGAAATATTTTGTTTCCAAAATTGAACTTGGAAAGCTAATCTCGTAATATTTAGATGCCTAAACATTTATAATGAGATCATTAAGCTAGATTAAATGAACTTGGACACTCAGACGAATATTCTGAATTAGCCCAAAATAAAATGTGAATATTAGAAAATATGTTTCCATATTTTCAGTGTTTATGCGTAAGATCACAGTAACACTTTACTGTAACGCAGCAAACTGTAATTGTTACTTCCTGTGGTTTAGCAACACATTTCTCAAGCTCATCACTAAGAATAAGCGAAGTGTTACAGCGACTAGCTTCTCAAGCTCATCATCAAAACAAGGACTAACAGATTCTAACTTGTAGGGAGCATGTTTTGAGTGAAACTTATGTAAACAATATGTTCAAACGACTCTTGAAGAATGGAATTGTTTCGTGCCCCGTTCAAGCCTCGAAGCTCAGGAATGAAATCTATTGGTGGCATATAAATGACACCCATCCCACGGATAGGTGATTCACTTTCAAGAAGTTTCTCCAATCCCATCAAGCTGAAGCGTAGTTCGATTTTACTCTGGTCGAAAAAGCTGCTTTGGGGATCAATCACAGAGGACCTACAAGGGCTGTTGATAGACGTTTTCCTTCTGGACCCATGGCTAAAAAGTTTGACAAGGGAAGATTGGCCGAAGGAAAGCATTACTCTATTAGGCCTTAGAGGGGGTCACTCGCATTGTTGCTGACATCATGATGATAACTCCTACCACTAGTGATTCTGCTTCAACTGAGAAGGGCAGCAATGTTTCTAAGATATCTGAAGGTCAGGCTACCCATGCTGCTAAGTATGCTTCTCGAGACGTTAAAGATAGGTTGGGACCTGCTCCTAGGCTCGATGCATGAGTGCTCAAAGATGGCCCACCCATTGCTCAATTCCTAGAGGCTGATGGTGTGTGCAACAAATGCCGTCCCATCCACAAGCACGGGATCTTGATCTTGCAACTCTACAATCCGTACACTTACAACTATTTCCAGAAGTTGATTGCCATGTCTTCTGCCAACATGTTCGATATCATATGCATAAAGACGCCAAAATTAGGTACGAGCGAGATGAATAAGATATTTTGTGTCGATGTTGTTAATAATGTAATTTCTCCAGTGCAGGGTTACGATCCTCATTTGAGGCAGCACATTCAGGTATACCCTGATTTCACTAATGACTTGTGTCGACCGAAGGCATATAAAGTTAGAACTCCCATCGATGATGCTTGGCAACAAGTGAGCAACAGGGGTCTGATACCTCTCGAAGTAACAAGAGAAGGAAGGAAATACGCCGCAGGCACGCGGTGGAAAAAATGGTAAAGTTGGATCGAGAAACTAACGATGTTTCTCGGGTCGACCTGAAAGGGCCTGGTATTGACATAGCACCCCGTAGACCCACCCATGATTCGATTTGATCCTCCTACTCCTTTGGTTAAAGATGAGTTCGATGACTCGGATATCCTATGAAGGATGGTTTCCCGAGTCCGAACGCTGGCCCCATCGAATGTAATATGATAATGCTGCCTTCAGGATTTGCGGACAAAAGTATGAGTAGACAGGATATAGGTAACCCTGGATCTTCGACTTCGCAAGTTGTTCACTGGCCTGTGGGCTTTCCTGTTCACTGGTTTTCGAAACCCACTGTTTTCAATGCAGTATCATATGCAGTCCTTATATATTAAGGCAGATTTCAATGACAATCGACTCAAGAAAGTCTTGATTGATAATGGAGCCACAATGAATATTCTCCCTTTCAGTACGTTCAATTTTCTTGGTTTGAGTTGAGATGACCTTCAAACCACAGACGTCACTAAGTGGCTTCAATCCCGATTATAGGCACAATCCCGATTTGACTATAGATGCTTCAGACCACAGACCACAGACCACAGACCTTCAGACCACAGACCTTCATACCACAGACATCCAAGAGTATAGGCACAATCCCGATTTGACTAAAAGTGGGGCGCTTGGTTCTGAATACTGCCTTTTTGTCATCGATGTTGCGACTAGTTTTAATGCTTTGTTAGGGAGAGATTGGTTGAATAAGGCTGCGCTATTCCTTCTACTCTTCATCGAAACTTGGTTAGAATCGAAAGTGAAAGTCATTCCGGCTAAATCGATTCCTACTCCCAATATTAACATAGTTGAAATCTTTATAGGAGAAGTTATTAGAACTGTTAAAGATCTCAGCTTGAAGAAGAGGTATTATCTTGGTAACCCAAATGTTGGCTCACTCAGTGAGTCATCCGGGACCTTCGATTATCTTGTCACATATGGAGGTCCCCCCACTCAGACATCGATGCACCTACTGGTTAGGCTTCTAACGAAGTTCCTGAGGAAGTTGAATCCGCTGCTCGGGCTCGACATGAGAAAAAGTAGGCCGAAAGTCTGCAGGCAATAAAAATAGCGGTTGGGCTCGATGATGATGAAGGGAACCTTGATGATGTGTAAGGAAATGAAATTACCAACCCGGATGTGGAGCCCGACAGACTCCTCCGAGAGAAAAGTGATGCTTAACGATGAGAAGGAAGACGTAGTCGCCGATGTCATGGAGCAACTACGAGTGTATAGACTAACAAGGCCTAAAGTTAGTCTAGGGTTGTGTTTAGATGCCAATTTGCTGGACGTTGTTTGTCCCGACTAGCGTGCTGAAGAGGATGAGTCGAACCTTGGTTTGAAATCATGTAAAGGTTTGACTAGTGTTGTAATACATCATATGATGAATAAAACGACATTTTGTCTTCAATTTGACTTGGGTTCTTCTGAAGATCTACAGTCATTGCTACCTCATTCTCATGCTCTTCTTCTTCCTTCTTCGGAATCATTGTCCGAATTCGAGACAAGCAACGAGAACCCTACCGGACCCATTAGATTATTCTCCTCCGCGCTCGCCCACTCCATCACCGAGGAGTTGCTCCCACACGACGATGCAGACAACGACATGGACAGCTAATACCCAGAAGAAACAACTCGGCTAAAAGCAGCACTCATTCCCTTGACTAAATCTCCCGCCAAAACTTTATAAAATTTTGAAGAAGAAATTATCGAAAATTTGGCTTGACTGACTCCCAACTCCTCCTCAACTATACCTCTGGACAAAAAATTTTGTCCGATATAATTACATTCTCACGATATTTTTTGAAGTTTTGCTCGTAAATTTTTAGTTTTTCTTTTTTGAAGCCATTATCAAACATGTTTGCCACAGGGGCGTCCAACAAGACCCCAGATCCAATACCAGTAATCCCTCCTCCCCGGGCGCCGATACTCGGCTGCCCGACGCCGCATCTCCCTCCCTCTCTCCTCCCCCCCCCCCCCCCCCCCCCTGCCCTCTCTCCCAGTCAATTCCCCGCTAAAATAATAATACATCCACCGCCTCCTGTTATGACCCATATTTCCCTTCGACAAAAAGTGGGTGTAAATTACTTGATGACGTAATCCCCTTCATTACTTTTATTTGATCTGCCCCACCCGGTTGTGCCGGCAAATTCCTTTTGTGGCGGGAATCCATCTTATTTAGCGATTCAACAATTAATTATATAAATAAGTGGATAGATCCTTCCTTGATGAGAAACAGTCCATGATATGTAGATTGCAGTCATGATACTGCTCAGTTTTCTAGTTCTGGTAATATGAATTTGTATTTTGATTAATTAACGCACTTCTGACTGATTATTAGGAACCCAGCCGAGAAGGCACAGAGGATTAGGGAAGAAACATTTGATTTGAACTCATCATCAACAGCCTAACCATTTCCAGTACAGCTTAACCACTTTTTACCTAGAATTTGGATGGTTATAACGAATACTTCCGATTCCTTTTTTTTCCTTTGATGTCGTTGAAATAACTGAATTTTGGATTGTTCGAGGGAGCCCAGTGTCCTCGTTGGCACACCGCAGATCTGCGTTAGAGTGATTGGAAATGCTTGGCATTATCGGTAGGGTTTTGTTTGATTTGAAGTACGGTGCGAACCTTCTAGATTTGTGAGACATTCTTGGTTTGTATGATTGTGGAGTTGGACTGAATTTGTGGTATATGGAGTCTGACGTCGTGCGACACTCTTAAGATGGTGAACTTGGGATCAGAACAATTTCCTCGACCAACTTTTATTAGTAATATGATCGACGAAAAACTTTTCCATTCGATGTCGTGAACTCTGCAAGAATTTAAAGATTATTTTGCTTGGGATTATACTGAAATGTCAGGTTTAGATTGAAGTTTGATGGAACATAAACTCCCAACAAAACCCAACGTAAATACAGTTAAACAAGCACCGCGACGTATACCATCTCAGTATAGCCAAAGTGTGTACGACGAAGGAAAGAAACTCTTTGACGCATGATATATTCGAACCTCCAGATATACCGATTGGATATCATCGATTGTACCTATGAAGAAGAAAAATGGTAAGGTGAGAGTATGCATCGACTTCATCGAATTAAAGAAAGCAACACCTAAAGATGAATATCCTATGCCGATCGCCGATGAGTTGATCGACAAAACTTCTGGTCATCCAATCATGTCCTTTATGGGTGGATATTCTGGACACAACTAAATCTTCATTGCCGAGGAAGATATTTACAAAACCGCGTTATGTTGTGCTTTTGGGATTTTCGAATGACTAGTCATGTCATTCAGGTTGAAAAACGCAGGGGCAACATACCAAAGAGCGATGAATTTTATTTTCAATTCTTTGATTCTTTGATTGGGAATCTTACGCAGGGGCAACATACCAAAGAAGTATACATCGACGATATTGTTGTCAAATCCATAACAGATGACTGTCACGTCGATGATTTACGACAAGCTTTCTCACTCATGAGGAAACATAACCTGAAATTAAACCCCCTCAAATGTGCATTCGATCGGGGCAATTCCTTGGTTTTTTAGTGCATAAAAAGGGGATTCAGATTGATCTTGGAAAGATTAAGACTATACAGAATCTTTGTCCTCCTTTGACAAAGAAACAACTACAAGATTATTAGGTCGAATAAATTATCTAAGACGTTTTATAGGTAATATCGCTGGAAATACAGAAATTTTTTCAGCTTTATTATGGCTGATTTTGTCTCGACAAAGGATCATCAGTAGGGCTTTGAGACAATCAAAGCTTACCTTACTAACCCTCTAGTGTTGGTGTCTCATAAGGTTGGGCAACCTTTCATTCTATATGTTGCTGCCGGAGAACAAGTCATTGGGTCGTTGTTGGCCCAGGAGGGTGAAATCACAAAGAACATGTTGTGTGCTACTTGTCCCGTATTCCGACTCCAATTGAGGTCAAATATTCGAATAATGAGAAGTTATGCCTTTTAGTATACTACTCCGTACTGAAAATACGGTATTACAATGGAAATAACACTCTATACATAGTTTCTACCACTCCCATATTGAAGACATTCTTTGATATTGCTCACTGGTCGGTTAAGCAAATGGAGTCTCATTCTTTCTCCTTTTGATTTAAAGTATCGACTTCAGACATCAGTCAAACGGCAAGTGTTAGCAGATTTTCTTGCTAACTGTGGGGAGAGTTTAGATTCTCCACCAGAAGAAGATGAATATTGGGAACCATGGTTGGATGGTTCTCATCGACACATGGATGTGGTGTCGGTGTATATATTCTATCTCCTTTGTAAGTTCACCATAAGTTTGCTTATAAAGTAGATGATGAATTTACAAATTACTCGATCGAGTATGAAGCTGTCATTTTGACTTTACGTGCTTTTATCGATCTTAAAGTTCATTGTTGTACCATCTATGGTGATTCACAATTAGTAATTAACCATGTTAACCATCTTAACATGTGTACCTTTGAGCACTGACAACTGTATTTGGATAAAATGTACGAATTAATCTCGTTGTTTAAAGTGGTTAAGTTCATGCGTCTGGTTTTCGGCCTAGTACGCAATTATTCCAAGAATTAGGAGGAGATATTCAACATGTTTCCTCTGGTTTGCATGATACTGTTGGAATAGTGCACGTTATTAATGTGTTTACTTCCAAACTTGATTAGAGAACATCCATTGTCGACTTCCTCTCCAATCCTGAAAAGGGGGTAACCCGCCAACTAAAACTATCGACAAGGTTTTATGCCTTGATCGATGGTGTTCTGTATCGAAAACAGAACGATGGCGTTTTATTAAGATGTGTCGATATGGAAGAAGCGATTCCAATAATGCTGGAAACACACGAGGGATTATGTGGTCTACACTTGTCAGGATCAAACATATGTTGGTCCATCAAAAGACATGGTGTTTTGGCCATCAATGATGAAGAACTGCATCGACATGGCTCGAGGGTGTGAAAAATGCAAAAGGCATGGTCCGATCTCTCATGTACCAGCTGCACTATTACATCCAATTATAAAACTGTGGCCTTTTAGATCTTGGGTTATGGATATTATTGGAGAAATAATACAAAGTTCGATGAAGGGTGACGCCTATATATTAGTCGCGACAGACTATTTTACTAAATGGGTTGAGTCTAAAGCAAATAAGAATGTTACTCAAGCGGAGGTGGTCGATTTTTTGAAGAAAGATATTATATATCGATTTGGTATCCCTCAAACATTGTCGTTGATAACGCAATAGTGTTTAATGGTACTGTAATTAAAGACTTCGCCGAGGAGTGTGGGCTCACGATAACTAACTCTTCTCCTTATTATGTACAGTCAAATGGGCAAGCTGAATCGACTAATAAAATTATAAGAATAATATTCAGAAGATGATTGAAAGTAACCATCAACAATAGCATACTTTGCTCTTAGATACCTTGTGGGCTATAAGAGTTACAAAACGTGAAAATATTGGACAGTCCCCCTACCGCCTAGTGTATGGGCACGACGCAATACTTCTCATCGAGACTCATTACAAGTCGATTCGAATCCAATTTCACGAGAATAAGGATGTTCTCGATTATAATGAAACCATGTATTTGGAGATCGAAGGACTAGAATCCCGATGTTTTAAGCTTGAAATTGAATCCAAGTTCAAAAAGAACGAGTCGCTAGAAACTATAACAAATGAGTTACTTTAAAGTCTTTTGTCCAAGGCGATTTAGTCTGGAAAATGATACTTCCAGTTGGAAAGAACTAGAAAGGTCCATTTCAAGTTGACGAATTGTTTTAAAAAATGCTTATCACTTGTCTAATTTAAATGGCGAACGACATGCTTTAAAAATTAATGGAAAACATCTTAAGAAACATCGACCCACGCTGCGACAGACACATTTAAGGAAAATTCAGGGTAAATGCCCCGAATTGTGTTCACAGTTGGTAGGATCGGTCGAAAATGAATAATCCAATATAGTGTTGTCGATATGTATTACGCGTAAAGTTATCGACAATAATGTGTAAGAAACTTATTACACTGTCGTAGCCTAAAGCATAACTTGACCTTTGACTGTCCAGGAACTGTTGTGGACACTAAGGTCAGATGTAACAACCGCTGTTGTGGTTATCACGACATTCTTGCTTTCCTCCCCTTCGATGGTACTCCTCCGATAGGCTCCATTGCACTGCATCCTTGGAATCCCTCCTGGTTCCCCGATTGCTGTTCTCATCCTTCTAAAGAGCACCACTAAGTCCTCCCCTATGACAAGTGGGATAGGTCGAGAATGCAAAATTTCAAACTCTCCATCTTTCTCGTTCTCCTCTACCTTGAACGAGATATAAGAGATTTTTTTTCAACTCGGCATTCTCCCACTACCCAGGTGGAGGCGAGAGAAGAAATGTAAGAAATCCCTTGCCTAAGGTTGTGGACCTAGGCTTTAAAGGGTTTTAAGGTTGTGAACTTAGGCTTTGGTTTCTAAGAGATGGTTTTCAAAGAAAAAGCTTCTCGACGAGACATTACGAAACAAGCAAGTAGGGCGAATGAAGAAGGTGAAGTTTATCTTCTGAAAGGCTCTATTTAGAGGTTGAAAATTTATTGTGGGATATTAATTTTCAGGATTTTGAAAAACTTAATAGTTCGATTCACTGTGGTGAGATTCTTGAAATCTTAACAGCTTTATTGATTGATACATGACCTGATATAGGTCGGCCTTATCACCTTGTGAAACGGTAAAGATTTTGAAAAGATACGATTACTATTAATGCCGTTCTTGATCGCCTAAATTTTCAAGGAAAGAAATGGGCATTAAGTGTTGATGCAAATAGGCAAGACTTAACACAAGTTCGGTATGCAAGATCAAAACAAATAAACTAAGTTTGTTTCTCCAACATTATCAGAATCAAACGCCTATTTTCCTCCTTCAACTTGGCAACTGATTTCAATAAAATAGCAGATGGGAGCCTTTGCTCTTTTTGTTGCCCTTTCGATCTTCTCTTGCTCGAGGGAGGCTTTTAGAGCTTTGATCCTAGAATCCTTGTTTTCCACTTCAGATCGAACAACTTCAAGCTCATGCTCTTTTGACTCTAATTGCGCTCGAAGTTCGGATAGTTGCGCTCGAAATTTGGAAATTTCCTTTGACAGCTCTTCGTAGCGCGAGTTGGCAACATGACGATTTCTTGTAATCTCATCTAGCTGACTTGCTGAAGATTCCTTGGCGATTGCATGATCTTTTCCCAAATCTCATTGGCTATGAGCGCATCGGAATAGGATTCCGGTGAATTCCAATAAGAGCCAAGGGTGGTGCAAATGTTGACTCTTCAATAAGGTGGACTATCGCCTGGAGTTGATCCAAGGATTCTCGGGAGATCTCTTGTCGGAGGAGAGTATCTATTTCCTTCAAAAGGTCATCTTCCTGCAAACCTTGTCTCGAGACAGGAGGACCAGCTGATGAAGACTCTCTGGCGAAGGCTGCGACAAATGCTCTTCCTTCGGATCCTCAACTTCGACGTCATTAAGATGCCCTTCCTCCTGATTTACTTCTGTAACATCGTCCATATGCTCTTGCTCATGAAGACTTTGATTTTCACCATGGCCTTCCTGAAGGTTGGCCTAAAAGTCATCTGGTTCGACGAGAGGAGTTTCTTCTTGAATCTCTGCATCCTTCATAGGCGGTTCATATGACTAGAAATTTCAAGTATTTCGAAAGTAAGCAGTTTGAAATTCAAGTATAACATTAGAAGGGTACAATCATTAAGGAATTTACCGTCATTTCGTCGATCATCGCGTCGAGCTAGTGCTGCGGGTTCTCATATTCCTCAACCACTGCGGGTGGTGAATTATGATAAGCATTTGTCATAGGATCGATGGAGGGCTCCTGAATCGATGAGGATGCACCAATGTTGGCATCTTCTGCTTCAACATATCCTTCGTTGACGTTCTCTACGTCAGCATCCTCTCCGGGTGCATGTTCTTTAACATTCCCCTTCTCGACGTTCTTAGCCTCGATAGCTTCTTGGTTGATTGAACTATCTGAGTCGACCTGTTCCAATGGGATACGACGAGAACGTTGCTTTAACTAAGAATGCATAAACAAAAGGGAATTAGAATTTGGTCTTCCTACGAAATTAGTATCATAAAGAGAAAGAATCTTACTCTTCCCGTCGCAGGAGGTGTGGAAGCCTCCTCATGTGCTGATGCTCGAGGAGGATCTTTTGCAGGATTTATCGGACATCGAAGTCAACTTTGGGGCTGATGATCCTCTGATAGGCTCCAAGCCATCAGTAAAGAGTAGATTTAGCCTTTGAAACTTTAGAATGTCCAAATGAATGTTGACATTACCACTGCGAGCTCTTTTCCTTTAGACGTCCCTCCACTTCTTGCTGAAGGATGATCTTGAGTCAACTCTGCTATTGATTTCGAAGCCTTTCCTTTAGGTTTCTTTGACAGTGGAGGAATGTCGAGACATTATACCCCTCTGTCGAAGACGCGACTCGAAGCTTGCACTTGGCTTTGGGTTGTAGAGGCTTAGGTGCTGGGTTTGAAGTCGAAGCAACTTTCCCTTTACCTCTAGGAGATATCCTTCTGGGATTGTCCGATGGGGAATGTCTCGGCTTCGATTTAACAACATTGGGTTGACTAGCCAAAAGAGCTTCAGTTGAGGTTGCAATTATTTTGCTAATTAATTGGAGGAAACTCAGCAAGTAATTATATGTTACAAAAATATGGCTTACCTAGTAGTAAAGCTCTCTCCGTCTTAGAAATGAGGTTAGCCAGAAAGTTATCTGGAATGTTCGAAATTTTTGTGGCCAAAGCTGGGAACTTCGACTCTTCCCTAATCTTTCTAAACACTTGACCCCATCATCAAAGGTTAAGGTAGTTCCAGTTGACACATAAGGAGATGGAAATTCCACTTCCTTTGTCAAACTTTTGATTGTTCGGAAGACCTATAGATGAACCCACATAAGTCAAAATACAGTGCAATGTGAGGAAAATTGCGGTAAGAAATCGATTCAAGGAGACTTACAATTCTTTCGTGAGAAAAGGGAACATAAGTGCGCCTTGAAAAATCCATGTTAAAAGATCTAAAATGTGGCAGAGCAGGGCTTTGGACAAATCCAAATTGCCTAGCGCAGAGTTGAGGATTATAGACCTCGAAGATAAATCCTCTGGTCCCACAAGCTACTAAGTCCCTAGTAGACAAAACTGCATCCCAAAATTCATCTGGCTCTGCTTGCTTTCTCAGGTGGTGGAATTGATAATTGGCAGGAAAATGGTGTCAGTTGACACAGTCTTATTCTAGCAATTTTTCGAGATAACAGTGGTAGTGAGGCTTTCCCAACGCTCATAACAGAAGTTCCTGATTATCTCTAGTCCATATAGATGATAGACGCTTTCATGCTCTCTAAGCCGAAAGTTGCCACAAAATTGAGGAAAATAAAAGTGAATCCAGCCATACACGATCCTCAATGAACCTGTTCCAAGGACATTTGGAAATACGAAAGGAAACTTCGTCGAAATTGACTTAGGAGCACTGGTATTTATCCCTGTCACTGCTTCAACTAGACCTCGATATATCAGGCATAATAACAAAGGAGTCAAAGCCACAGTTGTCTCCGCCCTGACCAAGTAACTGGCCAAATGGCACATCATCTTCAAAAATTATTTCCTTCGGCCAAAGAAGATAAACTTTGACAGCCAAACTAATAAAAACTCAAACTCATTTAGGTCTCCCATTGGCTCGGATCAACACTCATGTATTTGGCAATGATCTTCGTTGGAGGTTGATTTGGAAGAGGGAAATCTGAGTCACTCTCTCTCAACGTGGGAAAAACCCCTGATACATCACAACCAGTAAGGAAAGCAACATCCGCCAAGGTAACAGTTAGAGGACCTTCGGGCAGGAAGAAGCATTTGGTAGTAACATCCCACGATGATAACAGAGCAGCCAAAGGTCGAGGGTTGCAGCGTATTCCTTCGATTGATAGCCTAATAGTGTTGTAGATCCCTCGCTGCTTCCATTCTGTCTTACGGACGTTAACCATTTGCGAGCCCACTCATTATAACCCATAGAGGTACTAATCGTGGGAAAGCAGTACAAACTATCCTGATTCGAAAGCTTACTCAAATAGGAAGGGTCTGAGAAGTCTTTCCGATGAATAGATAAACCAACAAACGGATAGAGGTAATTGTAGTTCACCTTTCTTTGGGTGAACACTGACGGTTGGAAGAAAGGGCCGACGGTTACCGCTAGGGGAGCTTGTTTATCAAACGTTGTCTCACCATTGGCCACGCCTGTCGTCAAGCCCGGGATACGAAGGATCCTGATGCTCGGAAATGGCCTTGAAGCGTAGTTCGTCGCCGCTGGTAGGAGTGGTGTTGATGGGAATGCGAGACATGGCGATTTTAGGGTTTCATGAGTTTTCTTGGCTTGAGGGACAAGAATGAGAAAGGCGGAACATATGCTCTTTGGAAAAGGCGGGCGAACTTAAAACCCCTGCAGCTGAAACGACTCTTCGAAAAGGGAACACGTGTCACACGAAGGAGGCTAAATGTTTACACAGTAAAGCCATTTTGGGCTTCAATGATGGCAAGGTTCATCATTGTGATGGTAGATGTGGTTAGGGGTGTGCAAGTTCCGTGTTGGTAGGTTCCAGATGTAGAACCTGGAACCTACCCGATAATGACCGGTTCCTTATTTTTAGAACCTAGAACCTACCCTGTGGCTTAAAGAACTACCCAAGAACCAACCCGCCGGTTCTGGTACCGGTTCCGGTTCTTGAAAAAGCAAGAACCTAGAAACCCATGGCCAATGTCCATTCGACTGTTTGGGGGTAATTTTCTCTTTTGATAATTGGAGAAGGAGTACATTTTCGTGTTCGAGTAGGGTCTATCAATGCCCCCTGTTCATTTGCAAAGGTGGCAAGAAATACATCAACTAGAAGAATATTTTGGGAAATCAGACATGAAGATCATCGGCCTTTGATAAAAACCAGGTGAACAGGTTTAACGTAACATGAAGACCGTCTTACAAGAAAAAAGCATGCACAAATTACACTCCTCTTAAGTCCAACAAAATTGCATCCTCGGTAGTTGGCCTCCTCGAAAAGTTAAACAAAGAGCAAATTTAACTCAGAAGGAAAAACAAAAATATTAACTTAATTTTGGAACACAGTTTTAGCCCAGATCGCGTTCCTAACCCTGCTGAGGTCCCTCCCATTGAGGGTCCTCTCCACACCTTCGTGCACAGAGAATGAACACCCGATCCTCGTCCCCGCCAGGAACACGTGAGGCGAGATACAATCGTGTCCCCCCTCATTGTCCAAGTAGTCTTCCTCCCCGCCTCCCCTCCTACCATACTCCTCCCCCTGCAGTATCTTCGACCAGTCGGGGATATTCACCTGGAGCGACAAGGGGGACGTCGTCTTTCGACGGATCTGTTCGCGATGGGGATCCTCTATTCGTTTTGCTGCTACCTTCCTGGGCCTATCGTAGATATTCGACTCTTCGAGTTCGAGAGCTGGGTGGTCGTGACGGGTGGCCGCTGGGTAGACCCCGGCATCAACATAGAAGAACCGATAGTTCTTGTGGCTAGCCATGGACACATTCACACGACAGACGATATCGAAACCCGCACTTTGATTTATTCTCTTACTTTTATCGTACTGTGTTGGGGCCTTCTCTTTATTTATTTTTTTCTTGGTTTTTTCTTTTCTGTGTGGGTGATGGCTGAGGGGAGAACCAGAACCGGGTTGGGTAAAGTGAAACTTAGTAACAGATTGGGTAAAATTTACGTTAGGTTTCAGGTTCTCCGGGTTGGTTCCGAGGGGAGAACCTGGAACCGTACTTGGTACCCCCGGTTTTCAAAAATTTAGAACCTAGAACCTACCCGATCTATTCGAGAACCTGTACTGACATCGACCCTATGGTACCAGTTTCCAGTTTTACCCGGAACCTATGCTCACCAGTAGATGCGGTCGAAGGAGCACTCGTTCGAAGTTCAAAGGCGTCGAAGGAGGACATGTGGAAGTACGGACGAAGCGAAGTTCGATCAAGACCTCGTCGAAGGAAGTAGCACTCGAAGGAAAAGTACCGGTTGAGGTTTCAAGACTAAGCCAATTTTCGATAGGGACTTCATCAGGACTTGGTCAAAGTAAATAGCGTACAGTTAGTTTAAATAAAGCATGTGCAAAATGTGTATAACAATTGTCTTAGCAGTTACGTTAACAGTTTTGTTAGCAGTTATTGTCCAGATAGGATCAAATGTTAGTATAAATATGTAGTTAATCATTTGTAACAAACACACGATAATCATTCAAACACCCCGAAGGACTGATCGGTTATCTCCTTGTACTTTTTTTTCCAGAAATGGAAGTAAATGTTCGCGCTCATGTGCTTTTGTTTTTGTTCTTCACATTATTGTCTGTGTAGTCACCGTTATATCGCGATGTGTTTTGGCCGCAAAATAATTACGATTTTCGTATTCAACATCATCCCTTGATAGATGGCAGAAGTAATTGTATGAGAATATTTTGGTTTTCCAAATCACAATGTAAATCAAAACGTTTCGAGTTATATCAATAATTACACTCGAGGATTCCTTTTTCTATTTGATTGTATAAAGAACACGATTCTCCCATGAGATAATCTCTAAATTAGACCGTGGTTGTTGTCCCGAGCTTGGACCGGCGGCTGTTGGGGCATCAGGAATGGATCCGCAAACGGGTTCGATGCAATCCCCCTGGGCATTTGTTGTTGCTGCGCCTGCGGCATGTAGGGGACCAACATTCCATGATGTTGCTGCGGCTGCTGGACCGGATAATAGCACGGTTGTTGATGCTGTGAATGCTGGAACCCAAACTGTTGCTGTTGCTGCTGCATCATGAACTGCTGATGCTGTTGCGCCATCATTGCCATCTGCACGTTCGTCGGTGCCGGGACGTTATTCGACATCATGAAAGGGTCAACCGCGGCAGCATGGGCCTGATCGAATGGGTTCTCTGTTCCCATTGTGCCGTGTCTGTAACCCGCATTCTGTAATTGTATCTGTCTCCTCGCGGATTCATCCTCGTATAAGCTATCGAGCAACAGCTTGTCGAAACCACCACGCTGAAGAAGGAAGCGTTTCAGGATTCTATTCCGCTCTTTGACTACAGAAACTACAATGATGTCATGATGATTGGGGGTCACGGTAGGAGGGGACTGACCAATTTTGGTTCGACCTTTTGGGCCGTGGCATGGTTACTAGGAGTAGTCACGAGCGCCAACTCCCAACCCGACCCACTCGATGCATCGATGAGGCTCCAACTGTTACCCGACGATGGCCCTGGACCCGATCCTGTGAAACAAAAATTCCCATATTCAAATGTACCGGTAATAATAACAGTCAGGAGTATCCATAAGCTGCTGCCGAGAGACAAACCGGGTGGTATGATCGCAAGAGCCAGCGCGTTGCTCTCCTCCAACTCTGTGGCCTTTGCTTGAATTTCGTGCAAACCCTGTTCGAGCAAATGAATACGGCGGAATCAGTGACAAATAATCAAGAATGTCCAGGCAAGGCTTGGATGTCGCTGCTCCTTGGAAACTCACGAGAAGATCATCCATGTCGTCCGCCAACGGTGCAGCCTCGGGTTGTTCCTTCGTCTCCTCCTCCGCTTCATCTTCTAATGTAACCAAGTCTTTCTCCTCCTGCGGTTCCTTGGGCTTGTCTTCGGACTCGGGGGGCTGCGGCTGCGGCTCTTCTTCTTCGTGGGATGCTGCATCGGACTCATGGTATTCCTAAGGACAGCACAAAAACGCATCAACAACATAATTTTACGGATCCAATAACAATGAGCATAGTAGAGAAAGGAATTTCTTACAATTCTCTTGCTGACAGAACCAGTCTGAGGGGCTTCCTTGATGTATTCCTCCATTGTTGCAAGAAATGATGGGGGTGGCTACACATTGAAATTTAAACAAAAATCTCATGAAACAAGTAATTAAAATCACAAGTTTCTTCTTTAATTTGCATTTGGAACAAAATTTACCTGTCTTAGAATTGGGAACTGGAAGTTCCTGGCCAGCTCCAGACCCTTGCAATATTCATACAAGTCCGCCAGATTTTCAGCCTGACGAAATAAAACCATTACTTTTTCTAATATAGTGATTAAGATACTTAAATATTTTTTTTTTAATTATTGCTTTGATTAAACCTGCTGTCCTGCTCTTTTGTAGATGTTGAGGGCCTTCACTGCATCATGCCTGGACATATCGAAAAACTGCAACAGCGACCAGGAATACTTCGATGAGCATGTGCAAATGGAAATCGTTTTGGGGTTGGGGGAGGGGGGATCTGACCATATCGACGAGGTTGATGATCCCGTCGTTTATCGCACAGTATATCTTGAAGCTCTCCTTCAGCACCTATCGAACAGAAAAAATGTCAAAGGTCTAACAAGAGGTTAGACCACGAGTATGAGAGAGAATTCGGCGTACCAGTGCTAAAGCATATTGGATCAAGTAATTGCTGTAGGCAGCTCCCTCAGGCTACAGAGATTAAATCGGTAATAATGATGATGATTGATCCGTGAAATGAAGGAAGTCGTTTACATTTGTTTTCTTTCCAGCACGTGAGAAGTCAGACCTGGCATCCGATGAGACGGTAGAGGAGCTGCTGCAAAGCAGGGAGCTGCTCGAGCAGCTCATCCCGGTTCAAGAGCCTTGTACGGCTGTGAGCCTTGGCGGAGTTCGCGGATGGCTTGGTGAGCCTCTCCGTCTCAATGTCGTACCTGAGGACTCTGAAGCACTCGAGCCGCTCCTCAAGGAAAAGGGCATAAGTCCGCACCCATGCTGAATAATCCCAGGCTACATATATGAAACCATACCCCTTGCGATTATGAATGCGGGCAGGATTGGCGGATGATCACGATTAGTGTTGGGATTAAGACTAATAATACCGAGGGGGCTGGAGTCATCCTTGAAGTTGGAGATTTGGAGGATGTGGCCTCTCTGGGAATAGTTCAAGAGCTCCTCCCTGAACGTCGGGTCTCCTTCCCTTAGTGTCCTGTGGATCACTATCAATGTCTTCAAGGCCACCTGATTCGACAAATGAAATTAGCGCCTTAGCATCGGCCACGATCACGATGATTTCCAGCCATGTCGGGATGACATTTGTGGGGAAAGATAGGAAGAGGAGGTTTACGTTCCAATTCCTTGTCTTGTAGAGCCTCCTGGACAGGGCGTTGATGCAGTATGCGATGTCCGCCCTTGGTCTCACCACGGACGTCGCCGAGAAAATTTCTGCAACACGTAGACCCTCATCAATCAACGGACGAATCCAGAAGAATAAATTCGAACCAAACTGAGGGAATGGAATATTTACTTCGAACGTGGCGTTCCTTGGGAGGGCACTCGACGTGATTTGTGGCTTTGACGATGGCTATGTCCAAATCCTGTTGGAGACGTTAGGAATAGCAAGAAGCAGGCACGGGAGAGGGAGGGCGTTCTCATAAACGTGAATCTCGTTTGTGCTCAATTTCCGCGACGAAGAACAAGGAGGTAAAAAGAAAAGAGACAAAACAGTACCTTGAAATCGCTATTGACCTTGGCGAGGCCGACCATGGTGGAATCCTTGAGGGCACCATAAGCCTTCCTGAAGCTCTGGAACGTCCCCATTGTTTCTCCGTCCGAATTTGAACAAAATGCGGAGAGATCTAAACAGAGGACGCGAAAGAAAAAGGTGATCTCCTCTTCCTCGTCCTCGTCCTCCTCCTCGTCTTCTTTCTCCTCGTTGGACGACGAAGAAGGTGATGGAGATTGTTGAAGGAGCCTTTTTTTCTTTTTCTTCAGAAGGTGACGAGATTTCTCCGTTGCAATAAATTCGGAAACAAGAAGACGAAGGCCTCCACTTAATAATATGTTAAATGAATGAAATTTAGAAATGTTGCTGATCCAAATCCAATGAGACGTGGACGATGTCCCCTCCGGCCTCCCATTACTGTTTCAGACTCCTTATTATAATAATAAACTAAGAAGATGATTTGCGCGTCATGTTTTTTTTTTTTAAATTCGAATTAAAGATTATATTTGAGGGACTCTTTTTTTACTTATATTTGGAACGTTAAATAAACATTAAAGTGAAAGCTTTTGGAGTTATAAGTAATGCTTGTTGTTTGTTCTTGCATGTTACGGCTCGGTTGTCCATTATTGCCGATTGTTCGATTTTTTTGGATCCAACAAAAACATGCAAACATAAAAATTTCATAGACATAAACCAAAAAGATTTAATGCACATTTTTATGCTCATATCTTTTTTTTTTTTAAATTTATGATCGAAATGACGAGATTAAGCCCGGGCCCACCGTCGTCTTCTTCCCCTTAAATCGCAAACCCTAAAATATTCCATGGTCGTCTTAATTTAACACACTCCGACCTCTCTAGTCATGCGAATTGCCAGTTTGTTATTAGTAAAAAAATTATTCTGTGAAATATAAATTTTAATTTTAAAATTTCTTGATTAATGATAAAAATGGACTTTTATAAGGTTGACTAATGCAATGAAATCGACCTTATAAATGCACTTTAATGACGAAGGAGGTTGCCTTTCTAAGACCGACTTCAGTGGACTTGTTGAAAAAACCATAAATCTATAGAAGTCCGCCTTTTTAAGACCGACTTCCATAAGACACTAAGGGAGTCCGCCTTAGTAAAACGGACTCCCTTAGTTTTGCAACAAATAAGAAACTAAGATGTTGATTTCTCATCTATAATGCATAATTCATCAACTACACAATAATGACAACATCAAGTAACTGAAGTAATCCAGTCAAGTTTTTTTCAAAAGTTGACATTGAAACATCGAAAAGTAGAGTAGCATCTAAAGTTAACATCCAAAGTTGTTACAAACTAATCCATTTAATTTTCTCGCCGAGAACTTCTTTTGCACGTATAGAATATTTCAACCGGCAGTTCAAATTAAGTAAGCTGAGATATCTGCGAGTTATCCGCATCACCTACGGATGGTCGATCCTTTCTGTTCTTCCTTTGAGTCATGAGAGTGGATGACGAAGAGGCATGTGCAAATGGAATCCGAAAGGCATTTACGGGAATCGGATCAAGCACCAGAGATGAGTACACCTCATCCTCCTACGATTGCATAACAAGTTGATCAATGTAAAAAATGTTAGCCTCATCTTCCTCCAGTTGATCTTCCTCCTCCTCCTTCGGCTGCTCCACCTCCTCCGGCTGCTCCACCTCCTCCGGTTGCTCCTCCTCCTTCACATCTGCCTTCCATCCACTCATGTCGTCCATACAAACGCATAGGTGTAATTCTCTCAAGAAGCCATGGCTCTCTCGAAAAATATCCGTTATGTGCCGTAGTTCCAACGGGTCATCTCTCTCCATGCAAAAGTTTATGTCAGCCAAGAGCTGTCTGTACAAAATTAATATTAGTTTGACAATTTTATAATCCATGACGAGAGTAGTTTATATACTCACCACTAGGCCTAACATGACGCCGATATGAGATAAGAATGTACGAGAGTAATTCATGTACCATCTTCTGTAGTCCGACCCGTTTTCCCCGTACAGATCGACGGTGTGGTTATGTATGTTCTGCTACATGGCGATGAAGCAACTGTCGATATGTGGCCAATTATCAATTTGCTTTCCTCGCATGTCAATTGGGTAAAGATCTGCATCAGTATTAGAGTTGCAATCTATAATGACATTGTTGATTGCAAACCAATCGCATTGCATATAATGCGCTTGAAGCTACCGTAATTCCAAATTCGAGAACTTCTATTCTTCTTATTGTCCCTTTACCAT
The DNA here is from genome assembly GCA_023653495.1 of Melastoma candidum. NCBI lineage: Eukaryota > Viridiplantae > Streptophyta > Magnoliopsida > Myrtales > Melastomataceae > Melastoma > Melastoma candidum. Next base: position 10,110,387 of record CM042882.1, on the reverse strand, counting down.
AATCAACTTCGTCTGCTTCATTGACAATATTTCCATTCGCAAAAATCAAAAGCTTGATTCACAACATTGTACCTATTACCAATTGAACAAGCAAATTACCACAATATTGTTTCAAATTCAAACCTTATACTAATTTTGTATCATAATTTAAATTTCGAAACTTCGGTGTAATTCCTAAACCCTAATTGAAAAAAGAAAATACCATAATTTTGAAACATAGGTGTCATTCCTAACCACTAATTTCAATTTTAAGTTCAAACCACAAATCAAACCCTAAACTAAACAAACCCTAATTTCAATTTTAAATTCAAACCATTAATTAAATCCTTAATTAAATAGACCCTAATTCAAAACCTAAATTAAACAAACCCTAAGCCACTTACCTCACGGGAAAGTCGCAGAAGAGAATGACGAACAGGAGGACGGAGGAGCGGATAGGCGACGCACGGCGGTGAATGGTAGACAAGCGACCACACAATGATGAGACGTCGGGGTCGGGTCGGGGGGGTCGGGCTTGTTTTGTCTCGAATTGATGTGTTCGGGTGTTTAAAAGCCAAAGAAGTCGATATTTGTTAGGCTGACTCCCTTAGTTCCTCTAGGAAGTCAGCATTACTAAGGTCGACTGTCCTGGGCCTATAAGACCGACTTTCATAGATCTATGATTTTTTCACAAAAGTCAAAAGAAGTCGGTCATTGTAAGACCGACTAAGGCTTAGGAATGATAAAATCGACATTATAAAGGCCGACTTCCTTCTTGATTAAAGTCGGCTTTAAGGCCGTTTGCATCGTATTAGTCAATGAATTTTGAAACTTAATATCGTATTGGGCGAAATTATTTGTGAACTAACATTACTTAGGAACAAAACTCCAAAAGTTGGCGACATTATTAGCTGCAAGAGAGAGCCGATAAAGAGGATGTGCGATGAGACACACGACCGCATCCGCATCCTTGACAGATCTAGTAGTATCCCTGATCGCGTGGTGAGCATCTACATTTTTTTCTTTTCCAGATAGATCGGGATAATCTAAAATCACAGTAGGGTTATGTGTTTTGTTTGAATGGGGCAACTGTATTGGAGGAGTTCCAAGGAGGAGACTGTGGAAATATCACATCCTTCGAGAGATTGTTCAGAGGAGTGATCTGTTGGTCATCAGAGTTTAGACCCGTTTAAGAGGACTTACTCTTATGAGCTTGGCGCACTTACAGGCCGCGGTCCCACCCTTATTGTCCAAGTAGTGTTGGTGGTGGTCTCCTCTCCTCCAGGGGCAACTACCCACCTTATACCACTTGGGTAACCCCTTGATGTTTGATGATGCATTTTGCACCAAATTAAATCATAACCAACTATGTTGTCGATGTATTTTGCACCGAATTAATCGGGATGTCAGCTAGATGAAAAAATTGAATTACACAGTAATCGGCTCATAGTTGGCTATGATTTAAGATCATTATCCTAATACGTTGGGTGACTAAAAATTGTTGCTAGACGGTTACCTTAGTTTGTGTATGAACTTACACTGCCTTTGTGTATAAAACGTAAAGGGTCGCGCGCATAGCACGTGGACACGAATATTATAGTGTTTATTTTAGTGGATATTAAAATTAATTATTTTTATTATTTAAGAATTAGAATTAATAGAATTATTAATTTATACACTATAAATTATATAAAGAAAATTTATACAAAGATCGAATATGGATTTATTCGGGTCGATTTATATTTTATAACGGATATGAAATGAATATTTAATTATTTATTAAGATATCGAAATATTTTATTTAAGAAAATGAGATTTAATTAAATAAAATAATTTCACGTTTAGTTTATATCTAATGGTTAAATATATTAGTTGTTTTAACATGATCAAACCAATTGAATTGATTCTACCCTTTAATTTTGTCGTTATGTTCGTTTATCTTTTGAATGGAATGAATGAAACGGAAAGATTTTTAAATAAAAAAATCAATGGGAAGATCACGCGCTTATGAGATAGCGGGAAATAAAAGTGGAGATAGGGTGGAGGGCAGAGGTTGGAGAAAGAAACGACTGAACGTCCGGATAAAGCCAACCTATTCAAAAAAGTGTTTTTCTTCCTAAAATAAAAAGGTTAAATCGTCCAGTATAGTCTAAATTTAACTATTTTTTCAATCTAGCCTAACGTTTCGATAATATCTCATTATATCCCGACGTTATTCCGTTAATTCAAATATGTCCTCTGTTATCATTCTCCGGAGTCTGACATGGCACTGACGTGGCTTTCAACTTCGTCAACGCCTCCGTTAATCTTATTTTCCCCAAATTAAATAATTAAACTAACTAAGTTTTCCTTAAATTATTGTTCTAATTTTCTACAACCCCACCCACAGAATCGGTTTCTTCTCCAAAGGGACTCCGCCCCACCTAGAGCAAAACACTTCCTCTCCATCTAGACAATCGGCTCACCTTGCTTCCCCCACCCCGACGGACAGGTTCGCCCCGCCCGACGTCCCCGCCAACACTTTTCCCGCTCGACATTCCGGCCAACGACTCGTCCCGCCCAACGTCTCGGCTGGAGCTCCATCTCGACGCCCCGGCCAAAAGCTCCATCCCGCCCGACGTCCGATGTCCTGGCTAGAGTCCTATCCAGACGTCCCGCCTAGTGCTCCATCCCAACCCCCAACTTAGCGAGCCCCTTTTCGTATGAAAAGGGAAATGCCTTACAATATGAATTTTTGCGCTTAAGGGAAGAAATGTTCTTGGTGGGTGCAGGACCGGGACCCCTAGAATGTGTATGCAAGATGAGCCTACAGGAGTGCCAATCAACCGAGCCACCATGTTTGAGAATAAGGTGGGATCCTTGGATGGTTTGGCCGGTGAATCACTGGCCATGTTTGTAACAATTCTGTCCAGGACATTCCTAGGCCAAGGAGTTCCTGAAGCAGAGAAGGGTCGATGCAAGTCCCGACTAATGGTGATCCCGACTGATCGTGCCAACGTCGCTGCAGCGAATGAGGATTCCAGATGAACACGTGAAGATGCATCTTCCATCTCCTGTTCTCAAAAAATATCAATTTTTTGTCTAGGAACCGATAGAATTTAGGCATACACGTAGTAGGTTGCTACTCCTTCGGGAATGGTTGGAAACATCAGTTTTGTCTGGTGTTGGGGTTGCCGTAACCAAAGACATCATAGTCTTATTCTCATTGGGGGCCTCTTTCTCTTAATTAGCAACAACACATCGTCTAGTTGCAGCCAGCCAGATGCCATGTTTTTGAGAGAGAAACCGATAAAAGTAAAGCAGCAGATAGTTCGCAATGCTCATACGTAGAAGGATATCAATTTTAGCAATTCAGTTTGATAGAGTTACAGTAGGCTAATTAACAACTACAACATTCAAAGCTTACATAAACCCATCCGCAACATTCAACGCAAATTTCTTAGCAAGATACGCAACAAAAGATCTGATCTTTTTGTAGTGCTCTTCAATGGATCCATTCACAATCTTTTGTGCATGCCATTTCGCCCGATACACTTGTAACTGATTAACCTCCACATAATACTTCTCTATCAAATCAATAATCACATCCCTCGCTCTCATAGTATCATGCGATCTGTTCATTCTAATGAACTCTCGAGCGAGCCATTTTACTGTTACCTGTCTATTTATCAAAGATTATTGAGTGCATTCATGCTCCAAATTACATGCCTTAACAACAACAGTCATATCACGTTATAACCAGCTAGCATAGACTCGCCAAGGACACCCTTTCACACATACTACTTCCATTCGATTACTATTAACTTTGGCCCACTGCAAATTCACACCATTTAGAATCCCATAATCCTGAACAACTTCTCTAAACTGTTCTAAGGTGTCAAATCTCAACTCAATCTCAAATTTCAGGCCCTTATGATCACAATTGGGGTCATACATTTTTTCCACATGCCTATGACTAGAAATAACAGTATCATCATCACCTTCAAGTTCTACAACTAGTTCTTCATCAGAATCAACATACTCAGATTCATCAACATCTGCATTGTCTAAGTCCAATTCATTCAGTTCATTCTGACTACCGCAATCTTCAACAGATTCATCATCCTCATCCCCTCCCATACCTCATCACGTTCAGTATCACTATCATTGAATATCTCAATCAGACCTTTAGCTAAACTCCTCCTAGGTTTGATGAACCACATCCTACTCGGCTCGCATCTACACTGTCTAGCTAAACTTTTGATTGTGAAACAACCTAACTTATCAACATCGACGTTGTCAAACTTCACTGTCTTACCACCAACAAAGGAAACTCTACCAGTCAGGTGAAGTCTTCCCCCAATGTCGAGAACAAGATTACCATGTTCATTTTCCATTTTTGAAATAAAATAACAACAATAAACAACATATTACGACGAATGTCTAACAACAATAATGAACGACAAAAACTATCTTGGCACATTTTATGAACAACAAAAACTGTATTATGAACAACATATTACTAAGAACCTACTTGGAACCGAGAACCTACCCTCAAGCGAACTGGTCAAGGCCTCGCGAAGAGGGTATCCCTTAAAGAGAGACTTGTTAGCAACCATATAACTGTGGGCAAAATTGCTAAATATAAATAAGAAATATTTACAATTTTGAAATAAAAATTATTTATATAAGTAGAGAATAAATATTATAAAAATAAATTATATAAATTAAATACATTATATAAATTATATATTAAAATATATTATGTCAGGTTTCAGGTTCTTCGAGTTGGTGCCGAGGTGAGAACCTGGAACCGTACTGGGTAATTCCAGTTTTCAAAAATTTAGAACATAGAACTTACCCGGTCTATTCGAGAACCTACACTAACCAATCCTATTGTACCGGTTCCGACCGGTTCCCGGTTTTACCCGGAACGTATGCTCACCCCTAGTTTCACTGCTTCTGTTTGCGCCCGAAATCTAATAAATGGCATTAGAGTTTAATCGTATAATTTAATTATACCTTCCCAGCAGGTAATCCCAAGTGCTCAAGAGCCACCAATTGTACCAATGGTACCATCAGTATCTACTCCAATAGAACCAGTAGTCGAACCACTTAAGCCACCAGGTTTACGAAACTCCTGTGCTCAGGAAGCTTTAAAGATGGCACCTATCTCCATAGCACCAGCACCCACAGTAATGATGATGGGTAACACAGGTTCTAACTTTCCTCCTGTTGATGAACATATTATCGATAACGTTCGATATTCTACAAAGGTTCCTATTCCCACAGAGCTTGACAGGAATGGACATTCAGTACGCAACAGTATTGCTGAAATAGTCCTCAATTGGCAAAGCCAGAATGCACTGGTATGGAACTCATCATTAAATACCATTTGTCATAAAATAGACTTTGTGCAGGATCGTCTACAGGGAACATAAAAACGCCTGACTGAAAAGCTAGAAACTTAGCACAATAAGACCCAAGAGGTATTACAAACTCTTTAGAAAAGGTTAGATAAATTTGAACGAGGAATATCACACTTCAGATCTGACCCAGAAGCTGAGATTGCTAAGCCTAAAAAACAAATCAAGATGATAGATGACAAGGTAGTAGAAATTCCTGAAAAGCCGAATATGTCAGACTTTTTGTATTTTGGCAGACCCAAATCTAACAATTCAGATTTCTTTTATTTTGGGAGGCCAAAGACTGACGATTCAGATATTTTCGGAAGACCTCTTGTACAGCCTCTTTCATAGGAACAGGTCACAATGCACCCCATTTTTGGACAAACTAGGAAAAGGTCCCCAGCTGAAATAAGAGAAAACTCAAAGTGTTTGTATTACTCTCAAACTTGGTTCCAGCCTTGCTGTTCCTCTTGATCGAGGGAGTATTTATAGTACAAGATAGTAAGGAAAACTAGGCTGTGGTTAAGCCACGTTGCCTGTACAAAAAAGTCTTAAAGGTTATGAGCTAAAAAGTCAAAAAGCCTATGAACTAACTTTACCAAAAGTCATAAAGAGTTAACTTCTCTTGTCATCTTTTGCCGACCCTTATCTTTAGGGAATCTTATCGTCCTTTTGTGGCAACTTTGTCAAAAAGTATGTGCAATCTTATCTCTTGAAGAATCTTTGGTGGATGGCACCTTATCTTGAAAAATCTTTTCCTTTAGTCACATCGTCACATGGGCGGCTTGAATAAGTGTACTTAATTATTCCTTGGGCGTTTCCCATGTGGGTCTGGATCAGCAGGTTCATGGTCTTTTCTTTTGGAGCTTGATGATGGTCCTGGGCCTGTGTCAAATTTGTTGGTCGATGATCCTGGGCTTCCGTCTTCTAGATCTATTAGAGCTAGGAATTCTTGAGCCAATTCATCCCAATTGATCCGGTTGTGTGAATAATGGTGAAGGGCACACTGAAGTTCATAAACATGTATTGGGATTGTGTCTTGGATCCAGGCTTAGATTATTTCTTCGTGGGTCAAATAATGAAATCCATTTTCTCTGCACAATTTCTATTTCAAGAGTTCTTTGCTAGTCAGAGAATCTTCCCAATCAGAAAAGCTGTCATCTATACATAATGTCAAAAAATGAGGAAGACATGCAAAATCATCAACTGTGTTAATGGCAACTAATGCTTGTAACTCTGGGTCATAGTGCCAATGCCTGCAAAACAAGTAAGTTGAATATGCAGTAATTCCAGGATATTTTACAAAATTATCTCTGTGAATTTCAAACCAATTTTTCCACTGGGTTAGTGGTGCAAACCAAGATAATATATCTGCCAGATATGAATGTGTTCTCCCGTAGGGAGTGTAAGTCTGAAGATTTCCCAAATAATTCAAATACTGAAGTATTTCTTCTGTCGGAAATTCCAAAGCAACTGTATGAGCATGAAAAAAATACTATAGAAACCATTTCAGCTCTTTGGGAAAAATGTCAAGCGGATGGACTAGGATAGCTTGTAAAAAGGCGTATCTTGGATGCATTCCATCTGTAGGAAAGAACATCTGTCCATGCTTTTTGAAAATCTGTACCAAATACTTGTTCATCATCTCAGAGGTTCTAGATAACAATTCTCCAATCTGATCATACCGAATAACTTCTGGTGGAAGTAAACTGTACTCATGTGGTTTGAGAACCTTGGTTGTAAACATAGCCTGTAGCTTAGGATGTTCTAACAAAGCAGGATGTGCAATATCAAAGGGTCTGGATAAGAAGTCTGCTACGACATTAGATGTACCTTTGATGTGTCTTACTGTAAAGGAATATTGTGAAAGCCATTCTGCTAATCTTAGCAGTTGTGCCTTTGGTATCTTCTTCTGTTTAAACTTAAGTATTGAACTGAATGAAGATAAATCACTTTCAACAATGAAATGATATCCAAGCAAGTGAAATTCAAACTTCTCTATACCATATTTTACTGCAAGTATCTCTTTAATGTCGAATGGTAATGCTGTTCTGCCTGGTTGAATTTTCCTGATTTATATGCACAAATATGTTTTTTACCTTCTCTTTCTTCTAGCAAAATTGCTGCCTAATAGAGGTCACTGGCATCTGTCTGTAACACTCTAACTCCATCTGAAGGAATCTGTAATGGTGGAAGGAGTTGTAACTTATTCTTCAGATATTTAACTGCTTCTGTTTGGGCTTGTCCCCTGGGTTGAGCATCTTTCTTCAATTGGGCCTCAAGTAGACTTGTATACCTGCTAATTTTAGGCACAAAATCTCTCAAATAATTTACAATTCCCAAAAATTGTTGAACCTGTTTCATGGTTAGATGAGCGTCTGGGAATTTCAGCAGTTCCTGTGCAATAAGCGGTCCAGGGTGATACTGGCCATTTGAAAGTTGCATACCAAGAAATTCAATTGAAGTTTCAAATAACTTCACCTTTCTCTCTGAAAGCACAATGCCATACTTTCGAAGTATTTCAGCGAACTGTTTCAACAAAATCTCATGAGATTCTTTGTCAGGGCTGAATAACAGAATATCATCAATGTAAATCAATGCTGAGGTCTGTATGGGCCAAAAAATACACGTCATTGCTTTCTGGAATAATGAAGTGCAGTTTTCAAACCAAATGGGAGAACTATCTATTGGAAATGTCCATTAGGGATACAAAATCCAGTTTTCCATCTGTCATCAGGATGTATACCTAATTGCCAAAATCCACTCATAAGGTCAAACTTAGATAATACCTTGGCTTTGGCTAGTGATGAAAACAAGGCTGTCTTGTTAGGTAGTGGGAATTTGTCATCTTGTAAGAAGTGATTCAGAGGCTGATAATTTATGACTAATCTCTTCTTACATCTGGTTTGTTCTGAATGTTTATTCACATAGAATGCTTCACATGCCCATTGTGAATTGGAATGCTCTATGAGTCCTTGCTGCAATAAAGACATGCATTCTTCTTTTGCCAAATGGGAGTCAGTAGGATTCATACCAGGGTGACTCGCTTTGGTCGGGTTAATATCCTCATTTTGTTTGAATGGCAATCTGATGAAGAAGTCTGGATTTTGCTATAGAGGATTGGGACATTTCTGCAGGAATTCAGTATGACTATCTACAAAGGATGGTAAGAACAATCTACGTACTTGTTCTACTGGTTCAATGGAATACATCCTTGTGACTCCTGTAAAAGGCTTGAAACAACCTTTATATCTGATTCCTGTGAGCAAAATCCTGGGATTGGGCATTTGTCGTAAAAGATCCCAACCTAAAACTAAATCTCTTCCTGGAAGGTCAGTAGCAATCAAACAAGTTTTAACACAGTGCATGTAGGAAATATCATAACCTTCAAGGACTTAGTTTTCAGGTGAGTATAGAATGGTTCACCGGATGCGGCCATGAAAGTTCTCTCTTCTGGCATTAGGAATTCAGGAGGCACTATCTTTGGATTGATCATACTTTCTTATGCTCCTGTATCAATGAAAGCTATTGCAGATATAGGTATGTGATATAGTGAGAAATATATATGTACCTCTGCATGAGGAGAAACTTCTAAGGCTGCTACTAAAGGGATTGTTTCTCTGGATTCTTCAGCATTTTCTCCCAAATCTGTGACTAATTCGCTGGATGGTATCTTTCTGGGATACGAAGCTATGTACGGGAACCTTTCATGATGTTCTGCAGGGCTAGGATAAGCGCTGATTGTACAAATCCGTCTAGTATTCTGTTCTTCTGATGAGGGGGATGTATAAGACTCGTCTTCAGATTCTGTTACTTCTGAGTCTATATATCCTTCAAGACAACAAACTGTTTGTAAAGACGGCTCATCATCAATGGAGAAAACTGATTCAATATCATCATCATGTTGAAACACCAGAGAATTTTTCAATTTGAGCAACGAGTTTCTTTTGTCCTTTTGGACAGTTTCTTGCGAAATGACCTTTTTTAATTGCAAATGAAGCATCGGGTATATTTTCTTCCCGGGATCCTCTTTTTCTTTACCCTTAGGTAGCGTTTCCAACGCTGTGGAGGAATCCTTTTATGTGACCGACTGATCCGTCGGTTTTGATGGCTCTGTCTCTTTCTGAAGAGCTTATGTTTTGATGGTTTAGAACCTGCAATTCCTGAACAATTACACAAGTCTCGTTTTGTACATTTAATCTTGTACCTGGTTGACTTGTTCTGACAGACTGCATCAAGTCTTTTATCTTGTTTCAGGAATCCTTGAATGATCTCTTTCCTTTGGCATAATTCATTGAGACCTAAATGAATCTCTTGATGTATCTATCCAACTGTGAGATCAATAATCTTCAAATATTTATTGGTCAAACTTTTCTCTACCATTGCAGATATTGAAGAAGGTATTGAAGATAAAAAAACTGGCTTCAAAGAATTGTCACCTCCGAGGTTTATAAACAAGTGTAAAAGCTTCTGATAGTGTTTGTCATGATCTTTGAGCTTGTAGGAACAACACTACCTCTGAAAGAATTCTATTCTTTTTTCTTCTAGAATGTTAATGGTACTTCCAATAAAATGAGTGTAAAGATTACCCATAAATTCTTGGAGGGGAACGCTCATCATCTGTACTTGTATTGGTTCTGGAAACAAACTCCACCAAACTATGAATCTTCCTGTAATTTGGAAGTTAGATCTGCAAGAATGTCAGAAGTATTGAAGACTGTTAATTTCTTTTGCCATTTAAGAATATTCTTATAGCAGGGTAATACCTTTGATGGTTGCTTTAATGGCCTTTTTGTCCTGGCCATATCCATTAGAAATTGCCATTCACCATAACTTTCTTGGTGAGGAGCGGCTGTGACCCTAGTTGAAAGGATTGGTGCCGACTCATCGTCATCGTCACTATCACTGTCTGATTTTGGAAGATTGCGTGACCGATGATTTGTTTTCTTCTTTCTCCTAGTAGAGTAGTCCTCTTCTTCTGGTTCTTCAATGCAATCATAGTCATTTTTACATTTGCCAACATCCCAATAACAGTGGTCGGTCTGGGTGTCCTTGAAGAAGTATACCTCTAATCCCTGTCCATCAATTGAGTGAATGATCTTATTCAGGGAGTCAGGTTTCTTACGTCTTGGTACGGACTGGACCATGAACATTGTTGGGAATATGGATGGTGTAGTTGCATCCTTCTCATGGGACCTATCAAACTTGATAGTCACTGATCCATCTTTCTCTTTGATGAATCTGGATTATGTAGACTGAATTGGTCTGACGTGCTACTGCAGCTGTTTATAATTGGTCACCCACTTCTCTGGAAGGAGTTTGAACAATTCGTTCTTTGAGATTTGTCTAGGAATGTGCAGGCAGGTGGGTGTGCTGGAGTGGCAATAATCAATTGTAATCATTAAAGCATCGTTAGACTCATCTGGGACTTTAAGATCTAGCGCATGATTCTGCACTCTGTATGACATCTGGTAGTGCAGTGTGGCGTCTATGGAGTTAGGATCTTGTTGAGGTCCACTGATCTGTAGCTGTACTTGCAAAGCTGTTAGTAGCTTAGGATCTTGTAGAGACATGCATAAGTTAGGATATAAGGTAACAAATACCGTTCCTGCATTTAGAGTTGTCTCAATAGTTCCTATGCAAGCATGCTGGTAGTCCACAAACCTTGTGTCTAGTAAAGCCATTCTGGCCATTACGGGCAATCCTTTTCTGCCATGGTAAGTCAAGGCTAATCTGATGGCTCCAAAGTGGAGATGTGTGTAGCCTTTCTAGGACCATTGGCGTGAAAAGTCTGTAGGCAGCAGCAAAGACACAAACTGTTCTCTTTGTGTGGCCATAATATGATGTTGATTGAACTTATTGGCCTGTATATATTCAAGCACTTGTGAAGTGGGTTGGCATATAAGTGATCTTATTCGTCGGATGGGACTTGATGAGGGCATGCTGAAAGCGGTGTATGGATTGAGCAACGGGATGGTAGTGTCCGAGATTTGGTTGTTGTCTAAAATGTCCTGGTGTGAAATTTCATACAAACAATCTAACCTGGAGGATGTGGATTTACGAGATGAAGGGCTGGAGTCTAGAGCAACCGGAGCACTCAGAACTACTGGATTATCCATGGGTGGTAAGGCTTTATTAGAATTGATTTTATGATATATATATAATATATATAATATATATATAAAATAGAGGCTTTAGATTATTGATATATTTTTATGATCTCGAGGAGAATTTTCTGAAAATCTCAAAGCTTGAAATTTAAATATATTTAATAATTTTTTGTTTTGAATTCAAGAAAAATTTATAATTATAAATTAGATAACTATTAATTTTAGTCTGTACGAGAAACGGAATATCAAATATGAGATTTGGAAAGATATTTGAAGAGTCATGAAGATTAAGTCATTTTTAAGGAGAATTATGTCCAACACAATTAAGGTGTAAAGTAAAAGTTAACGGATGTAATTTAAAGTAAAATTAAATGATCATATTTGTACTAATGCTAAATTGTGGTGCGAAAAAATTAAAAATAAAATCCCATAAATATTAAGTAAAGATTATAAAATAAAGGCCATTCATTAATATTTATTTATTGTAAAACAATGAAACAAGAAGGTAGAAGATTGAGAGAATACACAAGAGAAAGAATGTAAAAAGGGGGAAAGAGTTTCTTTATTGATTTCGATCGAAGGTACAAAATACTTCTTACAAAACCCCCTATTTATATTATAACCAAATGAAACATCTCGGTAGATGAATGATTTCGGTATATGAAAGGTCTTGGTAAATGAAGAGTCTCGGCGGGCGAAGAGTCTCAGCCGTTACTACTCGGAGTCATAATGGCATTCACAAATATTCATAATACTCTCCCTTGAATGACCATTATGATATTGCCTCATTAAAAACCTTACCCGGAAAACCCTGTGGGAAAAAACCGTGGTCAAGGAAAAAAGAGTACAATATTTTTACTTCCCCTCTTCATAGCCTTATCGTAGATCTCCAAGTCTATGCACACCGATTTTATGTCTAAGCCTCTCAAAGGTCGTCGCAGGCAAAGCCTTTGTAAATAAATATGCCAGACTATCTGAAGAACGAATTTGTTGAATGACAATATCGCCACTATTCTGGAGATCGTGAATGAAAAAGAATTTTGGTGATATTTGTTTTGTTTTATCGCCTTTGATATATCCTCCTTTCATTTGAGGAATGCATGCGGCATTATCCTCATATAATGTCAGCAGGACATTCTTATTTACATGTAAACCGTATGATTCTCTAATGTGATGTATAACAGATCTCAACCACACACATTCTCTGCTTACTTCATGAATCGCTATAATTTCAGAATGATTAGTAGACGTGTCAGTAATAGTCTGCTTCATAGATTTCCAATATATAGCAGTACCGCTACATGTGAATACATAACCAGAGTGAGATTTACCATTATGAGGATCGAATAAATATCCTACATCTGCATATCCTATCAATTTTAGTTCAGGCGTATAAGGATAATATAAACCCATATCCATTGTACCTCGAAGATATCTAAATATAAGTTTTATCCCATTACAATGTCTCCTTGTAGGAGATGAGCTATATCTTGCTAATAAATTTACAGCAAACGATATATCTGGTCTAGTATGACTAGCAAGATACATTAGTGCTCTAATAGCACTAAGATATGGTACTTTAAGACCAATTAGTTCTTCATCATTCATTCGAAGTCGAAATGGGTTTTTATTTACATCAAGCGATCTCACAACCATTGGACTACTCAATGGATGAACTTTATCTATATAAAATCTTTTTAACACCTTTGATGTATAAGCATATTGATAGACAAAAATTTCATTTTCTAAATGCTCAATCTGCAAGCCAAGACATAACTTTGTTTTCCCGAGATCTTATATCTCAAATTCTTTCTTGAGGTAATCAACTGTTTGATACGGTTCATCAGTGGTGCCAATAATATTCAGATCGTCGACATAAATTGTAGTTATTACAAATTGTGATCCAGGTCTCTTAATAAACACACATGAACATATTTGATCATTTTGATATCCATTTTTCAGCAAATACTCACTGAGTCATTTATACCACATACGTCCAGATTGTTTCAATCCATATAAAGATCTGCACAATTTGACCGAGTAAAGATCTCGACGATCTGAATTACATGCTTCTGGCATTTTGAATCCTTCAGGGAGTTTTATGTATATGTCATTCTTAAGTATGTTGTAACGACATCCATCAATCGCATCTCCAATTTCTCATGAATTGATAAAATTTTCAGATATCTAAATGTTGTTGCATCCATCACGGGAGAATATGTCTCCTCATAATCAATACCAGGTTTCTGCGAGAATCTCTGGGCAACAAGTCGTGTCTTATATCTGACAATCTCATTTTTTTTCATTTCTTTCTATTTCAAATATCCATTTATAACCGATCGATTTTACACCTTCAGGTGTACGGACAACAGGTCCAAAAACTTTATGCTTTGCAAGCGATTTTAACTCTGTTTCAAGTCGCATCTTTCCATTTTGACCAATCATTTCTTTGTCTACATGCTTCAATATACTTTGGTTCAAGATCTTGGTTATCATTTATAATATCGCATGCTATAACATATGCAAACTTTTCATTAACGTCGATTTCATCTCGATTCCATCTTTTTCCAGTCAAAACATAATTTATAGAGATCTCTTCATTTTCAGATACCTGTGATTCTTCCGGAATCATTTTCTCAATGATTGGACGCTCTTCTAGAGTAATTGTTTCCTCAGTTTGAGCCAACTGATCTACTATGTTTCAGTTGCATTTTAGGCTCATTAGCAATACTATGTTGTCCTTCAGGGACATCAATTCTTATTGGAGCATTTGCAGCTGGAATACAAGACTTTGTCACTTTCTAAGGGTCAGTAAAAGCATCTGACAATTGATTTACTAAGTTTTACAAGTGAATAATTTTCTGAATTTCGAGTTCTGATTGCTTTGTACGAGGATCATAGTGAGATAATGATAACTCACGCCAGATTATTTCCTTTTCCAACTGCTTATTTTCCCTTTTTAATATTGAAAATATCATTTCATCAAAATGACAATCGGCAAACCGTGCCGTAAATAAATCACCCGTCAATGGCTCAAGATATTTAATTATATACGGTGATTCATATCCAACATATATCCCCAATCTCCTTTGGGGTCCCATCTTTGTGCGTTGTGGTGGAGCAATAGGCACCGTATACCGCACACCCGAAAATTCTTAGATGAGATATATTTGGTTCCTGACCATAGCAATTTCCAAAGGGGATAGCTCATTATAATTTTTAAGTCTGATGCAAATTAACGCTGCCGCGTGCAAAATAGCATGTCCCCTAGCATGTATCGGGAGTTTTGTTCTCATAAGCAACGGTCTTGCAATTAACTGAAGACGTTGTATCAATGACTCTGCAAGGCCATTTTGTATAAGAACATGTGCTACAGGACGTTCAACACTTATCCCAATTGACATACAATAATCATTAAAAACCTTGGAAGTAAATTTACCGGCATTATCAAGACGAATACATTTTATTGGATAATTCTAGAAATGAACTCATAATTTGATAATTTGAGCAAGCAATCTTGCAAATGCTTGATTACGAGTTGACAATAAACACACATATGACCATCTTGCTGTTGCGTCAATTAATACCATAAAGTATCAGAATGGTCCACATGGTGGATGAATAGGGCCACATATATCACCTTGTATTCTTTCAAAAAATTTTAAGGGCCCAGCCTTGATTTTCGATGGTGATGGCCTTATTATCAACTTCCCTTGGGAACAAGCGGCACATGAAAATTCATTGGGGAGAAAAATCTTCTGGTTTCTCAATGAATGCCCACACGAATGATTAATTATTCTTCGCATCTTTATAGCTCCAGGATGCCCCAATCGATCATGCCATGTAATAAAATTACTTTGATTGGCAAACTTCTGGTTTGTAACAGCATGTACTTCGCCAACACTTATATTTGTGAAGTATACTCCAGAGGAATCTGGGGTAGTTATTCTAATATACATTTCTTATCCGAGACGATATTTGTAATACAAAAATATTTCTTTTCATTTTCATTTGAAGTCTTAATGTGATATCCATTTCTGCGGATATCTTTAGAACTCAATAAATTTCTCCGAGACTTAGAGGAATACAACGCATTATCGATACAAATATATGTTCCTCTGGATAATAAGATATTTGCTCTTCCGGAGCCCTTAATGATTTTTTTACTTTCAAATATCGTATTGACACTTGTTTCGTTTATTACCAAGATGGTAAAAATTTTCTTGCTTTTCAAAATAGTATGCATTGATGCGTTGTCAACGAGACAAGTGCATTTTTCATTGGTGGATGATTCGCTTCCGGGAACTTCCATTTCGCTGACTAATTGCGCACAGTGTCTTGCCCATTTGGGGATAGAGAAAATCGGGTTTCTCTTTTGGAAACTGATGATTGATGATCCGCTTCTGGGAATTGTGAATCCGTTTTGGACGGATCGAAATTTGGTACGAATAAACTTTTCGATAAATGTAGAAAAAGATATTGAAATAACATGTAGGATTACCGTTTACAAACTCCACAGAATCGTTGATTTAGCGCCCTTTCAATCCGTGAAGAATCCTGCAGATGATCGTCGTTTCTCTGTTCATTCCTCGCTTTCCGGTTGGGCTTTGGGCTGATAACGTGCTGTAAAACAACGAAACAAGAAGGAAGAAAATTGAGAGAATACACAAGAGAAAGAACGCAGAAAGGGGGAAAGAGTTTCTTTATTGATTTCGATCGAAGATACAAAATACTTCTTACAAAGCCCTCTATTTATAGTATAACCAACTGAAACATGTTGGTAGAAGAATGGTCTCGGTAGATGAAGAGTCTCGGCAGTTACTACTCGGAGTCAAATTGGCATTCACAAATATTCATATTATTATTATAATAGTTAGATTTTTTTCATGAGTTGGTGTTGAAAATGAAAGTATATGGTATGCTACGCTTTCACCTAACAGTTCGAGTTTTTAGGACGGTTGGCGTTGCCTGCTGTACAACAGTTGTAGAGCATTTGTATTTTATTTTGAATAATTAATGGGTAGATTTAACTCAATTTACTTGACTTGTTTAGCTCCGCTAAGGTCAACTGTTTTGAGGGGCAAATGTTGAGTTTAAGAATTATTAGACTCGACATGAAAATACCGAGAGTCGCATAGATAATTGTGATTGGCGAGATAAAGCCTACTTGTTTCATGTGGTGTGTAGGTATAGCTTAGCAGGTGTTCATACTTCATGTTTCAAGATTTCGATCCCACTATGAATTATTACCAACAATTCCCGATTACAACAGTGGGGGCTGTTGTTTTTTAATAAAATAGTGGGAATTATATTAAAGTCATTTATTAATTATACTCTATAAATACTAATATTCGACTTAAATTATTTTATAGATGGCAAACATAAACACCCTTTCGCTGCGAAGCATTCTCGAGAAAGAGAATTTCCTCATCGGTTCTAACTACCTGGATTTGTATAGGAAACTAAAAATTATCCTAAGGCACGAGAGAAAAACTTATGTGCTGGATGATGAAACTCTAAAAGAACTTGCACCCGATGCTTCAAAGGATGATCAGGCTTACTATAGACAATACTTGGAGGATGCACCAAATGTTCTTTTATCATGTTGTCTTCTATGTCTCCCTAGCTATAGAGGCAACATGAGAACATGAGTGCTAGGGAGATTGATCGGAACTTGCGTGAGCTCTTCCAAGAGAGTGCTAGAGTTGAGAGGTATGAGACTTCCCCATGCTAGTGGAAGAAAACCTAGTTGGGCCCCATTTACTCGAGATGATAGGGTATATTGAAACGCTCAAGAGCTTGGGTTCCAAGTTGGACCAGCACTTAACTGTTGACTTGGTTTTGTCCTTACTCCCACATCATTTTCTCAGTTTTTGTTGAACATGAACATGTACAGTATGGAGAAGAGTTTGACTGATCTGATGGCAATGTTGAAAACTGCTGAGAATGGCGTGAAGGTGAATCCTTCACCTCATGTAATGAAAAGGAGGCTATATGCTTTCATTGTGACAAGAAAGGGCTCAAGCTCCGAAGAAGCTTAAGAAAGGGCAGCATGTACCATAATCTGATGAAAACATTGTCGCAAGAAAGGCCATTGGAAAAGTAATTGCTTCCAACTCCTGAAGAAGGATGCCAGTGAAGTGTATGCTTCATGTATCTTTGTGATTAAATATAATCTTTATGTTTCTTCATCATGGGTAATATACTCTAAAAGTAGTTTTTACATTTGTGCGAACATGCAGGGTCTTAGTGATTATAAACCACTGTCCAAGGGCGAGATGGACCTACGAGTGGCGAATGAAGCTAGAGTTTCTGCATTAGGTGTAGGGACTTATGTAATAAAGTTGCCTAATGGATTTGATTTAAATTTGGAGAACTGTTATTGCGTTCCTAGCTTTTCCAAGAACATCATTTCGGTGTCGAGTTTAGATGTCAGGGGATTTGTATTTGAATTCAATGACAAGTTGTATTCCTTTTATTTGAATAAAATGTTCTATGGGAATAGTTCGTTGAATAATGGTTTGTATATTATGAATTTGTATGAGCCGATTACTACGTTGAAGGAAAGAAACAGATAACATGTGATTCAAACTTAACATATCTCTGGCACTGTAGACTTGGTCATGTAAACGAGAAAAGCATCGCAAAATTACTAAGTAACGGGTATTTGGACTCTTTTGAGTTAGAGCACATAGATACATGTGAAGCGTGTTTACAAGGAAAAATGATCAAGAAGCCTTTTACCAAGACAAGTGAAAGTGCAAAAGAGCTGTTAGAACTCATTCATAGTGATGTGTGCGGGCCATTGCCGGTTCAAGCTAGGGGAGCATATAACTACTTTGTAACTTTCACCGACGATTTAAGTAGATATGGATATGCTTACTTAATGAGACACAAGTCTGAAACTCTTGAAAAATTTTAAGTGTTTAAGAACGAGGTAGAAAATCAACGAGGCAAGAAGATAAAGGCCCTTCGGAGTGATCGAGGTGGTGAGTATCCTAGCCAAGAGTTCGTTGATTTCCTAAAAGAGCATGGGATTATTTCACGACTCACACCTCTTAGAACACTGAAGTGGAATGGTGTTAAAAAAGGAGGAACCGCACACTCATGGATATGGTTAGATCAATGATGAGTCATGCAAGTCCTCCATTGTCATTTTGGGGTTATGCCCTAGAAACACCAACATACATGCTTAACCGAGTTCCAACCAAGTCAGTAAATAAGACTCCTTATGAATTATAGTTTGGGAAGAAACCGAATTTGTTTTATCTTAAGATATGGGGACGTGATGCTTATGTGAAGGATGACAATTTTGATAACCAAATTTCAGAACCATGTGGTGGAAGGAAACCCAATTGGCCTGCATGTATTCAAGATGATATGGTACATTGAAAGGCTCGAGAGCTTGGGTTCCAAGTTGAATGAGGAGTTAGTTGTTGACTTAGTTTTGTCCTCACTCCCCCCATCATTTTTTCACTTTGTATTGAACGTCAACATGAACAGTATGGAGAAGAGTTTGACTGATCCGATGGCAATGCTAAAAACTGTTGAGTCACCTCGTGCAATGATGTTCAGAAAGACCAACAAGCACCCGTGCAACTAGAAATTCAATCCCAAGGCTAAAACAATTAAAATCGTTAGACATCAAGCTCATAGGAAGCTTAAGAAAAGTCCTTTATCACAGTTGAAGGAGTTGTGGCGCATCTGAGAAAATTTTTAGTGGATCACTACGTTCTTCCTTTATTTGAGAAGCCCGTAACTGTAAGCTCACATGCTATTGTGGGTTTTTTTTTATTAAAGGACCAACTACATAAAGAATTATTGAACTCTAATTTCAAATCCAACCAGAGCAACACGATTGTTCCAAAAGATCGCCAACTAAACGAGAGTTGGAGCGATGAGTTGTTACTCCACACTATTCGGAATAGTGATTCATTTTTTATACGGGGATGGCACCAGAGACAACCACTCAAAGGCCAAGATGATGCGGGGACGACAAGGAATAAATGATTCCAATACCGAAACAATGGGGGAAGTCACTGTGGGTGCGGAATGGAGTGACGTGGGAACGGTCGGAAGGGTAGATAATGAAACGAGAAGGCTGAATGGATGGGTATGAAAGGATAGGTTGAGATCAACCTCCACGGATACAGATACACCACCGTGAAAGAAGACTCGGATAGAACTCGCCTGTCACACGGATACAGACACAACACCATAAACAAGAACGAGGGCGAGGAATAACACCGAGGATATAGGCACACCACCACCGGTTGATACACTATATTCAATCTGCACTTGGAATCCACCAAATGAAGAACGAGGTTGAATGAGAATCCACTCCTTGGGATAGAAAGACAAAAGTCTAACCTGGGTTTAAAAGTCTGAATAATCTGATCGTCAACTCTTACAATACAAGGGCTGATATAGGCTGCCCATGGAAAGACAATAAAGGAAACGAAATAAAAGATAAGGGAAATAAAATAAAATAAAAGATAGAATCAGAAGATGAGGAAAGGAAATATATTATTTCCTCTCGACAAGTTCTGAAAAGTTAATGGAGCAAGGTAGTGGAGCAGGCACGACTCTTGGAGTTCAAGTTGTCAGACCTGAGCCGTCATATCATAGCCGTCCTTTGGGCTGCTCGTCGCCTGGTTGCCTTTTGTCGCCTCGCTTACTCGATGACTAGCAAGTTGATACCTCAGTAGGCGACGTTGGCTGAGATGCGGGCGAAGTGATGACTGTCCTTGTATCATCCTCCCCTTGTTGAAGAGAGTTTGTCCTCAAACTCGTTAGGTCATCGTCTTCGAACGGAATGAGTCTTTCACATTGAAAGTGGCAAAGACTCCATACTCTCCAGGGAGATCAACCTTGTAGGCGTTGTTGTTGATGCGCTCGATGATCTTAAAAGGTCCTTTCGCTCGAGGCATCAGCTTGTTCTTCCTCTTTCCGGGGAATCTTTCATTCCTTAGATGAATCCACACTACGTCTCCTGGCTGAAAAACCTTCGCTCTCCTCTCCTGATATCGAAGATTAACTTTCTCGATCTGAGCACGAATCTTCTCATAGAGTAATCTCATCTCTTTGGCGCGCTTTTCGGCACCTCGGCTGACTATCTTCACACTTGGTAAAGGCATTAGATCGACATGAATCATAAGATTGAGGCGATAGACTACCTCAAAGGGTGAGGACTTGTTTGTTGAAGTCGGGGCGCTATTGTAGGCGAACTCAGCATGAGCAAGCTTCACATCCCAATCCTTCTAGTTCTTCGATACCAAGGTTCGAAGAATTGCAGCTATGGTTCGATTAACAACCTCTGTCTGTCCGTCGGTCTGCGGATGATACGCCGTGCTGAAGACGAGCTTAGTTCCCAACTTGGGTCACAACGTCTTCCAAAAGTAGCTTAGGAACTTCATGTCACGATCCGATACGATCGACTTAGGTACCTCATGCAACCTCAGCACTTCTCGAAAATATAAATCCGCTACGTTGGTTGCATCGTCTGTCTTCTGGCATGGAATGAAGTGTGCCATCTTCAAGAATCTATCGACTACAACCATGATCGAATCCTTCCTCCACTACGTCCTGGGCAGTCCCAACACAAAATCCATACTCACATGTTCCCATTGTCGCTCAGGAACTGGAAGTGGAGTATACAATCCTTGGGGTTGGACTCGGCTCTTCACCTGGTGGCAAATAGCACATCTCGAGATAAGACTCCTCACTTGCTTCTCTATTTGAGGCCAATAGAATTCTCCTGAAGCATCGACAATGTCTTGTCGACTCCAAAATGTCCGGCGATTCCTCCTCTATGGACTTCTCGAATGAGTAGCTCTCGCTCGAACTCCTAGGAATGCACAACTTAGAGTCGTGAAAGAGAAATCTATTCACCTGGTGGAATCGATCAATCGCCTGACTACTGCATTGGGCGAAGACTTCTCCAAAATCTTCGTCGCCCTTATATAGATCATTCAGGTACTCGAAACCAATGAGCTTGGTCTCCATTGCGGACAGAAAAACCATCTTCCTTGAAAGGGTGTCAGCAACTACATTCTTCGCTCCAGGTTTATGCTTGAGCACGAAAGTGAAAAATTGAAGGAACTCTACCCATTTGGCATGTCGTCGGCTGAGTTTGTGCCGACTATTGATGTACTTGAAAGCTTCATGATCTGTGTGTAGCACGAACTCTCTAGGCAGCAGATAGTGGCTCCACGTCTCCAAAACTGGGACGATAGCTAGGAACTCCTTGTCATACGTCTAGTAGTTGAGTTTCGCACCATTGAGCTTCTCGTTGAAGTAAGAGATGGGTCTCCCTTCCTGCATCAACACTCCTCCTATTCCAACTCCGGATGCATCGCATTCGACTTCAAACATCCTCGCAAAGTCAGGTAAGGCGAGAACGGGTGCTTCGCTTAGACACTCTTTCAGTCGCTCGAAACTAGCTTGTGCGGCTGAAGTTTACTTAAACTTCTCTCCTTTTAGACACTCAGTGAGAGGGGCTGCGATCGAGCTGAAATCTTGAAAGGGTGTCAGCAACTACATTCTTCGCTCCAGGTTTATGCTTGAGCACGAAAGTGAAAAATTGAAGGAACTCTACCCATTTGGCATGTCGTCGGCTGAGTTTGTGCCGACTATTGATGTACTTGAAAGCTTCATGATCTGTGTGTAGCACGAACTCTCTAGGCAGCAGATAGTGGCTCCACGTCTCCAAAACTGGGACGATAGCTAGGAACTCCTTGTCATACGTCTAGTAGTTGAGTTTCGCACCATTGAGCTTCTCGTTGAAGTAAGAGATGGGTCTCCCTTCCTGCATCAACACTCCTCCTATTCCAACTCCGGATGCATCGCATTCGACTTCAAACATCCTCGCAAAGTCAGGTAAGGCGAGAACGGGTGCTTCGCTTAGACACTCTTTCAGTCGCTCGAAACTAGCTTGTGCGGCTGAAGTTTACTTAAACTTCTCTCCTTTTAGACACTCAGTGAGAGGGGCTGCGATCGAGCTGAAATCTTGAAAGGGTGTCAGCAACTACATTCTTCGCTCCAGGTTTATGCTTGAGCACGAAAGTGAAAAATTGAAGGAACTCTACCCATTTGGCATGTCGTCGGCTGAGTTTGTGCCGACTATTGATGTACTTGAAAGCTTCATGATCTGTGTGTAGCACGAACTCTCTAGGCAGCAGATAGTGGCTCCACGTCTCCAAAACTGGGACGATAGCTAGGAACTCCTTGTCATACGTCTAGTAGTTGAGTTTCGCACCATTGAGCTTCTCGTTGAAGTAAGAGATGGGTCTCCCATCCTGCATCAACACTCCTCCTATTCCAACTCCGGATGCATCGCATTCGACTTCAAACATCCTCGCAAAGTCAGGTAAGGCGAGAACGGGTGCTTCGCTTAGACACTCTTTCAGTCGCTCGAAACTAGCTTGTGCGGCTGAAGTTTACTTAAACTTCTCTCCTTTTAGACACTCAGTGAGAGGGGCTGCGATCGAGCTGAAATCTCGAATGAATCTCCTGTAGAACGACGCTAAGCCAAGGAAGCTATGAAGGTCGTGGAAACTCCTTAGCACTTGCCACTCCCTGATCGCTTCGATCTTACTTTCATCAACCTTGATTCCTTCGCTTGATACTACAAAACCAAGGAATACTACACTGGGTTGGAAGAACTCACACTTCTTGAGATTCCCGTGTAGCTTCTCGTCCAGAAGTGTGCACACTGTGCGAAGGTGATCAACATGCTCGTCGAGACTACAGTTGTAGATGAGAATGTCGTCGAAGTAGACAACCACAAACTTTCCCATGAATGGTCACAATGCATGGGTCATTAGTCGCATGAACGTGCTGGGCGCGTTAGACAAACAAAAGGGCATCACCAACCATTCGTACAACCTGTATTTGGTTTTGAAGGCCGTCTTCCATTCGTCACCTACCTTCATTCGGATCTGGTGGTAACACTTCACAAGTCTACTTTCGAAAACACATGCGCTCCATGCAGTTCATCTAACATGTCACCTAGTCGAGGAATAGGAAAACGATACTTTCTTGTTGATTATTCGACTACCCATGCACATTCTCCTTGTGTCATCTTTCTTTGGCACCAATATAGTTGTAACTGATGAAGAGCTCAAGCGCTCTCGTACCAAACCTTTCTTCAGTAACTCATCGACCTGCCTTTGAAGTTCTTTCGCTTCCTCGGGGTTGCATCGATAAGCTGGTCGGTTGGGAAAGGAAGCTCTTGGAACCAAATCAATCTGGCGTTGGATACCTCGCAAGGGTGGTAGTTCAACAGGTAACACTTCCGGGAATACATCCTTAAATTCCTTAATTAAAGCTTTCGCACATGGATGTTCCAACTATTGATCCTGGGTTGTTTCGACCAGAACCAAAATGTAAATATCCTTGCTTTTGCGCATCGGTTGGATCAACTCCATTCGCTTGATCACTTGAGCGGGCCACTGGTTGATAGGTGATTCGCCTGGCTGGGCGGTGGTATCAAAGTGATCTTCTTTTCGTTGACGCTAATGAAATAGGTATTACGATACCCGTCATGTTGTGCACTTCGATCGAAATTGCCAGGATCTTCCTAAGAGCAAGTGGCACGCATCCATCAGAATCACATCGCAGATAACTTCATCCCTGTAGCTTTTCCCAATCGAGAAAGGGACTCGCGCTTGTTGCGTCACACGAACATCACTGTCCTTACTGAGCCATTGTAGGCAATAAGGATGAGGATGTGGTGCTACGGGCAACTTGAGCTTTTCTTTCACGGTTCTAGAGACCGCGTTGGTGCAACTTCCGCTATCTATAATCACCAAACAAACTTTATCCTTAACGGTACCCTTTGATGACTATATTTCTCCTTAAGGGATACTCCAACGTCATATGTCATGTCCCTTGGCATTTGAAACAACGACAAACAGGATCTCGCTCGTTCGTCTTAGCTTCAGGTCTAGTAGTTGACGATGGGCTTCTTCTTGGTGTAGTCGACGGAGGCTTTGCTTGGGAGCTACTCCCCTTGTTGAAAGGCAGAGCCTTCACAAATGGGCGGGTACTTGACTTCCTCGCTTGCTGCTGCTCAACCTTGTGGGCAAGCGCTCGAACATCGTCAAACGACCAATATTGTTGGAGTTCTAGAACATCCGCAACCTGTGGCTTAAGTCCTCGAAGATACCTAGCAATAGTTTGCTCGGGGGCTTCTTGGACATCACACTGCAACAAGAGTCTTTCAAACTCCCTCGTGTCCTCTGACACCGCTGAGACTTGTTGAAGCGAGTGCAATTTAAGATAGAGATTTCGCCGATAGTGCTCAGGCAAAACTCTCTTAGTCATAGCCTTTTTCATTTTTTACCACATCCGGATCTTATCACAACCTTCTCTGCGGCGTTGATTATTAGTGTTCTCCCACCACAGCCTGGCGTACCTTTTTAACCGTAACGCTGCCATCTTAACTTTTTGATCCTCTAGCACCTCTTCGTAATCGAAGATGCGTTCGACCGTATGCATCCAATCGATGAATTCCTCAGGGTCAAGGTTTCCCTCAAACTTCGGAATTTGGACATTAATCGTTTGGGCTCTCTTTTCGGGTCGCCGATTTTCTGGTGACGAACCTTGTTGAGAGACATCACGCCATGGATTCTCTTCTTCGTCACTGTCTAATTGACTGCGGGAAGGCAATCCGTTGTGGTTCGCAACGATTGAAGTTGTTGCTGAAGATCAACGATTTGCTGCTCAAGCCGATCAACTTGTGCTTCGTCTAGAGTCATACCGCGTTTGAATCTTTCGGCCATTGACAACTTGGATTGTACAGCAACCTTGTGCGCATGGTAACAACCTTGCGCTCTGATACCAAGATGATATGGGGATGGCACCGGAGACAACATTTCAGAGGCCAAGATGATGCGGGGGCGGCAATGAATAAATGATCCAATACCAAAACGATGGGGGACGTCACTGTGGGTGTAGAATGGTGTGACGTGGTAATGGTCGGAAGAGTAGATAATGAAACGAGATGGCAGAATGGATGGGTATGAAAGGATAGGTTGAGATCAACCTCCACGGATACAGTTACACCACCGTAAAAGAAGACTCAAATAGAACTCCCCTGTGACACTGCTACAGACACATCACCGTGAACAAGAACAAGGGCGAAGAACAACACGGATGATACAGGCACACCACCACCGGTTGATACACTCTACTCAATTTGCACTTGGATTCCACCAAATAAAGAACGAGGTTGAAAGAGAATCCACTCATTCGGATAGAAAGACAAAAGTCTAACCTGGGTTTAAAAGTCTGAATAATCTGATCATCAACTCTTACAATGCAAGGGCTTATATAGGCTGCCCATGGAAAGACAATAAAGGAAACGAAATAAAAGATAAGGGAAATAAAATAAAATAAAAGATAGATGAGGAAATGATATATATTATTTCCTCCCGACAAGATCTGAAAAGATAATGAAGTAGAATAGTGGAGCAGGTGCGACTCTTGGAGTGCAAGTTGTTAGACCTGAGCCGTCAGATCGTAGCCGTCCTTTAGGCTGCTCGTCTCCTGGTTGCTTTTTGTCGCCTCGCTTACTCGATGACCAGCAAGTTGAGACCTCCAGTAGGCGACGTTGGCTGAGAGGCGGGCGAAGCGACAGACGCGGGCGAAGCGACGACCGTTCTTGTAGAACAAATAGTTTGACACTGATTGTGGTGTGGTGATAGATTCGTGAATCTCATTCAAAACTGGAGATCTCGATGGTCCAAACCTATATTGATTCTGGCCCTTCTTCAATCCATTTTTCGCAATTGCGTTAAAATGCATATAGTTCACGTCCCTATTTTTTGTACTTGTTTGTCGATGTTAGAAAATGTGAATGTTTTGATCATATTTGTAAAAGGCGCTTGCCTTTTTCGCAGGCAAGAGGTGCCTTTGGGCGAAGTCGAAAATCATCGGACTTAGTTGTAATAATTTTAAAATTTTGAGGACCAATTATTGAAATTTAAAAAATACCTATCTCACCATTCTCTCATTTGCTCGACCTCCGCGTCTACCACCCTTACCCTTTCCGGCCTCCGCCTCCCTTCCCCTACCGGCCTTCGCCTTAGCCTCCACTATCCTTCCCCTCCCCTACCTCCGGCTCTGCAATAGAACATCAGCTTGATTAGTATGCTTTGTGAATGAAACTTGTTGGCGTTTATTTTACTCATTCCTTCCTCGTAAGCTTTTTTTTAGTACCCATTTAAACTTTTAATATTTGAACGCAGTAATTTAGCCTAAAAACAAATTATTGCCTCTGTTCAAAAGGCAAGCACTTGTCCCTCGCCTCGTGTTTGCGGTGAAAACCGCAACATCTCGCGATCGAATCATGGCAAACTCATTCAGGTTCAACGAAAAAAGGAGAAACACTTATAAAAAAAAGAGAAACAAGAATTAGAATGAGATCGTACTTCGTTACCATTATTAAAATACTGAAAACAACGTCAAACCAAAAAAGAAGGAGTTGAGAAAAGGGAGAGACAATCGAAATATCCTCTGTAGTGTACAAGTGATTGTCTGTTTCTCTTATTACAACACCAATAAAACCTATTTATAAAAAAATCCTAGTTTAAATAATTGAATCTGTGGAAGTTGTTTGCAACTGTTTGTAATCGCTGTTTGGACAAATATAACCGCCGCTCTCCTGCCAATCATCTAATCAGAGACACAAGCAAACATATGAAAATAAGATCAACATCCCCCCAAAGGGACGGGAGACGGAGGAAGTTGTTTTCCCTTTACGTAGGGTATTGAAGGCTAAGTTCTCCTCACAGTCAAGAGGAATGTCTTCTCCTCCAACACGTCGATACAGAGTTCGACGATCTTGGGAACATTGATCAAACATCCTCAAGAACGTCATAGGGACGTCGATTCTAGGTTCGTCGATCACAGGGACGTCGACCCAACATGCGCAAGAACATCTTGGGGACGTCGATCCTTCATCCTGGAAACACTCGATCTTCAAGAACAGCTTCTCCTAGGGGATGAGGGCGGCTCCTTCGCCTTGACGACAAGCGGGCTTGTCGATTGTTCTCAGGTTGAGGTAATGGTCGGTCAGCAAGTCGTCAATCTTGAGGCGACGCCCATCCTTGGGCGGTCCTTTCCGAGGGATGAGGATACTCCTCTCGAGCCCTTCGATTTAACGAAGGGGAAGGTCAACTTCGAATTTTTGATTCGTCGACCAGCCCAAAATGATGTTTGTCGTGTAAACATCTCGCCTCGCCTTTCAACGTTAACGGCCATGGTTTTGATACATGTATTTGTTAGTATCTCCAGTGCATGTGCTCATTGTTGGCGACGCTCGGCATTGATCTTCTAGGTGGTGCAAACAATACAATACCACTAACATATGCCGAGGACATTATCGCGATTGCCGACACCAATATCGCCTGCATGCGCCGTGCGAGCGGGGCTGTACTCACTGTTCAGGAGAGGAGAATGGTGCCTGACAAGATAACAATGGAGATAAAAGGGGCTTCTTCCCATGTTCAAACGGCCCAACGGTTGATTCAGGTGACTTGCCTTCTAGAGATACTAAAAATTCGTTAAGGGGAAAATTATGCCTTGGAATATAAGCAAGGCATGGCATCGCCTTGTCTTTTCTCGTCGTAGTGAGGCGTTCCTTTGTTTTTGTTCCCCTTTAAGGAATTCATAAACGGTCACAGAGAACTAACTGGTCTCAACCACTCACGGGAAGTTTTGGACGGCGGGGCAAGGAGGCTCTGTATTCCCTCCCACAATTGGGGGAACCCGTCACCACACAGCCCTGCGCCTAAGGCGGGTACGGTTCTAGTTTAATATTCAGTTGTGAATATTATACTTGTTGTTTTAGGTTTATCTGGCGAATAACCTCCTTTTATTTTCTTTTTGGCTTTTGTGACTTCAAATTTCTTGGTCATTTGCAAACGGCCTTTTTGACTAAACAGGGGTAAAGCACCCAAAGCTACTTGAACAGAGAGAAATCCCTTGCACAAAAAACGCATCAAGAAGAGACAAAGAAAAAAGGGGGGTTGGGTGGGTTTGGATGATGCTATTATTCTTGGGGAATGTTGATGGGGGGGGGTTTAAGTGGTGGATCTCCCCAGTGCTGCAATGGCTGCTTCGATCTTCAGTTTCAACTCTTCTTTCTCCTCCTCATCTGCCTGTCCAAAAAACAATTCATTTTTTTTACTGTTAGAAAGAACAACGAGACTTTTCTTTTCTCTCTCTCTCTCGTTTTCTTCTTTTTTTTTTTTCTAAGAAACTATAATTAATTGGGACACGTTTAAATCGATGATTTTGTGTGTTATTTCTTTCTCAAACCTAATCTAATCTGATTTTCTTTATCTCCACCTATTTGTATTGTTTGATACGACAAAAATTGAGTTTACTTGGTTTTAGTGGGGACTGACCTCAACGAAGACGGTCTTCAGGAGTCGGCCGGAGAAGGCTGTGATGTTGGCCGTGATGACCTTCAGCTGCAACGACTCGAATAATTCACACAGTTTCACCATCGTGTGCGTCCTCTTGCTGCAAGTCAAGCTCACCACCACCATCTTCTCCCCCATGTACGTCACTTTTATCTGCGCGTGGTTAGGGAAACCCGAGGTCGAGTCAAAACGTCAGTTGCGGGGACTCATTCGTGAGTAAATGGCAAAAGTGAAGGTACTGAATGGGGAATTCCCCCCTTACTTCTAGTACTAAGATGGTGGGGTCGTTGAAGCCACCACCGGAGGCGTTGGGGCTCATTCGCTTCTTCTTGGGCCTCATGTAGGGCGGCACGATGAGGAGTTCGCCATCATCGTTGTACAAGCAGGGGCTGCCTTTGACCTTACCAGTTGACTCGAGGTCGACGATCTCCCTCTGGATGGTCTGCTCCTGCTCCTGCAGCTCCTGGATGTAGCCGATCGCATCCTTTATGATTGACGCCTTGTCCATCTGCCGGAGGAATAGTAAAAAAAAGTCGAGCCGGAGATAGTGAGGGCGCGTGCATCAGGGGTTAAGGTTTTTAAGGCACCTTGCTGATGTTGGGGACCACGGAGCGGAGGGCGTAGAGGCGGTCGTTGAGGGTCTTGCGGCGGTTACGCTCGGAAACTGTGTTCTTGGACACGGCAGAGGACGCCGCCCCATCAGGGGAGCTCAAGTCGTAGCATCCGGAGATCGCCTCTTCAACCCAGCTGCCATCCAACCGCAACCAAAAACAAAAACAAAAGGTCAATCGCCCTTTTCTGGGGATGGACGGGGACGCAGTCGACGGACGAGGGGGGGCGGTCGTACCTGTCGAGGTCGAGGTCGAGGCTGTCGGCTTTGGGGTACAACCCGGTGGTGTCCCAGTAGCAGTTCTGGGAATGATAATCGCCCGAATTGGCCATGTGTGTTGGGACCGAACCGAATCCAAGAAGAAGAAGATGATTTAATAATTGTTTGGAGGGGAATTGGTTTCCTTCTCAAAGGTGCGTCCTACTTATAATGCCCAAATCTAATTATTCCATGAGACAAAAAGTGTCAAATTACTATTGGGGGGTGATCATTTAGTCCTTGTCTACTGAGCGCTTTTTGCCTACGAAATTCATCCGGACTTAATTTAATACCCCCCAATCATTCCGAGGGCATGTGCATCATTCGACATTTACTATCAACAGGACCAACCACAACAGTTCATTGTCCGGACAAGACTCTTTCCTAATTTAAAATGCGGTACGGTGTCAGATATGACGTCATAATTAAAATACAGTCGAGGGTGAAAAATGTTCTCAAATAGAAAATTAGCATTGGATGCTTCCGGTGTACTAAGAGGGGGTGATTTAGTGATTGTAACTTTTTTACCATTTCTTAGTGTAAGCGGAAACATACTGTATCACAGTAGAGCGCTTCTCAAATTATGAGATATGCTTCGCTGCACCGTTACGATTTGGTCGAGTAAGTTTTCGTATGAGTATTTGCGCGATCGTAATGGACACAATAGCTTATAGTAGTTCAGCCTTAATCGACCTACGTCCACTTTCCACCAACGAGGTGATTCCACTATATAATACAATTGGTGCAAAATGCCCTTGCACTAGGCTTTCAGTTTATCACATGAATTCTTAAGTAAATTAGAGATCCCCCACGGACAACGATCAGCTCCTCATTCAGTGGACACCTTCTCGTTTCCAGCAGATGGATGCTCACACTCAGCAGTCAGTAGCTCAATGGATTCTCACGCAGCACGTTGTCGCTTTAGCGTAGACCTGTCTAACAAAGCACAAAGACAACGTTGTAATATAAATCCTCACAATGTTATTCCTTACATTGACAGAATGACTTCTAAGAGAGCAACCCGTTTCTGATTCACGGCAGAGGAATGCTTCAGCACTTAATCACGTAATAGAGGATTTTCACACAGCTCTTGTCTCCTTTTGATGAGAACCTGTCTATAAACACAAGAGAGACAACCACAAAGACAGTCACTTAGAACATAAAAGAAAAAAAAAAGTTGGTTCCTCACACAGCGAAACCTAACTTCTCACACAGCGAAGTCGATGTATTCATCCTACACTCAGTTTGGACGTGCACGGTTACCACAGTCGTGACTCACTGCACTGCACACCCAATGCCTAGGGTGGAATTTTCAACTCTGGCGGCTCCCACGCAACCTGTTCTACTTTCCCTCAGGAAGTCGAGACTTATGCAAATCACCCTTTTGCTCGGGAGGACCTCTTTCCAATTCGGCGACGTTCCCAACTCTTGCTCTACCTTGTAGGCACGAGACTAATGGCGCGTACTCGCAAGTGCGTGCCTAACTGCTCAAACTCCGTAGGCTCGAGCTTTCCCTACGAAAGGACTCGACAAGAACGACTTCGTGCCGATGGGTCAGCAACTGGTTTCTGCAATCAGAACAGGTATTCACTTAGCTTCCCTTAGACGATTCACCAACCGCTCGTTAAACGCACCGAGGACACAGTCCCTCTCACGCAGATTGCAAGAGGTAAGAACCAGGCGATCACTTAACACCTTCCGTTCTCCGCCGATCAGATAGCTCGCACCCATCCTCAAAGCTTCACTCAGATCACACAGGCTTTAGACGACCACGCAAAACACTTAGACGCACAAAGGTACCTTAGTCTGATAGCCTTATCTGTTTTTTATGGAGAAATTTCATGGGAGATGTCCAGATTCATTAAGACAATCCACGCGATTTATTTCCAAAAGTACAGATAGACATAAGCGGATACCTGCTCAATGGACGCTGCACCCGAGAAGGTAAGTTCCTAAATGGTAACTTTTCTCAGATAAATTATCTCATCCGAATGAGATTAATTGTTTTCATGTTTTATAAGGTAACTATCCTAATAATAATCTTATCAAATTAATTAATAAAGTCAAGTCATAATCAAAATTATTTGATTTGACGATGTATCTCTTTACAGCGTAACATTGCTGCTGATGATCAGTGTCAAATATTTTGTTTCCAAATATGAACTTGGAAAGCTAATAGCATAATATTGAGTTGCCTAAATATATTATATGGGATATTTAAATCACATTCAATGTATTTAGACAACCAGACATATATTCTGAGTTAAATCACGCCCTACCTTACTACAACATAGGGACAGAAGGGACTTGGTTGTGAAGGTGGCCAATGTAAATAGGAAATATTTATTTCCATATATTCAGTGAGTCAACGTATCCTCACCGTAACAGCTTACTGTAAAGTAGCAACATACAGCTTATGCTAGCTGTGACTCAGCAACACATTTTGCTCAAGCTCATCACTAAAGATAAGCATACAATTCATGAAGCAATATTGCTGACCACAAGTAACTCGTTGCTTAAGTCCGTCATCAAAACCAAGATCAACATTCTCCCCCTTTTTGATGATGACAAAACATAATCATTCTTTAGGGATAGAGGAGAATGAGATATAACTCCCCCTTAGAGTAAGTGCTCGCTTAAACTTTTGTCGTATGTTTTTAAAACTCCCCCTCAACCTCAACATGTTCTTCTCCCCCTTTTTGTCATATCAAAAAGAAGTAAACAGCAAAGGATAGTTTTATTATTAGTGCAGCTATAACAAGCTAACACCCAAAATGACAAAGCAGAGGACATCAAACGTTTGCTGCGAACCAACAAGGCATTATTTGTTCAAAAGAAAATAGTAGCAGGAGAGCAAAGCTTAATCCTTAACACCAACTAAAGATAGGTAGGAGAACACAACTCAATCCTGGGCACGACCAAGCAAGGTTTGGATCATCTTCTCCAGTCGACCAAGCCTTTCAGCAAAGCCATCCATCCTTTCAAGAATAGAGCGCCAGGTGAAGCTGAGTTCCTCATAGAGGACTTTTTGCAGTTTTAAAGAAGATGGGGACTCCTCCTTAGATGCAGCAGCATCTCTCTCACGCTTAACATAATGTTGTTTCCCAGTATCAGCAACAGTGGTAGCCTTTGGCACGAACAGATGCAGCAAGCTCTCCCTTAGTTGGTTTCTTCACAAAGACGCCATCAATGTATTGATGGCCCATGCTCTCAACAGAGTTAGTACTAATCACCTGAGTAGTCCAAGTATCCATCTTGTTCAGAGGACTGACTTTCTCTCCATAATGCTGCAACAATGCTGTAATAACATGCGCAAAAAGTAGAGCTCTGTTTTCATCATTTACATATGAGGCCATGTGACCAAATATCACACTTCCCAAATTAACAGGATTGGCTCGCTTGAGATGAACCATCAGATTCCAGTCCCTGGGGATGATAGAGTCAATGCTGCCAATTCTAGGATCCAAGCAGAACATCACTGCCTTGTGAAACATCCTGTTGCTGAAGTTCAGCCCTGTGTTATGAAGATATCCACTCTCCATCATTGATGGTCTGATAATTTTCCAACTTTCCCTCATTGATCACTCTCAAATTGTTGAAAGGATCAGAATCAAAGAGTCGGCAAACATCAAAAATAGATAATACAAACACCTTCTCATCTACTAGCACCATAATAAATTTGATGAGCAAGTCCTCCTTATGAAAAGTGATGTTGGCATAAAATTCCTTCACTTTAGAAACAGAGCCAATTCCATCATACTCAAAAATGACCTCCAGGTCATTTTTTCAAACATTTCAGTCAAGTGAAGCTGATGTTGAGTAAACCAATCAAAATCCACGCGCTTGCAAGCAATAATATTATGCGTATCCATATTTCTATTGGCAGTGAATCATCAGCAAGAATCCGATTTAGTTCAACCAAAGTGACATTTTGATCAACCTTAGGAAAAAAATACAGAGAAATCTGCAGTTTCCAGTTTCTCATGCCTTAGAGAGCTAGAGTGCAGACCATCCTTTATGCTTGCCTGAGATCGCTTCATACCGGTACGCTTCATCCTGGTACGCGATGCAACACCGAGGGAAGTGTCTCGTTTCTCAAGAGACTTAGAAGAAACAGGAGTTGCCTTGGTAACTGCCTCCTGAGCAGCAGTTTCTCCCTCATCAACAAGGGATTTCCCGCAACATCCTTAACGGCATCAGTTTCATGGGTGATGTCCCAATCTCCTTGACAAGAGTAGCAATAGTCTTCCCTTTGGTCTCATGAACTATCGGAGCAGGAACATGCAGCACAGATTTCTCCCCCTCAGTAAGAGGAGGATTCTCCCCAACGGGAAGTTGCTGGGTAGAAGCAGCCACAGATTGTGACCGTCTCTTGGGAGTTCCTTTGCCCATCATCGATTTCGCAGACTTTGGTGCCATGGCGAGGTTGAAGAGAAGAAGATAAGAGAATGAGAAAGTTGGAGTTCGAAGAGGAGAGAAATGGATATTTAGGGATTTGAGAAGAAGGAAACCGTATGTTTATTTCTTTTTATAAAATATTTTATAGAAAAAGAAGGAAAGGGCACCTTAATAAGGTAAGAAGATCTCTACTTTAATTTGGGAATTTTTTATTTTCCTATCAAAGATTTCCTAAATAATTATATAACAATATCATCATTTCAAAGATTAGGATTACATATTCCTAATTCATTTTGCAAATATTCAAACCTTCCTTGTCAAGTGGTTCAGTTAGAATATCAGCAAGTTGTTGCTCAATATATACATACTGAATATCAATTCTCCAACTTTATACGTTATTATGCAAAAAATGATGTCTCAATTCGATATGCTTAGATCTCGAGTGATAGACAGGATTTCGAGATAGATTTATTGCACTAGTGTTATCACACATTATTGGAATATTATTGAATTGAAGACCATAACTTCAAGTTGTTGTCGCATCCAGAGTATGAGCACAATAACTGGCAGTTGTATTTGGCCTCAGCTATGGATAAAGCGACTGATGTCTGCGTTTTAGAGAACCAAAAAATTAACATATTTCCTAGTAGTTGACAAGTGCTAAATATACTTTTTTCTATCATTATTACATACAACATAGTCCGCGTTTGAATATCCTACAAGATCCAACAACGATCCTCTGGGATACCATAGACCTAAACTAACAGTTCATGTGAGATATATAAAGATCCTCTTAACTGCAACTAGGTGTGACTCTTTTGGAGCAGACCGATATCTAACGCATAAGCATATATTAAACATAATATCAGGTCTAGAAGCAGTAAGATAAAGTAATGACCCTATCATGCTTCTATATAATTTGGAATCAACTTCCTTTCCACCTTCATCTTTATCAATTTTGGTATTACTACCAATAAGAGTGGATAAAGGTTAACATTCTCATGATCAAATTTCTTGAGCAGCTGTTTGCGGTACTTTTGTTGATGGATAAAAATTCCATCTACACTTTGCATAATTTGGAGTCGAAGAAAAAAGTTTAGTTCTCCCATGAGACTCATTTCAAATTCTCCTTTCATAAAATTAGAGAATTTGATGCATAGTTGTTCATTAGTTGAACCAAATATAATGTCATCCATGTATAGTTGAGCGACAAAAAGATCATCTTCTTGTTTCTTGAGAAACGAGGTTGTATCTATTTTTCCACGCCTATATCCCTTTGCTATAAGAAAGGAACTAAGCTTTTCGTACCATGCTCTCGGAGCTTGCTTAAGTCCATACAAAGCTTTAGATAGATTGCAAACATGATTACGAAATTTTGGATTGGTGAATCTGGGAGGTTGTTCAACATACACTTCCTCATTAAGATCATCATATAGGAATGCGCTTTTCGCATCCATTTGAAATAGCTTGAAGTTATTATAACAAGCATACGCTAGAAGTAGGCGTATTGCTTCAAGACGTACCACAGGACCAAACGTCTCATTATAATCGATACCCTCCTCTTGAGAGTAACCTTTTACTACAAGTCTGGCTTTGTTTCTCACAACATTTCCAGACTGGTCAAGTTTATTATGAAATACCCATTTTGTTCCTATAATGGAACGATCATTTGGTCTGGGTACTAGATACCAAACTTTGTTTCTCTCAAACTAGTTTAGTTCCTCTTGAATTGCAAGGATCTAATTTGGATCATCAAGCACATCATCAAAGCCTTGAGGTTCCTTTTGAGAGATAAAGGTTGTTCACAATACAGACTTGTTGTATGTTGGGTTCGCACTCCTGTATGCAATGATCGTATGACTTGATCAATAGGATATCTTTTCTTATATAAAGAGGGAACAAGATCCTCTATTTTTACATCCTGGAAAACATCATAAATATTTTCAGTGAGTGTAGTAGGAACTTGTTGTACATTTGTTCCACAGTTTCCATTCGGATTACTTTCAGCAATCATTTGCTGTGTCTTTTCATTTGATACTACAGTTGAGGATGGTGTTGCTGCTTCCACAGCATCTTCCTCCTGTGTCGGAGAATCATCAACTTTAACATTGATGGACTCTTCAATTGTTAGTCCTTTTATTAAGGACTCTACATGTCTTGCTCGTGAGAGAATATCCTAAGGATATGCCCTCATCAGATCGAGCATCAAATTTTCCAACACCATCTTTAATGGGTCTCAAGATATAACACTTACTTCTAAATGGATGGAAGTATGAAATATTAGGTTTTCTGCCTTTATATAACTCATAAGGCGTTTTACCTAAGGAGCACCGCAAGTGAACTCGATTTGAGATGTAGCATGATGTGCTTACAACTTCGGCCCAAAGATTTTAGAAACCTCACTTTCCAGCAAAATGGTTCTCGTCATGTCTTGTAAAGTTCTATTTTTTCGCTCTACAACTTCATTTTGCCGTGGAGTGTATGGCGCTGAGAATGGTCAATACCATATTCTTCACAGAATGACGTAAAGTCATGGGTCTTAAATTCAATACCATGATCCGTCCTTATGTATCGTAGAAAAACACCTTTCTCATTTTGAAGTTGTTTGACTAAAATTTCAAAGGTTGTAAACGCATCACTTTTGTGAGCTAAAAATTTAAACCAAGTAAATCAGGAAATGTCGTCTACCACAACAAATCGATAACGTTTACCTCCTAGACTTTCAGTCCTCGTTGGACCAAATAAGTCCATATGAAGTAATTCGAGCGGTTCCTTGCTTGAAACCATATTTTTGCTTTTAAAGGATACCTTTTTTGTTTGCCGATAGAACAAGCTTTGCAAAACTTGTCATTGTCAAATTTGATTTTGGGTAATCCCTTAATAACATCTTTTCTAGCTTCTTTGAACAGCAAGTCATAGTTTGCATGTCTCAACCTTCTATGCCATAGAGTAGCCTCGTCCTTAACGGACAAGAGACAATTTTCTCCAGCGGAGATATTCTTAAATGACAGGATAAACATGTTTTTCTTGTGTTTTCCAATGAAGCAAGTAATGCCATCCCGTGAAACGTTACATGTTCTTTCATCGAAAGAAACACGATAACCTTTATCACACAATTGACTAATACTAATCAAGTTGTGCTGGAGGCCTTTTTAACATAAAGAACTCCTTCAATGGTTAGGGAGTCATAGCAGAAAATCGTCCCTGTTCCTTTAACCATCCCTTTTCCATTATCACCAAAAGTCATAGCACCACCACCATCCGGTAAACTAGTGTGGAGAATAAGGAAACATCTCCTGACATATGCCTCGAGCAATTACTATCAAAGTACCATGCATGGTCCTTAGCAATGGACTTGAAGCATCCCTGAAACAGAGAAAGAATTTAAGTAAGTCGTTGCTTCCATTTAACAATAGATACATCAACTTTAGAGGTAATGCCATGCATATCATTTCACCTGATATGGCAATTTTTAATAAAATGATCAGGCTTTGTACAATAATAGCAAGCCTAGGTAGCCTTTGAATAATATAATGCGAATCGCTATTCCTAATATGAGGAGGAATATATTTCCCATGATGTGAATGTTTCTTATTTCCAGATTTGTGCATCTCCTGCAAGCATGGATCAGTTTCGTTGTGCACACTCTGAGTTGCTGTTACAGTTCCTCAATCTTTGACTTAGATTAAGAATGTTGCTTTACCGCTTTCTTAGCCTTTGCAGATAACTCTTCCTTAAGAGTAGCATTCTCAACACTCAAGAGTTTATTCTCCTTCTTGAGAGTTTTATCGTTTACAGTCAATGACTCAAGTTTGTCATAGAGTTCTGTGAAAAGATTCTCAATATCATCAGTAGATAGATCAGAGGGAGAGAAAGCATTTGCCTTCTCAGTTTCAGCATCAGTTTGCTCCATGTAGCAGATGTTTGTTGTTTCGTCGTTCTGATATGTTCTTCATCACTATCACTCCAAGATGCCAACATGACATTTTTCTGGTATTTTGAAGGTTTGCCTTTCTCATTTAACAGTGAGCAATCTGGTCGCATATGACCAGGATTGTTACACTCATAGCACACACCGCCTTTATTTTGGTGTGGTTTTGTATTTTTTTTTTAGCATCTCGCTTTCCCTTGAAGCAATTTTTGTGAAGATACTTTTTAAAATTCCTAGCCATTAAGGAGATTTCATTCTCTGAATCAGATAAAGATTCATCCTCAGATTCATTGGAGGTTTCAAGACTCCCGTTAAATGCAACAACATTCGACTTCTTTTCTTCAGCAAACTTGTTCTCGTTCTCGTAAGCGACAAGATAACCAAGCATCTGTTGAAAACTTAAGCTCGTCAAGTCTTTAGCTTCTTCAATCGTCGTCTTCTTGGCTTTCCAAGATTTAGGCAATGAATGAAGTATTTTTTTGACAAGCTCAGAATTAGTTATGGTTTTGCCAAATGATTCCATGGCATTGGTGATTTCGGTGAGTCTATCAAATATTTGATTTATTGACTCATCCTTTTTCATCTTGAATGCTTCGTATTGAGTTACTAATGCATTCACTTTGGATTGCGTGACTTGTTCTGTTCCATCATAGATTATAGCAAGTTTCTTCCACATTTCTTACGCAGTCTTACAAGTAGAGACGCGATTAAATTTATTTCTAGCAAGAGCGCACACTAAGTAGTACCTTGCTTTCGTGTTGAGTGAGATAATTCTCTTTCTTTCAAATTCATGCCGAGAGTTGCTGGGATTAGATGGAGGAACAGTAATATCTCCTTCAATTACAATCTGCCAACAATCGGCCTCTTTTGCTCCTATGAACTGCTCCATTCTCATTTTCCAATATGAGAAGTGTTGTCCTACAAAGAGTGGGGGACGTTCGGTCGAATGACCATCAGTTAAGAGCATCGCTATTTTGCTTAGCTTAGAGATTTGATCACTCTGCAGCACTATACTGTGCTAGATGTAGATTTTTCAGCAGCATGTTGTTTTGACCGTTAGGTCCAGCAACAGATTGTTGTAGGAGAAATCGCATTAAAATCGTTTCAGCAAACCTGCTTTGATACTAATTGTTAGATCGTTCAGGTACACTAAAAGGGGGTGAATTAGTGATTGTAACTTCTTCGCCCTTTCTCAGTGTAAGAGGAAGCGTACTATATCACAACAGAGCGTTTCTCAAATTATAAGATATGCTTCGCTGTAACCGTTACGATTTGGTCGAGTAGGTTTTCGTACGAGTATTTGCGCAATCGTAATAGACACATTAGTTTATAGTGGTTCGACCTTAATCGACCTACGTCCACTTTCCACTAACGAGGTGATTCCACTATATAATAGAATGGGTACAAAATGCCCTTGCACTACGCTTTCAGTTTCTCACATGAATCATTAAGTAAATTAGAGATCTCTCACGGACAACAATCAGCTCCTCCATCAATGGACACCTTCTTGTTTCCAGCAGATGGATGCCCACGCTCAGCAGTTGGTAGCTCAATGGACTCCCACGCAGCACGTTGTTGCTTTAGCGTAGACCTGTCTAACAAAGCACAAAGGCAACGTTATAATATAAATCCTCACAAAGTTATTCCTTACAGTGACAGAACTCCTCTCGAAGAGCAGCTCGTCTCTGATTCACAGCAGATGAATACTTCAGCCCTTAATCACACAGCAAGGATTTCCACACAGCTCTTATCTCCTTTTGATGAGAACCTGTCTATAAACATAAGAGAGACAACAACAAAGACAATCACTTAGAACATAAGAAAAAACAAAAGAAAAGTTGGTTCCTCACACAGCGGAACCTGAATTCTCACACAGCGAAGTCGAGGTATTCGTCATACACTCAGTTCGGACGTGCACGGTTACTACAACTGTGACTCACTGCATTGCACACCCAGTGCCTAGGGTGGAATTTTTAACTCCGGCTGCTCCCACACAACCAGCTCTGTTGTCCCTCAGGAAGTCAAGACTTCTGCACAGCGCCACTGTGCTCGAGAGGACCTCTTTCCACTCCGGGGGCGTTCCCAACTCCTGCTCTACCTTGCAGGCACAAGACTTTTGGCACGCACCCGCAAGTACGTGTCTAACTGCTCAATCTCCGTAGGCTCGAGACTTCCCTTCGAAAAGACCCGAGAAGAATGGCTTCTTGTCGATGGGTCAGCAACTGGTTTCTACAATCAGAATAGGTATTCACTTAGCTTCCCTCAGACAATTCGCCAGCCGCTCGTTGAATGCACCAAGAACACATAGTCCTTTGACGACGATCAAGGCGCACTCAGCCCTTGACACTCCCACACGCAGATTGCGAGAGGTAATAACCAGGCGATCACTTAACACCTTCCGTTCTCCGCCGATCACACAGCTCACACCGATCCTCAAAGCTTCACTCAATCACACACGCTTTGGACAACCACACAAACCACTCAGAAGCACAAATGCACTTTAGTCTGATAGCCTTATCTATTTTTTATGGGAAAATTTCGTGGGAGATGTCCAAATTCATTAGGGCAATCCACGCGTTTTATTTCCAAAAGTGCAGATAGACCTAAGCGGATACCTGCTCAACGGTCGCTGCACCGGAGAAGGTAAGTTCTTAAACGATAATTTCCCTCAAATAAATTATCTCATCCGAATGAGATTAATTTTGTCCATGTTTTATAAGATAATTATCCTAATAATAATCTTATCAGATTAATTAATAAAGTCAAGTCATAATCAAAATTATTTGATTTGACGATTTAACTCTTTACAGCGTAACATTTTTGTAGATGATCGATCATAGTGAAATATTTTGTTTCCAAATATAAACTTGAAAAGCTAATATCATAATATTGAGTTGCCTAAACGTATGATTTGAGATATTTAAATCGCATTCAATGTATTTAGAAAACCTCACATATATTCTCAGTTAAATCAAAATATAATGTAAATAGGAAATTTTTATTGTCAGATATTCCTTACAGTAACAGCTTACTGTAAAGCAGCAACATATAACTTATGCTAGTTGTGACTCAGTAACACTTTGCTCAAGCTCATCACTAAAAATAAGCATACAAATCGTGAAGCAATATTACTGACCACAATTAACTCATCGGTTAAGTCCGTCGTAAAAAACCAAGATCAACAATTTGGCAAGTCAGTCCCGCAGTCCCGCTACCTCTATCTACGTCGTTTCTCATCTCATCGCCTTGTGTGAGGCAGACAAACTAGTTACTACGTCCACTGAGACAAGATCTTGGATACTCATATGTTTTTTGAACATAAGAAGAAAGTTTATCTTATCGAATATAACATGAAATAAGAAAATACTCCAATTTATTTAGAATTTTATGCTGAATAAAAATTACTCCGTATAATTAGCTATTATATATATATATATATATATCTATATATTCTTCATGAATTGTTTCAATGTTGCCAGAACATTTGTTTAACTTCAGTTAAACGTTTAAGGTTTATATTTAAGCTGATGGGTTATATAGGTTATAGGGTCGACTAAGAAAGAAAGTCGTTGGACATATTTGAGCCTTCTTATGTGTTGTTTGAGTGAAGTGGTCAAGGAAACAAATCAAACAAAACTGATGGACCATTCAACAATGGACGCGAGGGGTGACGATCAACTGAAGGCTAAATCATACGTGACCTAAGAATCGGGCACGAAGTAGATTCGGAGACGTGGGATGACTGTAGCAGTTAGACATATTGGTTGTTCTGATTTTCTAGGTATTTATTAGGATTAGCTTTAAAATAGGATTATTAGATTAGGTTATGTAAATAATCACAATACTAGATATTGCATTTCCACCTTGATATCTTTTCACAATCATAATCATCTCTTTCAGGTTCATCAATGGTATTCATAAGTTCATTTTTTTCTCCATTTCAAGTATTTTGCACTATTTTTATTTTACTTTTTGTAGGCGACCCCATTTACAAACCAATACCCAAATTTTGTGTTCCGGCCAAATATTCTCGACATACTTTACTAGTCAACGCTTTTTTATAACTACAGTGGGAGTAGGTTGGCCCGAACTTGCAGAATGTTGAAGTCTAGGTCAATGAGGGACTTGCAACAAACGATCCCCTGACGTTAGACTAGAGACAGAGCTATCAATCATAAAACAAATGCTCCAATTCTTGTTGGAAAGATTAAAAAAACGTATGAGAAAGTGAAAAGCTTTGAAATAAGGATGGAGAGTAAGATCAAAGGTATGGGGCAGAATCTAGGAATCATGACGAGGATTCGTGGGAGTGGCCCAGTTAGACGAGTTGATGAACCGTTAATCATACTGCCCAAGGTCGAGAAGCACATGGAATTGTTGTGTCGAATGGAAGAGGAAAGTAAATTCCCAAACATAAGGTGTAGGAGCCTCGAATAGCACAAATATAGCAAGTCCTCTGCGACATAGGGGATGCCTACTGGTATCCCACGTGATCGCGTGATGAGACTAAGGCTATCGAGCTATGGGAAAACAGCGAAAATTAAAAACCTTTTCCCTGGTGACGCCAAAGCTTTTACTATATATACCCATGAAATACGAGGAGGGAAAGCTAAATGACGGAGGGCCCATAGAACCCCCTTTCGCAGGAGATATGAGGCCACTCGGCGAAATCGTTGATTTGAGAAAGTATGTGACTCGGGTCATCTATCAACGGTTCCCGGAAAGGACTAGCGAGCCAAGGTGGAACTATATCAGGCTCCATACCCTGAAAACATAGATAAGGACTACCTGTTTCTCCGGGAATATGGGGTGTCTGACTAATAAGCAAATCTTCTTAGATGATGAAGCCTAATATGTCTGAGGGACGACTAGGAAAGAGAGTCGTTGGATAGATTTGGGCCTTCTTAAGGTTGTTTGAGCGACGTGGCCAAGGAAACACATCAAGCTTAGGTTGATGGGCGAAATGGTCATTCAGCGAGGACGCCAGGGGCGACGATATCGACATGAAGAAGATCTGATGGCGTTGACCGTGGCGGTTAGACATGTAGGCTGTTTTGATATTCTAGGAATTGGTTAGGAATAGTTTTATTAAAAAGGCGTTTTTAGATCAAATTATGTACGCTATCCACATTGCTAGGCATTGGATTGACACCTTGTTGTTTGTTTTTCACACTTGGAATCTTCTCTCTCGGATTCTTCAACGGCATTCGTAACTTCATTTTTATCCATCCGAAATGTTTTATGCGATTTTATTTTACTTTTTGTACGACGACCATATTTACAAACTAATACCCGAACTTCATATTTAAGCCAAATATCCTCGACATATTTTCCAGTAAATCACTTTCAAAAGTAAAGCGTCAATAATAATACGCGTGGATGCGCATCAGATCCAACTTGTGTATTTGATCTGACATTAATTTCGGTACAATTCCGTCGTGCATGGTAATTTGGGATGTTCGAATTTGAGACGGCTAAGTTATTGTTAATATAATTTATTGGGATGACATCCCATTTCCTTAAACAAGTACTCGGATTCAATCAAAAAAAATAAAACAAAGAATAATAAGGGAATCCTAATTTCAGTTAGTCCAATGTGACAGGCATACCATAAATATTCAAATAGGGGAAATACGCGTTCCATATCACGACGAAAGTCACGAGTGTCTCGCGAAAATGGTCGGACATTGTGATGGCCTAACGTGGTCTGGAAATTAATTTGACGAATGGTCAGCAGGACGACTAGCAACCCTCTCGCTAGCTTAAAACATGTCATTTGGAAACATTCGGAACATCGGGGCGTTCGTCATCTCGCATAATATTACCGCATGCATGGACGTCCGGGGCGTGCCCTATGACGATTGAAAATGATTTATCATACGAATGTGGACCAACCGACG
Source organism: Melastoma candidum (assembly GCA_023653495.1). Classification (NCBI taxonomy): domain Eukaryota; kingdom Viridiplantae; phylum Streptophyta; class Magnoliopsida; order Myrtales; family Melastomataceae; genus Melastoma; species Melastoma candidum. The sequence continues at coordinate 10,066,382 of CM042882.1, read as the reverse complement.
CGCCGCTTTCGCAAGTTATTACTGTTAGGGATTCTCCCTTTCGCGAGGACATGCACTTCTTTCTCATTTGGGTTTGGACAAGGGCATGTGCGAATACTTCCACTCCGTCATGGTCCAAAAAATTCAATGTCTATTCAATGCCGGTGCATCGTACCTCATTTTTCGTAGGACATAGTACGGCACGATAAAAAAAAAGGGAGGAACGAGATGAGATTGAGAACATGCGGTCGAAATGAATCAAGCATTTGTCAAACTTTTTGGGAGTGCCGAAGCTTTTGTCGGGTAATTGAGCTTAACAATAATACGCGCTGCGCCTTCGGGCAAAGTTTTCCATGGAGGCTTATTAGTCTAGAGACGGTTCCAATAGCTTTTAGAAAGAACATCTCTGTACTAAAAGAAATCAAACTTTTAAAAATCATTTAAATCTACCGAGAGTATCATAGGACGTTAGGTCGTACCGAGAAATCGCAATTTGACACGTCGGTTTCTTGCCTTTTTGGCTTTGGTCTTTTCAAACCAACATCATCTCCAACAAAAATCACAGACTAATAGTTTCAAAGACACCAATGACTAATTTAAAATGCAATAATGATGAATGGATACGACACCAGACATTTATCATATATTGGTGGGGTTTGAAATCATTGGGCCTTCGGTTACAATGTTAAAAATTTTACTTTTAGATGCGGTTGCCCTTGATTTTATTTTACATCTTTCGTGGCTTTTTTACGGAAATACGATTAGTTTTAAAAAAATTTTACGGGATACGATCCGTGTTTAGTAAAATACAAATTTATCGCCAAAGAAGTGCATAAACGCACCCTCTAAATTACCGCCAAGGACTGGTTTTGAAAACCCGCCCTCGAGGAAAACAGCGAGGAACGGATCTTCCCTATGAGGCCGGTGCCATCCACGTGAAGGCGTGTTTTGAAAACCTGCCTTTACGTAGAGACAGGTTTCAAAATGCGCCTTTCAAGGAGCGGATTTTGAAAACCCACCCCTCCAACACTTGTAATTTTTCGACGCCAACGCTTAGACGGATTCGATGTATGAACTGGGGCGGGTTTTCAAAACCTGCGCCCCTTTACTAGATGAATAAGAGGCGGGTTTAACCCGCCATTTTATTAGATGAACAAGGGGCGGGTTTTCAAAACCCCCTTACGAAAACTTAGACAAAAAAAAACTTCTAGCTTTGTTGGTTAGAGTTTTTCTTATAAGGGGATATCAGGGGTTCAACTCTCGGTTTTGTCTAAGTTAGAAGATTTATTTTGTCTCAGTTCTTATAAGGGGATATCAAGGGTTCAACTCTCGGTTAAAAAAAAACTTCTAACTTTGACCAACTAAGTTAGAAGATTTATTTTGTCTATGTTTTCGAAAGGCGGGTTTTGAAAACCCGCTCCTTGTTCATTTAGTTAAGGGGACGAGTTTTCAAAACACGCCCCTTATTCATCCAGTAAAGAGGGCGGATTTTGAAAACCCGCCCCCCGTCCGACGCTCCCTATTTCAATTGTTTTATATATTTTTATAAGTGTCAAAAGAGCGGCTTTAGCGGAATCTGCATGAGATTCAACCCCGCCACATTAGGGCGGGTCCGCCTTAACATGTTTAACTCTAAGGTGGATTTTCAAAACTCGCCCTCTTTATAATTTTGGGGCGTATTTTCAAACGCAACTCTTTGGCGGTATATCCGTAATTTAGCAAAATTTGATAATTTGGCAATCGATTGTTGTCGTCGTCTTACATTTTTTCTTTTTTGCCTATAATAATAATAATAATAATATATTATTGGCGCGGAATTTGCGTTCATCACAACACGTATCGAATTTTACAATGATAGTGTCGTCGCCCTAAAGTGAAATTAAACTCAACACCGAAATTTAATACGACGGTATTGAATTTACAGCGTTTGGTGTTGTACACCGCAAAGTAAACGAGCGCAAGTATAACAAAGAAACACGACACTGGAATTTAATGCAACAGTATCGAGCTTACAACGTTATACTTACAGAAATTACTTGCACGAAAAACAACAGAAAAGTTCTGCTGACGCTTCACGACAGTCGAGGGGGGCAAACGACGGTCGAGGCAAACCCCTTTAATGGAATTCACCGTTGTGGATCAACGGACGGACGTCAACAGCACCGGACGGACGTCAACGGCACCGAGGTTGGAGGGCGGAGTCAAAGTGATAGCAGGTCAACAGCGTCGGACAGGATCAACAGCACGAAGGGTAGACCACAATGCCGGACAGAACCAACGGCACCGAGGCTTAGCAGAGGAGGGCCAATAACGCTGGACAGAATCGACAGCACCGAGGTTGGAGGATAAAAGACCGAAAGTAAAAGGTAAAAGGCCGAAGTCTATATGTTTGAGTTGTTGTTATTGTTGATTTATGTTCTGTTGTGATCCTTTTGTATTCCAGAAACTGATAGTTGCGATTGTTCAGCCAGCCCAAGATCTTCTTAGATCGTGTGCACGATATGATTCCTATTTTGTATGAACCATGCACGTCGTATTTTGGTTGGCCTTTCTAAGTTTTCCACATGTCCCACTTCTAGTAGACGTGGTTTGGCCAAGTTCTCGAGCTGCAAGAGAGTATTTCATGTCTCAGCTACGCTAGATACGTCGCTTCTCAAGTGAGGTTGGCCTTGAGCAATCGGGGAATGTGTCTCGAGCAACGCTTACATGGGCTTCTCGAGCGGAGTTGACAGTGTCTATACGAAAATTTACTTATCCGGCCCACTAAGGATGAAGCCCAGGAATTTATGTATGTCAACATTAAGCCCCCTTTTGTTAAACATAAAGTGGAGACTTTATGTTTACCTCGAAACGGCTGCATTTTGGCATGAATCTTGTCTAGCAAGGTTCTTTCCCGCTTCTTTGTTCAACTGGTCTTGGTATATCAACCGCTTCTTTCTTTTCGTCTTCTGGAGATGTTTCTATAACCAAGTTTGATCTTTGCTTCGACCAGGCTTCGTTTCTCGCCCTTTTTCTTTCCAAAGTCATAAACCTTTCTTCATCGGTGTGGGGTTTGCAAGCAGTGGCTTCCCAGACGATCTCCGACTATGTTCGGTTTGGTCGGTACCATGAAATCGCCGACCGAAATGTGGTCATTCCCATCTTAAACTGCAATCGTCAACTCTTGACCTTGGGCCCTTTGCTTCCGCCATCTGCTTTCAGGGAACACGAGATTCCACATACTTACCTTCTGACTTCGCTGACCATTCCGGTATGTCGTCTCGACTTTTGTGCTCCCATCTCTGGTTCAGTGCGAAGGAGCATGTTGGGTTTCCCTCAGCCGATGCTTCTACGGAGAAGTGGTTTAAGTTGTGAGAAGATAAGTTGGATCAAAAGTTGCGCCGTTTTGGTCTGAAGGATTTGGTGTCTATCTCGAGAAGGATAATGTTTAGTGACTCCAAAGTCTGTTCTAGCTTAATTTCTTTTTTGGAATTTGAGATTAAATGTCTTTTTCCTCCCTGGGGGACCCATGATCGTCACCATAAAAGACGTTTGTTTGTTAACGGGATGTTCTGCCTCGGGTTAACGGGATGTTCTCCATAGAACAGAAAGAGATCAGTTTCGGTACAAAGGGCAGAAGATCATAGCACAGTCAGTAATCACCTGGATCTATTCTGTATCGCAGGGGGAACAACTGCCCTATGAAAAGCAGCGCAGGAGTTTGATTTCTTCCTCGAATGGCTCAGCAAGTTATTTTCTGCAGGCCAGGGAAGCAAATTGCCATTTACATGTCTTGGATTAGTAACTTCTTGGTCCAACCCAATGAAATTGTGGCTTTTACACCTTTCATCCTCCAGCTGTTATACAGAAGTCTTTGGGTTGCGTCTACCATTGTTGAAAATAAAGTTTTCCGAACCATCAATCTGGAGGTCCAATGTGGCTATTACACTTATGGGCACTCATCTGGTTCCCTTGATTATCCTCCTTTAATAAGTCGGTTCTTAAGGGTGACAGATGTTTTGGACTTGATATAGCCCTTCATGCTTGTAGTGACTCTGGCACTTGGTCTTTCAAGGCTGTTACTTCTTTGATGGGTGGACTAGCTAATCTTGAGAGGGAATAAGAATGGATGTCGTATCCCCCCCCCCCCAACAAATTCTATGCTGCTCAAGATGACCTCACTAAATGGTCTTATTGGAATAGTACTTTAACGCCTCGAGACTTGGCAGGAGTCCAATCAGGAGACAAATTCATATTCGAGATGTACAATCCGTAGCTGTGTGCCAGGCAACTTGGTTTCTTCCAAAATATCAGCATCCCTTTCTCGAAGTCTTTTAATAATTTCGTGCACGAGAAAACTACGATTGTGAGTTTCAAAGAGGCAACTGAGGCATTAGCTCGGACTGCCTTGTCCCCTATCGAGTTTCTGTTCCCTAGGAATGGCCAGATTGATGCGTCTAAACTCTTCCAAGTCTACTGGGCCATGATATGGTCTGAGTTACAAGGGGATATGGCTATCTTAGATAGCAACTTGGGTGACCTTTACATACCCACCCCTGCTACAGAGAGCAAGTTATGAAACTCAACTTGTGTTGTTAATTGCTAATTGTCGTGGTCTTAATCTTGCTTGTTTTTGCAGCTGGGACTAATATTGGGACTTTGCCTGAGGCAATTTCGGATGAAGTGCCTCTAGTGCTCAGAAAGAAATGCAAAGCTCGATCGATGCAATCCCTTGAAGAGGGCGGTCTTAGAGGGGAACGCTCTAAAGCTCGAGAATATCGCCCCTCCATACCACATAGTGAGGGAGCACAAGCTTCCAGAATACTCAAGCGTGTTTTCAAGAGATGGGTGAGGCCTGTGGTTAAAGAACCTGTTATTCAGGTCTTAGACCAGATTTCAGAGGCGGATACATTCACTTCACCCTTTCCTGAAACATCGTCTACCAGGGTTGACGAGTCGCTTCCAGATTTCGAAGTTTCTGGCGATGTGGTATTTCTTTACTTCTTTCGGTTTCCAGTTGTTCCTCACGTACAAACAACTGACGAGAACCCTCATGATGCCCCCTTTACTTCTCGAGATATCCCGGGTACTCGAAATGCCTCTCTCTTCTCGAGGACACGGACATGTCTCGAGAAAACACCCCAGGCTGGAGACTCGAGGAACGTCATCTCCCGGGGACTGAGGATATTTGTGATCCATCTGTTGAGGTAGAGGAAATGCTTATGGATACTTCTCCTGCTGTTGTAGGAACATCAGGTGCAGATGAACCGCTTCCTAAAAATGTGTCTCGAGAGGATGTTCCGCCTAATGCAAGCGAGCACTTTCCCTCTTTTCATTGTCAGGTTTGTAAATTCTCTCTTTCTAATTCTTACTCCTCTTTTGTTAGGATCCAACAGTAGATCTGCCTGAAAATGTCGTCCATGAAGACCTTATGGATGATAGCCTCGTCTCAGAGGAGGTAGTTTTCTAGGGTCCATTAAATGAGGTGAACCAGTTTCACGCGGTCTTCTAATTTGTGATCGACTTCCTCTGCGGTGATATCGTCTACATTGAGGTAAGTTTTTATCGATACAGAGCTGCTATCGAGAATCAATAAATCAACAGGAATTAGCAAAGGCTGAAAAACCGTGCAAGCTCGAGGAGTTGGACGAGAAGATCGAATATAAGAGCCAACGCTTAACTGCTACTCAAAGGAAGATATGGAAGCTCGTTAAGCGGAAGAAGGTTCTCTTAAGGTCTCTGTCCAAACTCAATAAAGAACGAGCCATGTGGTCATTCGCTACCGAACCAGATGATCATTCAATTCGAGAAAGCTTAATGGCTCAAGTCATATTACGAGACGTTTCTCGAGAAGCAGCGTCTAGATCTTATTGAAAGTTTAGTTGACTGTCAACCTGGATTGTTGTGATTTTCTCATTAATTCTTATGACATTAAATGCCATTTAATGCTTTAACCTTTTGGTCTTCCTACCTAAAACGTTTTTCAACCTTTCCCAAGACGTTTTGTAACAGCGCATAGCATTTACTCTCCTTTCTCAACAGCTTTAATGCTGTACATTAAGGCTGCAAAGATTCCAAAAAATGCTGGTTTCCGAGATTCTCAAGATTTCCTACTATTCCTTCACGAGGTCTGTGAACTTGTCCTTGATTGCATCCTTTTTCTTGGCTATAGTTTCACAAACTTGCATACTCACGCCAACCATGTCTTGTCGAGATGTTGTTCTCTTCTCTCAATAGTCTATTTTTTTGAAATTTTCTTTTGATTTCAAAAGCCTAAGTTCGCAACCTCTTGTCTCTCGAAAGCTAGGTCCACAACCTCATACGGTCACGCCGCTCATCGGCTACGCGTGGCCTCGTAAGTGTGTACCTTTGAGGGGACTTCCTCCAGCTTTTCATTCTCTTTCACCCTTTCTGGGGTAAAAGGGAATGAACTCGAGCGTGGTCTTCCGCTTTGTCTCCCTGGCGTGCCGCACCTTTCTGTAAGTCGTCCTTGACTTGAAGAGGGAAGGAGGCTAGTGTTCTGCGTCGGGGAGTTGGCTTGTCAAATGGCTCGAGGAGATGGAGGAATTCATGGTGGCCACCCTTCTTCTGTGCTTCTTTCTCTTCCAAACTATGTGGAGAGGGATGCCCGTAGGATGGACTAGTTAAAACGCTATTATCAAAATGTTTTAGGAACCAATCTTCATGTATTTTGTTCATATATTATCCTCTCGAGGATTTTTTTTTTCTAAGAAAATGCCTTACTCCTCTAACTGCATCCATAAGCTTGGGAATCTCCTCTTTAGGATTTATTTATGAGTTTCCTAAATGGTTGGCTTGTAAAGTTTCAGCTATTTCCCGTTAATTTTCAATTCGTGAGAACGCCCTTCAAGGTCAGCTAAACGATATACGTTCTTGGGAAACGCATCTTTAACTCTAAATGGACCTTCCAATTCGGTGACCATTTTCCGAGGAAATAATCTCGGGTGCCTACTGGAAGAAGCATTTTTCATACCAGTTCTCCGTCTTTAAAGCTTTTGAAATGGACTCTTCTGTTATAATGTCTTATCATTCTTCTTTTTTGAACTTTCGTTCTATTTGTTGCTCTCATGCACGAACTATTGAGGTGTTCATTGTCTCGAGGAAGTTTCTCTTCTCGATGCGCATCCCGGTTTGCTTGATTAACTCGAAAAGATTTATACTTTATCTCGATGGGAACAATGGCTTCTTGCCCATATGCCACGTTATATGGTGCTTCCCCAATGTTGTCCCTTTTGGTGACTCTTAGGCCCCACAGAGTCTCGGGGAGTATTTCGTGCCATCTCCTAGGGTTGTTTTCAATCATCTATGGATTACATTTTTAATAAGCTTGTTAGTATATTCTGTTTGTCTATTAGACTGTGGATAATACGGTGTTGAATTATTAATAATGAAGCCGAACTCTCTCGAGAATTCCTGCATTTGTTCTCCATTGAATGCAGTTCCATTATCCACTACTATGTTATGCGGGAGTCCAAAACGAAAAATGATGTTCGTCTTAGTGAACTCGATAATCTCCTTTTGGTCGATTCTCTGATAAGCTTTGGCCTCTACCCATTTGGTAAAATAATTTGTAGCCACCAATATATAGGCGTCTCCCTTACTCGAGTGGGATCTAATCTCTCCGATTATATCTAGAGCCCAAGAATTAAATGGCCATCGTTGTGTCACTGGATTTAATTCCATTGTCCGAGCTCGAGTTATGGGTCCAAACTTCTGGCACTTCCTACAACCCTTGGCCATCTCGATGCAATTCCTTTTCATGAATGGCCAATAAAATCAGTTCCTTTGAATCATCCAGAACATCTTCACTTCTGACTGGTGAATGCCGCATAATCCTTCTTGCGTTTCTGTCATGATTGATGTTGCTTCGTCCAGGACAACGCATCTCAATAGAACTCCTTCTTTGGTTTTCTTGTACAATAGACCATCCAGGAGTACGTATTGTCTAGCTGCCAGTTTGACATTTCTCTTGACCTATGAGTTAGGATTCTCCAAGAATATGATATAATGCACCCGCCAGTCTTCATCTACTCATACCATATGATTAGAGGTGGTCTCAACTTCTTTCTCATTAACGATAGGTGAACTGATCAAGGGGATTACCCCACCTATTTCTCTTTATAATGCGTCGTTCGATCTGTATCCGGACGCCAATTGGGCTAACGAGTTGGCTATTACATTATCTCCTGGACCAACATGCTTTAGGTTAACTTGTTGAAACCTTTTGATTAGCTGTTGGGTCAATGTTAAGTATTTCTTTAGCTCTTAGGTGTGGCAAAGGCTTAAGTTGTTTACTTGATTTACCACTAGCTGTGAATCGCCTTTAACTGACACAACTTTTGCTCTGCTCTCGTGTAAGGTTTGTAACACAATAATGAGTGTAATATACTCTGTGGCGTTGTTAGTTGCATGATCAGCCAATTTAAAAGCGAATTTGGCCTCAAGTCCCGCTGGTGACTTTATCACAATTCCAATCTCAGCTCCAGACCTTGTTGATGATTCATTGAACCAGGCTTCCCAAAGTTTCTATACTTCTTCGTCTTTGTCTGCTAAGGTCTCACTCGAGTATTTTGCTAAGAAGTCGACAAGGACTTGTCTTTTAACAGCCTTTTGGGGTATGAACATTAGCACCAGGCTCCACTTGCTAACTCTTCCAATAAGCAAAGGGCTCTCGAAGAATGTTTTCAGCACTTATGCTCTTGAGACTACATGAACCTCGCTACTCCCTATGTAGTGCCTTAACTTCGTCACGGCGTCATATACCAAGAGACAAAGCCTTTCCGAAGTTGTGTACCTTGTCTCGGCAAGGTTCAAGAGTCAGGACAGATAAAACACGGCTCTTTCTCTTTTTTTATCATCTTCCTGCGCCAAGAGGGCACCTATCATGGTGGCAGTCGCAGCTACATATAGAGACAAAAGGCTCCCTGAGCTGAGGGGAAGCTAAAACTAGAGGCATAACTAGAGGCCTCTGATATTCTCGAATGCTCGCTCATGCTCGTCTGTCCAAGTATATTGATTCTTTTATCTCAATAATGTGGAGAAAGCCTCCACTTTTCCTGCTAGATTGCCATGAATCTTCGCAAATAATTTACTCGTTCAAGGAAAGCTTGTAGCTCTTTCTTATTCTTCGGGGGTTGCAATTCTTATATTGCCTTGATCTTCTCTGGGTCAATCTGGATCCCTTTCTGGTGTACTAGAAATCTAAGGAATTCTCCAGCTTGTACTCCAAATGCACATTTCAAAGGATTCAACTTTAGGTGATGTTTTCTCATATGGATGAATGATGTTCGGAGGTCCTCGACTTCACGACTATGTCGTCGATGTAGATTTCCACAGTCTTCCCTATTAAGGGGTCAAAAATATCATTCATGTCTCTCTGGTATGTGGCTCCAGCATTCTTTAGTCCAAATGGCATTACAACCCATTCAAAGATACCAATTGGGCGTCGAAAAGCTGTCTTGTACACATCATCTTCGGCAATGAAGATTTAATTATATCCCGAATAGCTGTCCATGAATGACATAATGACGTTCCCGACCGTCTTGTCGATTAATTCATCAGCTATTGGCAAAGGATATTCGTCTTTGGGAATTGCTTTGTTTAGATTTCGAAAGTCTATGCATACCCTGATTTTACCATTTTTCTTTACTACGAGAATAATGCTCGAGATCCATTCTATATATCTAGACGTTCTGATATAGCCAGCTTGAAAAAGCTTTCTTACTTCTTCATATACCGGTTTACTTACTTCGCCAGCCATTCTTCGGGGAACCTGTTAGACAGGTTTGAAGTTTTCTCGAATTGGGAGTTGCTCTACCAAGTTCATATCGGGCCCTGGCATCTCCGTATAATCCCAGGCGAAGCAATCCCGAAACTCGAATAGTAGCTCTTTTAGAGTTAACACTAGCTTGTCATTTAGAATTACACTTACGTAAGTAAGCCGGGGGTTTTCATCGGAACCGAGATTAATACTAATTAATGGATCTGAAGTTGAAAACAATGTTTCTCGAATATAGCCGTCGAGTTGAAAGGAAAATATACCTAGAAGTGGCCTGGAATTGAAAGGGAAAAAGAAAGGTGCGATGCAACGCACCTTTTCAAAATTAGAAAAACTTAAAGAATGTGCTTCTTGGTGCATGCCGACCAGATCTTCTACTTCTTCAATCTTCATAGGTTCCTTCTCGCATAAGTCTATCGGGCCCCAACTTTACGTTAACATCTTGCTCTCGAGCAGCTTGTCTAGTGCGGTACACGACGTCGGTGAATTCTATGTCCCAATTCTGATTCCAGCCTGAGTTAAGCCGTTCTCGCCTTTTGTCATGCCTCGAGGCCTCTCACCAAACCTAGATATGGGCAACCTTCTTAGGGCACAAGCATGCCCGGGTTGTTCATGATCTCTTCATCGTCCGAGCCCTCTATGGTAAAGCTGAACAGTGGGACGATGCCTCTATCTCGAGGAGTATTATCATCTTCATCACTTCCCCATCCACTCGGGACTATAGGTGGTTCGATTCTCGCTGCCTCAGCCTGATGAACAACAACTTTCTCGACCTCCGGTTTCCGCGACCTGTCCTCGTAGCCGTCTTCCTTGCCCTGTTTCTCCTTCTCGGGCTCTGCAATGGAACATAGAGGTTTAGATTGACATGAACAATGATTTCTATCAGCTTACACGAGCTCTATCTCATCACCAAGCCATATCATCAATTCTTTGTGAAGAGTCGATGGTATAGCAGCAGCCTTATGTAGCTAGTCTCGACCTAGGAGTGCGTTGAAAGCTGATGCGATATCAAGTACGAAGAAGGTGGTCTCCATCTCGTGTCTTCCGACCTGGAGATTTACCGAGAACGCTCCCATACATTCTGATTTCTTGCCATTGAAAGCCGTAATTGACATCATTGTGTCTGTCAACTGCCACCTTTCTTTAACCATCACCAAGAAAGTCTCAAAGGGGAGGATGTTGACTGTGGCTCCGTTATCTACCAACACCTTGTTCATCCTTACTCCATCGAAGTGTGTCGTGATGTACATGGAATGGATATGTTGTCTCATCTTGAGAGAAGGTTTCTCAAACCAATGGAGCGGAGTTCCTTTTGGGAATCTAACAATCGACTTGGGTACTCTACGCACCACACCATTAGCGAGCACGACCTTTTTATTCTCTCTTGAGAAGCAGGCAGGTAGCTTGACCGCATTGCAAGAGGTCACCATTGGATTTTGTCCTCCTAATGCTCCTGGGGGGTTTCCTCTTGTAGAGGTGTGTAGTCTATGTAATCATCATAGACAACATCTTCCTCTTCTTCGCCTTCTACCTGTGACGTCTCTTCTCGATATTCATTCGCTTCTTTCGGTGAAGCGCTTTTGCTTTTCTTAGCTTTTCTTTGAGTCCATCTTAGGGCTCTCTTGTATGCTGCTTTCGGGATTACTATTTTCTTGTGGACCTTTTGCCATTCTGATGGTGATTAAACTGAAGACTCCCCTACAATTCGCCCGAAACTATTAACAGGATGTTTGATGTAAACAAAATCTTGCTTTCGAGATCATAGCTCCGAATCTCCTGCACGTTAGATTCAGTCATCACAACATCAATAAAATTGGTGGTGAAGTTACATGTGATCTCGCTCTTGAGTTTGATCTCAATCTCCTCATTAGTTGACATCTGAACGAGCTTCGAGAAGTAACTTCGCAGCACTTGATGCACATCTAAGGGATGAAGAACCTATTCAAGGCAATCAGCTTACACTTCCCGCACAACATTTCTTCCTCGAGGAAGCGAGCAATTTGGGGACCCTCCTGTGTCAATCTCGAATTAATCTACGCTGCTTCTTTCCTTTTCATCTCGGCAGCAACTCCTTCAGCCTTGACCATCTCAGGAGTAGGATCGTTGTGCTTCAAGGGCTTGTTTAGAGCCTTGTCACGAGCGCTCTGTTCAGTCCTACCTTGTCCATTCAGACGCTCACGCACATGAGGTATGTTTGCTTGCACGCCCTTATCATGCTGCCTTTTTCGGTATTCACGGCCAGCAAACCCAGATGAATAACTCCCTGAGGGGTGTTTTGTAACAAAACGGGAGTACGATGGTACCATTCCCATAGCAACTTCCTCGAGCTGAGTCAGATCATACCACATACTCTTCCTGTTCATTTGCTAGTATCTGTGGAAACTACGGCACTTATCTGTGGAATGAGAAGAATCCATATGCCAGTGGCAGTACTCCTCATGAATTTCTCGAGCCGGGCAATTCACCACTTGCCTTTCGACTAGGCGCTTGAAAAGCCTATTGGTGACAGTGGTCTCCCCAGATACTTTGATCCCCTACGGTGTAAGAGTGTAAGTCTCGAAATAAAGTACAGGTAAATCATCATCGATGCACTTAGCACATTTATGTTCATTCTTGAGAGAATACATATGTACTATAGGCTCTTTGCCAAAAGGATTTTCATCTATTGCACTAGATTCATTTATTTCAGCAAACTTCAACTCTTTTGACTCAATTAAGTCTTGAATCAGATTTCTAAAATGTACACATTCTTGAGTTGAGATAGTGAACGTCCCGTGCCATTTGCAATGTTTCCTATGTTTCTCTCAATCATTTTGCGGCAACTTGTGGCCAGGTCTGAGCTTTATACGCCATTTTTGTTACAGTCAATCAAAGATCTTATCCATCTATTCTATATCGAAGGAGAATTTTCTCTGCTCTTCAGATTTCGAAGAAACTCGAACCTTAGAATTCTTTTTCATTAGGGGCTCGCATACTATTGGCTCTCCTTTTACAAACTCTGTTAAGTCAATCTCAGCCCATTCGCTTGACATTTTCTCATCGAGTGAAACTCTTCTAACAGAAGGTCGTGGTATTCGGTGGCTCGTCTAGAGAGTTTATAGAAATCTCGAAACGTTCTCCGTAGAGTTTTTTTCCTTATCTCTAAAGACAAGGCATTCTGTGCTATCTCGAGCTGATCTCTTTCAGCCAAGGCTGTTGTACATTCACTAGGTTCTTCCTAAACTTTACTAGGAATAGAGCAGCGCTTTCCCTAGGAAGTTGTTTTATCTTTAGAATCTCTCCTAACGTGGTTATTGAGTCCAACCTATCAAACGTTTTAAGGAACTGGGTTTGCATCTCAACCCAACTCGAGATGGAATTTCGAAGGAGTCTCGTATACCAACCAAAAGTATCTCCAATTAACGAGTTTAGAAACAACTTAAGTTTTAGCATATCGTTGTTTGACATTTGTCCCATTTGATAAGTGAACCTAGTTATATGTTCTACGGGAGTCATCTCATCTTCCCCAGAAAACAAGGTAAAATTATGAATCTTATATCCTTTAGGTATCTCTATTTCTTATTCTATGTATTCAGGGATCAGACTTCTATATAGGCGCACCTCTTCAATCCTCGAGCGATTTGTCCGCTCAAGTCTACCACAGGATTAGGACTCGTTTTTAGATTAAACTCATTTTCACTAAGTTTGTAATAAAAACTCTCAGCCCCCTTACGTTGACCCAGGGGAGGACAAAAATGTTGCAGATCCCATGTTGCAAGGAATGTCTTCATGGAACAAATCCAAAATGAAATCCGAAGGATAAACAAAAGTAGTAGGAGTCGTCCGGTCAAGAGCTTCGTTAGCTAGCCTGTCTGCAACCCTATTTTGGTCGCTGGGTGTCGTTTAAGTAGTTTACTAGTGTAGATGCATTCGTTTGTATGGCTAAGTGCTTGATTCCTATAACTTGAGCAAATCGGATTCCTCTAGTAGAGCCATGGCTTCTGCTATTAGGTAGTTTGTGTTTGGTTTCCTGGTGCAGAAGCCTCCAATCCAAGTTCCTTTGTGATCTCTGATTACTCCTCCTAGACCCACATTTAGGTCTCCTTCCTTGGCCGCTGCATCTGTGTTCAGCATGTAGGGCAGGTCAGGGCTTGGTTTCCATTTATCGTGTTGGATTTTGAGAATCCCTATTGCCCTCCGGGTTGGTGTGGCCTAATGTTTGAATGAGACATGTTCGCCGAATTCTTTCTTTGCTCCTTCCTCCTAATAGTGCTTGAAGTTCTGCTGCATTTGCCATTATTTGTGTGTAGGGGTCTCTAGAGCTAGCGTCCTCTCCGAAAATATTGTTGTTCCTCTGTTTCCAGAGGTGCCATGTTACTGAAGTGAATAGAATAGACCACTGCAGTCATCTGTATGTGGTTGTTCTGGCTTTTCTTGTGTTGAGGTTTACTTGTAGCGATTGTTGCGTTGTAGTTCCTGTGTTTGTCTCCTATAGTGATTTCGGATGCTGGAATAGACCCCAAGTGATCTGGAAGATAGGGCAGTCTCTTAATATGTGAAGGGTGGTTTCAGTTTCCCATTCACAGACTGGGCATAGTTTTTCATGTGTTATATTTCTGGTGTGTAGCATGTCTCTTGTTGGCAGTCTTTCGAACCAGCATAGCCATAAAAAGAACTTCTGCTTAGAAAGGATTTTTAGTTTCCAGAGCCACTGTACTTTAGCAACTCGGTAAGCTCCTTCCTCTCTGTGTGCAAGTGCATAGGCTGATGTGTTGGTGAACTCCCCATCGCTGGATGGCTTCCATGTGAGTTGGTCTTTTGTCGAGGTCCCCTCTCTTAGTGGTAGGGATGCTATATGATCTCATATCTCCGTAGGGAGGTAGTTTGCCAATCCTATTTTCATCCATCCTTGTTCATTGTGGTAGTCAGCCATTGTCCTATTGATTTCTTCTTTGCTTAGTAGGCCAATGAATTTGTTCCTTAGACTTCCGCACCCTAACCAGTCATCAATCCAGAATCTAGTTTGAGCGCCGCTATGGACCTTAATCTTTATTCCCTATCTAAGTAACTCTTCACCCGCCTTTAGTGCTTTTAATATACAGGAACCTTGCTTACGTTTTTCCAGATGCTTCCCATATTTGTTAGTGATGACTTGTCCCCATTGCGAATTTTCCTTTGTGTGTAGTCTCCAGGACAGTCCACTTAGTAGAGCGGTATTCCTATCCTTGGCTCTAAATAGCCCTAGTCCCCCCTCCTCTTTCCTCTGGGTTACTTGATGCTAGTTTATAATATCTAATTTCTTGTTTTCTTCTATGGATCCCCAAAGGAAATTCCTGTTAATTCTGTCCAATTCTTCTTGTGCCTTCCTTGGCCATTTGAGGCATGACATTAGGTATGCCGGAATGGCTTCAGCTACTAATTTAAGCACTACTACTCTGGCTGCTTTTGATAAGAATTTTGTTTGTCATCCTGCTAATTTGCTTTTCACTCTTTCTATGACTGAGTTAAAAGCTGAGGTATTGTTGGTTACTTTTTTAAGAGGGAATCCTAGGTATTTTCTTAGGTTTACTGTGGTCTTGAAACTTGTTTCAGTGGCAATTTTCCTAGCCATGCGATTACCAACATTAGGTGAGAATAGGATGTGGCTCTTGCTGCTGTTCACATACTGTCCTGATAGCGTACAAAATTCTTGTAGTGCCCTTTTTATAGCCTTCGCGTTTTTCATGGTAGCTTCCCCAAATAATAGGAGGTCATCGGAGAAGGAAAGGTGGGAGAAATAGGGCCCTCCTCTACTTGCTGCTACTTTCCTCCATTTTCCATTGTCACACTCCTTCTCAATTAGGCAACGTAAGTACTCTAGGCATAGGATGAAAAGATATGGGGATAGGGGGTCTCCTTGTCTGATCCCTCTTGTTGGGTTAAATGGGTTGAGGTAGCCTCCATTAAATAATATGTTGTAGGTTGGTGTTGACACACAACTCATGATTAAGGTAATCAATCCCTTCGGGAAATTGAAAAATTGCAGAATTTTCTCAATGTAGCTCCATTCCATTAGGTCGAAAGCTTTCTGCATGTCTACCTTGATTGCTAACATCCCTTTGTTTCCTTTCATGGTGCTGAATGAGTGTAGTATTTCCTGCGCCACTATGAAGTTGTCTGTTGTTCTTCATCCTGTTAAGAAACTGTTCTGGTAGGGTGATATTAGGTCTTTTATTACTGGTTTATTCTGTTGACTATCATTTTTTAGATAACTTTGTATATTGTGTTGCATAGAAATATTGGCTTTAGATGAACCACAGTTTCTGGGCTATCTGTTTTGGGAATGAGAACAATTGATGTGTTTCCTAGATCTCCTGTGATTTTCCTTGTGTGAAAGATATGTTTGATCCGAGCTGTATGGATAATCTAACTGTCTCCCAGAATTTCTTGTTAAAGTTGGGTGCAGTCCATCAGGGCCTGGTGCTTTGGTCGGGTTTAGAGCGAACAGGGCTTTTTTAATTTCCTCTTCATCATGGGCTATGGGGTTTAAGGCTGGAATGCCAGGTAGAGGGGAATTTAGGTGGGTGGGTATAGAGGAGTTGTTTGAGAGGGTAGAGGAGTATCTTTCCTAGAAGGTCAATCTGATATGATTTCCAATCTCTCTCTGATCCTCAATCCATGTGTTCCCTATTTTGAGTCCTAGAATGCTGTTTCTTCTTCGTCTGGTAATTGTGGTTGCATGGAAGAATCTCGTGTTTCTCTCTCCCTCTAGTATCCAAGTTGATATGGATTTCATAAACCATAGTTGTTCCTCTTCCTCTAGGATTTTGTTGTAGTCTTGTATTAGCTTTTTCTCTAGGTTTATGAGGAAAGATGAGTTCCTCTTCCACCTCCTATTTTTTCCGACTCACTCGCAATAGAATTAAGGTCTCCTACCATTAGCCATGGGTGATTTATACTATCAGCTATCTTCCTACAGTTGTACCATAGTAATTGTCTTTCTTCCTTCCTAGGACTAGCATAAATAGCTGATAAAAGCCAAGGATTAGATGCCGGGAGTCTGACCTCTGCATGAATCTCTTGCTCAGTGTTCGCCAATTCCGTTAGAGCCATAAGGTTTGTATTCCAGAGCATCCAGATTCCTCCCCTGAATCCATGTGCATTAGAGCAGATGGACCCGTCGTGTGGCAGTCTTCGGATTATGTTTGCTGCTCCCTCTCCAGAGACTCGGGTTTCCAGTATGATTGCCAAGCTTGGTTTGTGTTGATGGTAGAGATCCCAAAAATGCCTTAGAAAACTTGGGTTGCCCGTACCCCTGCTATTCCATATCAGAATATTCATGGTTGGTGAGTAGGGTGGAAAGGTACTTGCCAGTGGTTCTATCTCAGCTGAGGGTCTATTAGTCTGAGGGTTGCTCCTCACTTCCCAGCCCAGCGGAGTGATTTCCCGTGTCTCTGGGTGGCCCATCATTGATCTGGGTTGGCTGAGAATCCTCACGCCGCAATTCAGCACGAGTGGGTTCATCTCCACAATCAGCGGGGTCTCCATAGTGCCTACGATCGGGGGGTGATGCATAGTTGGGTCTTTGTTGCTTCTTCTTCTAAAATATAGTCTAAATGGTCTGAGATAGAGGCCCCTCCTTGCAGTCCCAGTTGGAGTGGGTCCAGGATCCTCCGGACGCGTGTTGGGGGAGATGCATCTGAGCTATTCCGTAGGGAAAGAGGCAGCCAGCAGTGCTCCTCTATCTTCATCAGGTTGTCCCATTCCCTTATCTCGTCCTGTATCTGGCTTTTGATGTTCGCCCGGACTATTGCTAGGACGGAGTTGATTTGTGGGTATGTTATGAATCTCCCAACGTCTAGCATGGCTTCCAGCATGCCTATGGTGCTCCGGATCTTTTCTTTCTGCCTATGAATCCATGCTTTCCTGGATTGGTAGCTCTATCTGTGGTTGAAGATTTGTTGAGTTGGGTTCTGCATCCTGCTGAGTGGGGTTGGGTCTTTCTCTGGTTTGGTCTTTGCTGACTTGAGATGAGTCTGGTTTGGTGCCTTGTTTTATCTTTGGCGGGAGTGGTGGGGGTATATTGGGAATTTCACTCCTTTTGACCGTTATGGGGTCTGACTGTTTGGGAGTTGACTTTTCCTTAATCTAGTTGTGCTCCCTGGCGTTGAAATTTTCTGAAATGTTCCTTTTGCTTGTTTGCCTGTCCTTCTGTCTGTTGTTGGGGTTTCCTTTTTTGCTGATGGTTGACTGTGATGATGCCTTTTCCTCAGGTCTATTTTGGTGCTTGTGGGGTTCTGCCCCGTTGCTGCTGTTCCTTGTGCTTTTTGGTTAAACATTTTGATTCTTTCTCTTTCCTGGCGTAATCATCTTCTGCTGTTCTGCTTGGTGCTGGGTTTTGTATGGGGATGCTGGTTGTCCTGGCCTTTGTCTATCTCTGGTTTCCTTATTGCCCATAGTTTCCTTTTCTGTGATATGGGTTTTTTTTTTTGAAAATTTGAATAGCCTTTCCTCTTTTGTCCTGACTGTGTGCCATTCGCCGGAGTTGAGCTCCGTCGTCCTGGACTTTTCGTCGGCCGGATTGATCTTCTTCGAATTAGCACAGTTATGTTGTCCAATGATGAACCTGTTGCATTCCGGGCAGATGAATTCTAAGCCTTCATATTGAACTGGTTGATCGATCGCAGTGCCTAACACGAGCTTTAGCTTCAGGGTCTTCGATAGTGGGTTGTCCAGATTGATCTGGATGCAAAGTCGAGCTAGGTTAAGCTTTTCCAGGTTGAAGGTTTTGCGATCAATCTTTGTTGGTTTCCCTATCGCCTCCCCAATTTTCCAGGGACTTTCCTTGCCGTAGAATTCCATTGGCAGATTTGGTAGTCTAATCCATGTCATAGTGTGGCCTAGCTTTGCATTCCTGGGGTTAAACATGGGCTCCCATTTCCTTACTGTGACTAGGATGCCATTGTAGAACCATAGCCCCACGTGAATAACAAAATCCATGTCCTTAGAATCAAAAAGTCTCACCAATAGGTACCCTGATCCTAGAGTGATAGGTGAAGGCAAGGCATTTCTTTCAAAGCTTCTTTAGCTTCAGCATAAGTGGTTCCGGGTCGATGATCGCTCCAAGTAGCTTAACTATCACTGCATTCTTCCACTTCTCATACTGGTGTGTGAGTTCTTCCTCAGTGAATGTGACTGTGTGTGGGTCTTCCTCCAGGTTACTGGTTGTTAATGTCTGCTTGATTGCTGGCTGTTAATGTCTGCTTGATTGCTGGTTGTCCTGTCCCTTGTCCTTCAGTGCACCTTCTGTTTAGAAGAACATCCTTGTACAAGATGATCAGGCTGACAGTCGGCTGGGGAATAATGGGGCTCGGTTGTTGTTTCGGGTGGGGTTCTGGTGGATGTATGGTGGTGGTTTGGATGGGTTCCTTGTTTGGGATGTTGGTTGCCATTGTGTTTTTGGTGGAGAGGATTCTAGAGAGAGAAAATTTTAGTAAGAGGCCATCACATTTTAGCTTGTGCTCGGGTGGGCCTGCTCGAGTTAGCTTCTCATCGCGTCGGGGGAGAACCTGACGGTGGAGAGGGCGCATGTGCGTCCCGTCAGGGTTTGGGACAGGACGTAGGGTTTGTACGAGGTTAGAGCGTCTCCTGTCATTTTACCTCATCCCCCTTTCCTTCTTGCCAGAGCTTTTAGGTTTCTCAAGGGCTCTGTGTCTTTACTCCATGTGTTTGTCAAACAATATGACCCAACCATCGGCCCAACCTCCCCATTTTATGTTCAAATGATTTGGGCAACACCAACCAATAAATTTCTTACCAATAGAGAGAAAATGGATATCACCAAAGCTGCAAAAAGAAGTGCAGGAGAATGGAAACCATTCGTCGTTCATCTACAATTTCAAGAATATTGCCAACTCTCTTTATGCCGAGGATCCAGAATTTACAGAAATCAAACAGAAAACAGAACAAAGAGACGGGGTTAATATGGTAAGTAGGGGAGGACAGTACAAACTACGTGCAACAAAGTGGCAAAAGGAGTTAGTCGGGCCAAAAGATATTCACTCTTTGGACAGAAGTTGCCATGGCCTCCGGATGTTTGTTCCGATACCATATCTGCACCTCAACCGGTATCTTCTTTGTCAACATGGAGACTGGAGAGCTCTTTGCCATCCTTTGTTGGCTCTATCACGATTTACTTTCGGTCGCCTTCTCGGCCTTGTCGTCGCTGCAGCTCTCCTCGAGCAACGGCTTTAGGTTGGCTTTCTCAGCAGCTGAGGTTTGTTTTTCAATGTCCTCGTCAAACATGTCCACATTGTTCAGGAATATGCCTGCATGTCCGTTAAGGAATGTCAAATGCTGAGATCATCCATGCATTTTTGAGATGCCGGAGCAAGGAAATCGAATTAGAAACCCACCTATGAACCATATTGCGGCAGCAAGAAAGAAGACTGACGTCAGAATAAGTGCAGTCTCTCTCCAGTTGTTGACATGATCCTTACAATAGGAATCATAATATAAGCTCCACTCATGTGCACACACAACTAATGGAATCTGAAATATCATAGTGCCCGGGTTTCAGGGATAACCCAGCAATAGTACCTGAAGAAACCCAACGAGGGGTGAGGATGGGACATCACCGAAAATATGGATAGCAACAGTTGAAATAGCCATTGATAACGGTCTGAGGCTGGGTGTGACACAGTGGAGACATACGTAGTTGACAGGTGCCTATAAAAAAAAAGAAAGGTCAGAGGATAAATGTAAGTCGGCGAAATCCAAATCAAGGGCTCCTGCTACAATAAGAAAACTGTATAATTCTTCTCATTTAGCATTCATTACCTGGGTAGCAAATACTAGCAGTTCTCCAAGTGCAAAAAGAGCCAAGAAAGCATACAAGCTCTTCATGCAGAAGGCGGCAAAGCAAAACACACCGCCCAAGAGTGTTACCCCGGAGAGAAGCTGCAATGGGTTTTAAAGGGTCGATGAATATATGGTAGCTTGAGCAAACAAAGGATTCCATAACAACATGGAACCAAATACAGAAATTACACACAACTACAATTACCCATATATAGGATGATGTATCCAGATTATAGTTCATTTCACATTTGAATCAAATATCAGCAACACGGGAAAGAACTAACCTTGAAAGCATTTGAAATTGTTGCACTCATTCTATCAAGAATACATCCACCGGCTACTGTACCCATAATTCCGCAAACAATTGTCAGCCCACCAAACATCATGTCTGCATTACTCTGTCAGACAGAAGTAAAGAAATAAATGGATAAGAAGAACCTCGGGTTGTGCACCAAAATACCCTTTCCGACAAAAGATTTGCATAAAGAGGGGGACCGACAAAAAGTAATACAAATTTACCCGGTTGATGTTGTCACCTCAAGTGACAACTTTTAAAACACCCAAAGTCGTCACTCCAAGTGACGACTTTAACCGAGTAGATTTGGAATTATTTTGTCAACTCCCCTCTTTACTCAATTTTTTCCGCAAACAAGGTATTTTGGGTGCAAAACCCCCAGAACCTCTGCAGAAACCAACTCTTGTATGAACAAATCTTCATTCTAAAAGAATAAAACTTAATAACAAGGACATAAGCTGGAAGCAACAACCAGTTAATACCCATACCATGTGATAGATACTGAAACCAGCTTTCGGTCCCCAGTAGGAGTACGCACCAATGACAAAGTTGTATGCAACATAACCTGCCATTTTTTCATGTAAAAGCTTTAACATATTTAACATCAGCTAATAATTTCCCAGTCTTCCAATGGTAATACATTCATTTAGCTAGTCGTGGAGAATACTCCGACGACATCCCCATTTCCAAATTGTTTGTGTGAAAGAGAATGACACAAGCTAATTACCAAGAACATTCACGATGAAAACTTGGTCGACAAGAAGAACTTTCATGTCCTTTAAAAATCTCGACACTTGATTCAGAAAACCGGATTTGCACTCCAAATTCCTGTAGACACATAAAAGCATATGATGAGTAAAGCCTGGATCAAAATCAACCTCCGAATTTTCAACAAATGGTATGTCATACGTAAACATCAACATTCTTCAAGAACATGACCAAAAAAAGTTTCAAGATCTATCTCGCGCAATTTTCACTCAATTTAAGGGCAGGAACAGAGGGACCTCATGCAACTGGATGGACCCATTCCAAAGATTATGGAAACCGGTCAAACAACATTGCCTGGTCTAGCAGGACATTGAAAAAGGAAACTTAAGTAAAGAGAGTGCAAAGAAACTTACTTTGAAGGTCCATGAAGCCCCTCACTGCTCCTACCTGATAATTCAACTAGTGATGATAAAAATTAATCCATAAATCTCAGCCAAAAATCAAAAACAGTAGAACAAGATAGAGTTCATTATGGCTATCTTAAAGTGATGGACTGAGTAGTGGCTGTACACACTACATGGATCATTAACATCCCATATGTAAATGACAATACCTGGATGGTGGATTATACATTGCCAATGGAAAGAATTAGAAAGTCATTGATTTGCAACCAACTTAATCTTCTATTCTAAGGTGCAGAGCCATATTAATTTGTAAGGGTGCCAGATATTTTAAAAAAATTCCTGCTCGTGGCATCATACTAATATCTAGATGTCCACATCGGCCATATATAAAAGTGAACTTTCTGAATCAAGCAATGACTCTGTAAATATATTGGTACAGATGATAGTGGATAGTAGAATTGATATATGTTCTAAGCCAATACCTTCGGGTACAGTTGTGGCTGCTTCAACGCCTTCCAATGCCTTTGTTGATCCAGCAGGAGCAAAACCTGATTTTGTATTTGTACACACTCCATTGGCCTAAGAAAGTCTTCGGGCTTTTAAAAGTTAAAAGTCAGATTACACCCGGCATACCTTTCAGCTGCAAAGGTTTCATAATGAATCCAAGTACAGCAAATGGAAGCATCAACACTGCTTCGCCAAAGAATGCAAACCGCCAACTAGAATTACCTCCAACCTGCCAAACAAAAAGAAAACATCAGTGTACAAATTCAAAAGTAATCTCAAAACAATTTACAGATGTCTCTGCAATAAGGGATTAAAATTTATGGTTTCAGGAACATTTTTGTATTCTTCCTTCTCATTTTTTCCAGGGCAAACACGAAAAACAAATTTGCTGGACAGAAACTAGAAACTATTCAGTGAACAATGAAAATTCCGCAACTTTATTTTATGTGCTTCATTTCATAATTTTGAGGTCAACTGGAAGCAGAAAATGGTTTGTTCAAGCTATCCACAATGTTCACATGCAAACAATAGAATAAACAGTAAAAGGAAGCAAACACTTACAACTCCCCCATAGACATAACCCAATGCAACTCCAGTCGGTATACACATGTAGAACAAACCAAGCCATGCTGTTTTCTGCAAACAAACACCATGGCTTCATTAGGAACAGGGACACCAAGTTTATTAAAACACAAGCGACATGAGCTGAGTTTCTACAATCATCGACATCCAAAGGAACAAGACCGCACAAAAATTTAACAGTAATGAGAATAATGGACCTGAGCCACGGGAGCATTGTCATCGATGAAAGGTGCTGCTAGACTTATGAAGGATGCTTCTCCAACACCAACAACCCTATAAACATGCCAAATTAGAGAGCTCTAAACTAGCAACTAAACGAAAATTGCAAGATAAGCTATAATTCCTTGTAGGTTGTTATTTGCGCCATACTTACATCCGGCATATTGCAATGGTCCAAAAGTTAAATGAAGCGCCACATCCAGCTGCCGCAGCAGTCCAGACAGATAATCCAACTCCGATAAGTCTGAAGGGATTTACACTGCATGGATGAATAAATTGAGATCTCAGGCACCAGAATTCAGAATAACCTCTCATCTCAAGATTCAAACGGCAGCTTAACCCAAGAAGAGGAACCATCTTATTGTCAAATTTCCCTTTTCGTTATGCGTTGACTCACTAAGTTACCAAAAGTTCATGACAAATCCCAAACTATATAAAAGGGTACGTAGAAAATTCTTGCTAATGGATTATATCCAGCTTGCAAATGGAGATCATAAACCAAAAGACGATCAAGATCATGTAACTAGGAAAACACATTTTATATGCACACACACCTAATAGCCCTATGATGTTCTCAAACATGCAAATCCTCGTGAAAGCATGTGAAATGCTTATTTAAGGACTCCTAGAAACGTGACACATATATGCTATAAGATTGTAAGTTGTCATCATCAGAAAAAATTTTCAACTATCCCAAAATCACCAAAAACGTCATGTTTTTATAATAAATTTACAATGACACCAATCTGTGAGTTGTAAGTTCAAACGACAGTTGATGAGAATATGGGGGGGACAATTGAAACTCATCAACCCTCAACAAGTAATAAAACAATTCCGACACCTATCAGGAAAGTATTACTTGCAACTTAAAACATCCTTGTTGGAAAAATGTTTCAGGTTACATATCAGGAACAGGAAACTGTCCTATGGAAGGGGTACTTTATGGGAATGTAGTATTTAAAACCATATTCACAAATATATCTTCCGAGAAAGACCCATTCTCACAAATAGCCATCAAAGATGGTAAAAATTACAATATTTAGCGTAATTAAAATTCTTATACGTTAATAGCATACCTCTTTGCTAGAGAAGCAAATACCGGAGAAGCAATAAGAAGTCCAACCATAAATGCAGATGACAGAACGCCATCTTCAAAGTTGTTCAAGTCAAAATCCCCTCTGTGACCAAAATTGCATTGTAAGAGTCCAGGAGATGAACATCCATGTGAAGCAGCTAAAATGATTAAAGAAGTGAAAAGGAAAAATTAAGAGCATCTTGATAAAAAAAAGGGTAGTAGGATAGAAGTAGGCCTGAAAATGAGGATGCTAAAACTACACCACCTAGTATATTCAAAATATGAACTGCCATGAAAGCATCTCCACGTTAGTATGCTACCTGTTACACAGTTCCCTTTTTTTCTGAATTATTAAAAAGCACATGAACCGATTGCAGCATTTTAAGAGACAAATATGAACAGAGGAGTAAAATGATATATTAGAAAAGAAGCCCAATAACATGAGCAAAAATGTTTCAGCTGCATACTGAATGCCCCAGCCTGAAGTACAGACCCCAGCCTCGGTACAAGTTCTTCGACTCCCATTCACCCCATTGCTAGCGATGACACCTCGGTCCACGTAGTTTATCATGTTAATCATGCAAAATATGACAAGAAGCCTGCAGCACGTGCAAAAAGAATTCTTAATATTGGGTAAAAAGAAACCAGTATTTGCAACCGATAGGAGAATATATCGACCAAACTAAAATAAGGTTAATCAAGATCAATTTTTAG
Source organism: Melastoma candidum (assembly GCA_023653495.1). Taxonomy (NCBI): domain Eukaryota; kingdom Viridiplantae; phylum Streptophyta; class Magnoliopsida; order Myrtales; family Melastomataceae; genus Melastoma; species Melastoma candidum. The sequence continues at coordinate 10,041,303 of CM042882.1, read as the reverse complement.
AAGTATGAATATAGGGGACCTAATGACCTAAAATAATACGGGTTGATTTCATTAAACATGATCCGGCTATCCCAACGGACCGATGACACTGACAGGGTTCAAGGCATTAACGGTTCATCAATTCAAAGAGCACAGAACTGAAAGCATGAGTACGTCACAAGGCCTATCGGCTTTCATCTGAAATGTTTTTTTATCCTAACTGTAGACAATGATGAAGCAGTATAACAAGATAGCCAGAACGGATTTCACTTATTCAAAGAATGTAACAGCTTCAGCATGGGTAAATCCCCAAAGCTTTCTATTGTTTCTAATAATCACGGGCCTCGAATGTGGTGGCCAAATAAGAAGCCATCCCGATCGCTAAGAAGTTCCTCTGCTTATATCTCGGCAGTCCCAGGTGATCTAATCACGATGAAATAACGACCGAACAAATTACACCGGCCCCCTCCTCCTCCCCACCTTTCCCCACATTTAACATCCGCGCCACATGAGATGAGTCCCCACGCAAAAGGTAACCAGAGGAACGAAAAAACTCCCAAACAAAATACCCAAAAAAAAACATCAAGATTTCCCCTCCAAAGAAAAAAACCAACAACTCCGGCACGCAAATCGCAAGCGATCATCCAAAACCTGAAAGGGTAGCCAACTTTAACTTAAAGATTGCAATTCCCCCGAGAAAAGGTTCCAAAAGGAAAACCTTTTAGGGGTGAACCACGAAGGGGAGACATCGGAAGAACCTCCGCCGTCGTCCTCCTTAGCCACCCCCATCCCCATTTCGGAATCCGCAGAGGGATTTGACGCAATGATGCTTTTTGGGGAAGGGGAAGAAGAGGGCAGCTGGTCTCCTCTAGACAACTCCGCTTCGGCCCTCCTCTCCATGGCGAAGGCATCCCTCAAATTTATACGTCCCACTCCCATGTCTTTGTCAGAGCTGGCGAGACTAAATTGGTCTTTTCCACTCAAACCACCCACCACCTCCCTGACTCGTAGGTTTTTTATAATTTTTTTGCAGCTTTTTCATTAATATATCTTGCACTATTTATGGTGAATATGTGGGGGAAAAGGTTTCCATGGCCTTCCTTCTAATTATAACATACATAGACTTAGACACCTCTTTGAAGGTTTAGGAGGAGGAGGTTGATTTTTTAGGATAAAAGAAGATCCCCCAAACTTTGTGCCCTTTTGGAAACAAGATGAGTAGACACCATTTCCTTTCATAAAAACATGTGGAGTACTTTCCACTTTTCAACAAAGCAGCCCAGCCCCCTTGATGACGGGAGACGTCACCCACCAATCTACTAGAAGCTGAACCTTCAAACGTTCGAACAAAATATCCAAACACCAACAATACCACAAATAGCAATTCTATCTATCGTCGACAATAAACACCAAAACCCAATTTAAAGGAGTCTTTCAGTCACAACGTCTTCCTCCAGTCATCATTTCTTCCCTGCACCGACCATCCTCTTCCTTCCTTATTTTTTTTCCCTATCGTCTCTCCCAGCAAGGATCTCCCCTCTTAACAGCTTCCTTTGCAGATCCTGCAGGTGGTTGCAACCAACTGCTATCTTCAGATTTGCTCCTCCCTTTGCTCCGCTTGTGCAATCTCGTCCAGGCCTGTTTCTTCTTCAAGCCCAACCTGATTCCATGGCCTCAACTCCATCTCGACGGCCTTCTTCTCCAGCTGCTTCACCTGGCCCGCTCCAACTTCAGCGCTCACCATATCCATAACGGCCTCAACTGTCTTCCCGGTAGTTCCTGCTGTCGCTCCAATGGAACCTTGCATCAATGCCCTTCCCTCGAATTCACCCTTGTCCTCAAGGGTGACTTGAGGATACTGTTCCTGCATATCGTACAGATACTCCCAGGTAGCCGCGGATTCCGGCTGATCAGTCCATTTGACTAGTACCTGTGTAGCTGCCCGATGACCCCGCCTAACCATCTTACGTTGCAAAATATACTCGGGCAACGACGGAGCCATGGTCAACGTGGGCGGAAGAGGGGTACCGGTTGCTGCTCCGTTGACTGACCTTTTGAGGCGAGAGACATGAAAAACCGGGTGAATCAATGACTGTGGGGGCAGCTCCAACCTATAAGCAACCTCTCCGATCTTCTCCAGGACCTTGTACGGACCGAAATAGAGTGGGGATAGTTTGGACCCATGCCGTCCCTCCACAGAGCTCTATCGAAAGGGTTGAAGTCGAACGTACACAAAATCTCCCACTGCAAAACTCCTCTCCGAACGCTTCCGATCAGCCACTTGCTTCATCCGGTTCTGTGCTCTGCCGATGTGAAACCGCAGCAGCCTTGTCATTGCCTCCCTATCCCAAAGTTCCCGATCCACAGCCTTGTTGGTTGTGCTTCCCCTGATGTAAGGAACGTGGACTGGAGGCTCGTAGCTGAACAAAGCCTGGAAAGGAGACATCAAAATTGCGGAGTGGTAGCTAGTGTTGTACCACCACTCAGCCAGGGGCAACTACTTAGCCCATAACGTCGGACAGTCGCTACACATGCAGCGCAAGTAGTTCTCGACACAACGGTTCACGACTTCGGACTGTCCGTCCGTCTGCGGGTGATACGCCGAGGATCTCTTGAGCTCAACACCCTGCATAGAGAATAAGGTCTTCCAGAAATCACTGAGGAAGATGGGATCCCTGTCGCTGATTATTGAGTCCGGTAGACCACGGAGCTTGAAAACATGGTTTAGGAAGGCTTCAGCTGCAGATGAAGTTGTAATCGGGTACTTCAAGGTAACAAAGTGGCCAAATTTGGTCAGTCGATCGACAACCACCATGATCGCTTCCTTACCGAAGAATTTAGGAAGGCCAACAATAAAATCCATGGTTATTTCCGACCATACTGATGTGGGAATCGGTAATGGCTGCAGCAACCCCGGGTATGCGGCCATGTCGTACTTGTGCCGTTGACAGACATCACAGCTACGAATCCAGGTGCGAATATCCTTCTTTATTCCCTTCCAGTAGCAACAACTAGCAACTCTCCTCAAGGTCGCTTGCACGCCCGAATGGCCCCCAGCCGCTGAAGAATGAAAGGTCTGGATGATCAGCTGTCGTAGGGGCGCCTCGCTACCCACTACCAACTTCCCCTTCCGGGTAAGCATTTGCTGTTTGAATTCATAAGGCGGGCAAGGCCCTTGCTGCAACCGTTGGAGTACCATCTGCAAGTGTGGATCGCTTTCCCAGCTTCTCCTTATGTCATCCAATAAGGTCCCTTCTCCCAGCGACAGAGTCACTGTCATAATTTCAGCTCCCGATACACGCGAGAGAGCATCCGCTACAACGTTTTCTTTCCCCTTCTAATAAGTAATTGCATAATCGAAACCAGCCAACTTGGCCAACCACTTGACCTGCATGTCGTTGTGCACCCGTTGCTCGAGAAGGTACTTGAGACTGTGGTGGTCCGTCCGCAAGATAAAACGGCGCCTCATCAGATAATGACGCCATTTGTCGATGGCATAAACTACCGAGAGAAATTCCTTGTCATACACTGATAATCCGGCGTGTCGAGGGGCAAGAGCCTTACTAATGAAGGCGATGGGGTGACCTTCTTGCATTAGGACAGCCCCAATACCTGTAGAACTAGCGTCCGTCTCGATGACAAACTCCTTTGAGAAATCCGGAAGAGCTAGTGTAGGCACGGTGGTCAGGACGGTCTTCAGTTGATCAAAAGCAAGCTGAGCCGGTTCACTCCACTTGAAAGCTTCCTTCTGCAATAGATGAGTCAAGGGGCGGCTAATAACTCCGTAATTCCTCACAAACCGCCTATAGTAACCAGTGAGGCCGAGGAAAGCCCGTAATTGAGTGATATTCGCTGGTACCGGCCAGTCGTTTACGGCTTGGATCTTCCTAGGATCGGTCGACACACCTTCCTTCTCAATGAAGTGGCCGAGGTACTCGAGCTTCCTCTTGGCAAACGAGCATTTGCTGAGCTTAGCATAAAGTGTATTCTTCTGTAAAGCCTGCAAAACTTCATCCATATGGACCAAATGCTGCTCCAGCGTGAGGCTGTAAATCAGGATGTCGTCGAAAAAAACGAGAACAAACCTCCGTAAGAATGGTTTCAACACTTCGTTCATGAAGCTTTGGAACGTCGACGGTGCGTTGGTCAAACCAAAAGGCATTACGAGGAACTCGTAATGGCCCTCGTGCGTCCGAAATGCTGTCTTATGGATGTCCTCCTCCTTCACACGGATTTGATGATAACCGGAGCGTAAGTCGAGCTTGGAGAACCAGCTAGCCCCGTGTAATTCCTCCAGCAGCTCCTCTATAATGGGAATCGGAAACTTGTCTTTGATCGTCCGAACATTGAGCTCACGGTAGTCAATGCAAAGCCGCCAAGAGTTGTCTTTTTTCTTGACAAGAACCACTGGCGAGGAGAAAGGGCTGGTGCTGTGGCGGATGACCCCCGATTCTAACATCTCCCGGACCAATTTCTCGATGATATCCTTCTGAACGCTCGAATATCTATATGGTCGCAACGACAAGCCATTCACTCCCTTCAACAAGGGAATCGCGTGATCATGGGATCTCCGCGGGGGTAAGCCCGTTGGCTCTGCAAAAACCTTCACGTATTGGGACAAGAGTCTTTGAACCCCGAGAGGAAGGTCGTCCAGAGCCCCATCAGTCGTTTGCTTGAGGTTTGGGATCAATAATAAGCCCATCTCCTTGCAACTAAGAGAGTATAGCCCCATCGTCACTCGTGCAAACTCCTCATCTCCTGCCGTCAAAAGGATTTGCTTCCCCTGCTTAGTAAACTGCATTGTGAGCCTTGTGAAATCCCATAGTACAGAACCGAGCGACGACAACCATTCCATTCCCAATATCACGTCGCACCCCTTGATTGGCATTAGCAACATGTCGGCCGTATAGTCCTCTCCTTGCATCTCCCAATTAAAGCCGGGTAATACTGTGTCGCAGACCATCCGTTCGCCGTTAGCTACCAATACACCTCGACTTGGGATTGTATGAAGCTGTCGTCCTGTCTGCTTGGCGATCTTGGGGTCTAAAAAATTATGTGTGCTGCCGGAGTCAATCAAAATCACCAACCTCATTCGCTTATAGTGTCCCACTACCTTCATAGAGTTGTTCTGCGAATTAAGGGAGATGCCGTGTAGAGCATACAAGGAGACCCGAGGTGTCTCTTCCTTTTCTTCTTCTGTAACCGGGTCTTGCTGCTGCACTACCTCATCCTCTGTTTCCTCTGGCTCATCCGGTTCCAATGTGATCGCGAAGGACCTCTTGTTGGGACATTGGTGGCCGTAAGTGAATTTCCCATCGCACCAAAAGCACACCCCCCTTTGTCTTTTGTCTGCCATCTCCGCCGCTGTCAAGCGCTTGTGGGGTGGTTGATACGCCTGACTTCTCGACACAAAAGGAGCTGATTGTCTAAAATTACCTTCTATCAACTTGTTGTCCCCGCTTCCACGGAAGGGACCTCTGTTCGAAGGTGCCATTGATTGACCCCTGAAATTAGAGCTCGGGTCCCAACGTCCCCCCTTGGCCAGCGTATCACGACTGCCTCCAGTTACTACTTCCTCATCACCCGACAAAGCCTTCCCAAGTGAAATAGCCTTCTGTAGGGTCCTGGGTTCCAGCACCATAAGCATCCTCCTCGTCTCCTTCTTAAGACCCCCAATGAACATGGCCACTTGGTCCTCCATTCCTACATCCACCTTCGTAACTAGCGCGACGAACGCATTGACATACTCTGAAAAACACCGACCTTCCCTCAATTCCATGAGCGCTGCTATAGGGCGCGTCATCTCGTGGGGGCCGAACCTCAACAGCATGGCCGTAATGTATTCCCCCCAACTGATTGGACCCAGCAATCCTCGACCCTTCACGAATGCGTAATGCCATTCTATGGCCAACCCCGTCAAATGAATCGAGGCCACGCTGACCCTCAACTCCGGAGGAGTTGCATCCAACTCGAAGAACCTTTCACATCGAAAAATCCACTCTTGAACGTTCGTTCCGTCGAAGGACGGAAAATCGATCCTGGGTTGTCGATTAATACGGTCGGCGGGCCACCCCGACTGCGTCTCTCCTCTCAATCGCATTCCTGTTCCTTCCAACTCAGTAGCTGTCACCGGCGTTCCCTGATTCCTACCCTTAACCTCGTCTTCTAACGTCAGAATCTTCTCATTCATCGCATCCATCTTTCGCATCATCTCCTGGAACATTTCCCTGACAGAGTCCGCGTCCATTTGCTCAACCTTCGACCGCGTCCTATCAGCCACAGGCATTCCCTTCCCCTTAGAGGTCGAGCTTCACCGCTCTGATACCACTTGATGACGGGAGACGTCACCCACCAATCTACTAGAAGCTGAACCTTCAAACGTTCGAACAAAATATCCAAACACCAACAATACCACAAATAGCAATCCTGTCTACCGTCGACAATAAACACCAAAACCCAATTTAAATGAGTCTTTCAGTCACAACGTCTTCCTCCAGCCATCATTTCTTCCCTGCACCGACCATCCTCTTCCTTCCTTATTTTTTTTCCCTATCGTCTCTCCCAGCAAGGATCTCCCCTCTTAACAGCTTCCTTTGCAGATCCTGCAGGTGGTTGCAACCAACTGCTATCTTCAGATTTGCTCCTCCCTTTGCTCCGCTTGTGCAATCTCGTCCAGGCCTGTTTCTTCTTCAAGCCCAACCTGATTCCACAGCCTCAACTCCATCTCGACGGCCTTCTTCTCCAGCTGCTTCACCTGGCCCGCTCCAACTTCAGCGCTCACCATATCCATAACGGCCTCAACCGTCTTCCCGGTAGTTCCTGCTGTCGCTCCAATGGAACCTTGCATCACCCCTCCTCTTTCTGACAATGATGCTAACGTTACAACAGCAACACAATGACCCTCTCATATCTCACAAATAGAGGGGGCAAAATAGAACACAATGAGGAAGTCTTATTGTGAAGAGCACCAGAAAGGATCGATTGGATCTTTTATCTTTCATTCTCAAAAGATAGGACCAGCCGCGAGGATCTCTTCGGTGAGCTTGTTGTCCTTCCCGATCTTGTAGTTGGTGAATGTCTCGAAGCTGTTCTTGAACAGCCCTGCCAGCTTCAGCAGTGTCTCCTTGTATGCCTTCTTGTCGTTCCACTTCATCACACCCGACAAAAATAAATTCCATACTCATTATATAACGACCATGACAATGACGATGATGAAACAGTAGGTGTTTTGTGTAGGAGAAATGCCGTCCTTACGGTGTTGATGGGGTCAAGAATCTCAGACGGCACGTACTCAATCTCGGTTGGGATTTCCAGCCCAAACACTTCGGTCTTCTTGTAGTTTGCATTGAGGAGGCTGCCTGAGTGGATGGCGTCAATGATCTTCCTTGTGTAGGGCAGCCTGATGCGGCTGCCCGATCCATAACTGCCACCTGACCATCCGGTGTTCACGAGCCAACCTGTGGCACCGTGCTTCTGCATCTTCTCAGCCAGCATGGCAGCGTACTTGGTGGGATGAAGCATGATAAAAGCAACGCCGAAGCAGGCAGAGAGGTTGCTTTTGGCTCCTCGACTCCTTCCTCCGTGCGAGCCACCTGTTATGAGCAGAGAATGATTCAAATACAATGGTCCAACGTCCACCTTTCCAGAAATACAAGATGATATACCAAGGCGGTGTAACCGCTGATGAAGTGGTACATGGTCTGAGCCAGGTTCAACTTGCTAACAGGGGGGAGCACCCCAAAAGCATTACAAGCCAGAAGAATCACGTTCTTCCTTATTGCTAAAGTTAAGGCACTTTATGCAATCTCGAGCTGATCTCTTTCAGCTAAAATTGTCGTACATTTTAACAAGTTCTTCTTAAACTTTGCCAGGGACAAAGAAGCATTTTCACCAAGAAGTTGTTTTATTTTCAAGATTTCTCCTATAGTAACCACTGAATCTAGCTTATCGAATGCTTTTAGAAACTGGGTCTGCATCTCGACCCAGCTCACTGTTGAATTTGGGAGAAGCTTCGAATACCAACTAAAAGCATCCCCCGTCAGATAACTAGGGAACAACTTAAGTTTTAACAAATCATTGGCCGACATTTCCCCCATTTGATAAGTGAACCTAGCTACGTGCTCGATAGAAGTCATTTCTTCCTCCCCTGAGAACAAGGTAAAACTAAGGATCTTACACCATCGAGGTATCTCTATCCTCTATTCTATATAATCGGGAATTGGACTCATATACAGGCGCACCTCTTCGGTCCTTGCACCTAGCACCATTTGGGCGACAACTCGAGCGATGTGTCCATTCAAGTCAATAATAGGATTAGAATTGGCTTTCAAGCTGGGTTCATTCTTCCTGGTTTGTAGTAAAAACTCTCATTTTCTTTTTGCTGACTTACAGGAGGATAGGCTGGGTAAGTATTCTGCTCGAGATCTATAATTGTAGGATTTACATTCGCGTTCTTGTCAAGCGTCGGACTTCTTGAGTTGACATTGACATTTACATTAGGTACCGGGCTTCTCGAGCTACCTATGCCTAACTCGTTAGAGACCTTAGAATGTAGTTCGACCTACTCCTTAGCTTCCCACTATCGACTTTTTGTTTTCCAGCAGCCCTAGCGTCTGCCATAAAGGGCTTTTCTTTTACAGTATCCTTTTCCTTAAGCCTGTCATCCTTAAGGGAGTTAAAGGCGTCTAATATTTCTTGAACCTTTTGATCCATTTGTACTTTCATTTCTCTATAATTTTTAGCCATATTTAATCTTAGCATAATCACAATATCACTAAATTCTTGTCTGCCTATATAAGCATCAAACAAATTTTCTTGCCTAGGACTATCACTGGGTCCTATAGGAGGGATCTCCTGATCCTTGTTTTGATCCTCAATGAGATTGACCACTTTGGGATCTACTTTCTTGGGATCCACTTCTTTGGGAACCTTAAGACTCTCATTTGTCTCATGACTCCTAGTGCGAACCAGTTTTTAAAGGTTCTTTGTAGATTTTCGATTTCTAACTCCCACTGTGGTCGCCAAAAACATGTTGGCGCGGAAAATGTTGTTCCCCGCAACACGTGTCGAATTTTACAGTGAATGTGGTCATCGTTAAAGTGAAAGTAAATGCAATGCAACAGTACTGAATTTACAGTGTTTGGTGTTGTACAACGCGAAGTGAATGAATACAAATATAACAATAAAACAACAATATGAGAATTCAATACAACGATACCGAGCTTACAGCGTTATATTTACAGACATGACTCGGACGGGATAACAACAAGAAAGGCCTGGTGACGCTTCACGACGGTCGGGGATGGACGAGAGGCGGTCGAGGCAAACTCCTTTCGTGGAATTCACCTTATGGAACGAAGGTAGAGACGAACGTGGACATTAAGGGCCTGAGGCTCACCCTAGTGGTGGGTCGAAGGCGGGATTTGATCGTCAAGGGCCGGAGGCTCACCCTGACGGTGGAGTGAAGCGGGATTTTAGTGTTAAGGACCGGAGGCTCACCCTGACGGGGGAAGGATGCCAAGGGCCGGAGGCTCACCCTGACGGCGGAAGGATGCCAAGGGCCGGAGGCTCACCCTGGTAAGGTAAAAGTAAAAGCAAAAGTTAAAAGACTTAGAGTATGTGTTTGTGTTTGTCGTTATTGTTGTTGTGTTGTCTGTTGCGGCTCAGGAACTTTTGGCTGCAGTTACTCAGCAGATTCGGCATCTTCTTGAATCGAGTGCACGATCTCCCTCCTATTTTGTAGGAGTTATGCGCGACATATCTCAATCCTCCCTTCCGAGGTTGCCACGTGTCCTTCTCTTTGGTCGTGGCTTAGTTGTGTGCTTGATAGTGTTCTTGGATCGTGGCCCAACGAGACTCTCAAGCGTGGTTGGTGTCACTCCTCGAGCTCAGCAGCTACTTCTCGAGCAGTCTTTTCTCGAGCGTTCAAGAGTCGACTCTCAAATGGGACGCTTCCCAGTGCTCGGTCGTCTTCTCGAGTACCACCTCTCTGGGCTTCGTTGCTTTGGCCCACTCGGGACAAGGCCCGAAATTCATGTGTCAACAATACGTAAACCTGAGAAGAGAAACATGAGCGGCATAGATCTCCTTCCCCTTTTCCTTCTTGTACGGCTGCTCTCGATAGAGGAGGCCAAAGAAACTCAAGATCTGACTAACCAGGTGATTAACCCAGATACAAGAAAACTAATATAGGGTTTCCTAATGAAAAGTCAGTTTTGCCCTTTAATAAATAACAGTCTGAAGGACAGGGGAAGGGACATAGCCGTAAATAACCATAATCTATATAACCTGTGGTCCTATCCACCAACATATCATAGGATATAAAATAGCCTACACCCAGCCGAAAACCATATCAAATAAACGAGATGTGCATATCCCAATAACTTTAGTGATCACGATACTTTAGTGGGATTTCATGCACTGTATTATGTCACAGCCGGTTTTATAAAATAAACTTTAATAAAGTAAAAAAATAAAATAAATAAAAGCAAAGTAAAAATAAACAATTAATGGAAGCCCAAATTAAAAATTTCTAACATTTTCCTACTTGGGCAATATTAACTGTACTCGAAAAACATTTTAGAAAATGACTCTCAAGCTGTAACAGGCCAATATAAAGACAACATCTCAAACAACCCCGACCAACTAAATAACCCAGCATCGAACTATGACCGTCAGAGCATCACTCAATTATACAAGACAACCATAATCGCAACACTAAGCAATCAAGCCGTCACGGGTCAATTTGGCGGTGTAGCCGAAATAGCATCCCTTATGTAATCAAATTTGATGTTAATTCAGTCGGTCCTAATCTTTCTGTAACCTTACGCCCATAACGAGCAGAAAAACCTTTGAGCAAATGATGCTCCTTTTTATGTCTCGTAAACCTGAGTGCACACAAACTTTACGGTGCTTTATCAGAGACAAACTTTAGTGACAATACCAGCCTACTTGAGACTAAGCACCAAGTCTCGAGATTTTATTTAATAACCGTCATGTGCACAAGATATAAAAGTAACTGCATGCATGCAAAAATATATAATATCGACAATAAGATACTCAATATCCAACAAAACACTGAAAGTTCATAAAATAAAATGTCGAATACAACCAAAGAGTATCATAAGCTCCCACTAACCGTAACCAGCAAAGGACTCTAAGATACCCATGTCTACAACATGTTTCTTAAAAGCTACGGGTCTAAGTCCTTTAATCAGTGTATTTGCTAACATTGACTCTGTACCGATATGTTCAACAACAATATCGCCTTGCTTTACTAGCTCGCTAACCTTAAGATACTTAATCTTTATGTGCTTAGAACCACCTGTAGTTAGGTTATTCTTGGAGTAGAAAACCGCAGCACTGTTATCACAATAGATCACTAATGGTCTAGCAATAGAGTCAACAACTCTAAGGCCTGAAATAAAATTTATGGGCCAAACAGCATGAAAAGACGCCCCATAACATACAATAAACTCTGCCTGCATAGTCGAGAAAACAATGAGAGTCTGTTTAACACTTTTCTAGGAAATAGGTCCTCCAGCAACAAACTATGAATATGTAACCCGAGGTAGAATTCATGTCATTAGAACAACTAGCAAAATCGGAATCTGTATTCCCGACCACCTCAAGATTGTCCACTCTCTTATAGATCAACTTATTAGCCTTAGTTCGTTGCAAATATATCATTACCTTCTTAGCAGCAGTCCAATGCTCCCTTCCCGGATTAGACAAATATCTGCCAAGAACACTGACATGAAAGGCAAGATCTGGTCTAGTACAAACCTAAGCATACATCAAGCTAACAACTGCACTGCTATAAGGTATGCCTTTCATGAACGCTTTCTCAATATCACTCTTGGGACATTGATCTTTACTGAACTTATTGTAGATCCCCAAATTACGAATTACCTCTCGGCACATAATACTACACACATCGATTAATACAAGATAATGGTCGGCACAAGGGCATGGGTGGTTTCGTCCACTTCTCTATTATTATTAGTATTATTTTAAGGGGCAGGGAAAGGGTACACGCTCGCGGAGGAGAAGGGGAGCCTCCCCTGGGTTAGAACTCCAGGCCAATCGTGGCTGCTTCCTATTGGAAATAATGTTTGAAGAGTATTAATTTCATTCTTCCTTCCCCTTGCGTCTGCGAATTGATCAGACACACACAAATTCCATTGGTTCATGACCATGTCGCCAAGTGAGAGTGACTAACAATCAATCACGTAGCTGAACCTGAGGTGACAAAAATAAAAGTTATGTAAGGAGTGGTGGTGGGGATGTCCCTCAAGGCAGCTCTCCGCATTCCCCCGGCATGCGAACTCCCTCCCGAAGCACTCCCTCTTAAATTCCCGACGGGGGATCTCCAGTTACAGCAGAGCAAAATCGTGTGAACTGCCAGAGTGTTCAGACAAGGGAAAACGCCAACACAAGGGCTGCACTAGCAACCAGTGACGCTGTCAAGCTTCCAAAGTGAAGGACTTCTTCGGAGGTGCAAAATAATCTTTCGGCAAGCCAGCATCGTCCGTGGGAAGATCAAGGTCCACCTCGTCCCTCCCACTCACGACGACGTCAGCTGGCTTAAGACCGTTGATCGGTACTTTGTCGGAGCCAATAATTCCATCAGGGGAGCTGGTGGAGACAACAGAGCCCAGTCAAGAAACTCAATAATGAAATTCAACAACTTGTTTCGGACCGTGGACCTCAACGCAAGAGTATCAATTTGGGGGAGAAATCCCGAAATACAGATTAAAGACAACAGATCCTCAACCGGCTAAAATAAATGGACAGGCAACGCAGACAAGAACATCCTACAGAAACCAAGTTTCAACATCTAAATCACCGGCGACAATTCACAGAGCAGCAAAGGAGAATACCGACCGCAAACGGTCAATCCTTCCCGGCAGCGAACTTCCAAGGATATCTATCTCCAAGTGACAATTAGTCCAAGGATATCTCGTTCAACTTCCGAATCTTATGCCCACAGAAAACGGATTTCTTGGACTACTCTCACTCCCAAAAAAATCTGCCCGTTGAATTAATTCTCCAACAAAATCCCACAGCCACCTTCCAGAGATATTGGAACCGACTCACACGTTCTCCACTCCCACGAAGACACTCACCCGAGATCATCGAGGCACGATTTCTGGAGAAAATCTTAACTATCCACGAGGGAGGACGACTCTGGGATATATCCACGATCCTCCACTTTCAAAAGGAGGAGAGACACATTAAAAGAAACACCAGGGGTTGCCTCATCACTCACCCACCAGAACGAACTTTCAAAGAACTTACCTGAAAAGTGATCCCTTCGGCCTGACCACCAGTCTCCGATCCTCCCCTGTCGCATCCTCGTCATCCTCCAATCAAGGTAGGTCCATGCCAAAGACATGGAAACCCTGTTCAGCCAACCCAGATCAGACCCTTGACCATCCGCAACAGGAAGTCAAATACACGGATTCGGCAACAGAAGCTCGTGATTCTCCGATCACGACGAATAGACCCATGGAACTTGCAATTGTTCTTGAATTTGCTAGTGTCTGTAACCTGCTTTTCCCTGTCCAAAAAATAGGGAGCGTCTAATTGTTATCTCCTGTAGCCTCCTGGCTTAACAAGAGGTTTGATGGGTTTAATAGTTTCACTTGAGTGTGCAGGCGATTCAGACATCTCTTACCTGTGAACTCAAACAATGGAGAACCTGTCCAACACCGATCCCAAACAGATAACCAATTGCAAGGAATCCCCCTGTCGCTAGCTCAAGCCCGGTCACAACCACCTGTGACAAGGAAACATACCAGCAGGGAACAACATCACATGCAGCACAGAAACGCCGGCGAACAGGATGGACGTAGCCGTTGAAGAACCCGACGAAATCGGAGCGTTCCTGACCACCTACAATCATGACTCATACCATGTCCAGATGCCTCTCCTCGGATTCTCAAAGGACGTCGGATCTGAGCAGCTCGAGCACCAGCGCCCCTTCATCTTAGATTTATCCTCCTAGACACCCTCTTTGCCGGACTTGACTGATTCCCTGAGACGAGTAAAGATTCGTCTCGCCAGCCTCCGTCGTCGTCGTCCCAAGCCCAAAGCAGCTTCAGAGATAAGCTCCACATCCCGGCGACCAGCCACCATCCCCCAATCCGAGACTCCCTCCAAGATCCTGCGCTGAGACGCCACATTTCGACGTCCCAAACCAGCAGACCTCACCCCCAGCCTCACACCGACCCCCCCCCCCCCCACCTCCGGCAGCCAGACCCTCGCCGACCTTCCTCGGCACGCCTAGCTATATCTACCTCAGACCAAGGGCATGCCCCAACATGACCTCCAACGCTCCGCAAGGGGAGTTTCCCAGACGGCCAGATCAGGTAACGTTTCTTCCCCTCTCTTTTGTTTAAATTGTTATTTTATTATTTTAAACGATTGTCCCGTATTAATGCGTTTTTCTATTTTAAATGTCAATTTAGTCCCATATATGTGAATGAATGCTTGCTCGTGGGTCATTTTTATTTTATTTTATTACATTTTTTTAGAAAATATCAATGTAGTCCGCATGATCATTTTAACCTAGTGTCAATTTATGAATTGTTTAAATTAAAAGTAATTTGTTCGTTGCTTTTAATCTTATGCTGATTTCTTTAAAAAAAACATTTAAACAATATTTGTTTGAGTTATTTTAACAAATAATTCATTACTTGATTTGCCTGCAAATTATAAATTAATTATTGTTGCCTGATTTTCATCGTCTCTTACATTACTAACGCCACGTTCTTTGTTTATTTTGCATGAAAAATTAAACGAGAATTTCGAAGATTCGAGAAAAGCGACCCGAAGATTTAAGAAGATAAAGCTCGAAGACTGGATGCGCGCGGGGAGAAACCTGTGATGGAAGCATGTCTCGAAAGCAGCCCCAACTGATGAGCTCGGCCGATATAATGCCCTCCCGGCGAGCTCGGCCGTGTAATGCCCTCCCGGCCAGGTCTAAGGTACAAACGAAAGTGCGGGCTTTCCGAATTTTTTTTCTTTCCCACATGTAACGGGTCGTAGGTCCAAGTGCATAGGCCCCGGTTACCACCCTTCCTTGCTCCCTTTAATCTAAATTCCTGATTTGTGGTTGAGGTGCATGATGTTAAGAATTTAGGATTTTATTGTCGCATGCTGTTTGCTAAACACACATGAGTTCAGGCCCAAAAAGCCTGAATCGGGTCAAACGCTCGTAAAACATTGACATGAATCCGGAGTCATGCCCGGATCGGGTCCAACACTTGTTAACCAAAAGAAACTTTTGGAGCAAACGCCACATTTTCATATGTTTAGATGTAAGAGTTAGTAATTAGGAAACCGCGAATCCTACTCTGGTTTTCCGACTTAAACCAAGCTTTTAAAATTAAGTCGTTGGGGACTCCGTATAGTTTTCCTAGGTTAAACAACAACACTATTTTTACGGAGCCATTTTGGATGGATGATGGAGACACGAGCCGCTCCCGCTCCCTAAATCTTCCCTAAAATTCCCAAATGAGGCTTTACGCAGCCTTTCGCCCGTCGCCTTCAGGAAACTAAAGACGGTTGGCGAAATGTTCCGTAGGCCCATTTGGGAACCAATGGAGGGTTCAACTCATGTCCCTTCCGCAGCGTCCGACGTTCGCGTCGTGACACCGACCGGTTAGGCCTTGGGGGAGCGGACCCGGATCTTCGGGTCGTCTGAACCGCCACGCGTGTGCTAGGCTGGAAGGCGCGCGTACACTTATCTCCTTTCAATATTGGTACTTCTCAAAGTTTGCAAGACAGCATAGCGAATCGCTCAAGTACCTTATCAATATAACTTCTTTGGCTCAGTCCCAGGACATTTCGAGATCTGTTTCGACAAATTTCAATTCCAAGCACATAAGCAGCCTCCCCCAAGTCCTTCATATCAAATGAGCTAGACAACATCTCCTTAGTTTCGTGTAACAGTGCTAAATCATTACTTGCAAGAAGGATATCATCCACATAGAGGACAAGAAAAATGAAACTACTCCCACTGGTCCTAATATAAACACACTGATTAAACGGATTCTCAATAAATCCAAAGGACGATACCACCTCATCAAACATTAAATACCATTGTCGGGAAGCCTGCTTTAATCCATAAATGGACTTCTTTAATTTGTAAACCATGTGCTCAGATCCAAAACCTTCTGGTTGTTCCATATAAACATTCTCCAAGATGTTTCCATTCAGAAAAGTTGTTTTCACATCCATCTGATGTAACTCCAGATCAAAGTGTGCAACTAGTGCCACCATAATTCTGAATGCAACTTGTCCAAACGGTAGTTCTGAGAGCTCCCACACATCATTAGCCGTCATAGACTGCAACTCATCTTTCATTGCAGCCAACCATTCATTATTTTGAGGTCCGTCGACTGCTTCCTCATAGTTTATGGGATCACTCACTAATCCACCACAATCTTCGCCAAGCAAGACAATGTAATCATTAGATAATGCAGGTCTCCTGACTCTAGTTGATCTCCTCACGGGAACCATTTCTGTGACAACCGGAGGATTTTCAAGAATCGTATCCTACTCCTCTCCATTTACACCCTCTGATGAATCAATATTTTCACTAGGAGCCACTACAATTGTAGTTCCCGTAGAAGGTGGCACAGGAATGACAACAAAATTTCGATCATCGGATGAAGTAGTAGGAAAATCTTGCACATCTGCAATATCAATCTCTAGAAACTTCACAGATATCTTTCCAGATATCCAATGAAGAAGGCACGAATTGTTCGGGGATTTGTCTTCTTCTTGATGGGATTGAACAATCTCACCTCAGCTGGACAACCCCAAACACGAAAATGATTAAGACTAGGCTTTCTCCCAGTCCACAACTCAAATGGAGTCTTATGCACAGACTTGCTGGGAACTCTATTGAGAATGTATGCAGTTTTCTTAAGTGCCTCTCCCCATAGATAGTTAGGCAAGTTGCACTTATCCATCATACTCTTTACCATTGTCCATCAGAGTTCGGTTCCTTCGTTTTGCCACGCCATTCTGCTCAGGAGTATAAGGCATAGTATATTGTGGTATGATGCCACAGTCTTGCAAAAATTTAGCAAATGGCCCTATCTGCTGTCCAGAGCCTGTATGTCTACCATAATACTCACCACATCTATCCGATCTCACATTCTTAATTGTTTTCTCCAATTGATTCTCAACTTCTAACTTGAAGACCTTGAATTTCTCCAAAGCCTCTGACTTCTCTTTTATGATAAACACGTAGACATAGCGAGAAAAATCGTCTATGTAGGTGATGAAATACTAATTTCCACATAAACTAGCCCGAAGATGTCCACTGATATCTGTATGCACGATCTCCAATAGACCAGTACTACGTGTGGCTCCCTTCTTCCGAGTCTTCGTTAATTTTCCTCGGATACAATCAACACAAGTCTCCATGTCACTGAAATCGAGATAGGCAAGTAAATTGTCCTTTATAAGGGTTCCACTCGCTCTTTATATATGTGGCCCAAACGTTTGTGCCACAACATCGAAGACTTCTCATTCGACAAAACTCTTTTAGGAGCTGAAGATTCAGCACATAAGGATTCAACACCATAAGAGGGTACCAAATCCAATCGATAAAGGCCATTGGACAATGTCGCACTACCAACAACTTTTGAATTTAACGACAACTGCATAATGCCATTCTGAAATAAACAACTGAATCCAACTTTGTCCAACACATGAACAGAGATCAAGTTTCTCCTGAAAGTGGGAATATATAAAACGTTCTCCAAAACAAGTTCAAACCCCAAATCTAAAGGAAGTCTAACTACTCCTATAAATTCAACAGCAGCTTTTGCGTTATTCCCCACTTTCACCTTGCCGTCATATTCATTTGGCATCCTTTGCCGCTGGAATCCCTGCAAGGTCATAACAATATGAACAGATGCACCGCTATCTATCCACCAAGTATTCGAAGACACATCAGCAAGATTTGATTCGAAACAAACCAAAGCTGATGGTTTACCTCCCACATTCTTCTTCTTTTGCTTCTCAAGCCAATTCTTATACCGGTAACAGTCTTTCTTCAAGTGTCTCATTTTCTCACAAAAGAAACACTTAATGCCACCTTTAGCACTCACTGGCGCATCCTTCTGAACTGTTTTTCCATGCCTCTGACTATTCCGTGGTTTGAACCCCTTTTGAAATCCTTTTTCTTTACGGAAACCCGACCAAGTACCGGTCACTACAAAAGCACTCGTCTCCATATCTTTCTTAATTTTCTCCTCCTCGGCAATACAACGAGTGATCAACTCATTCACTGTCCAACTCTCTCCTTGAGTATTAATAGCAGTCTTGATCATTCCAAACTCAGGAGGCAAAGATCTGAGGATGCGAGGAACAATGTAATTATTTGGCAAATCAATCTTGTGGGGACTCAGCTTAGACTATACATGCACCCATCTCATAATGTACTCCTCACATTAGCAAAATCCTTGTAAGCTAAAGCATTCGTCATCTCCAGCAGGTGTGTGATCTCTGCATTATCAGATACCTGATATCGCTCTCCAATAGCAGCAAGAAGAGCCTTTGTAATATTAATCTCTGGTAAACCACTAAGAAAATGATCTGGGATTGACCTTTTCATGGCCAGCATGCACATTTTATTTGCGTGTGCCCATTTCTCATAATTCTCCTTCTCCTGGATTGAGCTCGCATCAATGGGCACCGTAGGTTCATCAATTGTAAGACCCATATCCTAATTGATGCAGCCCATAGCAAACTCGAGGTCCTGCTACCACCTCTTATAATTTGAACCACTTAAGACCTCTGTGGTGGCAATATTGTTGCACATATTGAAGAAAACTCTATAACCAAAGTAACGCAACCATTAAGTGTCATGAGCCGTATAAGATCGATCAATTAGATCAAACAATTATGAATAATCATCATACTCCAATGTCAACTTCCCTTTAGCTAGAGAAAACACAAAGAAGAGAAACATTCCCATAAGGATCATAAAGAAACAACAGATTCGACAAATTCATTCCCGTTGGAAAATAAATAGTTTAATCTAATGATCCAGAATTAAAGAATTCCCACACCCGATCACGTGTCACCATGCACGATCCACTTTGGTGACATCATGCACAGCACAATACGCTGTAATAAAAATTGTGGGGAATTCATACATGCCACCTTAAAGGAACCACCACCTGTCACGTACAAGCGAGCCACTTCGGTAGCCAAAAACTTGCAGCACATTATGATGTTCATTCAATAAATAAATGCATGTCTAAATAGAGAATAAGAACCAATAGTTACTATAAATGGGTCACTTTGGCAACCAAGCGTTCATACCACAACATGGTCAAATCTCACTAGGCACCAAAAGATTGTGTGTGACCCTTTACTCGTATTTAAATAATTTTATATTTCCATCCACGAGATTAAAATTAGAATGATTGTGTAGAACAAATTTTATAATATGTGCAACTTGATTTAATACCTCAAGTTCTTTTATTTTTTAATTTTAATTTTTTTAAAATTTCTTTTTGACCGGTCAACGGTCAATAGTTGTCCGGCGTTGACCGCCGGCGGCCGGTCACCGATACGGACTGACCGGCGATTAGTCAATAGCCCATAAGCCTGGCCCACTTGGGCCAAGCCTTCCTTTCCATAAATAAAGTCTGGCCCACTTGGGCCAGGCTTCCTTCTTTTTAAAAAAAAATTCTGATAGGCTCAGCACAACTGGGCTGAGTAAGGCCAATTTTGGCCTGGTCCACTTGGGCCAAATTATTATTATTATTATTATTATTATTATTATTATTATTATTATTATTATTATTAAATGTTATTATTATTATTATTTTTTAAAAAAAATAGTAGATAATACAATAATAGTAATAATAAATTATATAAAATAAACTAATTAATAATATATCTTCAAAAAATAATCAGGTTTCCCACACACAACCCTAGCCGTAAATAACCATAATCTGTGTAATATATAGTCTCATATCCATCAACAGATCATAGGATATAAAATAGCCTACACCCAGCGATAAACCACATTAAATAAACGAGATGTGCATATCCCAATAACTTTAGTGATCACGATACTTTAGTGGGATTTCATGCATTATCTAGTGGAAGCCTAATTAAAAATTTCTAACAAGCTTCTCCCCGTTCACCCTGGCATCGTCATCATAATCAACACGCCCTCTTCGGCATCACCTTTATCCTCCTCCTCTATGCTAAGCACTTTTCTCATACCGGCAGTTCCACCGGCAGCTACTCGGGGAGCCTCTCTGCCCCTGCCTTCAGGAGAAAGAACTCCCCGTCTTCCGGTTCTCTTCCCTTAAGAGGAATAAGGACGGGCTCGAATGGGTGGTTTGCCTTGCGAGGTTTGAGCCCACCGAGACGTTCCGGCTGCTTCCCAAGTGTGGCCACGCGTTCCATGTGGAGTGCGTCGACACGTGGTTGGACGAGCTCCGCCTGCCCGCTCTGTCGATTCACGGTTCCCGAGGACATCCTCATCCCTGGCAGGGATGTGATCGTACCAATCAGCAATGATGACCAGGAGGACGACTCTTCTGGCTTCGCCTCAGCCCCTGCATCCGCATCTGCGTCGACCTTCGTGGCAGTAGGAGGAGGAACCAGGCGAGTATCTGGGAAGCATTCTAATTCCGGGGAGAAGGCGAGGGCATTCGGGGACTCAATCAGGTCGATAATCGCTTTCGGAGGTCATTCAACAGGATTGGGGCAGCAACGTCAAGTAAGGACGGGCCGCTATGCATATCGGCGGACAGGGAGGTAGATCGGCTGTGGTAGAAGAGTAAAGCAGGTAGTAACGTAGAACACAGGATAGTTGTTTCAGATGGGAAGGGGGCGAGCGAGCAGAGGAGCGATGTACAACCATCAGATTTACTATACCTGGAGTCTAGATCGTTAATGAGCGAGGGCGGCTGTGGGATTAGAGGCCGCGGCATTAGAGGAGAGGGAGAGGGAGAGGGACGGAGAAGAAGCGCTTCTATTAGTCAGGACTAGGGGTGAGCAAAAAATCCGATTTCCGATGTCCGAGTCCGATTTCCGAATTTTTTTCGGACTCAGATTCGAAATTTTTTAATTTCGGACTCGGATTCGGATTTATTCCAAATTTACATTTCGAAAACGGATTCGGATTCGGATTTCAAGAAACAAAATTCGGATATCCAAATATCCAAAAAATATTAAAAAAAGAAGCCCACGGCCCATTTGTAATTTATTTCCAACATCCCATCATGTCATTCCTCCCATCCTTCCGATAGTCCTCTTTCTGATTTGGGTTAGGGCACCGTAGACCTTGGAGCATTGTTCGCATCTTGCCGTTCCTTCCCATCCATCCTTTTCGCATTGTTCAACGAGGACTAGAAGCGGGGGCCGACCTCGGAGCGAAAGCACGGGCTGTTCTACCGGAACGAGCAGAGGGTGTTCGACATTCCTCTCTCGCCCGAGCAGCTGGCGAGCGGGCAGCCGAAGAGGACGACGAGCACGGGGGAGGAGAAGCTGTAGGAGGCGTTTGGTCTTTGATAAAGACGAAGCAACACGGTCCTGCTTCCCAACAGGTATCACTTTTAAATCTGCTTGCCAGGACCCGAGGATGTGTATCATAGTTGGAAGCCGCAGCCAGATGAGAGAGGCCATCTCCCTCTATTCGACCTTGCTCAGTTTTCAGAAGTTAATTTATCCACTTGACAGTTCGTGGGTCTTGTCCGGGCTGGGTCAGAATTATGGTCTGAGTGCCCAAGCCACCGGGAAAGCCGCGGTCCCTCATTACAACGGGGACTGAGTGCTCTTTTTTTTATCTAAATTTACAATTATTATCGTTATGTCATGAGAATCTTTCTTAATCCTATGTGGATATGTAATTTTAAACTAGTTTTTTAAGAGCTAGAAATTGATTGTTTTGGATTGAAGATTGAAATTTCGGAATTTCGGATTATCCGAATTCTGAGTCCGAATTTAATTCGGACTCGGGAGTTCGGAATTACATATATTCAGAATCGGACTCGGACTTCAAATATTAGAATTTGGAATTTCGGATTCGGATGAAATTTGGACCCGGATATCCGAGTCCGGTCCGAATGCTCACCCCTAGTCAGGACTGGACCGACGATTAAGGGACAGAATGTCGTTTGAAGTTCCCGCCGTCCGGCTCGAAACGACCGGTTCGATGGGGCCTCCCATTGGTCCAAAAGTGACCGGCTAGGAGAGCGGTTCAAATGGACCGAACCGGAACGAAGGAGCAGGTTTGGTGATGGATCGGGTTATTGGGAGTTGTTGTTTTGTACATAATTTATTTCTCGTGGCTTACAAGAGAGAGAAGGCAGAAACAACAAAAACTCTTTGCATTTCCTAATATGTCTTCTAAATACTTCCTTTCCTAAGAATCACTTCGTTTATGTTATATTGGATTCTTTAGAGTTATAATTTAAAGAAAACAATCGATGGCATTATGAGTGGAAGAGTCACGTACAAATGCGTTGGGCTTGATATTTCCTTCCACGTCGTCAGCAGTTATGAGTGATGTTGTAATTTGGGCCCAGCCAAGGAAATATTTAGTTGGCCATGTTTCTCTTAAGCCTACCAAATAAGAGCCTAATGTCATTATTAGGCTTTCCCCTTTTCCCTCTCTCTCCTTCCTCTTGGTTCCTCTTGGTTCTTCTACTGTTAGCATGCGAAATCTCTTCTATGGAATCCTCTAGATTGTGCTGGAAGCAGAGACGGTGGAGCTTTCCTTATGAAGCAACTGGCCTTGTCCAACCAGTTCGCATGTGAGCGGACCCGTAGGCTCATCCTCAAGACCCGGTTGCTGACACAAATCACTGTCACCGACAACGAGATGAAGAAGCTCTGGAAGGTGCTCTTCTACTGAGTCAGGTACGCCGACAAGTCCTTTTACCAGTCCCATCTCACGGGCATGCCCTCGTCCATCTTGCTCTCCCTTAACCGCTCCATCTCCCTCGTTTACTTTCGCGGCTTCATCCTCATCCTCCACCGCAAATGGCCTGGCATCGACTTCATCTACCTCAGTCTGAAAAAACGTAAGTAATAGGTTCCCTAAATAGGAATGTGTCTGTGGATAAACTCGAGTAGATAGGCGAAGATACAAAGGCGTGGTTCTAACATTCACTTAATTATGATTTACAGCTTGTTTTCATCACTCATTTGATTTTGAGTATCGTCCGGACTCTGTCATTTGTCCAAAAGTTTCAACCTTCTTTTGATTAAGACCACAGTCTATTTCATCACCCATTTAATATTGAATATCGCCCAGATTCCATCTGCCTAGAAGGTAGTAGGTTATAATCTTAACTTGATTAATCTCACATTTGTTTCCATTTCTCACTTGATTTTAAGTATATCCCGAATTCCATCAATCTCCTAGAGAGTAGCATATTTCAACTCATCTAAATGAAGATCGTGAGGACACGTGTTACGAGACTAAGGGAATATTTGTGAGATAATATGACGTTATCTCACAAATATGGTAACGTTTTACTGTAACGTTTTAACGTGAGGTTACACGAAGATATTTTTCAAATATTATGATAAATCGAAAAATATGAAAAATTTTGGGATATATTTGATAATTCGGCCTAGATTAAACATGGTGCACTAGTTGCAATGTCAGCGTCATGTAGGCCTCCGTTAGTAGGGACGGCTAACGAATGATATAATTGAGATAACATCTCGACGTTAGGATATAAGGCGATATTTTACAAATTTTATGCTAAATCGAAAAAATGATAAATTTTATAATATATTTAACAATTTCCATAGATTAAACGTGGCGCTGACGTTGTTAATTGCCATGCCAGCGCCACGTGGCCTCCGTCGGATGGGCGATATTTTTCAAATTTTAGGCTAAATCGAAAAAAGCTATCAACGAGTTATATTTGATAATTTGGCTTTATTTCAAACAATTAAATTCTATTTTTACTTATAAATCACGCCACCGATGCATATGTCAAGGAATACTCGAGTCGCTAATTTACAATAAAATATTGTCGGCAAAAGAAATGGGCGGGACCAACAAGGTAATTGGCCTTTTGTTGCCTACATAAGTCTTCCATGCTGCGAAGATATCTAAGTTTAACGAATCAAAATTAAGAGAACCTTAAGACGTATCTATTATGGTCGGAACTGATCAACCCTAACGAATCAAGCCAAAAGGCTGAGAAACCAAGCCTGGCCGGAATAATTCCTTTCCCCCAAAGAGTCGATAACCCTAACAATGTTCACAAAGTCCTTAAATAGCCCCTAATTGGGCTAAGCCCACTTTTCAAATCATCAAATAATTTATTCAACTAAATAAGCTAAAACATATACTATCAAGTTAAAGTTGATTCCTTTTAACATAGACTTGAGGAGGACCACGTAAACGCTCAATGATCCCTTCCGCTTCCTCTTCGACCCTTTGTTCCATAACAATTTCCTCCCCATCAAAAACAGCCTTGTCCTCTAGGCGAAAATCAGAAAATTGTCGCAATAAGTCATCAACATCCATCCTCGTTGCCTCATCTCGAGTCTGACCCTGCTACCAAATTAATACTTGTTTACGGTTCATCTCCGATGCTCGCACCATACGTCGCGCGAGTCTCTGCTGGTTCAAAAACGACAGATAATGGCTCCTCAAGACTATCCGGCAAGGTTGGTTCTACCGAATGATTCCCACGAACACGCTTCAACTGTGATACATGAAATATCGGGTGAATCTTATTAGAATCCGAAAGTTGCAACCGATAGGCAACTAGACCCACTTGCTCTACCACCTCGAATGGCCCACAAAACCGAGCTGCAAGCTTGTGAAAATCCTTGTCACCCGGTGCAAATTCCACATGGCGTCCATGCTTGTCCGTAGATTTTGTCATTTTATGTTGTGCTTTGAGCTTGAGATGATGTAGCACTTCATCACGATTACCTAATACCTCGGCCACAGCTGCTACTTTGCACTCAACCGGGAGATAGCGATGTAGTGTAGGCAGCGGACGTCCATACACGACCTCGAATGGCGTCATCTGTGCGCCGGTTTGGTAGGAAGTATTATACCAATATTCTACCCACGGCAGCCACATAACCCATTTCTGAGGATGTTTACAGACTAACACCGCAAGTAGGGTTCAATAATCCTATTAAGTACTTCAGTTTGACCGTCCGATTCCGGATGCTAAGCGGTACTGAACTGCAATTTAGTCCCCTGCAGCCGAAACAATTCTTTTCAGAATGAACTCATAAATACTGGGTCACGATCACTCACAATGGAACTTGGAACTCCATATACCCTTACCACATCTCTCATAAAAGTCTGCGCCACCAAATGCACGGTAAGAGGGTCTGTACAGTAGACCTGTTCATGTGCTCAAGCCCCCAATTGGCCCGACCGACCCGCTCGTTTTTTAGTAGATTTGGACAATATAATTTATCGGATGGTCCGAGTTCATAATTTTTAGGCCCTATTAAATTTTGGGTCAGGTTTGGGCAAATAAAATAATAACCTTACTCGGCCCGCCCGACCTGGTCAAAATAATAACTAGGGTTTTTACTTTTGCTTATTTTTAATTTGGATTTCGGCTTTTACTTATATATTTAAAGAGTATTTATATGGACTTAACTTTTCTTTTTTATCATGTTTTATTTTTTATAATATTGTATTGGGCTTTTAGGCCGGCTAGGTCTTAGGTAAAAAATTTTAAGCCCGATAAACCCGACCTAACGTTAGGGCCTGGACGGATTTGGACAATTGATAAAAATGTTTGGCCCGAATAAACCCGCCCCGAAACTACTCGAACCCGCCCATTGATCAAGTCTATTTTAAAGCCTTGAGATGACAATACTTGGATAAACGGTCCACCACCAACATAATAGCGGAGAAACCCTGTGACTTGGGCAGACATGTAATAAAATCCATAGAATGTCGTCTCACACCATATCCGGAATAGGTAAAGGTTCTCATATTCCAGCAGGCAATGTGGCCTCATACTTAGTTTTCTGGCACTCCAAGCATTCGACGACATAACGACGGATCTGTTTCGCGATCCCTTGTCAATAGACATTTGTTGCGATCCATTTATAACTTTGTAAAGCACCTGCATGTCCACCTGCCGGAATATTGTGGAATTCAAAAAGTAATCGAGGCATCCAATCAGAGTGTTCTGATAACAACAATTTGTGCTTGAAAAATACGACTCCATTTTCTAAAGTGAA
This sequence comes from Melastoma candidum, assembly GCA_023653495.1. Lineage (NCBI taxonomy): Eukaryota > Viridiplantae > Streptophyta > Magnoliopsida > Myrtales > Melastomataceae > Melastoma > Melastoma candidum. Next base: position 10,015,086 of record CM042882.1, on the reverse strand, counting down.
GCCTGGCCGTGAGGATGGGTCTTGCTCTAGGTCTGATTTTATTCCTTGGATAAACCCATCGCCCCCCTGCTTAGTAATAATGTATGCCATGGTGGGCCACACCGGTCCACTTAATGATGTAATCCGCCCCTCATCATCCCTTCGAGACAAGGCATCGACCGCATAATTAATCTTACTCGGCTTGTAGACTATCACGAAATCGTATCCCATGAGCTTGCCACCCACACTTGCTGAAATGGCGTCCCAATATGCTGGGTGAATAAGTACTTCAAACTATGGTAGTCCGTACGCACCATAAATTTGCGGCCGATCAAAAACGGGCGATAATGTTGGACAGCCAATACTAATGCCATCAACTCCCGCTCATTAGTAGATTTGGCCTGATCGACCGAAAATTTTACTAAAATACGCAATTGGACGCTCCTCCAGCAACAAGACTGCTCCCAATCCCGTCCCCGAAGCATCACACTCCACTACAAATTGTTTCAAAAAATTAGGTATTACCAGGATAGGCGTCGACATCAAGGCTAACTTCAGTGCCTGAAATGCGGTGTCTGCCTTATCAATCCAACAAAATGGTGAAGGGGCCTCTTTTTTCAACAAATTTGTCATGGGGCAAGCGATGGATCCGTAGTTACGAACAAATCGTCCGTAATAACCTGCCAAGGCCAGGAATCCCCAGACTCCTTTGCTTGAACGTGGAAGTGACCAATCTAACACTGCTTTGACCTTAGCAGGATCCATGGCGATCCCCTGCACTGAGATAATTTGACCCAAATATTCCACTTCTAGCACCATGAAAGCACACTTATTCCTATTTGCTTTAAATCGATGGTCTTTTAGAAGACCCATCACAATCCTCAAATGATTGAGATGATCAGATTAGGAGACATTGTATATCAAAATATCGTCAAAGAAAACCAACATAAACCACCGTAGAAATGGCCGAAACAATTCAATCATCATCAACTGAAAGGTTGACGGGGCGTTCGTGAAGCCAAAAGACATCAATAAAAACTTGCACGTTGTGCGTGGGAAAGGTCGCCTTTGGTATATCGACGGAAGCCATGCGAATCTGATGATACCCTGCATGCAAATCAATCTTCGAAAAAATAGTCGCCCCTGCCAGTTCATTTAATATATCCTGAATCACTAGAATTGGATATTTATTAGGGATAATGACCTTATTTAATTCTCGATAATCCACGCAAAAACGCCAACACTCCCGTCCTCCTTCTTAACAAGTATTACCGGCCTCGAGAATGGCTAGTACTAGGCTGGATTATCCCTGCCAAGAGCATGTCGACGACTAAGCGCTTGATCTCATCTTTTTGCGCATGTCCGTACCTATAAGGTCTGATGGATATTGGCCCCGCTCCTGGCTTCAACTCAATACGGTGATCCATTGTTCATCGGGAGGTAGGCCTTTCGGTTCTCCAAATATCGTCTAATGCTCCTCCAAAATCGATTGCATGGTCATTTGTACTTACTCCTCTCTAGTTTTGTTTCATCACATTGGGCGAGTACCACCCATAATTCTCATTATGAGATTTTTAACAGTGATCGTAGGCCCGTGGGGGACCTACACGGTGACGGATCGCTTGCGCAACACGACTTGTCACCATTCCTGCTCGAACCACATGCACATGAATTCCCAATTCGTTTTGACATCCCCTAATGTAGCTACTCAAGCTACACCCAATATAACGTCCACGCCTCCTAGAGGAAATAAATATCCATCGATCCTAATTTTGCAGACGTGTAGGTCGATAAGTAGATTCCTACACAGACCAGAAGATTTCAAGTGATGCCCATCTCCTAATTGCACTTAAAGGGGACCGATGGAATCCACGGCCAAGCCCACCTGAGGTACCAGGGATGGAAATAAAAAATTACGACTAGCTCCACTATTAATAAGTACTGTCGCTGAAACCCCATCGATGCTTCCACAAATACGCATTGTTTTAGATCTCGTTAACCCAGCCATTGAGAATAGTGGGAGGGTCGCGCCTTCTGTTGAGTTTTCTCTATACTCACCCATCGGAACTTCCTCGGTTAACTCCATACACTCCACCAACTCAAATCCCTATAACACATCATCGCCCTTCAAGAGTACCCTCAACTGCTTATCCGCACACTCATGACAAGGATGGTACGGCTGTCGGCATCGAAAACACAATTTTTTTGCGCCCAAGTCAACAAATTCCTACTGTGACAATTTACGGAAAGGACCCCTGTTAGGTTGTGGGTCGGTCCGGTACGTCAGTACCATCATCTGGGTCGCTGGTCAGGAACCAGGTAAACGCCCGATCCCTTTCACTTCATCTTAGACCCTCTGTTCCATGACAGTATCTTTGGTTGTGTTTGGTCGTTAAAAAAGAAAGAAACTGAAAATCATTCTTGTTAAGATAATGAATCCCGAAAGGAATGAATTCTTGAAAAAAACGATTACATTCCAAACTCTTTTCCATGAAGAACAAAAATTTTCAAACCAGTGTGCAGTCTCCAGCAGGAGTGTGGGTCATGAACTGACGGGCAATAATAGGAAACGCTACGACTTAGTTCTTCCCGTATTTCTGAAAAAATTCATGACATTCTCGTATACTATGAACGTGACGGAAGAAGCCGGAGCATTTTTAAGAATGTTTGCTGTGATCCCTTTGTAGAAACCTCGTACGCCCTCGAACCTGCAACGAAGGTAAAACTCCTTTAGCACACTAGTCACAGTATCGACAGAACCCGGTGAAGCCTCTTGCTAATGCACATCAGACGACCATTATTCAAGCCTAACCACAACCAAATCAGTATCGCCATCTTTTACTTTGAAAATGGATAAGACACAGATGTGGTGTGTTTTCTAAATAAATTTGCAGCATGCCTTACCTCACAGCATCTTTTATAACATGCCAGCTGTCCATGTATCTCGGACTTCCGTCCTTTCCAGGCCGTTGCTGTGAACGCAAAATAACCAGACAAACCCAAAATAAACGAAATGCTAGTTTCCAGTTGAAAGTAAACGTGACTTCAGGATTTTCAGAAGGCTACTCTGATCCTAAATGAGACTGGATAGAGTTTTTAGTAGTACCTGCAATCGAGTTCGAACAACCTGAAAGTAACAGGTTCTCGTTCAGTAAACAAGCAGAAAAATCAGCTGGGTTAATTCAGACATACATGTCACCATATTAAGCAAGGACCACGCTTGATGCGAGGTGAAGATGCTTCGAGTCATAATGATTTAAAAATGCACAATTAAACAAAGAAATGTCATTTACAACTGGAGACAGAGATCTTGCCTGACACGGGTATGTCAGGAGAATTGCCACAAGTTTCGACGATGCACCAAGTGCAGCATAGTCCAAGGAATTCTGTGCCAAAGACGAAAGAGAATAGGCTCACTTTAGAATTGTGCATAAAAATAGCAAATGTAAGCCAGACCTCTAAACAGGAATCTGGCAAGAAAACCATTCTGCAGAACAGAAATTATTGAAGTGCCAATGGCTTATAATGTCAAGTTACAGAAAACAACTCGCCAAACAATAATTGCAACAGCTCACCAGGATCTTATCTGATGAATCAGGTTTTATTTCCTTCCTTTGTGTCTTGAATTGCAAGACAATTTTTCGAAGCTCCTCATAGGAAGTGAACTGAATGGCACCATGAGACACCTGCTAAAAGATGCAAATAACAGAAAATTAGATATACAAGACTCTTCATAGAAAAGAGAAACAAGCCCGTTAAGAAGTCATGTACATCAATCCAAGTGCCCAACCCAAGAAATTTTCAAATGAAATTCTTTTACAGGGTTTAACCTTTGCCCAAATGCACGTAAAGAATGAAGTAACTCACAAGCAGTAAACTGGGAAACACCCCTTTGTACAGAGCTGTCCAGCCTTCCTCTTTCACAATTGTCCGTAATGCATCTAGATCAAGTTGAAAACCAGGAGGAGAGGAAAATTAGCAAGAATGAGGTGGAGGATGGTTAATTATGCTGCATTCCATCTAAATACATCGAAGATACTAAAGAAATTCCATACAACAATTTTTCAGCAGTGGCACCATAAATAGTTTCACAACAATGTAGCAGAAACAATACCACGTAAGTCCAAAATTTTAAAAGAACTATGTATTAGAAAAATCTGAAGAACAAGAGAGGAATCACCAGAGCAGCAAAAGAGGAAAGCACAGGTCACAAGAACAGTAACATAGTCCATCTTAAATGGACAAATTGCAAATATCAAAAAAGATGAAGCAGCACCACACTTTCCAAGCTGGATGGGCGGAAAATAAAAATCACAAACTCCAGATATACCAATCAATCAGAATTCTCAGTTAAAGCTTGGTTTTGAAACGAGGGAATATAAAATAAAAGAAAAATTATTTGGAAAAATTTCTAGTTTTACCAGAGAAGTTATCTTGGAATTGATTCTTTTTTCATTTACTAGGCTTGTCTTGTCTTTCAAAACAATGTAATGAAGAAAGAAGCAAAGCATTGAGTTATATGACTAACAAATATGGCATCGTCGTCAGAATAGACAGACAAGCTAGCCAGAGCAAATGAACAAACCAGACCATATAGCCCAAAATAACTTTGAGTCTTCTGAAGAGGATTCTGAAGTTGCATTCTGGTTTTTATAAGCCAGATAGGATTTGTGCAAAGGCACACCTGACAATATTCCAAATTGAAAGCTGTCAGTTTCACCCATACATTAAAAGAATAACATTCCTCAAGTATAACCCAACTGCCAAGGGAAGAATCCTCATTCCTAATAGTATTTACCAAGTGAACCATGCACTAGACGAAGAAGAGACACCATGAGTGAATGTAAGAACTACATAGTCCGACTTTAAAATGACCAGAAAAGAAGTCAATATAAACCACAAGAAGGGATCAAAATCAATTATCCTGCCTATTCAAAAAAATCCAAGTCTAACAAATGGCTAAATAACGCAGCAGCAATGCCCACAAAAAAAGAGCTGTATGGTAACGTCCTCACCAGTCCTCCTGCCTCTGCAGCAGAAGCAAGATGAAGACCAGGCGACAATCCTCCCTCTCTTCCAGCAGAGTATCTCTCCTTTGCCCTACCATAACTAGTATAACACATTTTTTTCAGGGCACATTGTCGACAAAAATGATAATATGGTAACTAGTATCTCTCCTCTTTTTCCCTTTCCCCACCGTGGACCCACATTTCACTCAAACCTTTTATCAACCCTCACCCAAATTGCCTTCCAATCAAAGAAACCCCAAACACATACTTAGCTCTGTTGCAAGCTTTCTTTCAGCATAAAAAAAATATAAATATGGGGTTAGAGTAGAGGTTTCCGGCACAGCCCAGAAAATGTAGGCTAACCCACACGGGTAAAAATCTTTATGTTCCACCTAAAAGAATATGCATACAATACCATACAAAATAAATCAAAAGATGAGTAACTTGAGCACATGGCATATGCCAACACTCACAAGAAGAAGTAGAGGCCCCATGAAACGCTTGACCCAAAAACTGCAGGATAGAAGCCAGCATAGAGTCCTCTGAATCCCTGTAACAAAAGAAAGGTCCCCCATCAACACCCGCATTTCCACAATCGAAGAGGAACAAACAATCAAACGCAGTCACGAGACGAGCGAGAACCTCGTGGCGGGCGATGGCGAGGAGAGCCTGAGCCGTGTTCTTGTATGTGGGAAGGTGAGAAACCCTTCCATCATTCGCTGTTCAACCAGGAAACCAACAACTTAAAGACACAAATCGGAGAAATCGTGCGAATAATGCCCTAGACAGGAGAGAGAGGCGTGATCGACCTTGGAATCTCGTACGGACGACGTCGAGGGGGTGCATAGCGGCGACGGTGGCGAACCCCGCCAGGGCTCCGGCGGTGGCGTTATCCCACTGCCACCCACTCCCCGACATCTCCTGATAGCCCCGAAACGAACCCCCTTCCTGCTTCACCGGTCTCTCCCCCTCATCATCATCATCGTGGTCGTCGATTTCGAATGAACTGTCCGCCGCCAAAAAAACGATAGAATGTCCAGGTAATTGGGTCGGTCGGATCCCGGCGCCCAAACCAACGATTTCCAAGCTATTAACCGGGCGGGAGGTTTAACCAAACGTCAGCAACATTTGCAGATGGGTTAGAAAGTTGCCGACCCTCTTTCCGGAAGCAGCCGTAACGTTAATTGTTTACTAAATTTCACCAATCGGTTAGTAAAAATTATTAAACAGTAACTTTTTTTTTAGTAAATTTTACTAAATAGTTACCTTTTTTTTAGTAAAACCGTTAGTAATCGTTTACTAACGGGGTTAGTAAATTTCATTAGTTACTAACCCCGTTATTTTTACTAACAAAATACTGTTCAAATTTAGTAAAAAATACTAATTCAGACCGATTTTTTAGTAAAATCGTTAGTAATCGGTTACTAACAGGGTTAGTAATTTACTAATGAAATTTACTAACCCCGTTAGTAAACGATTACTAACGTTTTTACTAAAAAAACACTGTTCAACTTTAGTAAAAATTACTAATTCTATTGGTAAAAGTTCGATAGTTTTAGTAATCATTTACTAACTTTTTGTTAAAATTTAGTAAATTATTGTTCAACTTTAGTAAAATTGTTCGTAAATCTCCGCAAGGTTTAGTAACGAGTTACTAAATAGTTTAGTAATTTACTAAACTTAACAGTGAACTCCGAACCTAATTACTAACCTATGGTCGGTGTGAATTTATGTAAATGCCCCCGTTCGTTTTTACTAAATGGTTTACTAACCTAGTTACTATCCTATTCTTTCACGCTCGTGCTCGCCGTTCGCACTTCATCCTCCTCCCCTCCGGTACTCCCCTCCGACCGTCCCCTCCGACCGCATTCTCTCGGCGTCCCTCCCAAGAAGTTTCCCTCCGACCGCATTCCTCCCCGCCCCTCTTTGCGTCGTCCTCCCCGCCCCCTTTGCGTCGTCCTCCTTCCGATCGTCCGTTTCCACCGGACCCTTCGACCCTAATACTAGCGACTGCACCTTTTATGTGCTGTCCAGCAGAAGCGATGGCGTCAGGTGAGATTGCATTGTCTTCCTCGTCTTCGTATTGACATGTAGCCCGAAACCCTAATCATCACCGTCGACCTGTCTCCTTCCATTTGTGATTGGAGAGTGATTATTACGAATTTAGTTTCAGTAAATGGTTGAAGAATGTGGTTTGATTGTGTTAAGGTGTTGGTATGTTAGGATCAGTGATTTGTGGTCTGTTGAAATCAACATTATGATCTTCTGTTACGGCAGAGATTGAAGGAGATGCTGAAATGGCCGCTGGAAATACAAACACTCCTGAGAGTTCGAAAAAGAAAAAGGCTACAAGAGTACGTGTTGTTGCTCAGGTAAGTTAGTGGTCCCTGTCCCTGTTTTCTTGATTTTGCCTGTCATTGATTGTAATGGTGTTAGTCTGCATTCCGTTGTTCTACTATTACAGGAGTACTTGTATACTCGATGTAGTCCAAAGAAGTTAATGTCGGTCCTGGACACATTCGATGAGGAGAAACGGTCAGCGTTAAAAGATTTAGGTTTTGATGGTCTTCTGCGTCTGGCAAGTAGGCAGGTGAATCACAGCGCAGTGAAGTTGTGTTTGAAGCTGTTCGATCCACAGAACAGACTTATAGTCATCGATGGTGTGAAACAACCCCGGCTTTCTACTGGTGTTCATGACCTAATTGGCATACCATCTACAAAGGTTGGTGTCCCATTTAGCGGTCACATGGAAACCGTACGGCAAGAGCTAAAGGGACACCTAAGAAGAGGTAAAATTTCTCTGAAATCTGTTGAGCGTAGTCTGCTATCAAGAACTGATCCGGACGAGTTGTGGAGAGTGGCGGTAGTCATTTTTATCATAGGTTGCTATTTGTGCCCAACAACTAACTTCGATATCCACGAGGAGTACTTGCTTGCAACCCGCGATGTCAATGCAATCTGCAAATTTGATTGGGCAACTCATGTTCTTGATAACTTGTGTGCCCAAGTTAAGTCATATCAACAGAATGAAGCAAGATACATCGGAGGTTGCGTGCATATACTTGTGGTGAGCATTTGTATGATACTGTTTGTTAATATATTCTACCTCCTGATGTTATTACCGTCATCATTCTTTGTTCTTTTAACCAGCAAGCGTTCGGGTTTGTGTAATGCAGTTATTCTATGCTAGTAAAGTGTCCAAGGCTGCCGATATGTTAGGAAAGATGAGCAGGTCATTGCCACTTTGTCAAGATTGGGACGACGATCGGCTGAAATGCGTTTTCAAGGGCTGTACTGTTGAAGCAACATTTATTGTAACTTCTTAGTCTAATTATTTATACATTTCGAGGCAGCAATACCTGAATTGTTTTGTATAGTTGTATTAATTTCGATGTTTATTGATGTTGATGCAATTAACAGGATTCGAACGAATTTGAGAATGTGGCAGATGAAGAAGCCGACTTGGTGATCGACTCGGAGACTATGCAAGGTGTAATGCGCCGGTTGAAGGTAAGTTGGAAATCATCTCGATGTTCAAATTAAATGTCAATGAGTTTCCCTTTTACATTGCTGTAATATTTACCTTTTCTGTATGAGCAGAGTTTGGAATTCTCTGTTAGAGTCCTGCAAGGCAGTAACATCGACATACTACGGAAATTAGGTCTGATTCTTACCGAATTGCGAAGAATCAGACCTGATTATGATATTTCGATGAGTCAACCCCACCCTGAAATGAGGCCGAGTCCTGCAAGGAATGAAAATGTTGAACAGGGCGAAGGGGGAGGTGATGATGTACATGATCCAGTTCAAGAAAATGTCGGGGAGATAAGAGTTGATCAATCAAATGAGCCATGCCCTGTCCAGGAGACTGCCAAGCCACCTACTGGTCGGGGTTTAGAGAACCCGAGGGAGGATATACCAGTCTGTGAGGTTGGATCGACGATGGTATCCGAAAGAAGCTTAATGCCCTTCCAACCTGATCAGAGAGGACAGCAGCTCCAAAGGGTAGTGACGATTACTCAGATGGTGGTGAGTTACAGCTGGCTCGTTCACTGAACAAGTTGGCCGCATTCATTGAGAAGGGTAATTTAAACAACCCTGATTCTGAATCTGAGTTTGAAATGACCAAATCCGAGGAAGGCGTGAAGTTCTTGACCAGAAGGGACAACAAAGCTGAAGGAGCAGGAGATGTATCGACAGATGAGGTGGTTATCACAGCACCCAAAGGGAAAGAGAAGATAGGAGAAGGACACGTAAGTAAAGATGACAAAGGGACCGAGGAGATTAGAGATCCAGATACACTTCATCGTCGTGTTATTCAACTTGTAAGTGTCATCATGCAAGAAAATCAGGGGAAATCCAAGATGAAAGGTTTTCAAATCCCCGACATCTGCTCCTGGCCTATAACATATCCAACAAATGTTCCAAACCAAATGGCGGCCGGTCACCCGTAAGTAGAGTCTGACAAACACTTCCATACCATTAGGAGTTGTAAAGACTTACATAGTTTTTCGTATGATTTGATGTTCCCAGCAATGATTGTGGATTATATGTCATGAAGTTCATGTCATTGCCCGATCCACCGACAGGAGCTGAGACTGTGGTATGGTGATGAAGTCTATACTTATGTTACCCAAATATGCTTGCATAACTAACTTCTCTGCGTGCATATACCTCTTAGAATGTAGGTGTTGTTGATAGGCTGAAGCTGGTGATATCCCTGATAAAGTGGTCCGGAAATGACATTCGAAAGGTTATATATCAAAGGGTGAAAGACAACACCACAATCAAGAGGAAACGGCAGGATGACAGTAGCGATACAACTGCAGATGTGGAACCTCGCTGACATTGATTCAGCCAACCAGATGAATCTTATGTAAAGTGATTTGGGTCCGATGTACAAAGCTGTTACGTCGTAAATCCTTTTACATTACGTTGTAATGTTGTTCATATGTGGGGATAACATCTACGTTAGGGGCATGCATTTTGATTTAACCAGGGGCATGCATTTTGAAAGAAGCAGGGGATGTAATTTCTGTATAACCAGGGGATGTGATGCCAGATTGATGTAATACTTTCAGCACTGACTGAATGACATGATAGAAATTCATGTTTACATATTCCACTGACCAAACACAGAGTTATCATTACAACACTGATCCGATGAATCTTCACTACACGCATTGACATCATATAGCTTGTTAACACCATATTGTTTAGGAGATAAAGGATTGCCGAAATCACATTGCATTTTGGATGAGGTAAATACATATTCTTGCCATCATCATCCGTCTTCTTACCTTCATCATCACCGCAACTGAGCTCCAACTCGGCCGTCCAACTTTCAATTTTATTCCGCAACTTACGATATGAGTTCTCCGATTTTCCGGCCAAGAAGCACATACGTCTGCAAGCTGTCATCAAAATACCCTGGCGCAAATCATCAACGTTCACATCGTTATCCTGGCCTGAAAATAAAGCATAATTTGTTTTTCTGGCTTTCATTGTCCACCTTTGCTTGACAAGATGACTTGGTATGGACGAGAATCCTTCTATTTTGGCTACGTGGAATAGGTGGGAACATGGAAAACCAAATGTCTCAAAATGTAAGCAACTGCAGCTCAGTTGGACATAAGACTTAGCAGATGTACATTGCACGCACCTGTGCTCACCATCATAACACGACAGAGTGTATACCCTGGCAATGCTACCGTCTAGTACATCTTCAACGTAAAATTTTGATTCCTTCTGTATCCCAGCCTGAACCTTACGAAAAGACTTCATAGTATATACACGACGCGCATCCTCCTCAAGTCGGCGCAGCATGGTAATAAGCCTTAAACATTTCTGTGATGACTTGAAGTCCTCCTCATATTCCTTGTGACGAATATCTTCAACTGCACGCTCAAAATTGTGTACGAAATCATATAGCTTATGATTCACATTCACATATTCCTTCATATATGCATGCATCCTTTCGCACCGTTGGGTGCTTCTAAGCTCCGCCCAAAAATGTCCATGAAGATACGTTTGCCACCACATTTGTCTGCAATCATAAATCTGTTCTACCCATCTGGTATTTATCGTACCTGTATGTGTCATTAAAGAAGTCCACTCTTCTTCAACATCTTCGGATGGTCTACTGTTATACATAAAAGAGGAAATACGTCATCGCATTTGTGCATCCTGTACACGGCGCACAATGTTCCTACTGAAATGCCAATGGCATAACCTGTGCCTAGCAGAGGGCCAAACTTCTCTAACGGAAGCAATCATCGCCTTGTCGGCGTCAGTCACAACACTTATCGGGTGTTTTCCTCCCATGACCAATGTATGAGTGCGCAATAGCCAAGTATAATCAGCAAAGGTTTCAGAAGCCATCAACGCAGCCCCAAAGACGGTTGTCTGATGATGATGATTCACACCCACGATGATGACCATTTGCATTCCATATTTGTTCGTCTTAAAAGTAGAGTCAAAAGCTACGACATCCCCGAATGATTGGTAATCAGCTATTGAAGTACTGTCAGCCCAATATATTCGACTCACTTCATTCTTCTCCACAAATGTGTAAAAGGCCATACTCGTGTCCATATTCCTCCTACATAGAAGATATGCTATCACAGAATCACAAACATCATTACTCCCAACTGAGTCTTCCTTCAACTTCCTGTTATTGAGGTCCTTCATTAAGAAACCAACACGCGAATGTCCACCAGATACGTGTACAAGTAGCCGCATAATATCACACTGTCTAAACCCAACATCAAGCATTCGGGTTACAAATGTCATATCTTCGTCGGAAATGTTGCGCCTTTCTCGCATGAAATAAGACAGCCCATTACTCACCATTTCATGATTGTGCTTCAACTGAAGAGCTACAAATTTCCATTCTCCAGTCTCTTCAACTCTAGCTTTGAAGAAACAATTGCAAGATGTCCTCATAGACGCCCTCACGCGACTATTGGCCGTTAACATAGCTGAATCAGAACATACCCCTTCCCTTGAGCAAACCCACTTTCTCATGACGTATTTTCCGTTTCGTAGTTTCTGACGATCCCTTTTCCTAATTGAAAATCCATTCACCGTTGAATACATTTTAATGAACTGTTCAACTTCACCGTTAGTACGAAATGACATATTCAACAACCGATCTTCATTCATATCCCTAAGTATATGAGGAAGTCATTCGTATTCTGCTCACCTGCATTCACAAAGCATACATAAAGGGACAAAAAAGGGATTTAGTAGTCTCAAAGCCTTGGCTGCAAAATATGAAGCAAATATGTGGATAAAGGTAGAAAGCATTTACCGAATATTGTGTGCTCTTGGTTCAACACAATTTCCATTTCTTCAAGAGTGGAATGTGACTCGACACCCTTGCATCCTAGGTTGAATGTATCCACCAACTCATTCTAACATATGCACACATCCTGGTCGTGATTTAGAGGCTGCAAAAAAATACATCGGCATGAGAAATTGGTATGAGACAATGCCGTTGCAGATCAATCGTGGAGCAGCGTTCATTGTTGACACTTGCAGATCACCTGCAGATCACCAAAGAACTTCGCAGCTAACTTCACTACGTCACTGGGAAGGGGAGGCAGCTCGCAGCTAACTTCACTACGTCACTGGGAAGGGCAGGCAGCTAACTTCACTACGGCATTAACTTCCCATCGAAATCAAACCTCACAACTTTTAATTTAACCCAACAGCCGACACAATAACTCCACAATGGCGGATCTTCCTCTCAGCCACAACCGTCGCCGTATTCGAATCGATGAGTTGCTCGGACCTTAACTAGCAAATCCGGCAGATCACAAAAGGATCACAGCTGCTGCATCCTCCTTAACAACCACACCTGCTGCATCCTCCTTCGAACACCCGCATCTCCTACTACATTACTCCGGCTTCCTCTGAATCTGGCAACTGCAGCACCGCCGAGAGTAATGCGGTCGGAGGGAAACTTCTCGGGAGGGACGCCGAGAGAATGCGGTCGGAGGAGACGGTCGGAGGGGAGTACCGGAGGGGAGGAGGATAAAGTGCGAACGGCGAGCACGAGCGTGAAAGAATAGGTTAGTAACTAGCTTAGTAAACCATTTAGTAAAAACGAAAAGGGGCATTTACGTAAATTCACACCGACCATAGGTTAGTAATTAAGTTCGGAGTTCACTGTTAAGTTTAGTAAATTACTAAACTATTTAGTAACTCATTACTAAACCTAGCGGAGATTTACGAACAATTTTACTAAAGTTGAACAGTAATTTACTAAATTTTAACAAAAAGCTAGTAAATGATTACTAAAACTATCGAACTTTTACAAATAGAATTAGTAATTTTTACAAAAGTTGAACAGTGTTTTTTTAGTAAAAACGTTAGTAATCGTTTACTAACGGGGTTAGTAAATTTCATTAGTAAATTACTAACCCCGTTAGTAACCGATTACTAACGATTTTACTAAAAAATCGGTCTGAATTAGTATTTTTTTACTACATTTGAATAGTGTCTTGTTAGTAAAATGGTTAGTAATCGGTTACTAACGGTTTTTAGTAATTCAGACCGATTTTTTAGTAAAATCGTTAGTAATCGGTTACTAATGGGGTTAGTAATTTACTAATGAAATTTACTAACCCCGTTAGTAAACGATTACTAACGTTTTTACTAAAAAAAGGTCACTATTTAGTAAAATTTACTAAAAAAAAAGTTACTGTTTAGTAATTTTTACTAACCGATTGATGAAATTTAGTAAATAACGTAACGTTACGCACGTAACGTTAGCCGCTTCCTATTTACTTTTTTTATACCCTTTACAAATTATCTTTTTGGCATTGGGGTCATTCACTCAAATATTAACCTACGATAAACAAACGAGAAAAAAAATTCTTAAAATGCCTTCTTAAATTAAAAAGTTAATTAAAATAAAAGATTTTTATAAAAAATACTTAGCAAAACTTCGATTCTTCGTATATCGTATTTTCAAAAAACGACTTTGTAAAACAGGACAAAATCTTCTCTTTAAAAGATCATTTAACTTAGTTAAGATAATATCGCCTTTTCAAAAGATGACTTGACCTTAGGCAACGTGAGTGAAGGCAAACGGGGTAGGGTTCCGACGAGGGTGGCGTGTGCACGGCCATACGAAGAAGAACGGCAATCAAGGTGCTTTGTTTTGTCTTATACTTACTCCACGTAGGAACAGTATTTTACGAAATATTGTCATTCCTAACTTTTCTCATAAACTAACACTTAATCAGCTAGGAGAAGGATAGCCTGCCACAGAAGGGAACAAGTATGTCCCAGCTTGGTGAAATATATTATATCATTCCAGTTTCAGGAAACGCCATGGAAAGTAGCCCCCCACTAAATTACTCTCCCTTGAATGATTGCGGAAAGGTCTCCGAGGAGGGTTTCGTGCTTGCGTTGATCCCAAGCGGATCACAGATCATCGTTAGTTTCTTCCTTGATTCCAAGGAGCTTAGCCAGTTCCCCGTTTTGATATGCTTCCACAGTATCTGAAGAAAACAAGGAGGCAGGAACTGAGAACTCTTTCTCAGAAATAGAAGATATTTTGTGACACTTCTTCCCTATAACAGAATTACCATCAGAGCCTCCGATGTGCTTCCCGTTGATGAAAACCTGTGGCACGGTGCGTCTCCCCGTAATTTCGCTCACAGCATCCTGTATGGTCCAGCCATCCTCTGTCCACCAAGAGAATTATGTGAGAGACTGCACAAGGCTTAACCCTGTGTTTAGAACCCTAGTTGCGAAGCACATGGCAGATCAACAGAGGAAGAGTTCGATCACTATCGTGTAAGTTGTAACAAGAATACACCAGCGAATTTCAGCAGGAGACAGTCTATTGCCTTGTACACAGCCATTTGTGCTACAAAGGTAACTAGAAAGTGCATACTGAGGAATGATAACTTCATCTTCTAACAGTACAAGTTGGACAGAAGAATGAAGCTGTTGTGAACGGACCTCTTTCATCGAGCTCCACTACATGCGGGGACTGTTTCAGCTCCTTGAACACACCTTTAGCCCTTCTGCAATACCTGCAGTCCAGAACATGCACTTAAAACTGTCCGAAGAAGATAGACAATCAGGCTTCTCAGAGTAAGCTTCGATTTTTAGACATTCATATTTTGGCCATCATTTCATATTCATTTTACAATGAATTCAACAATCCCAGTTTGTTTAGCCTTCCACGGAATGGAGAAAGGAAAAGGAAATCTCCCGGAAGGCAACAACAGGGAGGCAAATATTTTCCAGACGTAAACGCGTGGACAAAAAAAAACAGTCTATTCTCCGGATAATTCATCTCAACGAAATTGCTCGAGAACAGGGTGCTGGAAACTAAAACTATTCACAAAACTAAGAGCGCGAGCAAGCACGCCACGGCTCCAGACTCGTAACGAGGATTGAATCAACAGATTCAGACGTGATGCTCTTTTGCCTAGAAGCTGACATCCAATTATAATAATTACACAGGGAAGCCATTGGCTGTTCATGTTAGGCATTCGATGGCAGGGTCAAACCTCCATCTTCCCCAAGATCAACAACGAAATACAACCCTAGCTTCGCCACTTCACGAGCATTGGGGATCGAACACATGTTCTCACGCTAATTTTGCACCAAGCACTACTTTACTAATCAAACAGATATCCAGGAAACAGAGAATCGGAGGGCGTACGGGCAATAGGACTTGGAGAAAATGACGATGCGATGGGAGGAGACGGTCTTCTTAACGAATGCGGCCGCCGACGACGACGATTCGGAATCCACAGTTGATAAAAACCCCAATGCTAACAACACCGCCACTATCAACATCAGCTTCGGGCGGAGAACAGATCCCGTCGCCGCCGCCATGACTTACCGTGGGGGAGTGAGGAAGGGCAGAGGGACGAGGTGAGATAGTGGGAAGGGTTTGTGAAATCCCTCTTTTGTCCTTCGAGTGTCTAATATTATTATTGTTATTGTTATCATAAAATAATTGCCATTACGTTCGAATATTATTTGAAACGTTTTTTTCTCTAGTCAGGAAGATACAGACGATGTGGGCAGGAGAAAATCAGGAAGAGTCAGGGCCTGTGGAGGTATCTCCCAGCCACGAGCGCTGCTTCGATGACGACGGAGATGACGTCGACCACCTGGCCGACGTCACACTTGTTGCCCTTGAACTTCCGTCGTCCTCGTCCACTCTTCTTCAAGTTCGCCATGCAGTTGAGCAAATTCCGGCTGCACTCCTGGCTCAGATAGTCATCTGCAAAACAAATTCCTTCACTTTAAACTATATCCATTCAAAAAATTGCATTTTTTAAAGAAACATTTGCCAATCTCAAAGAGGGGGGTGCAGATATATTTTGTGGGGTGTTTTCCACCGCATGTTTTTGTCTGGCTAGATATTTTTCATGACTAATTTCTTTTAAAATAGGATTTTTCATATAGTATGTGTCAAAATATTAAAAAAATTTTATATAAATATTGTTAAGGGCGTTTGGTTTTGCAAATGACAAAAATCCAACCCAACTAAAAGTCGTGTAATTGTGTTAAAAACGTGCGGTGCTGAGTAATTGTGTTTACTTGAAACAAGTTTGTCATTCATTTGGATCTGAATGGAGGAGGGAAATGTAAGGGACAGAATGAATGAATGAATGGCTGACCGTTCTTGGAGTGCACGCAGGCGTCGTGCTTCATGCAGCACGCATCGAGGTCATCACAGGGCTTCTCCCCGGGGCAACCGCTGTACAGCAACCCGCAGTACTTGCCATACCTCAGGAACGGTGGCACCGTGCAGAACTCCGACTCGCACTTCCTGCTGCATTCCTTGCTCTGTTCCCCTCCCACCCCCCAACCAAAGCATATCCATATATAATATCTGCAGAGTGGAATCGATGGAAGAATCTCAAGGACACCATGGACTCGTGACGGATTCCGTAAAACTTACCAGGGAGATGCCTGTGCCCGTAGTCTGGATGCCGATGTGGAGGGCGTGCAATGACGAGGGGAGTATCGCAGAGAGAACGAGGAAGCTGACGAAGACGAACGAGGCCCGCATTGTGGAACAGGGGAGTTGGGGTCTCTCGTTTTTGAGGGAAATGCTGTTTGGTTCTTTCACTTCTCGCCCTCTAATAAGAATAGAAGAAGAAGAAGAAACAGTGCACCGCAATTTGAGAGACTAGAAGGTAACCGAAGGACAGACGAACAGCCGGTCTGGTATGTCTCTCCAACTTACTCCTACTGAATTAACAAAAAACATTAATCGCATCTACAGTACCCACCTTAATTCAGTCTTCTGTTCGAGAGACAGCGACATCTGTTGTCTGGTCCTTTTTCTTTTCTGGCCTTGTAATAAGCTCGTGAATGAATGTTGTTGTTTAGTGGGTGTGGGGTTGAGTTTGGTATGAGAAGTACTAAGAATATCTCACCCGAAACCTCATGTAATAACTAGATGTCCTAATTTCGTGTTGTTATTTTGAAACGAATAATATTGAAATGCGTCCTCAATATATCTTTTCGAGTCGTCGCTTGGTCGCGCAACACATGACAATAACAACTAAATGTCCTAATTTTGTGTTGTTCTATTCGAAATCGTTATATCCTTAGAATCGTCGCAAGTTCATGCTAGACAATTGGATAAATCAAGTCCCCCAAAATTATAATACTACAGTTACTTCAGTTCGTGGCGGCTGAGTTATCAAAAATGAGAGAATGATGGGGCGAGGTTAATTACCCGTGAACGGGTACACCTGTCACTATACGAAATAGTTATATACTATTCACAATTTAAGAAATTTGTTTTAATGAGACAGAAATATTTCGTAATGGGTTCGTATAAATGTACGGATTTTTACGAAAATTTTTTAATGAGCTTCATACAATTATTAAAAAAAAAACAGTAAAACATTCGTAGTAAAGTACGAAATAGTAAATTGTACAAATTTTTTCCATAATGGGTCAAACTCTTTAGTAACGGGTTAATACAAATGTACCTGCTTTTTAGGAAATTTTCTTAATGAGTTTCGCATATTTGTACGAAAAGATATCGTCGTAAATGACGTCTTCTTTACAAAAATTCGTCGATGGGCTTTGTACAAATGTACGGGCTATTTATGATGCCCTTCGGCCTTTTACGAAAAAACTTCGTACAAATGTACGAACTTTTTTTGTACTTTATGAAATATGTTCAGGATTTTTTAGCCGAACTCCGAACCTAAATAGTTGTGAACTAAGTCCCAATCTAGGTTCGGAATTAAGCTAGGAAACACTGTGTGCGACATTGTTTCATACTTTGCGAAAGAATAACTGTTTGGTTTGGCACAGTTGTACGAAGCCAATTAAGAAAATTTTATAAAAGCCCGTACATTTTACGAACCCATTACGAAAAAAATCCGCCCATTACAAAAAATATTTTGTAACGGTTAATATTTCGTAATTTACGAAATAGTAACCGTTTTGCTTCGTACAATTGACAAAGCTCATTAAAGAAATTTCGTAAAAAGCATGTACATTTGTACGAACCCATTACGAAAAATATTTCCTAAATGTTATTTTTTCATAATTTACGAAACAGTAATTGTTTTGTTTCATATAATTGTACGAAGTCCGCTAAGAAAATTTTGTACAAGTTTATACATTTATACGAACTTATTACGAAATATTTTGGCCCATTACGAATCTTAAAGTGTGAACAATATATTACTGTTTCCTACAATTATACGAAACAATAGTTCCGTGTTCATTAAGTAACGGTATACCGTTCACGGGTAATTAGCCTGCCCCCGGTGGTGTTGCCCCCGGAGACAATGTTGTGCTGTCTATGGGTGGTGGGTGTGTGGGAATTCGTGATTTTTTTTTGTCTATTATTTTCTTATTTTATGTCATTTTAAAAATGATAAAGATAAAATTGACATTATTTTATTTTTCAAATTTTGTTGCAGCAATGGATTTAATTAATAAACTAAGAAATTATAAGACCAAAATCATATGCCCTAAACCCTCTTTACAATTTTAACTCTAATCCTTACCTACCATACATAGCATAAATCCGTTAAAATCTAAACCCTAACTATTAAATCATAAAAATCTTAAAATTTAGTACAAGGTTGAGAAGCAACTCATAATTTACTCAAAGGCGGAAATACTCAATAGAGTACAGAGAGTACAAAGACATGATTTACAAGACAGGAGCTGGTTCTAACCAGGAAGACAGGATCACACTAAAAGGATTACAGGTCCTATAAGAGAAAGCTTTTACAAGACATATGGATTACATACTGGATAAGTATGCATGCCATTTTACATACCAGGCAAGATACTTGCGGTACTGGACATGTCTACGGAGGGTAGTCCATCCGTTACAAAGATCCCAAGGGTTGTGGAAGATCCATTCATACCCTGGCTCCATACAGGAAAAATAGGAAATCTGGGCTTCTATAGTGTGGAGAACACAGTTTCTAGCCTTATACTCTATGTAGGCATCTAAGGCAGTGATGGTGCGGGTAAAATGCCTAAGAGTTTTCCTCTTCTTCCAAAGTGGCTCGTCGTATTCACGACAAATGCTGTGAAAGTGGCTACGCAAGACATTACAGTCAGGAAAAGGGGGTTTATGGAAACGTCGTTCTCTTAGTGGAGCTCTCATCCTGCCTACTATCAGTTTTCAAGCCGCGACCGGCGCCTGGCAGCCCTCCTGGCTATAACGGCAAGTGGTCCTTATGGCGAAGTCGATAGCTTTACGGCCCTGAGAGAACTCTACTGAGTTAACAGCGTACGACAAACATCCGTTTCATGATAGTAGTCTAACGATAGACAAAGTCATAGCACTTATCATTAAAACTTCAAGGGCCTTTGGAAGAAAAGTATTCCTCAAAAGGAAATCACCATCTTACTGGATTAGATAGAGTGTCCATATGTAAACGAGAATATAGGCTGAAGAAAATGGAGCATAACCCAGATATAGAATTCCAAGGATGATAAACAGGATATGAAGGACATGGAGGATAATAGACATCTTAGACAAAGAGTAAGATGATAGAAGCAAAGGGATATAAACAAAGAGTGAGACAAAACCTAAACAGGTTTGGAAACAACAAGGAGATGATCAACAGATACAGAAAAACACGATGAATATGCTTGAGCAAAGACATAAACAGATCTTTATGGATTTTGGGGTTTTCAGAATGTTTTTGGGTTTATCGAAGATAGAAAGATCATCGAGAGATTTGAGAACTTGGAATACCTTACTGCCCTTTGGTTATTGCCCAGATGAACTTAGTTGCACATGGATGGGAGAAAATGAGAATTGTATTGAAGTGTGTTTTCTCCTCTGCCATTTACATCCCTCGAAGGGGTTACTTATACACAAGGTCGGAGGCTAGGACTAGGATGTGGGTAAGCCACGTATCCTTAAACTATTCCTAGTCGTAAAGATGGAAATGACTTAAAGGAAAACTATTCCTAGTCAAAAAGATGAAAGTGACAAAAGGAAAACTATTCCTAGTCAAAAGGAGTCACTTTGGGTCTTCTCATCTTTGTCATGTTCACATGGGCGGCTTCTTTTCAGCACATGGGCGGCTACTGTTGTTAGTCCTCTGTCTTGGGGCGCTTTCCATGTGGGTCCGATTCCTTTGCCGACGATTTCTTTCTTCGTGAGGTGCGTCTTCTTGGCGATCCTGGGCCTGGTGGTAATCTTGGTTCTGGGCCTGATGTTGATCCTGAAGTTGGGTCTGAGAGATTGAAGTTCTGGAGCATATCTTCAATCATAGCATCCCAGTCAATTTGTTCTTTGATATGGGCTTCCAGGGCTTCAGCTAGGCACCATGCTTCGTTGGCATCAATTCTTGCAATTTGTTGGACCAGCAATTCTTCCTCTGTGAGAGGACGTATTGCATTGAGCTGGAAGAGCTTGCTTGTTAGGCAGGACCTACTGTGAAGCATGTCTTTGTGCTCGGATCCTTTAGTGCTGTGTGGAACTTCCCAAATGCTTGGGATTGGTTCGTCGACCTCATAACTTCCATAATGTATGGCAATTGAGTTGGGTAGACAGGCAAAGTGATCTACCGTATTGACGGCAACCAGTGAGGCTACATTGCTGTCGTAGTGCCAATTCCTGTGGAAGAGGTAGATAGTGTAGGAAGTAATATCTGGCCACTTCTGAAATCTGTAGGCTTGTTCGTCGAACCAGATTTTCCACCGAGATAGTGGTGCAAACCAATTAAGAACTTCTGCAAGATGTGCATGAGGATAATTTCCAGGGGAATATGAACATAGATCTCCAAATTTATCAAGATAATGGAGCATCTCTAAGGCTGGAAATTCAAAGGCTATGGTATGTGCATGAAGCAAATACCAGAAGAACCATTTTAACTCAACAGGGAACTTTTCAGCTGGATGAATGGGAAACAAATGAAGGAATGGACAGGTAGGATGAATTCCTAATCTTGGAAAAAATAACTGTCCATGTTTTCTGAAAAGATGTGAAAGATAGTAATGCATCTGTGAGTATGGTTGGGAAAGGATTTCCATAGAACAATCAAACCTGAGGAGATTGTTCCACTTGTGTATTTCTGGAGGCAGAGAGCTTGACTGATTTTGTCTTGGCGTGTTCTGAGTATGAATGGAGAACATCGCTTGAAGCTTTGGATACTCAAGGAGTTGAGGATTAACAGTATCAAAGGGTCTTGAGAGGAAATCTGCAACGACATTTGTCTTTCCTTTGATATGTCTGACTGTGTACGAGTACTGTGAGAACCATTGTGATAACCTCAATAGTTGAGCATTGGGAATCTTCTTGGCTTTGAGGTTTAGGACTGAGTCGAAGGACTTGAAGTCTGTCTCGATCACAAAATGGTGTCCCATAAGATGGAATTCTAGCTTCTTGATTCCATACTTGACAGCTAGAATCTCTTTAATCCCTGAGTAGTAGTGTTGTTCAGCATTGTTGAACTTTCCTGATTTGTAGGCACATATTCGTCTGGTTCCATTAATTTCTTCAAAGAGTATGGCTGCCCAGAACTCATTGCTCGCGTCTGTTTGTAGGATTCTCAATCCACTAGAAGGAATCTGTAAAGGAGGCAAATTCTGAAGATTCTTCTTTAAATACTGAACAGCGCTGGTCTGCGGATCTCCCCATGGAGATGCGTCTTTCTTGAGTTGAGCTTCGAGTGGGCTGGTGTACCTACTAATTCCTGGAACAAAATCTCTAAGATAATTTACGATTCCAAGAAATTGCTGAACCTGTTTTGTGGTCAATGTGTCTGGGAACTTCAGTAGTTCTTGTGCGATGTGAGGTCCTGGGTAGTACTGTCCATCTGCTAATCGCATTCCCAGGAACTCAATTGTTGATGTGCAAAGTTGTACCTTTTTTTCAGACAGCATTATTCCAAACTGCTGTATGAGCTTTGCAAATTCCTTTAGGAGTTGGTCATGTGAATCCTGGTCTTCGCTGAAGAGTAAGATATCATCTATATAGATAAGTGCAGAAGACTGTATAGGTTCGAAGATACTTGTCATGACATCCTGGAATAAGGAAGGGGCTGTCTTGAGTCCAAATGGTAGGACTTTCCATTGGAAGTGTCCATTGGGTATGCAGAAGGCTGTTTTCCATCTGTCATCGGGATGAACACCTATCTGCCAAAAACCACTTTTGAGATCAAACTTTGAAAATACCTTGGCTTTTGAAAGTGAGGAGAATAGAGCTGTCCTATTAGGGATAGGAAACTTGATATCTTGGAGGAAGTGATTCAGAGGTTGATAGTTGATAACCAATCGCTTCTTTCCTCTGTTCTGCTCTGATCTCTTGTTGACATAAAAGGCTTGGCATGCCCATGATGAACTGGAATGTTCAATCAATCCTTGTTTCAGTAACAAGCTGCATTCTTTTGTTGCTTGCTTTGCGTCTGAAGGAGTCATGCCTGGATGACTTGCTTTCGTTGGGTTCACGTCTTCGTTCTGCTTGAATGGAAGGTGGACGAAGAACTTTGGATTTGTCCATAGTGGATGTGAACACTTTGTAAGGAAGTCTTGATGGTCTGTAGCAAAGGCTGGTTTGAATAGTTCCAAGGCCTGTTGTACTGGCTGGACCGAATACATTCTGCTTTCATGGGTGTATGGCTTGAAACTGGACTTGTGTCGTATACCAGTTGCTAACAGTTTGAGGCTGTGTAGCTGATGAAGTATGTCCCATCCAATGACAAGGTCTTTCCCTGGTAGGTCAGTAGCAACAATCTCTACTGATATTGAACATGTAGGGAAAAGCATGACCTTTATCCTTTTTGTCTTCAGGAATGTCTGGAACGTTTTTCCTGATGCTGCTTTGTATGTATTGACTTTAGGAACAAGCAGTTCTGCTGGGACGATAGCTGGATTTATCATACTTTCAGCTGCTCCAGTGTCGATGAAGGCAATTGCCTGAATTGGTCTTCGATACTTTGTAAAGTAGATTTGGACCTTGACATGTGGCAATATGTTGGAGGTAGCCATGAGAGGAATACTTGTTTCTGTAGTTTCCTCTATATCTGATTCTGTGGAATGGATTTGCAAGTTGGTGAATGATTCACAGGAGGGAATTCTTCTTGTAGCGACACTTGCATTTCGTGAGAACGGTTGAGAGTGCTTCGTGACTGTGGTGATGGTAAAAATACTGTCGTAGTCACTGTCACTGTCACTTGTGGATGAGGGCGAAACTGAAGGAATTCGCTTCGGTTCCAAACAGTAAACTGTCTGGTCTGAAGGTTCCTCATCAAGAGAGAAGACTGATTCCACATCATTGTCTTCTAATGATACTCCAGTGGCTCTCTCAAGCTGTGCAATGAGCTTCTTCTTTTTCCTTTTGCAATCCTTTGCAAAATGTCCTGATTTACCACAAAGATAGCATCTGTCTGTCTTCTTTGTAGGAAAACGTTTGTGCTTGAATCGTAGATATCGTTTCTTTTGGACGAATCTTTTCCTGTTGGTTTTCCTGGATAGATCTCTTTTCTTCTTTGGGTTGAAATGCTTCTTCAGAGATCTTCTGAATCGTCCTCTTGACGTCTGTTTATCAGGAAAATCTGGACATTTGCACAAATCGGCTTTAGTGCACTTAGTAAGATACCTGGTTGGTTTGCAGGCAAGATCAAGGCGTTTATCATGTTTGAGGAAGTCTCTGATGACGCTTCTTCGCTGGCAGAGTTCGCTGAGTGCGAAGTGAACTGTCTGTAGGATCTGTCCAACCGAGAGATCTATAACTCTTAATCCTTTAGAGGCTATTTCCTTTTCCACCAATGAAGAGAGTGGCTCTATTAGTGAGGAAATAAAGACTGGCTTGTGGGCATTATCTGCTCCAAGGTTTATGAACAATGTAATCATCTTCTTGAAGTGTCGGTTGATATCCTTTTTCTTGAACGAACAACAGCGTCGTTTGAAGAATTCTTTTCTCTGATCTTCAATCAGGTTTTCTGGACTTCCAATAAAGTTGATATATAGCTGTGCCAAGAACTCTGGGAACTGAAGGCTGATGAGTTGTATTTGTACTTGCTCTGTCAGCTGGTTCCACCAAGTTTGAAGAGTTCCTCTGAACTTTGTTGTTAATTCTGACAGTATCTCGACTGAGGAAGTTACCGTTAATCTCTTCTGAAGACACCATGCGTAGAAGTCTTTGAACCGCTGCGGCCACTGGTCTATTTCGATGTCGTCGATGGTGAATGAGAAAGATCCTGATTCTTTTGTCGAAGGGTTTGGCCGGTCTTCCATGGAGTTGTCTGAAGAACTTTCTGGTTCATTGACCTGAGGAGGATTGTCAGCCATATAAACTAAAGGTACTTCACAGAGCTGTGAGTCTGTTGAATATTCTGTTGAGGGCTGATCTTCTATACTTTCAGTATCTTCAGTTGATGATGACTCGGAAGATGCTTCTATTGATACTTCGGTCATTGCTTCAGAGAATGCTGATAAGTCGGAGAACCCTTCTGTTGGTTCTTCACTTGGGGGTTTTGCCATAAGAATTTTTAATTCATCTCTGTCATCTTGGTAAGTGAATTCCAGGGGATCCATTGAATAATGGATTCGTATATCTTTTGGAAAATGTCCTGACGAATCAGGTCCTAACCAATGTGGCACTGAGACTGGAGGATGATATTGCAGCTTGTCTTCTTTAATCAATAGCTGCTGTGTAGGAATCTGTTCCGAGGAACTTTCTTCGCTCTGAGATCTCAAAGGGCTAGGAGATCTGTGTCTCCGAGAGGATTCTGTTGCTTTTTTCTTTCCTTCTCGGATCTCGGTTCTTCGTTGTTCCTGTGTACGTTTCTCGTGTTGGAACTTGTTCCTTTGTCTTTCTAGTTTCTGCTGTTTTCTGGCAATCTCTCTAATGTCTGCAACATCTTTCTTGTTTGGATCTCCAAACAAGTAATAAGTCTTGGACGGTTTCTCCAGAGGAGAATAGGAAGGTGTCCTTCCTAAGTCCATGAAATCTGATCCACCATAGGAAGGCTTTGAAATGGGTTTTTCTTGCATTTCTCGAGCCGCTTTGATTAGCTTTTCCAAGCGAGCTATTTCTTCATCTGGATCTGATTGAAAGTGTGCAGGATATCGTCCTTGTTCAATATTATCCAAGGAATGTTGTAGTACTCTTAGTACTTCATGCATTTGATCATGATGCCGATTGAGCTTCTGAGAGAGATTCTAGCCTTGAGACTGAATTTGGTGAGACAGGTTGTGTTCTGTCTTCTCCAAGCGATTTTCTACTTTATCCACCTTCTTGTGAATAATCTTCAAGGCTTCATTCTGGGCGATAGCGTTCTGGCTTTGCCAATTAAGCACAGTTTCTGCAAGGCTATTTCGCTGCACGTTTCCTTGTGCGTCTACCGCTGTGGGAATTGGAATCATAGCCGTATACCTGACGTTGTTGACTGTATGTTCATCCATGGTTGGGAATGTCAAGTCAGGTGAATCTGGCTGCATCATCATGATCGGTAGGGGAGCAAGGATATTGCTCTTGTATGGCTCTAGCATCTGTATTTGTTGAGAACAGGCTTGACTAGGTTTTCTGAGAACTGGCTCAGAAACTGGTGCTGGAGCTGGTTCAGGTGCTGGCTTGAGAGCTGGCTCAGGAGCTGGCTTGAGAGCTGGCTCAGGAGCTGGCTTGAGAGCTGGCTCAGGAGCTGGCTTGAGAGCTGGCTCAGCTTGTTCTTCCGGTTCTGAGACCTGAACATGATTTGCAGCTGATGCTTGTTTCTGTCGCCACTTGTAAATAGCTTTATAGCAGGGCAGAATTGTCTGCTTTGGCTTCAGCTATCGCTTTGAGTCTTTGGATAAGTCCTCAAAGTCTTGCCATGCTTGATAATGTTGTGGTGACAGTGGTACTGAAGGCGATGATGGTGGTTCAACGTTCTTATCCCATCCTGTAG
Source organism: Melastoma candidum (assembly GCA_023653495.1). Taxonomy (NCBI): domain Eukaryota; kingdom Viridiplantae; phylum Streptophyta; class Magnoliopsida; order Myrtales; family Melastomataceae; genus Melastoma; species Melastoma candidum. The sequence continues at coordinate 9,988,721 of CM042882.1, read as the reverse complement.
GGATAATTTTGCTTGGCTCTGGTCGGGATGGAGGAATCCCATAATTTACGATGTAGTCAAACTTTCCAGAGGGTTGTCCAAGAGGTCCAACGGTCTTATCACCATTCTGGTAGCGCTGGTGCAGGGATGATTTCTTCCCGTGCTTTCTGGTAGGAGGAGGAATGAACAAAGTTTCTTTGTCCGAGTCACAATCATCGTCTGATTCTGGGAGACTTCTCCTGATCTGGCATCTTGATCTGCTCTTCTTCTTGGAGTAGTCTGGAGGGTCGCAATCTTCACAATCACAATCGGCTGAGCATCTTGTCTCAAATTCACAGCCGCAATTGGCCGGACATCTTGCTACGTCCCAGTAACAGTGCTGAGACTGGGGGTCCCGAAAGAAGTATGTTGGATTTCCATATCCATCGAAAGAATGGATCATCTTGTTGAGGGGTTCTGGCTTCTTTCTTCTTGGTACAGGTTGTACCATGAACATAGTTGGGAAGATGGGAGGTGGTGCTGGCTCTTTTGCTGAAGAGCGATCGAACTTGATTGTGACAGCTCCTTCTCTGTCTCTTGAGAAGGTTGAAGTCGTAGACTGAATTGGAGCAATTGGCACCGTCTTTTTCTTGATCTGCTCATAGTCCGTCACCCATTTTTCTGGCAGAAGCCTCAGGAGTTCTGCTCTTGGAATCTGTCTGGGGATATGGACGCATGTGGGAGCTTGCTGGTTATGGTAGTCTGCCACGATGAGCAAGGCGTTTTGGGAGTCATTTGGCATGCTTATGTCCAAAGCATGGTTCTGCACTCGATACGCCATCTGGTAATGAAGAGTGGCTTCAATGGAGTTTGATTCCATTGTGGCTCCACAAATCTGCAGTTGTACCTGCAGGGCATTGAGCAGCTTTGGATCCCTGAGAGACATACAGAAGTTAGGAAAAAGGGTCACGAAGACCGTTCCTGCATTTAATGTTGTCTCAATTGTCCCAATTACTGCATGTTGATATTCCATGTATCTTGTGTCTAAAAGGGCCATTCGGGCAGTCACAGGCAGTCCTTTACGTCCATGATATGTCAAGGCAAGTCTTATGGCTCCAAAATGGAGATGGGAATATCCCTCTCTGGTCCATAGTTCAGGGAATTCTGCTGGCAAGTTCAGAGATACAAATTGTTCTCTTTGTGTCCCAAGTATAGGATGTTGACTGAACTTACTAGTCTGTATGTATTCACGGGCAGATGAGGCAGGCCGTCTGATTAAAGTCCTTATACTTTTTATTGGTCCTGCAGAGGGCTTATGAAAGGCAATGTACGGATTGATCAATGGCAGTTCAATTCGGAATACACTATCCAAATATTGATAAATGAATATTTTGATCAATAGTTAATGAATAATTATGATCATAATAAATTTTATCTTAAAAAAAGAAGGAAGAAGTTTAAACCAAGATACTTTTTTCGTGATATATTTAATTTTTGTCTTGTCAAAATTAAGGGGTGAACATTTCGTTTAGGTAAAACCGATATTATATGGACAAAATCTCGAATAAATAAGTTATGTTCTAATTTTTAAATTTTTTTAAAACCGGTGATATCGGGAGAACCTGAAATTTGACAAAAAAAATTAACTAATGTAATTAACTTGACTATGTTGGTTGAGCACATGGACATAGCGTCCCAAATGGAAACCCATTTAGAAAGTCGTCGAGCATAGGTAGTAGTGAGCTGAATACAAAATTTTGGTTCATAAATAACTCGTAAAGGATTGGATGTCAAATTAATAAGCTTTTTTAAAACATTCATCGACCTAGTTGCTCTGCCAGTCTTCTCACTACTGAAGGCGCCCGATCGTCTTTCGGGGTTAAATCAGAACAATAATCGCTCATAGGGTGATGTCGTTGATGGAACTAGAATTGCAACACTCACTTGAAGAGGGCAACAGATTTGATGGAATCGGAATAAGAACCGGTATTAGAACCAATGAGGTAACTTTTTAAATGGTTCTTCCATTACCCGCTTTTATGTTCTAAAAATAAAGAATAGGGCGTTATAGGGTAGATTATAAGTTACTAATCAAACTCATGCTCACCGCTAAATAGCATGTGGTATTTGTCCGATGATGATAATAATAAGTAAGGGGTATTAATTTTTTGGCAAAATATACGATAATATCAAAAACTATTACGAAATTTTTTGTTTTGTCAAAAACTTAGTTTGTTATACGATTTTGTTACTAAATTTTATTTCTATATTGATTTTGGCCAATCTTGGATTTTACCATGAGAAAACCAAATAGGCCTTAATCTATAAATTTCAATTATTGACTAAAAAGGTAAAAAAAAATGGGTAATAATATTGAAACATTTCATGTGTTTTTTATTATAGATTTTTAATTGTTAAATTAAGTAAGTTGGAAGTCGAAGTTGGACTGTAGTTATTGATGCGGTTAAGAATCTGTAAAATGGATGAAGGCCAGATAATGGCTATTTTCTGGGGTTACTAATACGTGTAAGGTGGATTGCAAGACGATGCAATAAGAGGTTGGAACTCAACTATTATAGGAGAAATGTTAGACAATACTAAAACCTTATTTGGTTTTCTTATAGTAAAATCCAAGATTTGTCACAAAAAATTACAACCATAATGATAATGATAATATCATATAGTAAAAAAAGATTTTGACAAAACTAAAATTTTGAGCATACTTTATAATATTATTGTATATTTTATCTAATTTTTTTAAAGAAGTGGCTGTTAATTTTAACCGTCGTTTGGGACCAAAAGTATTCCTTTTAATGTAATATTTGGGCATTTTCAAAGTTTAATCCCTGGCACAAATACGTGTCGGCCCCCCACTGGATGCAGAAAATGAGTTGATAAATGAAAATTATTGCGAGGAAGACGATGGGTTTGTTTTAGTTACTCCCGAGCTCTCGCTACACACTCGGGATTTTCTGCAAATTTCCAGACCTCCCGTACCGTCGACCCCACGCCCTCCCCTTCAACTCCCCATCCGTAACAACCTCCTCCTGTGCTGTTGATCGACGCTCCGGGAACAGTAGTCGAATCGCCGAAGCTTCCCCCGGTGTTGATCGCTGCGCTGGGCGAATGAAGAGGAAGGGCCTCGACCTCGACCTCGAGTTCGACTTCTCCCTCTCCTCCCCCGCTCCCAAGATCCGCCACCTCGTACTTTCCCTCTCCCTTCCCCTCCTACGTTCACAGTTTCAGTGTCATCATGTTCCTCTTCTTATTCTTCTTGTTCTTGTTCTTTTTATGTTCGCGTCTTGATCTGCTTTTCATTGCAGGACACAGAGCTTCCGACCATCGCCGAGGACGAGGAATACGAATGGAGCTCGTCGGTGACGGAAAGGATGGAGGCGGAAGACGATCTGGCCTCAGGGGCTCCTGTGGAGAATGGCGAGAGGGTGATCGTGGTGTTCAGGCCGGTGGAGGAATACCTTCTCCGCCTCCACTCGCCTTCCTCTTTCTCAGTGTCCGTGGACTCGGAGTTGATCGCCGGTTTCAGGAGTGAGTGCCGTGGATCTCTTTGTGCATTGAATCTCATTGTTTGTTTGGTTGATATTAAGGCGAAGGTTGGGATTGCTTCTATTTCTCATGCTTTGATTAGTGACTAATAGGTGGATAAATAGCCTCACAGATGTGGTCTATATAATGCCCCTAGACACTTTCACTTCTTGAAATAACTTTTGAGTTGTGACAAGTGTTATCAGAATCAGTCCACTACTCTGGCATGCGTGGCGCAGTCAGTGACGCCGGTATTGCACTGTTTGCCCAAAGCTAGCCCGAGTTGTTCTCCCGAAGCTAGTACAAAGCTAGCCCCGTGTGGTTGTGGGACTTGCAAAATTTTGAAGATACGAATGTGCTCTTGCGTTGCTGATGTTTGCTAATCCTATGGTCTTAGAATCTTCGGAATGTCGCGTGTTACAATATTTTAGCATGGCATTTCTGGTAAAAGTGTAGAGCGGTACCTCTTGTGGATACAGTCTACTACCCCTACTAGATGTTTTATATTGGGTCGGCGTCAGTCGTATCGTGTTTGTTGGCCATACTTTGTTTCTGTCCAGAAAGCAGTGTGCATATCCTTCCAACGAACCAGCCGGCACTGAAATGTGAGGCTGAGATATTGTGGGAACTGATTCGACTAAGCTCATGGCCATTTGCAGGCCAGTTCCCTTGGTCGAACATATCTTCTGTTGATGGAGTTGCCAAGGATGTTGGGGGCAGTTCGAACTTAAAATGCACGGCTGTAGTTCGTTGGGTTCTGTCCCAATTCCCGGCACCTCCAGGGGTTGAGATAATCTATTCGGAGGTCATGGAGACAGAAGATGGAGGAGGCGAAGGCGAAATGGAAGTAGAAGCAGATAACTCACATCTCAACGTGGTAGGCAGCGGAGTGGATCAGAATGAGGTTGGTTTGGGAGGAGGCCTTCAGACGTGGCAGCAACACTGCATGACTGTGACTCCTGAATTCCCCTATCTGACTTCAGCTCCCGTCGCGTGGCATGGGGGATAGAGAGCATGTGTTTGGTGAACAGAAGTGAAGTTAGTTACTTAGGGAAGTTTATGTACAACTGGGTTTTATGAGTAGTTTACTGGGTGACATAATGTAAGAAAGGATGGAGAAGAAAGGGTAGGACTAGGAGGACTGGACTTTTTGGGGGGGGATGCAAAATAAACGTCAAGAGGGGTTAGATGGTAGTTGAGATTGTAATAGTAAGAAGGCGTGTTGTCGGAAGGGATGGAAAAGCAAAAGCATTCATTCCCCTGTTGTCCCCCAATTCCGTCACGCCCCATTCGTGTTCCCACGAATTTGTCTGTCCTCACGATTCTCTTCCCTGCCCACACGCCAACCCCGGATTCGTTGGGAGAGTAGTTGGTGAGTCACAACTTTTAAGCTGTTGCAACGTAGATATTCACGAATAAATAAAATTTAAAAGAAGTATTTTTGTGGCAGGGATCCTTCACGACACCCCTGCATCAAAACGGTGACGTATTCAAAGGTTTAGGGATTATAAAAAAAAAGCAAAATATACGATTATGGCCTCAACTTTGAGCCAACTTTCTGTTTTGTCATTAACTTAGTTTGTTATATAATTTTGTTACCAACTTTTGTTTTTATTTCGATTTTGGCCAATCATGAATTTTTTCTAGCGAAAGCCAAACAAGGCCTTAATATAGTCTAACATGTGTCCTATAATAGTGGAGTTTCGACATCTCATTCATTCGTCTCGTAATCCACTTTATCCGTAATAGTCGCCCCCTAATAGAACATCATCCGACAGTCATCGATTTTTCATATTTTTTGACAACATCAGCAACTATCGTTAACTTCGGCTTCCAATTCACTTGATTTGTTCATCAAAATTTTATAATAAAAAAAAATGAAAGGTTTCAATATTATTTTTTATTTTTTAAAATCTTTTTTCTTTTTAGTCGACAAATGAAAATTATCTATTAAGGCTTTGTTTGGTTTTCGCTAGAAGAAATTCATGATTGGCCAAAATTAAAATAAAAACAAAAGTTGATGACAAAATTATATAACAAATTAAGTTAAGAACAAAACAGAAAGTTGGCTCAAAGTTGAGGCTATAAATTGATATTTTGCCTAAAAAAAATAAAAATTTTAATAGTGATTTATCATGTTCGTCCCTGTAATACTACTACATAATGCATTTTAACGGATGCGATGGGGACACGTTGGCCAGCAATGCATGCATGTCATAATTAGGGAGACGATCGACTTCTCGAGGGACCACTTTTTCACATCCATTATATATAATTTTTATACATACATATTATAATATCGGAAGTGCACATTTTAAATGCATCCAAATCACGTCCAGTGACCTTTGTCGGCCAGATGTTGTTGGAAAATACAAGTAAACCGAAAAAAAAAATGGAAAGTTCAAGTACATTCATTCTAGGATCAGTGTCTTTCCCATCGTTTCTTTCTGTTTGAAAAATGTTAAAGTTTCATGATCATGAATTGGGTAGTGGATAGTTGTACACGCCGAGAAATCAAAGCATTCTATTTAGGCAAAATATCAATTTATGCCCTCAAGTTTGAGTCAGCTTTCTGTTTTATCATTAACTTAGTTTGTTATATAATTTTGTCACCAACTTTTGTTTTTATTTTGATTTTGGCCAATCATGAATTTCTTCTAGCGAAAGCCAAACAAGACCTTAATAGACATTCATTTATCGACTAAAAGAAAAAAAATTTTAAAAATAGAAAATAATATTGAAACCTTTCATTTGTTTTTTTATTATAAAATTTTGATAAACAAATCAAGTGAATTGAAAGCCAAAGTTAATGATAATTGCTGATGTTGTCAAAAAATATGAAAAATCGATTAATATAGGATGATGTTCTATTAGGGGGCGACTATTACGGATAAAGTGGACTATGAGACGAATGAATGAGATATCGAAACTCCACTATTATAGGACACATATTAGACTATATTAAGGCCTTGTTTGGTTTTCGCTAGAAGAAATTCATGATTGGCCAAAATCAAAATAAAAACAAAAGTTGGTGACAAAATTATATAACAAACTAAGTTAATGACAAAACAGAAAGTTGGCTCAAAGTTGAGGCCATAAACGTATATTTTGCCTTCTATTTATTATAATTTTTTTTTCGTTAAATGTTGAGTTTCGTTTCAGGAATGTTTGTAATCCATCCCTTAAGGCAACATCTTTCATCGTTCAACTTAATTTTAAGAAAAGTAAAAACCTTTACTTTGATAAGAATTGTCTTTGATTTAGATTTGCTATTTCTTATAAGCACATCTGAAACCAAATTACGAACCACTTTATTTTCTGATATTTTTCTACATGTTTCCTAACAATTCCCACGTAAAAAAAAAGAGAAAAAAATGTATTGCAAAATGACCGATTATTCCTTGTATTATCCTCGATGGAGAATGCAAGTTGTTCGAGTTTTGTACGGAAATACGGTTAGTTTTAAAAAAAATTTGCGAAATACGGTCCCAGTTTCGTAAAATACGGTTTTACCGTCGATGGGGCGCGTTTTGAAAACGCGTCCCCCAGCGTGCCAAAGGAAGGGGCGGGTTTTCAAAACCCGCCCCTATGCGAGATGGGAAAATGGCATGAGGGCGCGGTCTCAAAACGCGCCCTCATGCCAGGGGCGGGTTTTCAAAACCCGCCCCTTAGACACTTGGAGAAAATTCTCCCAAGTGTCAGAATGACGGGTGGGGAGGAGGGGGGTTCAGGGGGGTTCAGGGGGGGCGGGTTTTGAACACCCGCCCCTTGAGGGGGGTTGAGTGGGGGCGGGTGTAAGGGCCGGACCTTTTATTAATATTACGAAGGATGTTTCTAATAGAATTGCCTCATTATCGACTCGTGAAGAGAGAAATCAAGCATGGGCACCCTTTCGATAAGCGATGGAAGAGCGATGTTGCCGCCCCGAAAACTCAATGTGGGCGTCCAAGAGGGCGTCCGAGGGGCGTTTTCGGCAGAAAAATGTCTCGACTCGAAAGTGAAATTTAATACTTTGGGAGTGTTTAAGGGGCCATAAGGAGGTGATTAGTTAATGTTAGATTTTTGAGATCACCCCTTAATCTCAAGACATTCATTGATGAAGTTTGATTAGATGACATGGCACATAAGGTGGCCATTCATGAAGGAATCAAGGTGACCCATGAGAGGAGGAGGAGACGTTAGGTGGCGGATGACAAGGAGCCAAGTAGGCGTCCACATGAGCAATCCACAACTCAACCGAACAATGGCCCTTGGATCGTCCAAGTGGCACCAAGAAGGAAGGATGGCCTTAGATCAATTAGCACACCTCAATCTCTCATTTATGGACAAGTGTCCAATAATATTAGTGTAATGGGAATTGATTGGTAATGATGATGAAGACTTTGGTGACAAGAGGTGTGTGTGTGTGTGTGGGTAGGTGGTATGTTTTGATTGGTGGAAGATGAGGCTTGGTCTTCATATTCTGGGGGGCTGAAACGTGGGGGGGAGGGAGGAGGTTTCATCACGACCCCATCTGGAAGTTTACGTGGGAGGAGAAGAGAGGGAAAGAAGGCTCTAACTCGGCAAGGAAAGGAAGGGGGAGAAGGCACGAGCAAGGCAGCCATCGTGGAGTCTTTGGGAAGGAGAAGAAGAGGGCGAACGGGTCGCGGACGAATCGCGGCTGAATCGAGACCTTCGAGGGGTGAAATCACGCGGCGAAGGCGGGAGCTCAAGGAGTTAGCTACGGAACCGCAAGAGAGGTACCCTCTTTCCCTAAACTCTTATGCTTTAGTTGTGGGGCTGAAATGTCGAGATCTTGGGGCTGAAATGTCGAATCTTGGGGCTGAAATGATCATGAGACGGGCTGTGGTAGACGTTAGTTTTATTGGTGAGAGATTGAGTTCGTAAGGTGGCCGTAGGTGTGATTCCGTGAGACCACAGTTCCGATGCGCTCTAGGAGCGGAAATGACGCGAGGGAAACCTCGGAAGAGTGCGGCCTTCGGGCTGGAAACAGGGCAAGGGGGCTGCAAGGGAGGGAAGGTTTCCTCGGCCCATGTCCGTTGGTATATCGCCCCGTGGGCGGAAATTTGCGAGGTGTTGCCTCGGAATGAACAGCCTAAAGCCGAGAAGAAAGTTGGGCGGCCGAATATGGCTGGAAAATAGGGGAAACGGCCGATACTAGGCCAGCCCCGTGTCTTACTCCTTCGGGAGGGAATTTACGGAACTAGTTGCTCCGGAACTAGATACGGCCTAAGGCTGGAAATTCGCGGAAGAAGGAGGGTGGCGTACGCCCGAAGAATGTACCAGCCACCACAACTTCTTCCTCGCTCTAGGAGCGGAACCATGCGGCCATATGGGCTGAAATTTTGGGAACGGTCGAGACAAGGCACGTTCTCTTGGGTTTGGACAGCCGTGTTAATGTCCATCGAGGATAGGGTAGCCATGGCCGAACTTCTTGTATGCACGGCTAAAGGCCGGGAACGATTGAGGGATGGTCGAACAAATGAAATGACATCGTTATTTCTACATTTTGGTAGAAGGAACTTGCGAGGCTTGCCTCGGAATATGATAATGTATCGAGTTTAGCTCGGGGGAGGATGGGAGGTAAGATAGATACGGTACATTAGAATTCCAAGAATGAGTGATATTAATCTTCTTTCATGATTATAAAACTATGAACGAACAACTAATTCGTCCGTAGGATTTACGGATGGAAATGATGTGAAGTGTTGGAGTTGAATAGCGAGAATAAATGATTATTGTATACTAACTTTGTGTTTCATGCATGAGAATTAAAAACAAAGACGCGCATTTAAAGTTTTTCGAAGTAGTAATGTGTGATGTATTTGAACGTGAATTATTTGTAACAAACAAAAATGTATGAATATAAATTATTAGAAATTTGTGAAAATTGAAATCGTTACAGCGGGTCTTCAAAACCCGCCCCTTGAGGGGACTCGCCCCCCCCCCCCTCAACCCCCCTCAGGGGGCGGGTTTTCCCCCTTCAACCCCCCTTCAAGGGGCGGGTTTTGAAAACCCGCCCCCCCCAACCCCCTCAAGGGGCGGGTTTTCAAAACCCGCCCCCCCTGAACCCCCTTCAAGGGGCGGGTTTTAAACCCGCCCCCCCTCAACCCCCCTCCTCCCCACCCGTCATTCCGATACTTGGGAGAATTTTCTCCAAGTGTCTAAGGGGCGGGTTTTAACCCGCCCCTGGCATGAGGGCGCGGTTACCCGCGCCCTCATGCCATTTTCCCATCTCGCATAGGGGCGGGTTTTCAAAACCCGCCCCTTCCTTTGGCACGCCGGGGGGCGCGTTTTGAAAACGCGTCCTCTTTATAAATCGGAGGACGCGTTTTCAAAACGCGCCCCATCGACGGTAAAACCGTATTTTACGAAACTGGGACCGTATTTCGCAAATTTTTTTTAAAACTAACCGTATTTCCGTACAAAACTCCAAGTTGTTCTGGCATTAGGATTTGGTCACGAGGCTAATAAAACTTTAATCACAAAATCCGGACTAATAATAAATAATCAGATGTGGAAAGCAGAAAAAGAGGAGGTGGGGATAAAATAATGTTTAGTTGAGGGTCGGGGGGAAGATCTTTTCGTTGATTCAACGTGGTGGTGGTGGTGATGATGAATTCAATAAACTTTGTATGATCATGATTTGCTGGAAATTATAAATTAAGTTTTGCATATTAGTTTTTATGTAATGTATAAAAGATTATTAAGCAAATTGCATTAGGGAAATGAAAAAAAAAAAAAAACGGAAACCAGAAGCCTCGCCGTCTCTCGTTCTTCTTCCTTTGGTTCTCCTCCAACCTTCCCTCTCGTTCTCTCCCTCCTTTCCGTCCGTCTCTCTTCCCTCTTCCTCGTCGATTTCCACGAGGGAAGGGATTCAAGCAGTCTCACCAAATTCGCAGGAGAGGAAACGCAAACCCCTTTTCTTCCCTCCCCCCTCCCCTCACCAGACCAAATTCACGCCAGGAAGAGTCAAGGTGAATCTCGATTCTCCCCATCCGTTCCCTCGATTTCTTCCTTACCCATGATTCCTGATGCTTTGAATCGACCTGGGTCGGTTTAAACTCCTCCCCCTTTTTTTATGATTCCAGATCTTCTGATTTTGGGCTTCTTCGTGATGGGAATCTTGTCCTGTTCCTGATCTTTTGGCTGTTGTTATTGTTGTTGGTTTTGCTTCAGGGGGTTTGTATTTCCTCGGAGAGTTGGGCAACTTTAGGACCGTGAGCTTTTGTATTTTGAAAGATATTGGTTGTTTGATTGGAAAAAGGCTACAGAGAGGGGGGAAAGCGTGGAATGGAGAACGAAGGATTAAACGGATGGATTAGGGACGGGTTGTACTACCACCCCCACCTTTTCGGCGGGGTGATCCTGACCGCAGCACTGGTCGGCCTGTCCACGAGCTATTTTGGGGGGATCAAGGTTCCATCCTTGCATTACTTCGGCTCCGAGATCTTCCCAAAGAGGCGTCATGCACGGAGGAGGGTGAGGGTCTACATGGACGGCTGCTTTGATCTCATGCATTATGGTCATGCCAATGCTTTGAGGCAAGCGAAGGCCTTAGGGGATGAACTGGTGGTTGGTGTAGTGAGCAACGAGGAGATCGTTGCTAACAAGGGCCCTCCTGTTTTGTCCATGGAAGAGAGGTAAGCTTGCTGCTGGTATCTGCTCAAGGGATGCTTGAGAATGGGTGGATTTTTTTTCTTTATTTTTTAATTGAGTTTTGGAGTAGCTCCTGGAGTCTTATTTTGAGATTTTTGTAGGATGGCACTTGTTAGCGGACTCAAGTGGGTAGATGAAGTGATCCCCAATGCTCCTTATGCAATAACAGAGGACTTCATGAAGCTTCTTTTCTGCGAGTATAAAATCGATTACATTATCCATGGAGATGATCCGTGCCTGCTTCCGGATGGATCTGATGCTTATGCTTTGGCCAAGAAGGCCGGGCGTTATAAGCAAATAAAACGCACCGAAGGTGTCTCCAGCACAGATATTGTAGGTATGTCTCTACTTTTGTTTCTCGTTTTCCACGTGGTTTACCCAGAACCTAGATGCGGTTAACAATTATCATGTTATGTAGGACTGCATGCCTCGTCGTGAAGTTATTATGAGTGCCTTACTACATTCAGATCTAATCAGTTGTTTCAAACATGGATTATCTGGTTGTTTGTAACTTTAGCCTTTTCTTTTTCTTTTTACCCCTCTGTAGGAAGGATACTTTCATATTCAAAAGATACATTAGAGAATGGGAATACAAATGATTCGTGTATAAACAATGTATGCCAAAGTCAGGCTGAAAGCACCCATATATCTCAGTTTCTACCGACTTCTAGAAGGATCGTACAGTTCTCAAATGGGAAGGTATTACTCATTGTTTTTCACTTGTATGAAGAAGCAGTTGCCTGTTTCCTTTCGACTAGTTTGTTGTTTGCAATTTGCTTTTGGGTCATTTCTACTGCAAATGAACCAAGCACAAGCAGTGCATAATACCTTTCGATTTTAACAAACTGTGAGTGCAGTGCATAATTTCGATTTTAACAAGTGTGAATTTATGCCTGTTAAAGGAGGTGGTAATGAAGTTGTTGACCAAGTTTTTGCTTTGATGTTGTTTTTGACCTGTTGTTGCTACTTTACAGAGCCCTGCTCCTAATTCACGTATCGTATATATAGATGGAGCTTTTGATCTCTTCCATGCTGGACATGTCGAGGTATAGATGCTATCTTTGTCCCTTCCAGTGGTTTCTTGTCTTGTATGTTGGATATCTCCATGCCTTGTGATCATGATCATACATCTCATCTCACCCCGTGATATATTCTGTTACACTTTTTGGTTCCTTGTCCATGTTTGAGTTACTAACTGCTGTTGTTACCCAGATATTAAAGAAAGCGCGGGAACTTGGGGACTTTTTGTTGGTTGGTATATATTCGGACCAGACAGTAAGGTGCGATAACCTTTCAACTTCCAATGCGAAATGCTTTTCTTCTTAATTCCGTGGGCATTTCGGCTTTCTTATGACAATTCGACATAGTTGGGATTACAAATTGTGACAATGGAATGCATGGTATACTATTGTCCTGCAGTGAGCATAGAGGAAGGGGCCATCCTATCATGCATTTACATGAGCGCAGTCTGAGTGTGCTGGCTTGTCGTTACGTCGATGAAATTATCATAGGCGCACCTTGGGCTATCACTAAGGACATGGTATGCAAATTTATAGCCAAAAAAATTTATGTGGTTGTCTTTGTTTATTTATTTCGAGTTACACTTCCAGTTTTGGTTGAAAATGCTCAAGATTTGATTTTGTTCTGTTGGATGTGCAGATAACCACATTTAATATAACGTTGGTTGTGCATGGTACTATTGCGGAAAGAGCTTCTCGACCTGTAAGCTGGAGTATACGCATTTTTCTCTCACCCGATGTTATATAAAGTTCAACCCTGAAAATAAGATAATCTCACTTCTGATAAAGCAGGGTAGAAGTGAAGCTGATCCTTATGCTGTCCCCAAGAGCATGGGTATTTTCCAGTTACTCAAGAGTCCCAAGGACATGACCACATCAATAATAGCCCAGAGGATTGCGGCCAATCACGAGGCTTACATTGTAATTCAAAACCTTCCTCTGTTACTGGCTCAATTTACGTTCAAAGAGTCCCCCCATGACAGCTTCAACTGACCAAGTCTTCTATCATGTGCAGAAACGTAATGCGAAGAAGACAGAGAGTGAAAAGAAATACTATGCGGAGAAGAAGTATGTAGTTGATGAGTAGCTTGGATACTGAGATCAGACCAAGCCCGGCTTATTCTAAGCATATTATTGGGTTGCGGAGCCGAAGCATGACTGATGGAGTTCTGAGTTCTTTTAAACTCCTGGAAGAGCATCGCTTCCAATTTATTGGTCATCCCATTTGTAAGAACGAGTTGTAACTAAAGTTTTGGTTTGAAACTGACCCCGAGTTGGTAGATACGCTCTTTGGATAGGACAATATGATGCCCTCCGGGACTCGGTTTTGTTCACCGAGGGCGCGATTATATGTACCACCAGAGCCTTTAGAAGCTCGTTGTTCCTACACCCTCTCGTTTGCATTGTGTTGTATTGTATTGTATTGTATTGACTGGGATTACGCTATGTTTTAGGTAATGCATGTTGTTCTTCAGTAGAAAATCATACTCTGGCGATGAAAAGCGGATGCTTAGCCGTTATATGAGGTTCAAGTCCCTTTCATGAGTAATAACGAAGCCTGACGATCGTTGAATTTATTCCTCTTTTCAGCTAAGACTGTAGTTCAAAGAAAATTGGGATAGATGTGGTTTGAAATGCCAGTGCCAGTATTACCGCGGGCGTTGAAATGTGGTTACATCCGACTACGTAGCTGCAGATGACGATCTCTTTGCCGATTAAACGGCGAAAACGTTGTCAGTTCTGGACAGATGACTTACAGATAAAAATTTTCTTGTTATGACAGTTTGTTGTGCCCTCCATTAAATCCCTCGCTTCCTCATCTGTTAATCTTACTTTCTGTTTTTTAGCCATGTCTGCTGGAGGCAAAGGTCGGGAGCTGGTCTTTGCATTGGAGCTGGTGTTGGCATGGGCATTGGCATGTCTTGCCGGGAATGTGTATGGTCGGAACACTTACGGCAATGACAGTAGTAGCAGCATCATAAAGTCCCTGCCCGGTTTTACAGGGGAACTTCCGTTCTATCTCGAAACCGGGTTAGTCGTAAGAATTTTGAATTCATGCTAAGGTCCCGGCGGCCTCATTCTGGAATCGTTTCTTGATGCATTGAGCTAACTGATTTTGGACAGGTACATCGGGGTAGGAGATGATGAAGAAGTTCAGTTGTTCTACTACTTTGTCAAGTCGCAAGGGGAACCGACGCAGGACCCTCTCCTGCTGTGGGTCGATGGCGGGCCCGGCTGCTCCAGCTTCTCTGGCTTCTTCTTCGAAAGCGGTACTTTCATGTCAAATTTGCCGTTTTTAGCTTACTGGAAAATGCTGCCGAGGTATCTACAATTATCGCTGTACAGGTCCGCTGACCTTCGACTCGAGAAATTACTCCGGATTCTTGCCCGAACTTTATCTTAATCCCTTCACGTGGATTCAGGTAAACGAGTACTTCCCCCTTCCAAACGAGCACTTCAAAGTTCAACATGATTTTGCAACACAGATGTAGTTTCATTCTCTCTGCGCTTTGTGAAGGGTATCAACATCTTGTACATGGACGGGCCGGTTGGCGCAGGGTTTTCGTATTCGAAGACCCAGGAAGGCTATTATGTGGACGACTACCAGTTCTCACAACAGTCATATGAATTCCTAAGGAAGGTAATAAAGTCGGATAATGGTAAGAAGGAATTGACTTCATCGAGAAGCAAGAGTTCTGAACCATTCCCTGTTTCCCCTGGTGCAGTGGCTAGTGAATCACCCGCAGTACCTGGAAAATGAGCTCTACATTGGAGGCGATTCCTACTCTGGGATCCCTATCCCCCTCCTCGTACAGCTGGTCTTAACCGGAAACAAAGATGGGGATAAGCCAACCTTGAATCTTAGGGGCTACGTTCTAGGAAATCCGGTAACTGACTCATTCATAGACTCGAACGCGAAGATCCCTTATGCCCACCGGCTCTCCCTCATCTCCGATGATCTCTACGAGGTAACAAGTCTTCTCAGTACTTTTGCACCTGAGATCGATATGAGACGCTAATACTGTTGGGGATCTTGTGATACCGAACAGGCTGCCAATGTGAGTTGCAAAGGGGACTTTGTGAACGTCGAGTCAAACAATACGCCTTGCCTTCTGGACCTCAAAGCCATCGACGATGTCAGTACATCCCATCCAAAATCTTTACTGACAGACGGT
The DNA here is from genome assembly GCA_023653495.1 of Melastoma candidum. NCBI lineage: Eukaryota > Viridiplantae > Streptophyta > Magnoliopsida > Myrtales > Melastomataceae > Melastoma > Melastoma candidum. Next base: position 9,973,366 of record CM042882.1, on the reverse strand, counting down.
AGACATAGATGATTGAATTAAAGATCGAAAAAATGATTTGCAGCTAACTCGCGAAATCCTTCTGGTGCACATCCTTGAACCGGACTGCAGCAACGCACTGCCGGTTCCTGAGGACGATCCCGCTTCTCTCCGGAGATACTTGAAGGAAAATCCCGATCCATCAGAAAACTCCAAACTCAATGGTCCCGCCTTATGGTGTCGAGTAAGGCCTCCATCCTCCATCTTGCCAACGCCCTTTTTTCTGCAGTAGACTCCCTTTCTTTTCTTAGAACTGGGTATTCGGTTCTTGACACAACTATCAGAACTACAACCACATGATGTGCTCCATATGGGCGAACGATGACACTGTCCAAGCAGCCCTCAACGTCAGACCGGTAAGCACACACAAACCATTTCTTAATCAACGAAGAACTATCGATCAATCATATTTACATAAATTTTTTTGGGTTAACAACCAGGGGACTAAGAAGTATTGGCAGTATTGCAACAGTTCCTTGGCATACACAAAAGATGTAACTAGTGTGATTGATTATCACAAGAACTTCACCAAGTCTGACCTCAGAGCTCTCATCTACAGGTATTCACCGCCTTCTTACCACCTAAACCTTCTTACAACCGTCATCGTCCTGATCCAGTTTTGGTGCAGCGGCGACCATGACATGTCCATACCTCATATGGGAACGCAGAAGTGGATAAACTCCATGAACATGACATTGGAAGAGAAATGGAGAGCATGGTCTGTGGACAATCAAACTGCAGGGTATGTGGTATTCTTCTCCCTAATGAATTCATGACAGAAAATGCTCAGAATCTCGGTTCTTACATGCTACCATGTTGCAGGTATACGAAGAAGTACAAGAACAACGATTTCAGCCTGACTTTTGTGACCTTAAAGGCAAGAATGACCCTTGTCTCTTCTCGCATCAAGACTATGAAGTCTATTATTGATTTTCTTTCTGGATCCAGGGGGCAGGCCATTTTGCTGCAGAGTATAAGGTGACCGAGGCTTCTGCGATGATTGGCAGGTGGATTGCTCACTACACTCTTTAGATAATTGATTTTGATATTGAGAACAAAGAAAAATGAGGCAATTGCGATTACAGCACGACCTGACTATGAATAATGTCCAAGTAACATTGGATTAAATTACATCACCGTTTGCCAACTACTTACCACAAACAACATATGAAAGTTTAGAATGTCTTCGATCGCAATCACACGATAGCCAATGTGTCGGTGAACTCATACGCGTCGAGCCACCCATAATGCAATCTCCCATACCCATTTCCTTGATGTGGCGGGATCTCATAAATCTCCTCGATGGTTTTGGTACAGACATTGTAGGATAGGACCCTCCCCGGCACATGAATGATTACCGAGGTCGAGGATCCCTCTTCATCGCTATCCCCTTGTATGAGGAGGAGCACCGAGAAAGCATAGTAGTTGGTAGACATGAACGAATCGTGATGTTCCCTCACTGTCTCGGGGAACTCTTGGATCATCGAGGCAAGATTGACCTCGAACTTCAGCAACCACCCTGAGTAATCTGTCTTCATCTCAAAGACCCGGAACTGGGCCGTCGTCGATCCGTAGATCTCGAAGAAATGCAAGTGCCCGCCAGAATGGCCAAAGTACCTGAACCTTCTATTACCTCTCTCCCCACCATCGAGGGCAATATCCGGCGGCTTGGGCATCTCTCCGAGCGACTCAAGGTCGACATTGAAAAACAGGGAACCCCCACTGGGGCTCAGCCAGTGAACAGCGCCGTTCCAGAAGACACCGTCGCGGAACACCATGTCAAACGGTGCAGCGAACGGGGATCCACAAACCCTCCATTCCCGATCCTTCGAGGAATAAACCTCGATCTGGTAGGAGTAATCGGAGGCATCTGCCCCTCGAACACAGACGGCCTTGTAGAATGGCGACCTGGAGGGGTCAAAAGCGAGGGCAAGCCCGAAAACGGCCCAGCGGGACCCCTTCCGGGAAACCCCCAACTCCGGTAGTAGCGAGTACTGTTTCGTAGTGGGGTTAAAGACGTAGTAATGCTGGGACGATCCCACATTTGGACGGGAGCAGCAGAGGAGCAACCCGTTGCAGGACTGGACGACCCGGGCGCACGGCAGGTCAAGGCCGATGGAGCGTTCGCGCTTGCCCTGGTCACGGGAAACAAGGTCAAGGGAGAGGGGGAGGATAAGGAGGTGGTTGTCGGAGGACGGGGAGGGGCGCAGGAGCACGGCGGAGGAGTCTCGGCGGACGGAGGCATGCCGGTGACGGAATCCCGGGTCGGAGATGAGGTAAAGCCAGCGGCGGGAGACAGCCCGGAGGCGGATGAGGTCTCGGGCCGGCACGCGGTGGAGGATATCGCGGAGGAGGTCCTCGGAGCCGGCGACGAGCTCCGCGGCGGAGGAGGAAGGGCCAGGCGGGGAATACATTGTGGGCATGTCCTGGTCGTTGCTGCGAAAGAGTATGGGCAAAATTTAAAAGAAGAGTGTGGACATACAAAATACGATGACTTTTGGGAGTGCCTCCTGCCTGTCATACGTATGACTCCAACTCCATGTCCGGCCCGTCGGTAGATTGAATGCCGGTGGGGGGGACATCCTCCTCGGTAGGGGGGTTTGGGGACCCATCCGTCCGATAGATAGACAAAGACTTGACGTTTTGTAATTATTGTTGTCCAAATCCCCCCGTTAGACTTAAAAGTTACATCCCACGAGAGTAATATGTAATGAAATAATTGTAAGCAGGTAGGTGTTGACATCCCTCCGAATATGCCTTTTCTTTTTATTTGAGAGGCGTGAAGGAAAAACACCAAGAAGCTGCACAAAATGCGAAGGTCGTGGTGGGTCACGTCACGTCATGTGCTCTTTTAATTTTAAGCCCGCACCTCCCGGGCAAATCCGCCGGCTGTCGGTTCATTCCTTCACTCCAACAACCATCAATAATAACAAACAATGCATACCACCACTTCATTTGAAACGAGTAGATGGATGTAATTAGTTGAATTTCTTTATTCTCTTTATTTTTTAATTTCTGATGATGGGGGGCTCGGTTTACTTGGCAGCGGCATTCCGAATTCATGTTATTCCCATTTTATTTTATTATTAATTTGATGTACGGCACCGCCTGGAAGGACATCGGGTTGCCGCGCAGGCTGAATGGATCGTCCATGAGTCAGCCACTCAGTTCATGATCCGGATGCTGAATCCCCCCGGCTTTCCTCAATTTACGCATGAAGATCACAGCCGGCGTAACATTGTCCCAACTCCACGACGCGCCCCCATCTGGCGGATCAATCTACCTGAATATCCGTCTCCCCGTCAAAATCGACCGCCATTTTCAAGTGGGGTGCACCTCGAAAAAATCCAAGCCACGTACAATGCGGCACCATACAGGGCACTGATCTGCCTCCATGAATTGGTGGTCTTAACATCATAGATTTCTGCTTCTATTCGGCCAACGATGGACGAATTGCGGCCGTAAACATGGATCAGCGGTAAAACTTTGTATCCCCCACATTTCTCATCGAATTCAAAACTTAGCCCATTGTAAAAGCTCATATGATCGCTATCTATAATCCGGGGAATGGTACGGTGAACGTCATTTTGGGCCTTGCATTGTTGGGCTTCAGAGGTGATCAAGATCGACGCTGCTATTTTCGATGGAAATCACAACACGTCGCGATAAAATCATGGCAAACTCATCGGGTTCAAGAAGATAAAGAGAAAGAAAAAAGAGAGGATGAAAGATTTTCATTAATGAAATTGATTAGCTTATAAGGAGATTGCCTATAAAACTAAGACAAGAACGTCTGAATATGTCTGTGTCTTTGTTGTCCCTTTTTCCTAAAATAACAAAGCTATCTATAGAGAATCTTGGTTGGAGGTTGATTGGCACATGGCTTCGACGCATGTTTGTAAATCCTTCGATCCTATCTTCAATTTCTGCAAGTTCTAAATCATCACCTGTAAAATCTTATCCACAAAGTTATCCATAAAATTAGATTTTTCTCAATCGACGGGGAATCTCCTCCATGGAGAAAATCTCCAAGACTATTTTCTCCCTTAGAATCCTCCATCAACGGGGAGAATCTCCATCGAGACTGGATTAGATTTTCTCGGGGAAAATCTTCCATCGAGTTTCTCCATCGATTAGATTCTCTTCGGGAGAATTTTCCAAGTTAGATTTGTTCCATCGAATCAAATTTTCTCCGGAGAGAATCCTCTACAGATTAGAATCTCTCCAGGGAAATCATCCATCGATAAAGTTAGATTTTCTCAGTAATCATTAAATCAGGTTTTGCAAGTCGATGACGAGATTTTTAAAGTACTAATATAGTCGTCAATTATGCTCTACTCAAATCACAATCGACGGCCCAAAATAATCTAGTGTAAACATTTTCCCCCCTCACAACAATTAATGAGAGATTATCTAAATTAATCGACCCATTTTTTAGTCGACTATCACGAATCTACCGAAAAGATTTTTCAATCGATTATCTGGAGATTCTTTTTCAATCACCCAGACAATATCTAATTGAATAAATCGATTGTCTTTATAAAAAGTAATTTGGGTGGTCCAAAATCACAATCTTTCAAGGACATCTGTTTGAAGTATAATGTTGTCGATAATCCATCAGTTACTCCACATTACCATATTCTTAGGAACATTCGACGAATGGAATTAACATAAGCTTCCACATAGTCGATAGTTTTAGATAAAGTAATAGTTTCTAGATTGATGTCGATCATGAGGGAACTCTCAACCTTTAGGGCGTATCCTTTTCGAGGAACGAGGAAATCGCCTTCTACCACTTCGGACCGATGACATATCTTTGGATCAACGGTTATTCGTTGAGTTTCATGCGTCGCAGTGAGAATACGCTAAGTTTTTAACTTGCGACATATATTATTTATCCGCTCCATTAATAATCGGAGATCGTTTTTTAAGATTATCAGCGTATCCGACTCTCAGAGGGCAATTTTCAAAGCCTCATCCGAATTTTAGTCGGCCGGTCGAACAAATCTTTCAACGAATGTTACATTCGCGTTGCAGTCCATTCCAAGCTCACCACACCAAAAACGTGTTTCCGGTGGAAACCACAACACGTCGCGATAAAATCGTGGCGAACCCATAGTGTTCAAGAAGAAAAGGAGAAAGAAGAAAAGAGAGGATGAAAGATTTCCATTAATGAAACTGATTACAAACGTGGACGCTTACAAGGAGATTGCCTAAGATTTTCTATCTTAAACTAAGACAAAAGTTTTTGAATATGCCTGTCGTTGTTGTCCCCTTTTTTCTAAAATAACAAAGCTATATATAGAGAATCTTGGCTGGAGGTTGATTGGCACTTTGCTTCAACGCACGTGTGTAAATCCTTCGATCCTATCTTCAATTTCCGCAAGTTCTAAATCTTGACTTGTAAAAACTTATCCACAAAGTTATCCATAAAATGAGATTATTTGTCTGGATCGACTGGGTTAGATTTTCTCCATCGATGGAGAAAATCTCCATCGAGACTGGATTAGATGTTCTCCAACGACTGGGGAATCGACGAGGAGAATCTTCATCGAGACTGGATTAGATTTTCTCCATCGACTGGGGGAAAATCTTCCATCGAGTTTCTCCATCGATTAGATTCTTTCCATCTACAGGGAGAATTTTCCAAGTTAGATTTTTTCCATCGAATCAGATTTTCTCCGGGGAGAATCATCCATAGACTGATTAGATTCTCTCCATCGACGGGGAAATCATCCATCGATGAAGTTAGATTTTCTCTGTCAATCATCGACTAAATCGGGTTTTGTCAGTCGATGATGAGGTTTTTACAATACTATTATATTCTCGATTGTGCTCTACTCAAATCACAATCAGCGGCCCAAAATAATCTGGTATAAACAGTTGCCTTGAAAGATTGTTCAATCGTCGATGTTGTGTTGGAGATAATCATCGAAGCATGAAGCTAATGTTCACTCAAAAGCCTGTCGATATTGAGGTTCGACGGTGGGGCCTATCGATGATGAGATGGTCATAGCAGTGGGTCGTTAGTTAGTAATTAACACGTTTTTAATATGTCTTAATCGACGGTTATCTAGGTTTAGCTACAAATAAGTTGTCCCTGTTCAATTGTAAGACACCAGACAATCATTCTATGACATCGAAGGGTTGCTTGATTCTCAACTTGACTATTCGTGATTGTTTTAAGTGTTGCAACATGACTGTAAGTTTCTTTTCTCTATGTTAGTGGATTCTTTGCGTGTTTCTTCTGTTCATTTCTATTATTGGTGAGCACATCTTATTCAACACTTAGTCCATGTTATATCGCGACATGTTTCGTCCGCAAACACGTTTTCGGCGACTACAATGGGAGTCGAAAACGAGTTTCGTGTGGTAACACGGAATGCTAACCACTTGGAGTGCGGCTAATAGAATGATTAATGCTCGTGGTGACTCGGAGAAAAACTCCGGACAAGGCCAGAACGCTAACAATGGCCAGAATCGTCCAAATAGGAAAAAAATGCCCAAAATCCTGGACAACAAAATGTCCAGACACATGAACAAGTAAGTTCCCCTGCGTCGAATGTCTTGCCGTCCACGCCAGAGGTTGTCCCTTTTGGACATTTTTTCCTGATGCAGGCTAAGTATCAGGAGAATCTTAAGGAGTTGCAGAAGCAAATCCAAGGATTGACTGCCATGATCGATACTGAGTACTCCCCCGAGACCCCGACAAAGAGAGCAACGATTGGTGATGGGAAGCATAGGGTGACTTTCGATCATGGGACAACCCAAGAACCTTTTCATTTAACTCAAGACTGTCGATGGGTCGAACCAATGAGGTCACGCGTTGTACCTGATGATCGAACTGATTTTGTCACACCCGATCGATCTCATCGTTATAATGATTTTGTCGATTTGGATGATAATGTACAGGATCAGTATAGGCCTCAGGCGTACGCACCTCCTTACCGTCTTAGGGAAAGTTATTACACACGTTCCACAGTCGAAAATCCCAGCCATGGATTGTCGACAGAAGGACAACTTCCAAGGAGGATCCTTTTTGGTGACGTTCCTAGGAACAAACCTATCTTCGATCAGGAAGTCGATAGGAATCCTTTGGAAAGAGAAGTCCCTAGAGTTTTTATGATGCCCATCAATGTTGTTGATTACAGAGATATGATTGTACGAATGATAGGGCAGATGGTCCCAGGGGCTACACGAAGGGAATAGGTTAACCTTTACAGGACACCTTACCCTGAGGTCATCGATCGAGACTATCCTTATCCTACTGGTTTCAAGATCCCCGATTTCACACGCTTTTCTGGCGAAGATGAGATGACGCCGATGGAGCAGATAGCTCGATTCACTTATCAGACATGAGAGGCGTCGAATAATGATCAATGGAAGCTTCGACTCTTTCCAAATTCGCTTACTGGACCAGTATTTACTTGATATATTCATCTCCAGCCTAATTCGATGTAGAATTGGTAAGATATGCAACTCAGTTCATGCAGGCCTTCGCTACTCTTGATTCGACAATTTCTTTGGTCGAGTTGACTAAGATGCGACAATAGCCTGGAGAACTTGCAGTGGCGTTCCTGCAGAGGTTCCAGAAGGCTTGACTGAGGTGCAAAACATCAGTCAGTGAAGATAAGGTGGTCAACATAGTCCAGGATGCTTTGGATATTCGTATCCGAAAGAAAATTTAGGGAGAAAAGTTCAGAGATCTCTACGAACTCTCTCTGAGAACTACTAAGTATGAAAATCTGCTCAGAGAAGAGTCGGGGGACCGAACAGCCTATCAAGTCGAACCTACGATCATCGAGGTTGATATGGCGGAATTTGTAAAAGGAGAATCTACAGTCTGCGAACCATTATCGAAAAAAGAACTTCAAAGCCAAGGCATCTCAGAAGTCGAATGAAGAACGAAAATACTCGCTCGATATTGAAAAGGCCGATGAATTCTTCGATTGACTTCATAAGCGAGATCGAATCAAACTCAAACCTGGTCATCGACTTTCCCAAATTGATAGGGAGAAGAAGAAGAGTTACTGCAAATGGCATGGGTCTTTTACTCATCCACGCGTGATTGTCTAACTTTTAGAAATCTTATTCAGGATCTTATCAAAGCTAAAATTTTATGTTTCAAAGAGTTTGAAGAATTATCTTCTATCGATCATAAGCCTTTTGCTGATTGCGAAGTTCACATGTTCGATATTAATGTCGTTAATGTTATTCGTCATGCTTTTCAGGAGTCACATGTTTCTGGAGAGACTTATGTGGCCAACAAACTCTTCAAGTGACACTTGGATAACAGAGTCATCTCTTGCCCTGTGACCGCTTCGATGTTGAAGAATGAAGTCAGCTGGTGGTATATGGATGAGACACACACTACTGACAAGTGCTTCACTTTCAGAAAGTTTCTTCAAACTCATCAAACTGAGGATTGGTTCGATCTAACTCTGGTTGAAAGGGCTGCAATAGGAATATCTCGTAAAGAAACGTCAAAGGCATTCAATTGACACCCCAAAGGTAGGGGATCCTCTTCTAGGCACACAAGGTTTTTCCTGACAAGGGGCATGTTGTTCAGAAGCCTAAGGCAATGTCTCGTTGCCTCGACGCACAGCTGATGCCACCGACTGGTAACAATGATATGGATTTGCCAAGTCAAGTTATCTGTCGAAAGAGACTGTCAAGAGAGGTGACGTTAGGAACCAGCTTTGACCCCTCCACGTCTTGATGAGCAAGCTATCAATGATGGACCTCCTATTGCATAATTTCTTGAGAAAGCTGACACTTACAGTCGATACAAGGCCATCTTAAGAAACAAGATACTGATCTCTCAGCTATGCCACCTTTGCTCGTACAATTACCTGTAGAAACTGATTGTGATGTCCTCTGCGAACAAGTTCAGCATTATCGCCGATGACGATACGATTCAAGGTATGATTGAAACAAATTCGTTATATTGCATGCCTATTTTTGTTAAGAAAGAGGTTGGACATGTGTCAGGATATGACCCTCAAGAGGGACAATTCGTTCAGGTAAAACCCTGAGTATTATCAGTCATCTGAACGTCGATTCAATACCTACTGTTCTAACGATGGCGAATGGAGATAGGTAATAAACCAACAACCTCCGCTTCCGTCTAAGAAGAGTCGAAAAAGGAAAGAGCGACGTCGAAGGAGGGAAAAGGAAAAACGACAGAAACCGTTGACCTTGCGACAATTGAGGGACAGATAGTTGATTAGAAAGATCTATCTATGGTCGATAATTCTATTTCCCATGACAATCCTCCAAAAGTTAAGGAGATTTCGGCTGAGGATGATGACTTCGAAGATACCTTCGATGATTCAGACTCTAATCCAGTCCAGTTCGACACTCCTGAAAACACTGTAGAGTGCAATGTCATAATGTTGCTGACAAAGTTTGCAGGACCAACCGTCGATCGACCTGTTCCAGGTATCCTTAAAACTTCGACTTCTCGAGTTGTTCGTTGCCCTGTAGGCTTTGCACTAAATTGGTTTATTAAGCCTAATTTTTCAATGCAGTCTCATATGCATTCGCTGTGTATCGAAGCAGAATTTAATGGCATCTCTTTAAAGAAGGTGCTAGTCGATAATGGGGCAACGGTTATTGTAATGCCTTTACGTACCCTTAGATACTTAGGGTATGATAAAGTGGACGTTACTAATACCAATGTTGGCATAACCGGGTTTCAATGGCCTTATGTCGAAGTGCGTGGGAATATTCCCAATTAGATTAAAGGTGGGACGATCTGAGATAAATACTTCTTCATTGTCAATGTAGATAGGACATTTAGTGTTCTTTTGGGTCGGGATTGGCAACATAAGGCAGCAGTGATCCCTTTTACTCTTCATCGAGAACTTATGATGTGACTTGATTCTGAAGTTGATGTTGTTAAGGCTGATTCAACTATTAACACATATCCTAACCCTGTCGAAATCTACCTAGGAGATGCTATTTGCACAGTCAATGATATGAGTCTAAAGTAGATGTATGCTTTGGGAGATCCAAATGTCTGTCCGTTGGGCAAATCGGCTGGAAAGTTCAAATACTTGGTGAAATATGGGGGCGCTCCGCATCCAGTCGTCGATGCTGCGTCCGGATGGGATTCTGATATAGTACCTTCAGCAGTCAAAGCTAAGGATCAAGCTAAGAGGAAGGCAGAACTTTCTGATATTCTCCATTCTATTAAGGAGGCTGCCAACATAATCACTGACCATGTCGATGTAGGGAAGGATGCTAATCTCGGTAACGCGGACTTGAAACCCGATAGACTCCTCCGGGAGGTCGAAGATGCTTGGTCGAGACAAGGAAGACGTAATCACTGATGTCATGATTAACTAGACCTAGAGTTAGTCTAGATTTATGTCTTGAAACTGGTTCGCTGGACGTAGATAGTCTGGACGTACATCTCAGGATGAGTCGAATATGGGTTTACAATCGTGTGTAGATTCGACTGGTGTATTCCATCCTACTATGAATAAAACAACGTTTTGTGATAAGTCCATAGTTGAATCGCCTGAGGATCGACAAACGTTGATGATGCCTCGTGATTCTTTGGTTATTGTAAACTTGAGTGATGATGAAGTTCAGCGACCTACATTTATTAGTAGCTCGATTGATACTAATCTTTTCCAAACGATATTAGCATTACTAAAAGAGTTTAAAGATTGTTTTGCATGGGATTATACCGAGATGCCTGATTTGGATCGACGATTAGTCGATCACACATTACCTATTAAACTAGACTTTAAAGCTCTGCGACGTCTGCCAATCGAATATCGACAACAAGTTTATGAAGAAGTAAAGAAGTTGTTCGATGCTGGATATATAAGGACTTCCCGGTACACAGAATGGATCTCTTCTATTGTACATGTGAAGAAAAAGAATGGTTAGATAAGAGTGTGCAATGATTTCAAAGACCTTAATAAAGCAACTCCAAAGGATGGATATCCGGTGCCAATTGTGGATAACTCATCGACAAAACATCTGGTCATAAAATTATGTCATTTATGGATGGTTATTTTGGATATAATCTTATCTTTATCGCTAAAGATGACACACATATGACAACTTTTCGTTGTCATTTTGGAATTTTTGAATGGGTTGTCATGCCTTTTGGTCTAAAAAATGATGGCGACACTTACCAAAGAGCAATGAACCTTATCTTCAATCCATTAATTGGATTGACAGTCGAAGTTTACATCGATGACATCGTAGTAAAGTCTTTCACGGATGACTGTCACGTTGATGATCTTCGAAAAGCTTTCCTTCAAATGAGGAAACATAATTTAAAGTTGAATCCCATGAAATGCACTTTTGGTGTCCGCACCGGGCAGTTTTTGGGGTTTTTAGTTCATCATCGAGGGATAGAGATATATTCAGAGAAAATCAAAGGTAAATTATTTGCGAAGGTTTATAGGTAATCTTGTCGGTCGAACAACGGTGTTTTCGAATCTTCTACGAGGACACAATAGCTTTGAATGGACTGATAGTTATCACGAGTCCTTTGAAGCTATCAAAAAATATCTCACTAACTCACCAGTTTTGGCTCCACCAAAATATATTCGACCCTTTTCGCTGTATATCATTGTTGGAAAGAGGGTAATTGGGTCGATGTTGGTACAACAAGATGACCAACGAAAGGAACGAGTCATTTGTTACTTGTCTTGGTTACTTTCTCCAATCGAATATAGATACACTGACAATGAAAAGGTTTGTCTTTCATTGTATCATGCAGTAATGAAAGTTCGACATTATATGGGGAGTAGTACAATGAATGTGGTGTCGAAGGCACCCGTACTGAAAATGTTATTCGATAGTCCTATGCTGTCGGGAAGGTTAAGCAAATGGAGCCTTATTCTTTCTCCTTTCAATCCTCAATATCGACCACAAGAGGCAATTAAAGGACAGATTATTGCTGACTTCCTGCAAGAATTTGGAGGATAAGTACAATCGTTATCTTCTGTGTTGATCAGAGGTACTACACATATCAATGCTATAAGTATTTTTCGTTCGGCGATTGATTGGAAAAATCATTCGTTGAATTTTTCTCCAACCCTGGGAAGGGGGCAACCCGCCAAGTAAAATTGTCGGCGCGATTTTATACTTTAATCAATGATGTTTTGTATCGAAAAACAGAATGATGGTGTCCTTTTGAGATGTGTCGATATGGATGAAGCGATCCCAATAATGTTGGAAGCACATAAAGTGTTATGTTGTCTTCATCATTCTGGGCCGAATATGTACTGATCAATCAGAAGGCATGGTTTCTTTTGCCCGTCGATGATGAAAGATTGTATAAACATGGCTAAAGGATGTGAAAAGTGTCAAAAACATGGGCCAATATCTCATGTACCCGCGACCCATTTACACCTTGTAGTCAAACCTTGGCCATTTCGATCATGGGCTATGGACATGATTGGAGGAATAAGACCAAGTTCGAGCAACGGAGATTCTTATATCCTTGTGGCCACGTATTATTTTACTAAATGGGTCGAAGCAAAGGCTTATAAGAATGTTACTCAAAATGATGTGATAGATTTTCTTCAATCGGACATCATTTATAGATTTGGCATACCTCAAAATATCGTGGTCGATAATGCCATTGTTTTTAATGGCAGTCTAATTAAAAAATTCGCGTGTGAGTTTGGATTTGTGTTAACAAATTATTCACCTTACTATGCTCAATCGAATGGACAGGCTGAATCGACCAATAAGATTATAAAAAATGCAATTCAGAAGATGATCGATGATAATCCTCGATCGTTGCATACATTGTTATTAGATGTGCTTCGGTTCCTACGTGTTACTAAACGGGAAAGCATTGGTCAAACTCCATATAGCTTAGTTTATGGGCATGATGCGATCCTTCCCATCGCAGTTCGTTTTAAATCGATGAGGTTCTTAGCCCATCATATCAACTGCCCGATCGATTATGAAGAATCGATGCATATCGAATTGGAAAATTTAGAATCGACACGTTGTCAAGCATTTAATCGAATCCAGGATAAAAAAGAAAGGGTCGCTCGATGTTATAATAAAAAGGTTGTCTTAAAATCTTTCAAAAAGGGAGATTTAGTCTGGAAGATGATCCTCCCGATTGGGAGAAGAGGTTATTTTTTGGGCAAGTGGTCTTTGATTTGGGATGGTCCTTTTACAGTCGATGAAGTATATCCTAAGAATGTTTATCACTTGTCATATTTAAATGGTGAGCCACATGCTTTAAAGGTTAATAGTAAACATTTGAAACTTCATCGACTAACATTGTGGTCACAACTAATCGAGATAATCGATGTTACTTGAAAAACATAATCGATTGTGAAGCAAAAAGTCGATTAACTAAGCCATAATAAAATTACAAGTGGATCATTATAAAGATAATGTAATCGTTCCGTCGAAATTAAACACTTTTGATCTTCGATTGTCGCAGCAACTATTGTGGACACAAATGTCGATTGTCGCAGCCACTGGTGTGACCGTTGTGAAGCTCCAGTCCTTTTCTTTGCTGGTCTCCTCCATGGAAGCTCGCGTAGCATCTGCATCCTAGGAATTTTTCTTGCTTCGTTTGCTCTCGAAGTACCTCGAAAGTCCACTAGTGTTGCAGCCTTCATAGCAAGCAACACTAATGTAGACAATCGGAGAAGACCTAAATGCCTCTGTTGCTCGATACCACAAGGCGACGTTTGTCGTCTTGGGCGAACATTCGTTCGCAGGGCTGAAACTGGTATTTCATCCAGGGTGCTGGACAACAGAAGCCTATCCCCACCAAAGGTTGTGAACCTAGGCTTTCATGGGGTCTAAGGTTGTGAACCTAGGCTCTAGGGGGTACGAAGATGGGTTTGGAAGAAAAGCTTCCCGGCGGGACATTAAGGCTGAGTGTTTGCAAATGAATGGGTGAACTAATGATCGTCCACCCTCCCAGGTATTTATAGGGAGTCCTCTAGCTCTACATTGACTACAGAGAATCCCAACAGTCTCTAGAAGATCTTAACAGTTCCTTGAAAATCATAATAGCCTCATTAAATTAGATTTTCCAACTAGCGACGCTTGAAATATCCTATCTATGCGTCAATCAGGAGTATTTTCTTTGTTAAGGACCTTGCGTGAGGTGAATCGACGATTCACATGTAATTATCAAAGTTTGATCGATTGATTCATTCCTAAACAAAGGAGACAAGTGTTCTAGCATCAATAGTACATCATCGACGTAGTTACGACCCGTGAACATACAAGTACCCTGCAAGCAATTCAGTAAGATGAACTCGAACGCTTTTCTTAATGGTGAGGTCGTTCACGGCTTTCTGGAAGGCGATCGGGCTGCTGGTCTCGTATACAGGTATACGGTTTGGTTCGACTTCCAATTCAGCTTCAGCCAGCTCTCTTTCCCGAACGACCAATTCCTCCTTACGCCTATCCAACTTCGACGAGAGTTTGGCTATTTCGGCTTCCAGTTAGTCCCGCTCCTCGATCAGACGTCGATGCTCAGAGAAAATCATCATTGCTTTATTCTGGGTGGAGTCATGGTTCATCAGCTTCGAGGAAATATCCTTCTACTGTCTGGCGTCTGATATAGCCCTCTCCCAATCATCCCAGGATCTCCAGAATGATTCCTTCAAACTTTGACAAACACTAAGCAAGTTGATGGGAGCCTTGACATGCCTCTCTATAGCTTCTATGGCTTGAGCCATCTCATCGAAGTTGGATGCTGATGGTTCCTCACGTCGAAGTACCTCTAGCAATCTTTGAGCAAGCACCGTCGTGTCACTTGGATCAATAACTGCTTGAGCCACGTTGCTGGAGGAGGCTATGTGACTGAGGTTTGACGAAGTCTTCACCGATGATAGCTCAAAGTTTTGCTAATCAAATAAGAAGGTGTCAACACATAATTTTGGAACAAGTCTTATGATAAAGTTCATTACTCGAAGTTGATCAAGCATCTCAGCAAACCCAGGGTCGTCCAGTCCTTTTGGAGCTCGGGGGTGCGACACTCTACATCAACGATGACCGAAATAGTCACATCTGTCGGAGTTGGAACATCGACCTGCGAAGGTATTTTTTGTTATGAGTCAATGGCGTCTCCGTCATGGGAGAAGGTCGTGACTTCATTAGTTTGCTCGGGAATGGATCCCTCGATAGTTGGGTCACGAGTAGTTGCTAGACTTTCAGAAGAGAGGGTATTGACCAGAATACGTGAGAAGTTAAACGACATTTAAATTTGCTGGATATGAATTCAAAATACGTACCTGTACGTTCGAAACATAATTCGCTCCATGCGAAACATCTACTTCGACATTTTCATTAATCCCCTCTGTCGAACCTTCCTCAGACTTGTTTACTGCTTGTGCTCCAGCCACAACTTTGACGTTGGGAGGCAGGTCTTCTGTTGGGGGAGATGGAGGTGTGAACAGGTCGTCGTATTCGACCTACATATGACACATACGTCGTTGGAAACTTGAGTTTTCTCTTTCGACGATGGAGGAGCCTCTTTCACAATGGTATTCGAAGGATCGGTTACGAACGTGTCATCTTCGTGGATGATATCTTCTTCTGAGACTGGAGCAGGCTTAGTCTTCCTGGGTCGTCGACGGAGATCCGTGCTTTCATCCTCTAAGATCTCATTAGGTGATTCACCTCTGCTTATCGAAGATGCCCGAGTGGTATGCTTCTTCAGCATAATCACCGATGGTGTTCTCCTTCTTTTCATTCTTCCTTTTTCCACGGTCGCTGGTGGTGCTGTAGAGTCCAATGCCCCTATAGACATCGATTTGTAAAGGTCGACTGTAAATGTTATGATGAGAATTCAACATTAATACCTGGCATTAGTGCTTTCTCTTGCTTGGCAGTGAGGAATTTGCGGAAGTTCTCCGGCTGCAGCATTGCTTCATTGGCTTTATTAAGAAATGAAGTTTTTAACATCATTTTGTTGAAGGTCCTTTTCCAATAGCAATCGAACGCCATTGTTAAACTACACCCTTCTGAAGTGTCGGGGAAGGCAATCAACCAAATCGCTTGATCCAGGACGTTGTATAACTGCGTAAACGACGAAATGTTATTACTAGTTAAGTAATAGGATACCTCATCATAACTGAACTTACCGTGCTAGCATAGCTAAAGTCGATGATGACACGTCCCTCTAAGTCTATATTGAAGGAACCAATGAAGGGAAAAGGGCAACTGTGGGCAAATCCGAATTGTCCTGCCACGAAGTGGGGATTGTAAACTTTGACGAAAAAACCTCTGTTGTCGCTAGCGGCCATGTCCCTGGGAGTCAGTGCATGATCCTAAAAGTGTTGTGTCCTCAGGGAGTATCGAAGCTCGTACACTTTGTCGTCCTCAGGAAAAGGTTGCCAGCAGGGTTTGTTGATATACAAGAGTCGATGATGGCATCTCGAATCAGTATCTCTCTCTTAATTTTCATACCGGAAGAAGCAAATGATTTCCAATCCATATAATGCGGATGGGTCGCTATTCCTGGACAATTCGAAGTTGTGTAGTTGTGGGAAGTACAAATGTGCCCATGCTGCGGTGATCCACAAGGGGCCTGCTGCTGGTCTTGAAGAAACTCCTCCTGGGTTCTTTGGGTCGACTGCGACTGCTTCGAAGTGGGCTCGGTAAACCCAGCTAAGAAGGAACGAAGCCATCGCTATTGGTTCTGTAGCTTTCACCAAAAAACTTGCCACGGGTACCATATGCTTCAGTGACTGCTTGCTTCGATTGTAGTAGATGTACTTTGAAAGCCACTCAATCACGAATTGGTATTCCTCCTCCTCTCCCCAGTTCTTTGGATCCTTCGATAGATGAGCTTCGACGACTATCCCAAGATGTTGTTTCTTTTCAAACTTGAAGTCATCGCTTGCCTCTATCAATGTAACAGGTGCTCCATTAGGATAGCAACCTATGCAGAGTTGAATCGCCAGAGTTAGGGGAACGACACCAATTACCTGGATCAAGAAATTCATCTCTGCAGAATGGGATGACTGTGGGATCAGGGAGGAGGTAATCGATGGGCATGTGTTTGTTGTCCGGAGTAGAATTAAAGGCACCGCCTCTAAAGTAGGGACCCAGGGTGATTGACCACATTCTTCTTCGCCTCTTCTTCGGCGAAGTCGAAAGTTTTTCTGGCGACAGAGTCTGTTGCCTGACCTCTGAACCACTTGAAATAAATCCGGGACCAATGGCGTGTAGTTGTCAAACACTTGGGGAGCCATGACTGAACGCGGCAGAGAAGCTTCAGAGAGAGATGCAAACAAAGAAGACGAAGAGAGAGAGAGTAAGGGCGGCGAATATGAAGACGACAAGGGTTTTATCGAGGAAGATATGGAAGATGAATTGGCACATCGAAGGAAGGGGGCAAAATATTTACATGGTAAACGTCATTTTGAGCCTTGCATTGTTGGGCTTCGAAGGTGATCAAGATCGACGCTGCCTTGAAAGATTGTTCGATTGTCGATGTTGTGTTGGAGATAATCATTGAAGCATGAAGCTAACGTTGACTAGCCTGTCGATATTGAGGTTCGACGATGGAGCCTATCGATGATGAGATGGTCGGAGCAGTTGGTCGTTAGTTAGTAATTAGCACGTTTTTAATATGTCTTAGTCAACGGTTATCTAGGTTTGTCTATAAATAAGTTATCCCTGGTCAATTTTAAGACACCAGACAATCATTCTATGTCCCCGAAGGGCTGCTTGATTGTCAACTTGAGTATTCGTAATCGTTTTAAATGTTACAACATGGCTGTAAGTTACTTTTCTCTACGTTGGTGGATTCTTTACGTATTTCTTCTGTTCATTTACATTATTAGCGACCACATCTTATTCAACACTCAGTCCCCGTTATATTGCGACATGTTTCGTCTGCAAACAGATGAGAACCATCCGACGTGACCTTGCCGAAGGGTTCGAGAGCCCACAATCTGAAGATGGAACGATCCCAGCAACTTTTCAGATAGGGATGGAGTTGTACACATCTCAATATGTTTCATGGCATTATATTACTGCGGTGATTACTTTCCTTTCCAAGTTATGTGTAAAGACCACAAGTTCCAATAATATGCAAAACTATAGTTATAAAGAAATTTTGATCAACTTTGACCAAGTCAACTATCAGCGGCAGCAAAAGGCCAACCTATACTTTTGAATCAGTGGTGCTAAGTCAACTTCGCCGCACTATGTGGTCTCTACTTCCTCTGGTTTACCGAGTATCTAAAAAAACGGCCCTCTAACGGGGTTAGCGAATAATCGCTAAGTAAGGCACATCCCATGCTTATTATACTGTATATAATTTTCAAAAGGAGTTTCAGATATTAACCCCACAATCACCATTGAACACGTGTTAAAGAGTCAATCCCCGTTCACCCTCGCATACGAATACATGCAATTTCAATAAACATGCGCAGCAATACATACGAATGCGAATACAATAGCACACGAACACATACGGATTACGAATACACATGCACACCCAACAAGCCACATACGATTAAAACATACCGATTCCCTTCGTACGCCATCATCTCATATCAACCCTTCGCGAGGTGCCAGGATCACCGGAATGCATCCTCACCCACTCCTCCGGGAGCACCCGGGAAATGGAGCAAATAACCACCGCGAGTGGCGTTACATCCTCGCACTCCTTCGACTCTCATAAGTCGGGTATGCACCGCAGTGCCAGTGGGATCGACTTCCACTCATGCGAAAACAAATCGGAATCACAATTTGAATATAATCCTCGACTCAAGTTCACACATTGTCACTCAACACAGGAATTCAATTCTCATCCCTCAGTACAACTACCAACCCTTTATTCATGTAAATTACTCGGGATGCAATGCTACAATCTTATCTTAGAATCACAATCACTGATGAACGCACAAAGGAGTAATCATATGAGGTTCCCAACCAATGATTCCACACAAAAATAAAAGAGGACGGATGTGGAAGGTGGATCGCTCCTTAAGAGAAAGCAATTCAAATCGAGATAAGTCCTCTTCCTGAACTTGAGTAATCGTCCAAATCAGACCAAATCACTTAATGAACAACAACACGCTCCTAAATCTGGTCATTTAATGACAATCCCGCCTACCCTTCACCAATAATAATTCAGAACAAAGACAATCAACACCAATCCCTTCTCATTAACAAATCGATATATCTAATTCCAAAAGAAATATCAATCAACCCAAACTCATACCCAAAGCAACGCAATCGGAACCGATACTCCAGAAAACAAATTCTCATCAGCCCACACTAAAATAATAAAAATACTCAAAAATCAACATGATCGGAGCACACCCATAACCAAGACAGAAACCCCACTCACGAAGTACAAGGCAACGTCAACCCGAAGTGACATTCAACAAGGATCACAGTCAACTAAAGGCAGGTGAGACATCTAGCCTACTCGAGATCTTCGATTCTTTCCGTGATGCATCGTGGTGAGAGGTAGGTAAGGACGAGAGACTAGGTTAGGGGATGAGAAACGTACTTCGTGACTCGCCTTCATTTCCAACTTCGTGTTGCGCCTGCACCCCCTTCCTTTCTACTGACCCCATGACAGGTTCTTCCGTCATGCCGAAGAGCGACGTCTTCCCCATACCCCACGATCCCGACGACCATTGGTTCCCGGGGACCCACTGGCAAACGTTGGAAAACGTTGCAAGATACTTGTACAAATTTCAATGATAAGTATGTTACAATAATCTAAATTTAACTGCATGCCGGTGAAAACTCTAAAACCTGTAAAGACATCACAAACCAACATACGTTAGTCATAAAGGACTAAGCACAGTCCCTAATTCAAATTTCATCCGCATTCCAACCTACTTGCCCCCATTTAATTAAAACCCGAGCTCAACCCCAGAACCGACATTCCCTTTGCTCCTTCACTCATATAGGGGTACAATCTACTTATGAGGAATATTTCCTGCTCTCATTCCATCCTCTTTCAGGACTAATCCACCGTATTAAGATAATATACGAATTCACGTCGCGATCCCTTACATAATCCTTTTAAAGGCGTCATCCACGATATCCGCCCATCGCATCATTTCCGCCATCATTTCAAGCCCCTTCCAACCAGCCTTAAAGGCTTATTGACGGGCGTTCTGGGGTCACGGATCATCCATGCCCCTGCCCTATGGGTACCATGTTCCGACCACCCTCAAATCTACCATTACATGCCTTCTCCGAATATGATTGTTATTTCGATACACCACCATCTCGGTGCAATTTTCTAATACACCTCTAGGGAACCAACCCTCCATGCGTACTCTTTTTCTTCCTACACATCCTCCTTGGCCTTGTGAGCGAAATCCGCCCACTAGCATGCATGCACAAATATACCACAAGCACACACAACAAACACTAACAACCACCCAATACAGTAGTAACACATCTAGAGGATGTGGTGTTTAAGGCCAGTAAAGGAAATGTATAAAAGGAGTGGAGAAGGAGCATACCTCGAGCTTGAATCCCTTCCGAACTCTGTTAGCTCATTCCTCCTCCGCAAGACTTCACCACATGGTAACCGAGCTTGAGAAGCCGTCCTTGGTTGGATCCTTGTTGTCAGGCACTTTCTCTTCTTCTTCACCTCTCCTTCTCCTTGTTCGGCTTTCCTTCTCCCCCAAGCTTCCGGACGTGAAAATCAAAGTGTAAGGGAAAAATGGGTTTTTCCTTTTTTCTTCCGAATAAAGATCATCCGGGAAAGGAAAATGAGAATTTCCCCCCTCCCTTCCGTCCCCTTCAAGACACAAGGTGTCTTTATTTTAATTAATTCATTCATTCATCATAATATGTCCCTAGCTTTAGGTCCCTGTTAGCATGGAAAAATCTCGGGCCTAATTATGAGGAGCCCATAAATTCAGGCCATTTTATGAGAAACCCACAAACCCATTTCGCCGACCCATATCAAGTCTACCAGGACCGTGACATAAATTTTAGGCTCATTTTATAAAGCTAATAAGTCCAGGGGTCTTTAAGAGTGTTTACAAACCCACCATTATGTGAGCCCGCCAAGGAAGTACTAAGTCTACAAAGGACTGTCGGGGTCAGAGTCTACGAGGGTCAGAGTCTACGAGGATCAGAAAAGATCTTGACTCCGAGATTTTTGGAAAAAGGATTACGGGGCCACGTTCTCATGATTTGAAAAGATCTTCAGCTTGAGAAAATCTGGGACACGTCTCTAATTTATCTGATTTAATATAAGAAAAAGAAACTGTTAAGTCTACGATGTGGATAAGAACCACGTCTAGGAAGTTGATTGAGAGGGCCACGACCTGGCAAAATATCCTAAGAACGTGGCATACATCCTAAGCATATGTTAACATAATAGCCAATTTTGGGCCTAAATTGATCTTAGCCCATGAAGAGCTGTGTTATAGCCCATGTCTATGGTTCATGTCTACGGTCCATGTCTACGGCCCATGCCTATGACCCAAATCTGGGATCAAACCGATTCCGAGATTTCTAGAGGTCGTTTGAATTAGCCACGACCTGGAGAGATTCTTTGAGAACGTGTCAAACACCCCAGACGCCACAAGATTCAATATAAAAAGGGAGAATATCTTTCTTGAAAAAATTACGATCAAATCAGCCAACAGAAGCTTTATTTGCTCATCACCCCTTAGATTGTTAGGATTCCCTAGCCTAGGCGAAACTCTTAAAGTTTCATTGGTCTTCACTTTCACCGTCAGAATGAGCACCCGTAGCTCCGACAGCCAAACTCCGCCTTCACTTCCACCATCAGAGTGAGCAACCGTAGCTCTGGTAACAACTCTCCGCCAGCATTCCACCGCCAGGACGAGCCACTGTAGTCCCGGCACGCAATTCCACTTTCGACTCCGTCACCAGGGTGAGCAACCGTAGCCTTGGTATCCACATCCGCCTCTACATTCGACCACACTCCATTCACCAAGCCTAAGCAGACTAGTTTCGCCGTCCAGAGTTGCAAGTCTACAGCGCTCTATTGTCAAGTCTACGACGTCCTCGTCCAGATTCACAAGTCCACAACGCCTAGTGCCAAGTCTACGACGTCCCCATCATCCCGATTCGCAAGACTGCAGCGTTCAGTGACAAGTCTACGACCTCGCCTCTTAGTCTGCAGCGCCCAGAAGCAAGTCTACGACGTTGCACCATCGTCCTTGCTTTATTTTTATGGCTGTAAGCACCTTATTTTAATTGTAAGACTTCGCATATTTAATTCAATCCATTTCATTTACTTACTGGCGACCACATCTACAAACCCTATGAGTATCATTGCCAAATATTTCCGACGTGATCCGTTTTCGACGCGAATAGTCCCATCATGGATCAATTCCCACAATAGTTTTCCCAAATAAGACTCTAACAGTAGTGGCTCACTATTATTGGGGAATGGGTTCTATGGTATTGAGGGAGAGCTCCCATTCACCCCATCCTTCCCATCCTTCCCATCCTTTCCTTGGTATTAAACACTATCATGTAGTTCTCGTTTTCCATGATGTTGTCGGATTGGACTATTGAAAAAGACTTAATGGGATGTGAAGCGGAGAAGGTTTATCTCAATAAACCGCAATCCAAATTTAGTTGAGTAGGGTCACCTTACTCACAATCAACTAAACAAGCGAGGAAGCTAGTCGACGATGCCAATTAATCGAGACAGGGTCAACTCAAGCTGAATTTCAGTTGATCAAGATGAAGTTTCAATTGACTCAAGTGGGTACCAACTTGAGAAGCCTTCATAAAGCGAGTCGAAGATGCTCAACGACCAGCCTGACAGAGGACACTGTTGAGAAATTTGACTTGAGCGAAGTAGTTGAACGGTTGTTTTTCTTTCCAAGACAATTTCAATCCTTATTTCTTCCCTTAGTGCATGCAAATCTAGTTGTACATGTACTACTTTTTATGCGAACCTTTAATTTTCTAGTAAGCATTCATGTATGTGTTTTGGGCGACCTCTATATATAGGCACTTTGTTATCTTAGAGATATTGAAGAATTTGAAGAAAGCTCATTTGTCATACATGATTGTCTTTCAATTCTCTTTCTTCATTTGATAGATTTTGAAGTGTAATTTGAATTAGGTGCATCACGGTGGTGTATCTGTATCATTCGCATTGTCTCTAGTCATCGTTATGATTCACAATAGTGTATCTATATCCGTAGATCGAACGAGCTTATCTGAGCCACTTTTATTACGATGGTCAAATCGATATTCGTGTTGGTTGCTTCTCAACACATCCTTCGGCTTAACCCTCGTCATTTTTCTGTCACCCATTAACATCATTCCGACAGTACCCTGTCACCCATTTCACACCGTTCTCAGGATGGTTTCTTTGGCAACATTTGATGAGTCATGTGGCTTTTCATCGTCTTATATCTAACATAAGTGCTCTCTTGTTGCCTCTTATTTTCTCGGCTTATTTCAACTTAACTAGAATGATCTGGTGTGATAAGAATGTGTTTGGGCCACGTTTCTCGAATTATAATAAATTTTGCACGACTTGACCTTGTTTCTTTAGAGTGGACATACCCAATCTAATGGTTTTTGTGATGGTTGATGTAATAGAGCATTATTTCTAAATATTGTTAGTCCACAAAATAATTTATCGTTTACGGCACAAAGTTTCAAAATTCCCCTAATAAGCCAAAAAGTTGAGGTCGCTAACTTCGAGTTTAGTTTGCAAAGAAATCAAGGTGTCTAACCTTGATAGCATGTCCATAAAATGGAAGTTGAGATTGGAATCCGCGAATTCATGTGTTTATGGTGACCGCCATGAAATCGAGTTTTAAAACCTCGAGTTTCTTAAAATAAAGATTACATCAAGGTTTTTAACCTCTTTTTTAAGGGCTCAAGAATTTTTTTTAAGCAAACCCAAAATCGAGGTCTTTGACCTCGAGTTTAGGTGTTCCAGTGGTTCTACTTTTGCTAAGTCAACTTCAATCGAGATTTCTATCCTCGCTGTGTTCTCCACAAAACTTGAGGTCCAACTTAAGGTTAGGGACCTCGAGTTTAGCCTATAGCTTGTAAATAACCAAAAGAAATTCGTAGAAATAGCATGTATAGATATATGAAAACAAAAAAATCTTGAAAATACAATCGAAGTAAGAAGTTTTAAATAACGATCTGAACAATAATGATCCAAAGAAGTTTCAAATAAGAACAATACAAACAAGTTTCAAATAATCATATGAATAACAACTATCCAAATAAGTAGATGGCTAGTTGTTTCGTGGACATAGTCTATTTCTTCGGCATAGAATCATTGGATCGGCGGCCGTTCCTCAGGTGTGAACTGCGTCAACTATGAGATCATTACATTATTTGGATCACTGGAAATTTAAAGTCTTTACTTTGCTTCAATGGGGCCGATGGAGTGTTCGACAATGTTGATTGGCCAAAATTAGGAGTCAGGTAGGCATCGCATAGAGTCAGCTCTAGGGGTGAGCAAAAAGTTTGGAATTCCAAATACCGAACCGAAGTTTTACATTTCGGTATTTGGAATTCGATATTTGGTATTCGAATTTTAGCTTGGTTTTATGTTTATAAAAACTTTCGGTTTTCGGTTCGGTTTCGGTATTTTAGGATAATTAATTCGATGTTCCAAACAAACCAAAATATTATCAGGCTTTTGGCCTATAGTCCATGCCTAAGCCCATCTTTTCTTCAGCCCATAGAAATTATCAGAATGGCCTAGGGTTATGTTGGCACTCCTACTCCTCACTCTCAGTCCTCCCCAACTCGACGGCACTCCAGTAGGTGCTTTGCTCCGGCGACAGCTCTACTCCGGCTACAGCTGGTCCAGCCTCTCACGGCTCGAAGTGATATCTCCAATAATCGATGACTCTACAGGAAAAGTTAGTTTATTTAGTAGATTATCATTATAATCAAGCTCACCGCTAGCGAGCTGGCTCGGTCAAAGTTCGGTTTGAGCTCGACTTTGACCGAACTCGAGCCGAAACACTTACAGCTCGATGGTTCGCGAGCCGTTCGTGAGCATAATATTATATAATAAATATTAATAATTAATAAAATAATAAAACTAATAAAAAATAATAAAATTAATAAAATTGAGCCTACATTCAAGCCTTTCGATCCGAGCTCGAGCTCGAGCCTAGGGGTATTCGGTCTCGGCTTGACTCATTTTCACCCCTAATACTCACCATTGTACGCAACATGGTGCTTGTGTGTGATAGGTATGGACGATTGCGACGCATATACCATCTGTCATAGCTAGTAACGGAGTCCTAAGTCAAAGGGACAATATGGTACTTCGTCCATGCCACATGGAGATGTAATAGACATGGATATGAACCCAATTATCAAATTTCTTCGCATGCATGTCAAACCCATGTAGACGAGTATCGGTGTCAGAATCAACCGTCACAAGCCATTGTTCTCCAAACTGAAGGATGACTCTATTTGGGAAGTACCACTCTACCACAAAAAAGCAAACGAGTGTACGATCTATTGTAGCTAGTATCGGAGTCCAAAGTCAGGGCACAATATGGTTATTTCGTCCATGCCACATGGAGATGTAATCGACATGGATATGAACCCAGTTATCAAATTTCTTCCCATGCATGTCAAACCTATGTAGACGAGTTCCAGTGTCAGAAGCCACTGTCACAAGCCGTTATTCTCCAAATTGACAGATGACTCTATTTGGGAAGTGCTACTCAGAAACAAACGAGTGGAACTTGTGCCCACCACGAGTCCTCACCGTCCAGACAGCAGTAATGTTGTTGGATGTCTTTGGCGTATGGATGCCAAATAACCCGAAAGTGTTAAATAAGTTAAGTTGTTTTATAAGTAAGTACTTCGCATGGAAAAGAATGACTTAATTGAGTTACATGTTTTGCACTCTGTATGTCCACTGCCTTTCTATAAACAAATATCACATGCATAAACATTGTCTTGTGTCAAACTCTACTACCCATCTATGTCCAAGTGGCATACCATCGACATGTCTATTCCTTCACTTAAGGGGCGATATATGCAGAAATCTATCATATGCCCATATTGTAATAAAATAAGATAACCGGCTACCTGGGAAACATCTATGTGGGAGGCTCGACATAAATTGATATATTAAGCAAGACATGTGGATCCCCAATTATATCGACCCCCAACCTCGAAATCCTCTAGCAACGACGGCCACATTAGATGAACAAGATACTCCTACTTATAAGGGAAATATATGGCTCTACTCAATTGTAATATGTATGCATCATATGCATATGTACCCGCTCTTTCGTAGCCCATTTCGGAAGATCATCAAAATGAGAGGCTAGCCAGCTCATCTTCACACTTCCTGCTTTGAGATCATAACCGCTTGGGCCCTCACCAAATAAATGCTAACATATGATGGTGAAATCAACACTGATACAGCTAGTTACCGGGTCCTTCTCAATTGGCAATCCTAGATGGATTTGGACATCCTGAAGGGTGATTGTCATCACTTCAAAAACCATATGAAAACTATGAGTCTCTGGTCTCCCTGTCTTAATAAAAGCTATGATTAGTAACCAATCTAGCTGAATGAAAGGTAACTTCGCAATACCAGGAAAGCCAGCTTGTTTGAGATAAACATCCATACAAGGGTCTCGTTCTAGTTTCTTCACTGAATCCTCGTGACGACGGCACATGAGTACATTGTTATGAAAAAAGTATGATTAGCTTACAATTAGTAGTGAGAATAGAATAATAGGTAAAAGTAAAATAAATGCAGGTTGGAATTACGAATTATATTCAATAAATGAGGCAACTCATTGTAAGATTTTCCCCAATCATCGTACTCCATTGCAATTGTTTTTCTCTTTGCACCCCACTCTTCTCCTGGATATAACGTATCCATATTTCTCTTAACGAAATTGCAAATAAATGTAACTTTTATTTTGAGAGTTTCCCTTACAAACTGTCTAAATAAGGGCTCCGTGAAGTTTGAATCCAGTCGCTCATGGTCTCTCGATAAAAGCGGGTTCAGGCAACTATGTGGCTCCTTAACAATTGTTATCTCAAATTTATCTTCACATGCCCTTTGTGTGGCTTATAATTGTTAGTGTATGCACATATGTGCCAAGATACTTTGTAATGTACGTGAATAGTTATTAATAAAGGCAAGTATTTGACTATTTATTAATTACTTTTCTGCTCGTAACTAATTTATGGTAAAGTCCCATGGATTAATTATATGTCAATCTAGAATTGTCTTTGATTGGATAGATGTTCATAGGGGACATGAACATCTAGATCAACGTTGTGTATAACTCAGTCGAGTTAGACCGAGGAATGGATGTCCAAGTTATACTTGGGGATGCCCAAGTTTAGGGTACAAAGGATACGTCCCGTTTATAGAGAATACCACATGTTAAGCATCATTGGTCATTTCTCTTGTTGAATGAGTATAACTAATCTCCCGACTTGAGATCTTCATGTATTCTATGCGTAGAGTTGCGCACTTTGATGCCGTTATAAGCAGTCTTTAATTGGATTATGAGTAATACGATTATTGGGTGTACAGTGAAGCGTAGAAAGAATAATGTTGAGTCGATATAGGATGCAACCCTCTCTTGGATTAGAAAATTGACATCATGGTCACTTGATTGAGATATCAATGATTTTAAACACACGGCCATGGAGGAATGTTTAATATTCAAGTTAAGATCTATTATATTTCAGAAATCAAGTAAAACGATTAATTCAGTGATGACCCATGATGCACTGAATTAATCGGGATGTCGGTGAAATGAAGAGATTGAATTACACAGTAATCAGTTCATAGTGGTTTTTGTTCATGACAAATATTCTGTTACGTTGGGTGACTGAAAAATGTTGTTAGACGGTACATCAGTTTGTGTATGGATGTGCATTGCCTTCGTATACAGAACTTAGAGGGTCGCATGCAAAAGCACGTCGACACGAACATTGATTATTTAATTCTAATGAATATTATTATTAAAAGATATAAATTTTCAAAATTAGAATTTATTGGACTACAGATTTATTCTGAAATATGTGTAGCAATATATCCTAGTGTTGGATTTAAGTTTGGTCGAATATGTGTCTAAGTTATAGACTATAATAATATAATTATAATAATTTATTATATTAATTAAATTATTATTTAATATGAGGACGGTACCCAAATTTTAAGAAATCATAATTCCCTATTCTACATAGTAGCATAGCTTTGCTATTTGGCGATTGTTGGTTAAATTTTAGCTATTAAAATTCTAAGTCGTTGCCCAGGAATTAAGAAACTTACATTATAAATAAGATTCGGGGTCAAACAGAAGAGAGTGTAATTGGTCATTTAGTGTGTGGGTGTTTTTTAGCCAAGAAAGAAAAGAAAAACATTCGGCTTCGAGGAAGGTTATGGAGGAAAGAACTCCGAAGGGCTAGCACCCGATGGTGAGTTCAAGTTGTTCGTGTTACGACGTGTGCCTGGATACTTTTAGAGGAGTCACGTTTGAGACTCTTGAAGCTCGCATCCGCAAAAACGAGGTACGTGTTTTAAAGTATTTACTATTCGCTTTATACGTATCACATAGATTCGTGACCGTTTTCGGATAGTTTTTTTCGCGAGCTTCTTCTGCGCCCGGTGGAAACCCATCAATAATCTCCACTTGCAATTCTTCTCGTAATCATAACAAAAAATATATCACAACTTTTATTGTTCATCGTAAAGATGAGTTCATTCTTATCTTTGAATCTCATCCCTTTATGGAATTCTTTAATCATATCACTCTTGTGTCTAATTGGATCATTCTGATATTCTTCATACTCATGACTAACATCATCGACATAGTCATTATAAAAGCACAAATGTTTCTCCTTTCGTCTATGAGACCCTTTACCGACTTGAACAATCGTCACAATATCATTTTCAAGGTAATAATCCTCCAACATATCAAATCCATAATTCTTACATCTAAAATAATTCATCATCAATGTGAACATCCACTTCTAAATCCATCAAAGAATCAATGATATGATGCTCATCTTTTGAAGGATTAGTAGAACATTTTCCGACCGGATTGAATGCGACCACTTCCCTTGTTTCTAACACTAACATGGGACAATGACTAACTACTAGTCCAATCTCATTCATTACACCCAAAACATAAAGTTGTTGGATATGCCTTGAATTTGTAAGTGCAAAATTAAAAAGTAATTTCATGTTTATTATCCGCTTTGAAAGACATCAACTTATACTTCATTCTGGATGTTGTCTTCTCGATTAGCTGAATAATCCAAGAATTACTCTACAAAAAGAATGATAAATTCTTTATATAGACTAACTAAGTGCAATAGACGGACAACCTAAACAATTTAGACACATCTAAAAAATGCTACCAATTACATTGACGAACTCGACAATTAGGAATAACCTAACCTTGATGACCTAACCTGGACAAACTACCTATCCTAGACTTCCATGTGTAGACATGACAAAAAATCTTGGGCATAATTTAACTATGGCCCGTATAGAAACTCATTACGCTAGCCAATTGAGATAAACAAAAGACTCGTATTAACTCTACGACAAGTAAGTCTATGAGACATAAAGGCTACTAAGTTTGTGAAGGGTCAAACCGACTGAGACCGCTCCGACGACGCCCGAGTCTACCAGGGTCAAATCAGTTCCAAGATTCTAGGGAGTTAGTTAAGAAGACCACGACTCAATCAGATGGAGAAAATCTGGGACGTGGTGCACAGTCTGATCATATCAGATTCAGTATAAAAGGGAAAAGATCTTCTCTAAAAGGACACGACAATCATCTAAGGTCAAAAAGTAAATTGATTATTAACATCTCTCAATTCTCAGCCTTCCAGCATTCGGTTCCCAACCAGGGTGAGCTCGTAGGGCCGTTGGTTCTCAAATCCGCCTTCATTCCACCGCCAGAGTGAGCTCGTAGGGTCCTTGGTTCCCAAATTCACCTCTACCTTCGTCCACACCTCCATTCATCGCACCGAGATTAGATTCCACTGCTCCAGTCTGCAAGCTCACGGCGTCAGCAGCAAGTCTACGGCGTCTCCACCATCCGCATCATCAGTCTTTTTACTTTTTTCATGACTGTAAGCTTTTTCGTTTGTTTATAAGACATCGTTTGACATTGTTTATTAATACAATTAATCTGTTTTCATTACTAGCGACCACATCCGAACCTCTGTGAGTGTTCGTGCTAAATGTTTCCGATGTGATCCGTTTCCGACGCGAACACCATGTTAACCTGGACGGAGCCCCCCTTTTTTCACTAGTTATAACCTTCGAGCATATCTCCCACTTCTCCCCATGTTGCAGCTCCCTCAAATATTGTTTAGCGATCATGTGGCCAAATACTACGGGATGAAGCGGGGGTAAGTCGTTAAGATCACACGAGGTTTAGTGAAACTGCCAAGACATACGAGACGTATCAATTCCGCATATGACGATATTAAGCATTTGTGCTTCTCATATAATCTTTAAACTCGGTCATCATTACATTGTTAGGAGACATGATCTGCATGAAAATGTTGTTGTCTGTCAATGTAATGGTTCGAAGAGTTTCGGGTTCGATTCTTTTAAAATTAGTTTTCATGATGAGTCAGAGTGTGTAATAGGGATGGGTGGAGATTTGTGTGGATTTATCGCTTGATTGAAGGTAGGAAAATTCCGCTCGTTGTTCATAATCTCGATTTCAATTTACTAGAAAGACTTTGAACAACGACATTGACAAATAATTTTTTAAGTTTTCTAAAATCGCAGCCTGAAATCGCGATTTGCTAATTAAAACCCTTTTATACTCATTTGAAAATAACGATTCTGAACATACGGATTGAAAATTTCTTAAACTGCTGTTACCATTTCAAAACTAACGGGTATTACGTTAAAATAATTTGGGTGGCTGATATTGTGTTTTCTATTGATTAATTCATTAAGCATCCCACTGAATTATGAGAAGTAGATTTACGGAAGTTCCTTAGTTAGGCTTAGTTACTGATCATTCTGAACTGACTATATCGCTCCAAAATGGAACGACAATGATGGAATTGCTGGATTTTCAAAATTCGGGGACCATTAATTGAAAATTCATTAAATTGCAATTATCAACGAAACTCCCCCCCGCCTCCTCAAGGTTCAGAAGCTGTGATCGCTGGTACTTGTCACGCGATCCATTTGGAGGTCACCGATCGTCAGTTGAAGGTATTTCTGATTCCAATTGGAGTCATTAGGGCTTTGTGGCAGCGCCATGGCGTCGTGTTTCTTGTAATCGCGAGGGTGATTTGATTGTGAACCCTAATCGGGCTTTTAATTGAACTGATTGATAGTCGTAATCTGTTGTGGGGTGGAGTCCTATACTTTTGGGGGTAGGGAGAGCGAGAGTGGTTTCCTAGGGTTGATTTTATTGGCATTGGCGGCTCGTAGGGGAAGAAGGCGAAAGAGAAAGTTCTGGGCTGCCAGGATGGGTGGGGGAATGGAGACTCACAAGAACAAGTTTATTGAGGATTGGAGCACCGCCCGTGAGAACCTCGAGCACAACTTTCGTTGGTCTCGTCGCAACCTTGCCCTTGTTGGGATTTTTGGCATTGCAGTTCCTCTCTTGGTCTACAAGGGCATTGTTAAGGAATTCGTACGTCCCCTGTCCTCTTATTGTCTTCTGCTAGACTTAATGCAGTGATCAAATCATTACTGGAGAATTCGATTGCTGTCAGTATTCAGCTGATTGGCTCTTCTTGCCTTGTCTGAACCATGTCTGTTGTTGGCCATTCTGCATATCTAGTCTAGTCGCTGCACTGCATACACTTATGCTCTTAGGAAGTTTGTGTTAGCTTTCCAGGAGTGTTTTAAGCCGTTGGAAGGCACATTCCTTGCCCCAATGTGGATTGATGCCCTGTAGGATGCACACTTAAGTAAGTGCATATGGGGGAGATAAATTAGAGTGTGTCAGGGTTGTAGTGTTGCTAGTGCATTGCCTCTGATTTCAGGAACAATCCTCCTGTGCATTGGTTAAATTATGTGGTAGAGTTTTTCCTTACTCTCTTGAGTGACTGTGTTGTTTTGTTTCCCAACTGCAGTCATGGCTCCATTAATGCACGTGCCGTCTTCATTGTTGAGTTAAAGACTGATTCATTTAGATTTTCGTCTTTCATTTTCTTTTTCCATTTGCTTATCCATTCCTTTTTCTTCTGCTTGGGAATGGAATGTTATAGTCTGCTCCATTTGGCTCTATTACATGCTTCTTTTGTGTTTTGGTAGTTTACTTTGGTTAGGTTATGGAGGATTTTGCATGTTTTGCTTTTGGTAGTATTGTTTATAAACTGGACAAATGGCACCATAGATGTGTCTGCCTGCTGTTGCGATCCAATGCGCTATTGTCACTTTGTCATTGGTCAAGCTTTATTGTTCCCTTAAACTCAACTGGGATGAAAGTCGTCGGGGATTTCGTTTTGCACCTTACCTAGCATGACCATCATTAATGTAGTTTTCATTTCCGTTCGCACTTCCCATTTTGAAGAATATGTAAAGGAATCACCTCGACTTCTTGGATTGTCTCCCCAGTAAAAAGTGTGTGGTCGGGAACACCAAATTCACTGACATTTTCCCATACTGTTCTGTTATCAGCATATGCAAGACGAAGATTATGGCAGGCCATACAGGAAGTTCCTCTGAAGTGTCAACCGTGAAATCCATCGTGAATAATTGTCGCAGATATGTACTCGAATCGTTTGCGACCTCCGTATTTTGATTCTGAACCAGCACACTTTATTTTCTCTCCTCGGTTCAAATTCTGTGTTGCCATTTCCTCTTCTTCCCCAAGGGATAACAAAATTGCCCGGTTGTCGACTTAAGGCCCTTTTTGCTAGTTGTTGCCATGGTATCATGATTTGCTCTGGTTGCCTGATACCTGCTGCTATATATTATTCACATCTCTCCCTTTTCCCAGATCATCAGATCCCCTTTCTGCTGCAGAAACCATCATGCCCCCATCTTCTTTTGCCAGGGATATTAAACTCCGTCCCCGAGTATTTTATTAGTCATATGTATATGTAGAAGCCCTCAGTCTCTCTTCTCTATCTTAATTTGGATCCTGGTGGTCACATGCATTCTGGACGGGTGCGCGCACGATCCGATATGATGAAATATTATTCTCCAGCCGTGCTGGGGGTGGCGGATGAGTGTGTCAAAAGGATTAGTTCAGTCCCTTTGATTATGATGGATGTGGATTGATGTGTGTAGAGTTGGGTCGATTATTTTTTTTTATGTGCCCTATAATTTTGACCTCTTTTCGGGCGGTGAGAGAAGCAGAATTATAGTTGGTGGGTTGGTTGATTTGGGTTTAAGCTTAGGCGTGACTTTTATGCACGTGGGAGGGCAATTATGTTTAGAAGCCCCCCTCTTTTGTTAGGAGTAGACCAACCAAAAGCACATGGTGCGTACAGTAATTGGACGTTGGAATGATGACAATGGAAACAGGGTGTACCTTTTCCTTCCAATGGGATGTTGTCCGGCTTGTATATGGGGCAGAGGCATTTGGTTTTTGCATTGGCCATTTTCTTAGGGTAAGGGGAAACACCTCCCAAGTTGTGCATGTGATGAAGTCAAGATTGTCATTGTGACGGATCAAATATCAAAGTCCAACCCCCCACTCAAATTAGATATCATGTCAGTGTCAAAGAAAATGCAAATAATATTCTTTGTATATTATTTTTATTCTGCAAGAGATATGGATGTGGGTTTGGTGTTGGGATACCATTTTTTTTTCTACGTAAGCATAGGAGGAGGTACTTCAAATTTCTCGTTTAAAAAGAAGAAGGAAGAAGAAGATGATGATGAAAGATAGGAAAAGAAATGTTTGTTAGGTTTGTGTGTGGCGTAGCGTGGGATCCGAGGAAATTTTATATTTATTCAACCCAAGAGAAGACACCCCCACCCCACACGGAAGATCGGTAAGATTTAGGAAATTTCGTAAATTTGAACTTCGAATACGAACTTAGAAACGAATTTAAGGTATGAACTAGAGAAATTGAGGTACCAACCTTTGTACCGGTGGACTGCTGTAAATTAAATTGGTCTCTCTCTCTCCCGGTGGCCTTGCAATTTTTGTCACTAATTTCCTATCCATGTTTCCTCTTCAACATCATTATTTTTACT
This sequence comes from Melastoma candidum, assembly GCA_023653495.1. NCBI lineage: Eukaryota > Viridiplantae > Streptophyta > Magnoliopsida > Myrtales > Melastomataceae > Melastoma > Melastoma candidum. Next base: position 9,939,228 of record CM042882.1, on the reverse strand, counting down.
CCAATGATATTTTAATTATAATTGGTACACACTTATTGCAAAATAAATAATTTTTATTTTTATGGGTGATGGGGGACGCCAGTCCCATGTGAAACAACCTGCACCCAATCCCATCCCCATCGCCCTAAATAATTGAACACCCACGCACTACGGCCGTCATCTGTTCTGTTCCTGGTAAAATTGAAAATCCGCTAGGGCCGGTATCAAAATATATTTTTGAAAAAATTAGTTTTTTACATTCTAATTTTTTTTTAAAAAAATCGGAAATATTAATTATCGTTGAGGTTATCGTCTCGGAACTAATTTAAAAACTTGATATAATTTAAAAATACTATTAAAATTGGCGGGCCTTATTCGAAAATTGATCTTAATATCGATCATATCATACCTATTTAGTTTTACCTTGACCGAATACTCCCCTAGCTAACATTGAAATTGATAAATAAATAATACGTGGGCTTTACATATTACAAGAAATTAGCCACCATATGAATTGACTTAACTAGCGATATTTCTTTATTCAAGTTTTGATTTTCTTGTTTTGTTTGTTAATTGCCGATTCATTTATCGAATTGATGTTAACACAAGACTTCCAAACCCCCGAGACGGTTACGCCGTGGCGATCGTTGTTGGAGGGGATTAGCCTTTTCAGGGTCGTATCTTGTCGTCGGGGATATTCTCTCATAGGAGGGGTACATCGTTTTACTAGGACGCTGCAGTGGTTGGCCGAGCTCCCGAAGATTTGGCGGGGTTTGGTTGTTTGTTCTTGAAGCTTTTTTTTTTCCTTTCTGCCACCCCTGATAGATTCGTTAGATCTAGAAAAATGCTGAGGACTGATTTCGTGATTACTTGAGATTCTGACCAAGTTAAGGGTTTGAAATGGAAAAAAGAAAATATAAAATTAAACCGATGGTGTAGGTTGTTCTAATTTCCAAGTACCGCACCCTACTTGTTGTTACGTAAACCACGGCTACATAAATGGAAATTCATTTTTATTTTTGCATTTTTCTTATTCCATAAATATTTTTGTTTTGTTTTGTTTTTTTTTTTTGTCGGGATTCCGATTTGGCTAAAACATTAAAGACAAGAATGGACCACAAAATGAAATGATCCCTCCCTGCCCCACCCCCACCTCTCTCTTCTTCCCTTCCGTGGTCTGGTCTGGTCCGGTCCAGCTCCGGTGGGTTCCAACACCTTCAGTGTCCCTCACACGGACTTACTACACAGTCACCAAAATCATTAGCTTTTTCATAATGCTTTTAGGGTTAGAGTTTTGTTCCAATATCACGTTGGTTCCCAAATTATTTTGCCAAATGACCTCTTAGGTTTGGAAATTCTTCGATTAACCTGGTGAAATCGGCTTTACAAAGGCCAACTTTGGTCATTAAGGAAGTCGGCTTTTGTAAGGCCGACTTTTTCATATGCGAAGTGAAGTCGGCCTTACAAAGGCCGACTTCATCACACTTCATTAAAAAAACGCAACTTCAATGAAGTCGGCCTTACTTCACTTCACTTAAAAAAAATAGGTTTCAGTGAAGTCGGCCTTCCTTCACTCCCCATGGAAGTCGGCCTTATAAAGACCGACTCTCAGGCATAAAAAAAAAAAACAAATTTCGATTCCGATTACACCTGTAGTGCATACATAATACATAGAACTCATGACGCAATGGCAGTAATGCAATCAATCTTTCACAAAGGTTTAAATCAAAAGAAAGTACTATGACAAGTTAAAAGCCAAAGTATACACAAGTACGCAATCAATCTAATTTCTTCCTTTGTGCCGCGTGTAGAAGAAGAGTCCAAACCGCCCCTGAGAGTTCATTTGCGTTAGCTGAGAAGAAGAGTCATCTGCATCACCTACGGGTGGTCGATCCCTCCTTCTCTTCCTTGGTGCCATGGGAGTGGATGACATAGAGGCATATGCTACTGGAGTCCGAAAGGCATCCGCTGGAGTCGGATCAAGCGCAAGAGACGGGTACACCTCGTTCTCCTGCGACTGCATAATGAACTCATTAACGTCAAACATGTCAACCTGATTGTCTTCGTGCTCCTCCTCCTCCTCCTCCTCATGTTCCTCCTCTTCCTCATGTTCCTCCTCCTCCTCCTCCTCCTCCTCCTCCTCCTATTCCTCATTCGCTGGCTCAGCTTCAAACTCGTCCTCATCCGCTGGCTCTTCACCACGTCCATACAAACGCATCGGGGTAAACTCTCTCAAGAATCTATGGCCCCTGCTACAGATATTGGCGATGTGCTGTATTTCCGAAGGGTCACCTCTCTCAGATCGAATACAAATGTCTCTCATTTGTTGCGTCTGCGAAGAAAGTATATCAATACAATAATTTATACATTAATGAATATAATAGTTATTGTACTTACCATTATGCTCAACATGACGCCTGTGTGTGATAGATGTGGACGAGAGTGACGCATGTACCACGTATTGTAGTCCTCGTCTCGTCCCCAGTGTAAAGGAACGATGTGGCTATGTCGGTGATGCCACAACTCGATGTATTTGGCGTGAATGTGCATCCAACTGTCGAATTGCTTTCCGTCCAAGTCAATCCGATGGAGGCATGCTTCAGTATCGCATGTACCGGGTATGAGTTGCTCGTCTCCAAATTGGCGAATGACTTTGTCTGGATAGTGCCATTCAACCATAGAGAAGCAAATCAACGGTACACGTGCTCGCCAGCTGTCTTGACCGTCCAAGCAGTAATCGAGTAATCTGGTGCATATCTCATCCATATATGGATGTCAAACAACCTTAAAAACGACCCAACATAACCAACCCACAAAATTTTGGCAATTACAAGAGCTTCAAAGAACATAAAGTCGAAGGAAAATAATTGTCGATGACTCTGTCTGTCGAATGCTTCTCTAATCACCGATAAAACATGCGTGGCTACGGTTGTCGTATCAAGAGCTGCACCCCATCGATAAGCTAAAGGCATTCCCTGCCTTTGCCTGCTCCGGCATCTAAGGGGAGACAAGTGAGGAAATCTATCATACGCCCACGTTTGTAATAATACTAAACAACCCGCCACATGTGACTCCTGTTTGTCTAAGGCTCTAACAGGATAACACCTCTCTACTTCAGCCACGACCATTTCATTTCCAACTACATCATCTATATGACGATTAACTTCTATCGGAAGAGTATAACATTGTCCGATCGAAAAGCACCGCTCCACTTTCGCCTCGACATTCTCAGTTTGACATCTACCAACCATACAACGATCAACTTCCACATTATGCTCTACTACCAATATTCTAGCCTCAACATTCTCAGTTTGACGTCCAATAACCATACGACGATCCACTTCCACATTAGGTTCCACCGCCACCATTCTAGCCTCAACATGCGACACCATTACATCGGATAACACATATACCTGTTGCATATTTCTTGGATATGCAAAAGCAAACTTAATCAGCAATTTCACATCTTTATCCGTTTTAATATGCACCAGATAATGCTTGACATCAACATTATTGAACTCCACAACGGGATACCTTTGCACAATCTATAATGAAATTGCTGATTGCAAACCAATAGCTTGGCATATAATGCGTTCAAAATTTTTGTAATTGACAAATTAGGGGATTTCTGTTCTTGCTACTACACCATTATCATAACCAACTCCATCAGGTCCATTGAAAATATTTTCATTGAAAAAGATCAATAGCTCAATCGATGACATTGGAACGCGATACCTAAATCAATTGAGCTATCAAATTAGAAAATAGTAGTTTCAAAATTAATACAATAAGGCTAATAGGCATTTTGTTGTTACTTAATAACTAGCTAAAGTAACTTTTAATTATATGTTAACTAGCTTACTAAACTTGAATTGTTAGCTGTTAATTACAGTAATTAAGTTAATTATGGTAATTACGCTTGATTAGTTGTTAATTGTTGTAATTACTTTAATTATTTTACAATTACCCTAACTATTTGTCAATTAGCTTGAATTGGAATATTTCACTGTAATAAGTTAAATAAACACTAATTAATCAATTAAACCCTAATTTACCCTAATTAGTACAAAAACCCTAACTAGTCCTAGGCCCTAATTCAACAAAACACTAATTAAACCAAAAGTTAATTACACTTTTATCGTAAAGCGAACGGGGGGAGGACAACAACGGGGCGTCGGTCGGGAAGCGTAGGGGTTGGGGCGTCGGTGCTCGGGGACATCGGCGCTCGGGGGCGTCGTGCTTAAGGGCTCTTGGTTTGCAGCGTCGAGGCTCGAATGGCTCGGGCGCTGTGTGTTCAGGAGGCTCAGGGTGTTCGGTGGCTCAAGAATGTGTTTGTCCCCGATCGATTTTTTTTTGAAACCCTAAGGAACTCGACCTTACAAAGGCCACTGAACCTATTTTTTTTAAGTGAAGTGAAGTCAGCCGCCGTTGTAAGGCTGACTTCATTGAAGTTGCGTTTTTTAATGAAGTGTGATGAAGTCGGCTTTTGCGGGAGTGAATGATGGCATGAAGTCCGCCTTACAAAGGGCGACTTCCTTAATGACCAAAGTCGGCCTTTGTAAGGCCGATTTCACCAGGTTAGTTGATGAATTTCCAAACTTAGAAGATCACTTGGCGAAATAATTTAGAAACGAACGTCATATTAGAACAAAACTCTTCATTTAAATATTTTTAAAAATTCAATGTTCAAAAGTACCAAATTCCGAATTTTATCTGAATTAGTTAAACTCGATGGATGTTATGAAGATCGAACTTGTACAAATCAAATTCGGTATTTTACAATTAGAAATATTATTTTATAAATTTTGAAAATTTTTAGGTTATTTCACGAATAACTTTACGTGTAGAAAACATTGCTTATGCTTTTTTCCCTTTAACAAAAGTCATCGTAATATTTACATACATGTGTAAAATTTTAGTGTAAGATAACACCAATTTTTATTTATTTACCTGTTTCCTTCTTTTGGACATCATCGTCAACAACGTGGTTTACGGGGACCATCTCTCTCTCTCTCTCTCTCTCTCTCTCTCTCTCTCTCTCGCGGGTTGTGGGGTGGGTGGTCGTCTTCTCCACCACCACCACCAACAACGACAAACTCCAGAGATCATCTCTGTCCCCTTAACCACCCTCCTATTCCTTCTTCTCTTTCTTATTTGGTCAAACTTCCCCCCGTTGACTTCCCCTTCTACTTTGTTCCTGGGATCAAGTTTCAGTCTTTTGTGATTCTCCCTATTATGGGCCGCTGTTAATCCGTTGCTGCCTCCCCCCCCCCCCCCCCCCCCCGCGGCGATGAAGACCACCGGGAACATCGCCGCGCCAGCTGCTGCTACCTCCGCCTACGCCGCCCCGACGACTGCCGCACCTCCTTTGGAAGGTTAGCGATCTGCCCCCTATTGGTTCAGAAGGAACAAACAGTGAGGCGATCTGAGTTTCGTTTTCTTTTGGGCGGGGACCTCAGGGTCAGCTGCTGCTGCGGAGAAGAAGAACGTGATAAACCCGGAGCTATGGCAAGCCTGTGCGGGGCCACTGGCGAACGTGCCGCCGGCCGGGACCCATGTCGTCTACTTCCCTCAAGGCCACAGCGAGCAGGTGTTATCTTCTTGCTCTTTGTTCGTTCTGTATGTGTTTGATGAAATGAGCCTGCCCTTTTTCAACTGTTCGTGCGTTTGCCTGTCTAGAAGACGATTAATGATCCGACTGGTCCAGCTTAACCATGGATCTACGTGTATCATTGTTCTCTAATGCATATCACTTGGTTGTTTAGGTCAACTTTTCTAGCGGCTATGTGGATGGCCATACCTTTTGATGATGTCCGAGCTAACTAGCCAGTGGATTGTGCTTTGAAAATGCGTTATCTATATCTTGAAAGATACTTCTATTCGAAACCTGCAGTTTCAGGCTGCTATACTGCAATTATATACCCGTTAATGTGCTTACATTTTTCTGGTGACACCTTCTTTGCTATTATTTTCCCAGGTCGCTGCATCCATGAAAAAGGATATTGATGCCCAAGTTCCAAACTACCCCAACCTACCTCCCAAGCTGCTTTGCCTGCTTCACAACATCACATTACATGTAGCGCTACTTCTTCTTCTCCTCGTTCACCACTCCGAATCAATCCGTGATTCTTACTGGATATAACTTTTGATTTCCCGTTATAGGCAGACCCCGAGACTGATGAAGTTTTCGCTCAGATGACTCTCCAACCTGTCCCCAGTGTGAGTTCCCTTTCTGGTTAATATTCAGTGTCACATTGACCCATGTTTGATAATGCTTGCCAGAAGATAGAGCCGGGAGCAGAAGTAATGGCATCTGCACTTTAGGTCTTGTTGAAGCGTTCATGCTAAAACTAGGGCTTGATAATTTGCAGTTTGACAAGGAGGCCTTGCTGAGATCAGATCTTGCTCTCAAGTCATGCAAGCCGCAACCGGAGTTCTTTTGCAAAACATTGACAGCAAGTGATACCAGCACCCATGGAGGTTTCTCCGTGCCCCGCCGTGCAGCGGAGAAGATCTTTCCTCCTCTTGTGAGCTACTAATTTTTGTATTTGTGCTTCAGTACTTGTCAGAAAACTAGAATAACGTGCTGGACTTAAAATCCTTCTGAATTTCTTGGCAGGATTTCTCGATGCAACCACCTGCACAAGAGCTTGTTGCAAGGGACTTGCATGATAATGTGTGGAACTTTCGTCATATATTCCGTGGTATGTCACTGTCTGCGTGTTTAGTTCCTCTACGGTTGCTTTTGTCTTAACTAACTCGGTGGGCATCTGTTCGTTGTCACGAAATATACATGTAATGTAGACAAGATGATTTTTTTGTGACAGGACAACCGAAACGCCACCTCCTTACTACTGGGTGGAGCTTATTTGTCAGCGGGAAGAGGCTTTCTGCAGGAGATTCTGTCCTCTTCATAAGGTAATTTAAAGCTAAACCTGAGTATCTTCCAAGTACTGTGAAAACTCCGGCCGCACTATCGCGGCATCATTTTCTTTTGGTGTTCTTTCTAGGTTCAATCAATAGCTACATCTTGAAGCTCGCGATATTGATTCAAATGATATTTTGTAATGTTCACGTGTTATGGTGGGTGAGTAGAGATGAAAGGCAGCAGCTGCTCCTGGGCATCAGGAGAGCAAACCGTCAGCCGACCAATTTATCTTCATCAGTATTATCAAGTGATAGCATGCACATTGGCATCCTCGCGGCAGCAGCCCATGCTGCTGCCAACAACAGTCCCTTCACCGTGTTTTACAATCCAAGGCTGGTCTTTCTTTAATCAGCCTTGCCACTCCTAGTCCATGTGATATTATTTGAACCAGCTTTTCCTAAATAAGGTTTATTCTTTCAGGGCTAGCCCGTCAGAGTTTGTTATTCCCTTGGCGAGATACTATAAGGCAGTATACAGCAACCAAATATCCTTAGGAATGCGATTCCGGATGTTGTTCGAGACTGAAGAGTCAGGAACACGAAGGTTGCGCTTCTTTTAACATATCTACCATATATACTTGGTTATTCCTTTTCATGCGAATAATTGCTCTCCGAGTGTAATTAGAAAAACATAATCTGTTTTATCTTCAGATACATGGGGACTATAACAGGAATCAGCGATATCGATCCTGTTAGGTGGAAAAATTCTCAGTGGCGCAATTTACAGGTATAGAACTGGACCTGGTGCATAGTCCCTTATACCTGAGTTTTAGTAAATCCCAACACCATGCCATGATTTTCTTACAGGTTGGTTGGGATGAATCCACTGCCGGTGAGAAGCGAACTCGCGTCTCGATCTGGGAAATTGAGCCTGTGACTGCTCCGTTCTTCATTTGCCCTCCTCCGCTTTTCGGATCCAAGCGACCTCGACAACCGGGCTTTCCCAGTAAGAAATTTTCAGCAATGTCAGAGCTTCTTTTCTTCAAATTTTCTGTGGGGAATGAGGAGAACTGATGATCTAAAACTACTAACTTTGCAGTTGACGACTTCTCGGATTTGGATGGCATTTTTAAGAGGACAATGCCTTGGCTTGATGATGATATTAGCATGAAGGATACTCAGGCCCTTTCTGGGATAGGCTTAATGCACTGGATGAACATGCAGCAAAATCCCTCCCTAACAAATTCAATGCCACACAGTTACCTGCAATCGTTACCTAGTTCCGTCCTACAATTTCCGGGCGCCGGGGATCTTTCTCGCCAGATAGTATTTTCAACGCAGCAGAATTCTCAACCCGGCAATGCACTTTTCTCTGGTCAGAGACTAACCCAACAAACTCAGACGCTCGATCAGCTCGCGAAATCATCAGCCCCAAACACATTGAGCCCTGCTGCACTGCCGCCGCAACGGGTTGGTGAAGTGGGTCAGCATCCAAGGCCAAGCACAGTTGACCAGACCATTCCGTTGAGCCAAGGTCAGGCTCAAACACTTCATTTGCAAAGTTTGGTCCAACCCAATGCTCCGGTTCTTCAGCAGCAATCCTTGAATCAAAACCAACAGCTACATGGGAGTAGTAACCTTCCTGAAAGTTTGCACCAGGCGCAGCAGTCGGACCTCGTAAGACAGAGTGAGCAACTGAATGCCTTGACTTCACAACTGCCCGATCCAATGAATCAACAATTACAAGTTTCCGACAACCGAATTCAACTTCACCTGCTGCAGAAGCTTCAGCAGCAGAAGCAGCAGTCACTGTTGGCACAACAGTCTTACCTACAGCAATCTGCCGTTATTAGTTCCCAGGACCAGATGCAACGATTGGACACCTCACATTGTGTTCCCAAGACCATTGCTCCAAGCGAGATGAGAGGCATGTCTCAAGCAATGCCAAGCTCGTCTGAGTCAACTTCCATCCAACCACAAATGATCAGAAGTAGCAGCCAGCAATTCATTCAGTTCTCAAATCAGCCGCAGCCTATAACAACTCAGCCAGAGCAACACATTCCGGTCAATGAGATTCCTGGGAATATGGGATATCATCCGAACAACATGACCAATCAAGCTTCTAATGCTGCTGGCAGTATATTGAGTGGGGTCGGAAGAGGCGGGCAATCTGTCATTACAGATGATGCGCCATTTTGTCCCATGTCATCCTCTGGGAACAATTGTCAACCTATGGTTGGGATCCAGTCAATGATGAATAGAAGGATCATCCATGGCACGCCACTAAATGAAGACTTGGTGAATGCGGCTGGTACATTCTTGAGTCCGAGTATTTTAGAAACGGTTGGATCTTCTGCCGGTAACACGATGAAAGACTTCCAGAAGTCTGAACTGAAGCCCTCTTTGAATGGATCCAAGAATCAAAATCAAAACCACGGGTCATTCGGCACTCAAACGTATGTGAATCCTGTTGCAGCTCAGTCAGATTACCTGGATGCGTCCTCTTCCACAACTTCGGTTTGCCTTTCTCAGAACGATGTGCACTTGCAACACAACTCTACCTCATATAATCAGCACTCGATCCTTTATAGAGATGCCAATCAGGATGGAGATATTCAGGGACATATTCGAACTGGTACTGCCTTTGGTTCTAGTTCTGATGCTCAGGTTGGATTGCCAATGGATGCGGATTCTCTAATGGCGAAGGGTATTGTGGGGTTTGGGAAAGAACTGTCCGGCGAACTTCCGTCAGCAGCCTTGCTTGCTGACTACAACCAGAAAGACACACACCGGATATCGTCTTCAATGGTTTCCCAATCATTTGGTGTTGCAGAGGTTGGTTTTGCATCCATGGATTCCCCCATAAATGAAAGTACCGTCCTGAACCGTGGTCCTTGGGGAGCTCCGCCGCCACAGTTTCAGCGCATGCGCACGTTCACAAAGGTTAGCTTTAACTGGTTGAAGGCTAAGTGAATTATTTGTTAGCCAGTTTTTTTTTCCTGTCCTTTCAAAATTCTTCAGATTCATTTTGATTCCGTTCTGGTTTTCCACTAAAGGTTTATAAACGTGGAGCTGTTGGGAGATCCATCGACATCGCTCGCTACTCAGGTTATGACGAGCTCAAACAGGACTTGGCTCGGAGGTTTGGCATAGAGGGGCAGCTAGAAGATGGGCAGAGAATAGGATGGAAGCTTGTTTATGTAGATCACGAGAACGATGTGTTGTTAGTAGGCGATGATCCTTGGGGGTAAGTTCAGAGCCTTTCCACACGTTTGCCTGATCCAATAGGCCATACATCCGTGGGATCATTTCTAAAACAGCACTCATCTCTGCTGCTTGCTGCAGGGAGTTCGTTAACTGTGTCCGGTGCATCAAGATCCTATCTCCTCAGGAAGTACAGCAGATGAGTCTGGATGGAGACGTCAGTAACAGTGTGCTCCCAAATCACGCCTGCAGTAGCTCCGACGGCGGAAACATCTGAAGATATATTCCTCTCACGCACACTCATCTGTCCTGTCAGCAGAACCAAAATCTTTCCACGAGCATCCTGTCAGGAGCAATCTCGCACCTTGACAGTGTACGCACAACTGTCACACGACACTGACTCTTAAAATGCAGCAGACGCGGACCATTGTCAAAGAAAGAAAGATCGTACGTAGTCAATAGGGTCGCGGCTGTGCAGCTGGGGACGATATCCCAACCCCGGAGAGATTAGAGATCAGGGAAAGCGGAAAGGAATGGCAGTCATGCCGATTCCTGTTGTTCATGTTATGTAGGAGGAGGAAATGAATGAATGAGTTGTCGTTGGATCATGTAGGGCTATCCTTCCTAAGTAGTAACATGTATTGTAATGATTGAGTGAAAAATTTAAACGTTTGTTTCGAAATTGGAACGAAGAAAATTGGTTTACATGGAACGTACATAAAATAATCATTTATCGAATGTTTATACCAGAACGAAGGCAGATTGGTTTCGTCTGAGAAATTTTGAGTTTGCAACTCACTGAACTTAAGAAGTCAGGACAGTTTTTACGAGGATGTTGTAATAACTACAACTACGAAGACACGAAGCGTTGGGCGGAGAATTCAATCGCGGTTCTTCCTCGAAAGCATCGCCCTCCTCCCCTCTCTGTCCTCCTTTTTAGCCTTCCCTGCTTGATTCGGTCATCACCCCCTTCCCCATTTCTGCTTGTCCTCTTCGTCTTCCTCTCTGTCTTTGCCATCGCGTAGAGATGGAGGCCACATTCCCTGCCTGCAAATCCCTCGCCTTGCATCCCGTGAGTCATTCGCATTTGCCTATCTATCTATTTGTTTGCGGTTTGAAATTCTGGGTCGGCGGGCGTTGTGTCTTTGAGTGCATTTTTTTAGGGGGGGGGGGGTTCTGGGTTATGATGACGGGGCCTCGTTTGGGGGATCCGTATGGGAAAGGCGATTCCTTTGTCGAGTGATTCTGTCACTTTCTAGTGGTATCACATTTGGAGTAGTCGAAGCGCGGGGCCTGTTGTCGGTTACATCAATTGGTTGATCTTTTCCTTGTTTTCTACCCATTTTGCTGTGCAGGGTTTGTTTTTCAGAAAGGCTGGCGAAATCCAGAGTTCGCAGTGCAGCTTCCTCGTGGGAAGTAGGGTGAATTTCCCAAAACAGAGAGCTCGAGCCGTTACTGTCTGCCATACATCGAAGAGGCGCGGGGAAGCTCTGACTGTAACTTGCCGGTCCGAGAAGATTCTCGTGGCGAATAGGGGTGAAATCGCCGTGAGGGTTATTCGAACTGCACACGAGATGGGTATCCCGTGTGTAGCCGTTTATTCTACCATCGATAAAGATGCACTCCATGTGAAGTTGGCTGATGAGTCGGTTTGTATTGGTGAAGCCCCAAGCAGCCAATCGTAAGTGCCTTGATGAGAAGTTTTCCCCATTTGTGCCTAGCCAGGCTGGCTAAAATTGTGAAAAGGAAGATCGTGTTCTGGATATTGATATCTCCTAATCAGGAGAAGTTTCTATTCATATAAAAATGACTTATGCAATGATATTTCAATGTAACCAGATTCGCCAGTTAATTTAGTCTTTGGCAAGATGGTCATTTGGATGATTCAATGTTTGATATTCTATTCTTGAATTGATGATGATTTTACTTGCTCGCTCATTTATTGTTTATGATAGCACCCTGACTGAATCTTCCCGAGGTGATTTTCAGGTACTTATTGATTCCGAATGTTCTCTCAGCTGCCATTAGCCGGGGGTGCACCATGCTTCACCCTGGATATGGCTTCCTTGCGGAAAATGCAGTGTTTGTTGAGATGTGCCGAGAACATGGGATTAACTTTATAGGACCCAATGTAAGTTCAAAGCGAGACTGCTGGTCTAGGATGCCTTCCATTTCTGGCGATTTCTCCATGAACATGGATAAATAGAGTCTTCTTACAAGTGCTTGCGTAGCCTAGCTAATTTGGTTGAGATGCTCGCTAGTCTCTATTGCCAGTACGGCAGTACCTAAGCTAGATGACTACTTTCTTTCTGTGGCCAGTAGCTGAAAATACGTGAATCATCGTCATCTTTCTATGTTTCTTGCGTTAGAGTTGGACTTGGCCTCCGGACTAACAAATTCTGTGAGAAAATGTGGTAATACAAATTTTATGAATTTCAGAAAAAGTATGTTCTAAGTCTTGCAAAATCTACTATAATACTTTAATTGATCTCTATAAACTTCCTATCTTGCTTATTGTCCATCAGAAAAGAATACTATTTTTATGGTAATAGACAACGAGCTCTGAGGAAGAGCAGGGTTGGACTTACACTGAAATCGCATATGATTTTCCTGGATGAGCTGCATTGTATTTCATCATTACATGATATATTAATATAAATCTGCACGCCTCTTTGTTTCTGCAGCCTGACAGTATTCGAGTTATGGGTGACAAATCAACAGCCCGAGACACGATGAAAAATGCTGGAGTTCCTACTGTACCTGGAAGTGATGGCTTGCTACAAGTAGGCTGTTCGGACATGCCATTTTCTTGTTTAATATAAGTGCGCAATTCAATAATTGTTCGTTAATAAGGCCATGTGATTATCTTAACAGAGCACAGAAGAAGCAATCAGACTTGCTGATGAGATTGGCTATCCGGTGATGATTAAGGTGAATTTCCCTGTATTAAGGACATTATATGCTTAGTCAGCTTTATGTTTCATGGCAAAGTCTGTTCCTAATAATGATATCCACCTTTATTCTTTTTAAGAATAGTGGAGTTTGTGCTTTAGGAAATGTCTTCTGTTTAAATGTTTAAAGCATCTATAAGTTTTACTTGATTGGGTATAATGGAATTTCTCATGAAGGAATAAGTTACTTTTCAAATACAGGCAACAGCTGGTGGTGGAGGACGTGGTATGCGACTTGCCAAACATCCTGATGAGTTCGTGAAGTTGTTACAGGTATTCCACTCTACAATCTGTGATGCATATGCTCAAATAAAGATAGAATGATAGAAACTCTAAAATATTTTTATGGAGACCGACTATATAACATAAAGTATGAGAAACAATACATGGTTATATACATCAGTTAAATGTTTTATTCCTGTTTTGAAATAAGATTTTCTTCAGCCTTAGCCTAACAAGTCTGTTTATGCCTTTCTGTGACAGCAAGCCAAGAGTGAAGCTGCAGCCGCATTCGGGAATGATGGTGTTTATTTAGAAAAGTATATTCAGAACCCACGTCACATTGAATTTCAGGTACTGACATTTCCCTTTCTTCATGCCTTTATTAAAGTTCCATCCAACGAATATTACCATGGCATTCTCCTTGAGTAATCATTTTTGCTGTTCTCAGGAAATGTTTCTCATTTGGGTAACCATTGAACTATTTTCTAATTAGTTATGCTGTTAATCATAGAACACAACATGATTATGGGATCAGCTCTTATATAAAAAAAACTTAGAGAACATTGTAATATGACCTGGTTGGCTCAGAGTAGGAAGATATTCACTTGCTTGCCTCTCTGCTATTTTCGGTGCAAATTAGTCTCCCTCTGTCTTTCTGGGCCTTTTTTCCATTCAATTGCATTGAGTGATTGTTCTTAGCTGTTTGCAAATGTTGATCGACATAGTGCTGCAATTCTTTCCTCTAATTGTTTCCTCAAAGTGAAATATGTCATACATTACCCAACCAGATGTTGCATTTGCTTTTGTTGAGTAGAAGAGAGTCAAGAGAGTTTTGTTTTTTTAACAAAGGTTATGGGAATGCTTTGTTCATAAAGGTGGTTGAACTTCACCAGTTTTGCTCCATTTCCACTTTCCATATTCTCAGGTATTCTCTTATGTTGCTTTGCAGGTTCTTGCTGATAAATTTGGCAATGTTGTCCACTTTGGGGAGCGTGATTGCAGCATCCAGGTATTCCTGTTGGTTTCATATCTGTCTCTGTTGGTTGTTGCCAAATTAAGATTGCCAAATCCTGTAAAATCACAGTAATATGCTGACATGTCTCGTGATGTGATTTTTTCGTGTTCATTCCACAATAAATTTCACCGATCTCATCTCAAAGTATTTAGAAAATTGATACATTGATATGCAATTTCCTGATCACTAAATAAATTTTGTTGTCATTCCTATCTTGAAATGACCTAGTCGAGGTTGTTAAATTTTCAGCTTTTCACTGATCCACTGGGTGCATCTTGGGAATTATTTATTGAGTTCCCTTCTGATCATTGAGTTTTGTACATTGAGGACCCCCCTCTTATAAATTGTTTATAGAAAGTCACTTGTCCTCGGTAATGCCGAGATCTATTGTCAGTTAGTCTGCAGTTGTTGTTCTTGTCTTGACCGTTATATTGGCAATGCCTGTCTAGAATAAGAGACTTAACTAAACCTGGGTTTTTGGAAGAGGCTCTGGTACTTGTTTTTCTGTTTCTTACAGAAGTTTGTTTACAGAGACGGAATCAAAAGTTACTGGAAGAAGCACCTTCTCCTGCATTGACTCCTGAATTACGAAAGGCCATGGGTGATGCAGCGGTTGCAGCTGCTGCATCCATTGGCTATATTGGTGTGGGGACCGTTGAGTTCCTTTTGGATGAAAGAGGTTCATTCTACTTTATGGAAATGAATACTAGAATTCAGGTGAGATCAATTTCTGGGTTATCTTGTGGGAAATGCTTTGTATGTGCCATCTAATGGCTTCTCAAGGCACTAAAACTGGCTTCTCCTGTTGTCTACTGTGCTTTTTCTCTGGTCTAAGGTCGAGCATCCTGTGACGGAGATGATATCCTCGGTTGACCTGATTGAGG
This sequence comes from Melastoma candidum, assembly GCA_023653495.1. Classification (NCBI taxonomy): domain Eukaryota; kingdom Viridiplantae; phylum Streptophyta; class Magnoliopsida; order Myrtales; family Melastomataceae; genus Melastoma; species Melastoma candidum. Next base: position 9,924,106 of record CM042882.1, on the reverse strand, counting down.
AACAGATCCGTGTTGCTATGGGAGAGAAACTCCGCTATAAGCAGGTCATGAATCTCAGACGCGGAAACTTACACGGGCTCCTTTGTTCACATCGTTGATGGCATTTTTCAGATATGTTTTTATTTCTGGTTGTTCTTCAGGAAGATATTGTGCTTAGAGGACATTCTATTGAATGTCGTATCAATGCAGAAGATGCATTTAAAGGTTTCCGGCCTGGGCCAGGTACACTGTGGTATACTGATTCTCTTGCTGTAGTACCAGCTCTATACTTCCTGATGAGTTTTCCTTCTTATAGTGCTGTTCACAAAGCATAAAGTTTCCTCTTCCTTTTTTTAACAAATTGGTGGTGTCATTTTCCTTTCCCTTGCAGGAAGAATAACAGCCTACTTGCCTTCTGGAGGCCCATTTGTTCGCATGGATAGCCACGTGTATCCAGACTATGTTGTTCCCCCAAGCTATGACTCCCTGCTTGGAAAGGTTTGCCAGATTGTTCTTTCTTCTCAACTCAAGCTCAAAGACAGTTTTGGTACTTAAGCAGTACCTGATTATGTTGCTTGTTTTGCCGGGACTGTTTGGATAGAAGCTGTTTTCCTAAGCAGTGATTGTGTCACCACTACTTCGGTCCTACAATTATTTGTTTTGATTGTGTCACCACTACTTCGGTCCTACAATTATTTGTTCTGATGTTCTTGCTACTCTATTGTCATTGCAGCTCATTGTGTGGGCTCCAACAAGGGAAAAGGCGATCGAACGCATGAAGAGGGCCCTTGATGACACTATAATCACAGGTAAGAACAACACCATTGGGACTAGTTATTTTCTCCAAAGAATTTATGCCCTTTACCACTCCCTCCTGTTTACTCTGAAATGGATGGCCATCCACATCTGATATCAGAATGACAGCAATCAATGTTTGTTGCAGGGGTTCCCACCACCATCGAATACCATAAGCTCATCCTTGACATTGAGGTGCCAAAGGGGATTTTGCTTTCGTGAAGAACTATGTGCCAAACCTCTGAAAAGTTAAATATTTTATGAATCTGATTAAGTTTTGCATTCCCTGCTTGTTTCCTGCAGGATTTCAGAAATGGCAAAGTGGATACCGCCTTCATTCCTAAGCACGAGGATGAGCTCAGGGAGGTAAGAATCGAATGCAATGTATGGTATACCTTAAATTTCCATGGGTTGATCGTTTCAGAATGTTTTGTTCCCGTTGGAGAGCTGTGTTGTGGATTGTCTTCTCAATTTTTACGACATCTATCTTATTGTCAGCCTATGAAAATTGTTGCAACATCAACAAAGGAGCTCGCAAACGCCTCTGCATAGACAGTTAATCTGCCTACAGCTTTTGACTCCATGCCAGCAAGAGAACAGCGGCTGAAAAAGGCAATTTTGGTCCAAATCGATGCCTCAAGCAAACTGTTGGCGCGGCCAGGTCCATTTATTTTAGTTTGGAATAATACCGCTGTTGTCACGAGTTCACGTGTTCATGTCCAGGGTAGTGCTACATTATCTCATTGATGTTTGTGCAAGAGTGTGCGATCTGGTCATTGCCCAACACTCTGAATCTGGAGCTTGATTATCTCACTGATGATTTCGACGTTTTGTATGACTTTCTCGAGCTTTATTATACATGATTCTGGTTTGGATACAGGGCTAATCACAATTTGGCTTCAAAAAAACGTCTTTGCTCTGAAAAATCCCAATCCATGGAAATGCAAACTTCTCGGCAGTCTGCTTACAGCAAAGACTGTTGCGAACTGGGTAGCTCATTCATCGTCCAGGCCGGGTATATACTCCAAGCTGACATCGAACACTACAGGACTGCTCGGTGCGACTCTCGGCCTCCCTGGCGCCGAAGTGAGTCCTTTTGGAAAAGCCAACTGGAATCATAAGCATTACACTACACTGATTACCAACTTTGCCAGTAATAACAGTCTTCTTTCGCGAAATGGCAGAATTGGGGTTAACTTACTGATCCCGGGATATACAGACGCCTTTTCCCTCCGACCTTCATGCTGAGGATGCCTTCGTCGAGCCCCTTAATCACCTGTTATTGATCAGAAAACATTTACTTTGCAAGCAAATGCCTAAGACCATCACATTCCCCGTCGATGATGCAAATTTAGATGTCGTAATGGAACGTACCTGGCCAGCACCCACTCGGAATATGTATATCTGTCCTTTCTCGAGCGAGCTGAAAGTTGAAACAAGATTACATTCTAACCGCTTACTGAGATTTTAGATTTGCAGGAGGTCGTTAACTTTTTACCTGTCAAATACTTGTCCGGATGGAACCATCGCGACATAATTAGCAGCCACCTGAGATGAGAGCAAGCACCAGCATGGAGAAAGGATCTTGGTTGGCTCGCATCTCAAACATTTTCACCGAAACTAGAACCAGTAGTATTAACCTGGAAACCGATTGGCGGACTTGGTCCTTCACCGATGACAATATCCTTATATTGCAGACCCGATTCGGTAGTTACCATTGGCACCTTATGGAGGAAACAACACATCGTCTCAGAAGAAAACTAATGAAGGCCTTCCTGACGCTCTACGCTTGCAGGGTCATGTAACGGCATAGCCAAGAAGAGATCTTGAAAACAATAATGGTGGAAGATATTTGAGAACAGGGCTGGGTTATCTCACCATACATTTTCAAGCTCCTTCTCGCAAGCACTGTCGCATAGTTTGGGCTTCTCCTCAGGAGGCAACCCCGCCGCATTAGCACCGACCGAGTAGAAGAAGAGACTGGCAGGCAGTCCGCAAGCGAATCCGATAGCACTGCGACGATTAACCATACGAATCTCTCCTCGAATTTCCTCAGGACCAGAGACATCATATCCCGAATCCGAACAGTACACCAAGAAACCCTGGTCTCTACTTCTCAGCCTCGTCCGATTGATCGCACAAGAGCGATGACAGCAGGTGAGACCTGCAAAAACATAGAATCGGAAGCCGATACATCGAATCTCATCCCTGCTGGCATTGAGCCGCCCTTTAATTGACTAGACCCTGGATAAAACTACAAAAAGAAAGGCAGAGATTCCGGGGCACGAAATGCGTCCCTAACGAACGAATGGAAACGAAATCGAAACTGTACGCCACTGTCGCTATTAAAGAAATAAGAAGGGGGTGGCCATTATCCGCTTATGTACGATTAACGTTAAGAGGCGGGAAGAAACGGCAGTGAGTGAAGTGTAGCAAAACTTCATTACCAGGCGGAGGAGTTGACAGTGAAGGAAGGAGGGAAGACAGAGCTGAGGATGCGGAAGAAGCCATTCGCATTTCCACCCAAGTCGCACGGAAGTTGTAAGAAGAACAAAAGAAGGAAAAACATAGAAAGGAACAAAAAGAATGCGGATAACGAACCATATCCTCTCCACCTCTCGTTATCAATTAGCGATTTTTTAAAATTTAAAAAAATATATATATATATAATATTTCACGCTTAAATTTGTTAATAACTAACATGAGTTGTAATTCTGGTTGACTCACTCTTTATCCAAAATGTAATTGTTGTTGTTATTATTAATGATTATTACAACGTAGGTTTTGTAAGAAACCGAATCAAGTTACGTTGAGGGGTGTAATGGATGTTTTGGTAGTTCGTTTTTAATGAGAAGTGGTTTATGTCCCCCTCCCTATTTCGACCAATATAACCATAATTCAAAACACAAGATAAAAAGTTGCAAGGTGTGGAGAACAAGAATGGTGTAGGAAGGAAGGAAGAGCACGTAGAGCACAACAAGGAAGATGAAAGGGAGACGAGAGATTGTGACGAATGTGGCCGTGGCCGTCGACCGTGACAAGAACAGCAGGTTCACTCTCAAGTACGCCTTGGAGAAGTGTTTGATACCCCGGGACGAGGTCATTAAGCTTGTCCACGTGAAGCAGCGGTCAGCGGAATCTGGTGATGCCGTGCATCCCGTTGTGCCGGCTGATACCCCCGAGTCGTTCATCCCGTTCCGATGCTTCTGCGTCTGCAAGAAGGTAAGACGCTGAGATTCCCTCGCGATTCTTTGTTCTGTTATTTGGTGGGTCAGGGGAGGGATCAATCGTGGCGTCTCTTGCGGCCATGCAGATGCAATCGGAGATGGTGTTGCTGGAGGATTACGATGTGGCCACGGCATTAGTCGAGTACGTCAGACGGCATCATATCCAAGCGTTGTTCCTCGGCGCACCTTCCCGGGGCAGCTTCTCCTGGCTGTTCAAGAAGGGGGATGTGCCGTGGATGGTGATGAGGTTGGCACCGAGCTTCTGTAATGTCTACATAATAGGCAAAGGCGAAGTCGTGTCAGCACGGGCTGCAACCATGTGGATCACGCCTCCGATATTGCAGCCCCAACAGATCCAACCCCGACCTCCGCAGTATCATCAGCTTCAACTACCTGATCTTTCAGGGTAATTCACTCGGTCAGTTGACGTTCTTTCCTTAGCTTTCCATGTTATTTGATGTGTCGATCCGCGGCAGGACTTCCCATGATGAGGTCGAGGACAACTTGAGCATGAGCTCAGGGAGATCAAGCACAGATAGCGACTTCCTTTCCTTCTACGAGAGCTTTGAGACTGTAGGAAAACTTCCAGTGTCAGATACCAACATGACAGAAGACGAACGCGGCGGACATCGGAACAAGTTCCGGACCACCTCTCCTCGTCATTCGGAGACAGTGCCTCCTCGTGGATGCGAATGAACATGACCCACGATATACTTCTGAGTTCCGAATCCTACTCCACATGATATATAATCCGACCATATGTCATTTGATTCTCATACTTCTGAAGCTAGTAAAGCCGCCTGAAGCCATCGTGTTCGTAGTTAGTTTATTCTGTAAAGATTCATAAACGTGAATATTCAGCATCCGAAGTTTAAGTGGTTTGGTGAAATCGTTATACCAAGAAGTAAGAGTTTTGTACTGATGCACGATTAATCATAAAAAAATTCGTTAAATATGATTTTAATTTTTAGCCCGATTTTTAAAATTCGCTGCTAATTTAGAAAAATGACGGGTTTGAAGATTCATCCTTAAGATAAATATAAGGAGATGGGTGTTCAAAACATGTCCTTATGGAGAGATAGTTGCATTCAATCAAGCCAGAAGTGGGGCATTCAAAACCCGTCCCTATTTGAGCGTTGGGAACACGTGTGTTGAAAACACGCCTCTTAATACACAATATGAATTATTTTCGTAACTTTTTTATAATTTAGGGAGGCACTTTGACCATCTAAGTCATCGTAACTTTTATTGTATGAGTATTTCGCTAGTGTCTTTATATTGGGTGAATGTTTAATCTCGACCAATATAAATTCGATAAGAAATAGTAGAGATGAGTTTGTCCCGGATAAAAAATTGGCGAAAAAACCTCTCCGATAATGTGTAATTTTTTTTTTAAAATTAAGGCTCATTTATCAAAAATATCCCAAAGTTACAAAGAATTTTCCAATCTATCCCGAAGTTTAGAAAATATCTCTGAGTAGCCTAAACTTTATACCTATTTCAAAAATACCCCATCAAAATCTTCTGATTAAGATTTTTCGGAATGGCTGGATAAGGAAAATCTTCGGGAAATCCTTCCGGGACTCCATCACGATTGGAGTTCGTTCCGTAGTCTAGATTGTCTCCTTTTGGAATTAGCAAGAGTATAAATGATGTTTTAACTCAGCTAACCATTCAGGGGAGTACAGAAAGTCTAGAAAGCCGAAACCAAATGGCAAGGGAAGTAGGCTCTTATGTTAATAACATACTAGACGCTCTGGAAAGAGAAAGAGGTTTAAAAAGGCCTGAACCCGAGGTTACCTCTGGACTGGAAAGTACAACAGGAAATCCAGTCGAAAGATTGAATCTGGGAGGAAGAAATTCCAGACAGAGTCAAGGCAAGAGTGTGGATGAAATGTATAAGGAGTCGGTAGCTCCTTACATTTTAGACTCACAAAAGCGAAGTGCAAACTTGAACTCCCAAAGTGGGGAGTTGGCAAAAGACTTAAGGAAAGCCTTAGGTCTGGCAGAAGACGTTCCAGTTCATCTAGACAATAGAACGTTTAATGAACTGGTAACTGCGAAGAGGGAAATTTACAGGCCCGATTATCCTCATAGAACAAAACAAGAGTTTGTTCCTAGGGATAATGTATTAAAGCCTATAATTACCCCTGGTGCTTTTCTGGACATAGATTGTGAAAAGGATGTATCTGAAAAGATAGATGAGTGGTTATCACTAATTCGAATGACGGCGTCCGCAGGGATATTATCTCCTGGATCTGTCTATGAATTGTGTGTGGCAGCCCTCATGGGAACGGCGCAAAAATATTGGAAATCCTTGGTGACTCATACGGACATCAAGGAAAAGATAGATCAAGCGCTGACCGTTGATGGTGTGTTAGCAATCATAGCTGATGCGCTAAAACGGGAGTTCTGTGGTTTTTCGTTATCCACTGAGACTGTGGAAAAAGAGCAGTCATTGACCGCTCTGGTTAAACTACAGATCTGCGATATGTGCTTGTTTGATAGCTACGTATGCGAATTCCAGAAGTATTATTATAATCTGGACGTAGTCTCTCAACAGTTCATATTGGGAACCTTTTTTGCAAAACTTCCCGAACCATGGCCAGAAGTTGCGCAAAAGGCCTACGAATTACTTCTGAGTGAGGAAAAGATTGTCTCCGGACTCGGAGGAAAAATTCAGGCGGTAAAGTACGCAATGCGGAAGGTATGTACTGAGCTCCAAGTAAAGGAGGCAGCTAAGAAGCTGCCATACTTGAATAAGAGCTGTTGTTCTCAGATAGAGTATGTGCCTGGAAGGTATGGATGCGATACTCGCAGTACTCCAGGAGACTCTTTGAAGAGAAGAAACTTTCCTCGTAAGAGGAAGTTTGTTGGGTACAACAAAAAGAAAGTTTGGCCCAAGAAGGACTTCCAGCGTAAGCAAAGAGGAGGTCCTGCTTACAAACCAAGAAGGTTTGTAAGGAGAAGGGATAACCTGAAGGATAAAGATAGGATCGATGCTTTCAAGAGAAAGCATGGCAGAGAACCTAAATGTCCTAAAGGTAAACCGTTGAGCAGCTGCAATTGCTGCTGGTTTTGTGGTTCAAAAGACCACAAAGCGGATAGTTGTCCAAAGAAGAACCAAAGGAGAGAAAGACTCCGTATGGTATTCTTAGACGGGAGTCATAAAGAAGAAGTCCTTGCTTATGAACCCATAGATGAGCAAGAGATTTCCGATCTTGACTCGGAAGTAGAATCCATCTACGAGGTAGTATCTGATTATGATACATACTCAGAAGAAGATTCTGATATTTGGAAAATGCATCTGTTCATGATGACAGCAGTGCAAAACGAAGATGGTGATGAGATGGTTCCTTTGGAAGCATCGAATCAGGTACTGGAGGAATCCCACCAGTACGAAGATCCATCCCAGTCAGTACTGGAATAGAGGTTGCCTAATGTTAATGTGAGGGAAGTCTATAATGTATCGAGATTTAATTTTAGATCGATAATAGACATTTCACAAACAGAAGCAACGGCTCAAGTTACAAGTACGGAACTTGAGACCTTGGATATCCCATTACTTAATGTACAACGCATTAGGGAGACCATGCAACGTACAAGAGGAGTATATAACTATATACACATTGGGTTGATCCAAGTAGGATTAATACCGCTGTTTCATTTACCAGGGGATAGTCCTGTGGCAGCAGCAGTGATCGATAAACGTTGGCGAGAGTTTAGAGATCAGCTGATATCAGGAATACAGGCCAACTTAGCACACGGCCCTGTATGGTTCCAGGTTCATCCAAATTTCATGATGGCCCTGAATGATCGCTGTTTGGGAAATTCATTGACCTTAAGAATCAAATCAATGAATATGGATAGAATGAATTCCCAGGCCAAGTTCTTGGCGTATCACACTAGAGTAATTTACCGATTGGTAAATACCACTAGCCCTGGTGTGAGGAACATCTCAAGGCTTACTGAGTTGTTCGAAGAAGGTCATAATAACTACCAACAGTTTCACAGGCGAGAGGTAAACCCATTGGAGTTAACCTGGCCAAGAAACTGGGTTATGACTGAACCTGGTAGTAGCTCTAGGCCGATTAGTGCGGCCAATATCCGACAAAGAGGTAACGAGATTACTTTGATGTTGGGTGAACCGTCTAGGGACAGTTTTAGAGCTGATAGGCACTTACCTATGCTTAGCGAAAGGGCTGACAGGCATTTGCCTGTGAGGATGCCAATCCTGAGAGAGCCGCTCAATAGAGCACCCTCTGAAGTTTCTTCTAGAGTTAGTGATGTGGGAGAGGACATAATTGTGTCCCGACCAGCAGAAGCGTCTGCTCCACCACTAATAGAAGAAATGTCTCGAAGGTCTGTTGATTCGAGAACCCCGTCTCAACATACGGGAAGAATCGTGGGATATAGACAGGTGTCACTACCAGTCTATGAAGACCCGGTAGATCAGACGAGAGAGGAATCCATAAGAATGCTAAGAGTTACCAATATGGAATACTCTTTATCCAAGATTCCTGAAGTTTGTAAGGTTATTGAGCAAATAGCCGAGCAAAGGTCTATCCTAATAGACGAAATCTGGAGGATGATAGAGCCATCCCAGGAAGTTCCTGAGAATATTGGGTTTAGTGTTAGGAAGGAAGACATGAGCACATATGTGGCTCTAACTTTCAAATTTCCTGGATACTATGAGTATTCTCTAGATACTTTGATAGACACTGGGTGTAGCATAACTTGTGCTAGACTCAATGCTCTACCAGATGAGTGGTGGGAACCACAGCAGAAACCCATCCACATGGTTAACGTCGATGGTATGGCCACAATTGTTGGCCATAAGGCAAGCAACGTGCCTGTCTTTATTGGTGGACAAAAGTTCATCATTAAAGAGATTCTTGCACATCCTTTACTAGAGGCCGACATCATTATTGGTAACGCCTTTTTGAAGGGACAAAAGGAAAACCTTCCTTTTGTGCAGAATGAAAACGATGTTTCCATAGGTGGGGTGAAGATAAGTATTCTACAAGAGCCTAGACTTCGGTTAAAATTCGGCTTTTATCCGGTAAAACGGACAGAATACTGTGGCGATATCCCATGTGAAAGAGCTTTCAGAGTGCGAGCTCAACGTGGTGATATACGGTTGGATGAGAACGATTCATGGGAACAAACCCTGTTTTCTCCAACAAATACCAGAAGTTCTAGCTGGTATGACGACTTGTTTCCAAAACAAGAAGTGTGTATGGCCGTCAAGTTAACAAGAATGAAATGGGATAAGTTCCTAATAAAACTAGCCGATAATTTTAGTGAAGATCCACTAAAGTTATGGACTCGAAATGGCCTAAAGGCTAAATTAGAGTTGAAGGATCCCGGAACCATCATAAGAGCTAGAAACATTACGTACACGGCTGAGATGGTTGAGGAGTTTGACAAACAAATTCCTGAGTTGCTTGGAAAAGGCTTGATTAGGGACAGTTATAGTCCACATTCTAGTCCTGCCTTTATGGTTATTAATCATGCCGAGCAGGTGCGAGGTAAAGCACGAATGGTTATAGATTATCGTCAGCTTAACAAAGCTACAAAGGACGATGGCTATAAGATTCCCACTGCGGGAGATTTAATTGATAGGGTGAGTCTGAGCCAACCAAAGTTCTTCTCTAAGTTTGACTTGAAAAGTGGATACTGGCAAGTCAAGATGGAAGAAGAATCGGTTCCTCTAACTGCCTTCAATGCTCCGCAAGGAATGTTTGAATGGCTGGTAATGCCGTTTGGCCTAAAGAATGCTCCAGGCGTATTTCAGAGCAAAATGGATAATGCTTTCAAACAGATCCAAAAATTTTGTGCGGTCTATATTGACGATGTGTTAGTCTACAGTCAGACTGAGGACGACCACATGAGACACCTAGATAAGGTGACTGATATTTTCCGAAGGGAAGGTATGATTCTATCTGAAAAGAAGATAGAATGGTTTAAGGAGTCAGTTAACTTCTTAGGCATGGAGATTGAGCAGGGTAAGATTAAACTGCAAAATCATATTGCCGAGAAAATAGTTAATTTTCCTGACAGACTTGAGGATAGAAAGCAAGTCCAAAGATTTTGTGGATGTGCTAACTATGCAAGAAAGTTTGTGAAAGATCTTTCCCGAGATCTAAGTAGGATTTCGAAGAAAACCTCTTCGACTAATCCTTGGATGTGGGAAGATGAAGACACTCAATCTATTAGAAGGATCAAAGCGAAGGTGAAAATTTTGCCACAACTCGCTTTACCATCTGATAAGGATGAGTTAGTCTTGGAAGTTGATGCTTCTGAAGAATATTGGGGAGCAGTCCTTAAAATTAAAGGACGCAAACCAGAACCGGTATGCAAATACTGGTCGGGAAGCTTCAAGGGGTACGGACTACGGTACCCGATACATGAAAAAGAAGTATTAGCCTTAAAATACGGAATAAAGGCTTTTTACATCTTTTTGGCACCGAAAGAATGTTTAGTGCGCTCTGACTCGACCTATATAAAAAGGTTTATGAGTCTGAACCTTAAGAAAGCTAGGCAAACTAGACTCTTAAGGTTGCAAGAACAATTAAGCTATTATAAATATGAGGTCGAATACATTCGGTCCGACCACAACATAATAGCTGACTCTCTCTCTAGAGAACTTGCAAACACCTCTCTTTCTAAAAACTCTGCAGATGGATCCTGCTGCAAAGAGAAAGATATGCTGGGGATGCAAGAAGGAAGGACACTCCCGAAAGGTATGTCCTAACAAGGGAGATAGTGAGCATAATGATGCTGGTTCCGTTTCAGGAACGAAGGCGGCAGCGCTCTACTGGCAGTGCAAGCAACTAGGACATCGTTCTTACGAATGTCCCAAGAAGCTGAAAACTGCAGATTCCCAGAAGGGGAAGGCTGAACTTAAGGAGAAAGCAAAAGCTGACTCCAAGAGTAAGGCGAAACCAGATCTCCAGAAGGAGATGGCTAATCCCGAAGAAGCCGAGGCTAGATCTGAGGGAAAAGCAAAGGTTGTATCCCAGAAGGGGATGGCTGAACCCAAAGAAAAGGCAAGAGCCAATTCTAAGGGGAAAGCGAAAGTTTCCCAGGAGGGGAAGACGGATCTGAAAGAGAAGGGTAACACCAACTCTGGAGGAAACGTGAAGAAAAATCTTCAAGAGAAGATGGTAGATCCGAAGGAGGAAAGCTCTAAAGGAAATACGAAAAAGGCAGATCTGGATGACAAGGCGAAAGCTGAGTCGCAGGAGAAAGCCAGGAAGAAGAGGAAAGCCAAGATGCTTAGGTCTTCTGATCCCAAAAGGGATGTTTCTGTAAAGGAAGGTCCTAAGAAGGACGGTAAGGTTGAAGAACCTTGGTGGTCTCCTTTGACCATGGAGCAGTTCAATTACTGCCGAAATCACTTGGCCAAAGAGCAGAAGATTTCCATTAATCAAGCTGTGAAATCCTACAAGGCTTTGTTACAAAGCAAGGAGGAACAGAAAGAAAAAATGGAGATACATTATGCTGAAGAAGAGGCTAAGTTTAAGGCCTTAATTGGCGAGCCAGTCCAAGAGGTAAACCCTGAACCAAGGGTAGAACCTGAGGAAGCGGCTGCGATGGAGTGTGAGCAGTACTTCGACTTTGGAAGTGCTTACGCAGCATTGGAAGGAACTCTAGAGAAGAAAGAGAACCTTGAGGAAGCAATTCCTGCAAAAGACTCGGTCAAAGAGTCTGGTGAGAATGCTCACGGTGGTAAAGACCATGTTGGAGAAATCCAAGAGGATCTGGAAGGATCCTGGTTTTTTTATCAAGGCTCATTCGAAGATGGATCCCTAAGCTGGGATGCGTCTGTAGTCTGCGGAGGACTCCTGGGCGGCATCAAACATGATGACAAGCGCCAAGTTGAGTATTTCGCAAAGAAGACAGTTGAGTATATCAAAGATCTGGAGTTTAAGCTATCGATTATGGCTTCAGATGAAGAGGAGATGTCTAAAGTCGAAAGGGAAAGGCAGCAGATATTCTCCACAACGATGTCGATCATACCAGGGGATGTCAAAAATTATGAAGTCCCAAAGGTAGTAGTAGACATGAGCGAATCCTCGCTTGAGGAAAACGCTGTACTTCAACCGTACCTACATTGGATATCGGGGAAGTGGCCATCTCTGAGAATTCATTCAGAAATGGTGGGAGTAGCAGCACCTTACATACATGCTGGTTTTGTAGACATCCTGGAGATCGATAGATCTGAACCAGAATGTATGGAAACACTGCCTATGTTGGTAAGGTACGTACTAGGATGCCTAGGCTATGGACCCAAATATGTCACGGCATTGATTACTAGCACAATAAGGGAGGAAGAAGACCATCCGCTATATGGGAAGGTGATACTGCAAAATCTGCAAGTATGGAACATCCACCCTTGTGAGAGTAGACGTCTGGTGGAACCTCAACGACAGGACCTTGACCAGAGGGGGTTATGGCGGAAATATTATAAGGTCAAAACAGTTCGAAAAGCCATAAAAGTTGAGTTCCTAAAAGATGTGCTGGAGCATGTGTTATCCCGTAAGGAAGAATACTACGTGTTCTGTGACGGCATCATAACCGTCACGATTCTTCGGTCAGATCTAAGTCTCATAGACGAACAAGCAGGAGACCGAGGATGGCAGAGGATGCTCAACCTTCTAGATAGTTTCTGGAGGCGAGAGAACTCTGAGTTGCACCTCCGAACCGACACCTTCGAGGTTTGGAGCAAGATTGCTGATTTTACAGATAAAACCTTAAATCAGCAAATCGAGCATGATGAGAGAGCCCAACAAATATCACAACAAATTCTTGAAGCGGTCCAAAACCCGCAGGGACTCTCAGAGAAAGAAGGAGTTGGCGAACCTTCAAGCGCCAACAATAACAAGGAAGGAATCTCCCAAGACAGCGCACCTATGCAGACGGGAGAAGACAACTGTATAAAGTTAGACTAGGACATTTTTGTCGGTCATTAAGACCCTACTAACCTTTTGAAACAGTTTAGATTCCTTTTACTTTTGAGCTGGCAAACAGTGCATTGGCACCAGCTCCTTTGTGTATATATTCACAAGCCCTCTACCTCATTTGGGGAGGCAATCTGAATAGAGAATTTTCTCTCTCAAAACTATGAGCAAGAATTCTTTGATTGTCCTCCAGAAGAAAATCCTAGATCAAAAACTTCGACTTCAAATTCGAGTTGAAGTAGTCTCTGATTGTTCTTCGAAAAAATACCTTAAAGAAACCAAGAAAGTTAGAATTAATCAGAACCGATTAAGTCTAACTAAAAGGTTAGATCTGCGGATCGACACCTTGAAGGATAAGTCATTCTGACTAAACCTTGTAAGGCTAAGCCATCTGGCTGAGACTTGGGATGAGGAGTGTCTATATAAGACCCACATGTTATGGGCGTTAGAAAACACAGAAGAGCCTCTCCACTGCCTTTCTCTAAGTTCCTGAGAAGAAGACTCTTGAAGCCTTGTTTCTTGAGTTCTCTTGGTGCGGAAGCTTGGTGAACCCTCTAAGCTATTCGATTAAGGTATGAAAAACATCTTTGTATTCTAAAGGTTGTTTTTGCGGTTCTTTCAGTCCAGAAAGAAGATCTTGATTAAGGCAACTTAATTAAGGTGGTGCGACTGCACGAGTCATCATATGACTGATTGTCCTAACCCAGATCTCCTGCATTTAGATCACGGGGTAGGCAAGGATTCTACTACTGGTCTTCTCAATACCATAGTAGATCGTTTGGAAAATCTATCGGCACAGATATCACAAATATCACAGCAAATAGAGAGCTATTCTAAAAGATTAGAAGAGCTGACTCTAGTTCATAGTGAATTCGAGGAATATTTCCTTGAAGGTAAGTCCAATTTAGGATTTGCGGCAAGTTCGAAATACTCAAACGAGTATTCGAGGTTGGCGAAACGCCGGCGACAGAGACAATTAAGAAAATCATCTTAAGTTCGATTCCTGTAAGAATTATTGGTATCAGAGCCGCTTAAGATAACAGTTTAATTGTCTGGGAGAATTTAATCGGAAAAATTAATTTTGAGTGGGGATAAAATTGAAACAAGGGAAAAGTTCAGTATATAAGAAGATAAGTTTTAAACATCAGGGTAAATCGGAAAAATTGGGTAAAGTTGAGGGTAGATTTAATAATTAAGCCTAAAATTAACCGTATATCCTTGACTAAAAACTTTGTAACCCTAAATTAAATAAAAAAAGCGTAAAACTACAATGATCCAAACGATGAACGGAAAAGGCAACGAAACAATGGCCACCCCCTTTCCTCTCTACATCGTTACGTCATTCTTTTCTTGGATCCCGATTTCGTCAACGATGGCTCGTGTCGATCTCATCGAGTAGAACTCGTCGTCTCCATCCTTCTCTCTAACCTCCTCTATCTGTTCCATCGCCTCCTTAATGTCGGGCCTCTTCTCCACGTCGGGCTCACAGCACGCCAGGGCGACCCTCAGAAGCTTGTTGATCTCGTTCTCATTGCTGGCCGTTGTCTTCATCTCCTTGTCTAGCACACTGTCACCTGCCTCCATTGTCGACCTCACCCATATGGCCAGGCCATCCTCCGCATTACTCTGCATGTGTTGTGGGGTGCTCACTGGGAGCTTCCCTGTCAGGATCTCTAGGATTATTATCCCGAGGCTCCACACGTCCGTCTTTTTGGTGATCCTGTCTTGCTGCAGGTACTCTGGGGACTTGTATGCCAGCAGGAGGTCCCGCGCATTCTCCAGGTTGAGTACGGGTATGAGAGCGTAGTCGTTTAGGAGAGGCTTGAAGGAGTCGCCGAGTAGCACATTTGAGGACTTGAGGTGACCATGAGGAGCTATGAGGCTCGGGAGCTCGTTGTAGAGGTACGAAAGTCCTCGCGTGATTCCTTTCACGATCTTTAACCTTGTCGGCCAGTCGAGAGAAGGTTCATCTCTAGTGTGGTTGCCTGAAACAACAGGAAAGAGCGGAAGCACCAGTCAGTACCAGAAGAAACCTAGTTGTCTAACACTTTTAAGGCCGACGAGTTTCAGAAATGACCGTTACGATGCTTACTGTGAAGGTAAACAGCCAAGCTTCCACTCTCGACGTAGTCGTAGACCAAAAGCTTCTCCTCCTTCCGGTAATAGTATGCAACAAGGGGAAGCAGGTTAGGGTGGCTCAGCCGTCCGAGCCGCCTCATATGCTCCTGGAAATCCTCCCGGCCCACATTGTTCATCTGCCTAAATCTCTTGACCACCATTGCAGGCCCGCCAAGTAGGGCGGCCTTGTAGGAGGAGCCAAAGCACCCGCTTCCTAGGATTTCAGCCGATGCCTTGAGCAGGTCCTGTAGGTCAAATTTCTCCCTGTTGTCCCTCACGAATGACAGCTTCATGTTCTCTGCCCTCCTGCCATGGCTCGAGTTCTCAGGGGATCTAGCCCCTGGCCTGCCGTCCGTTGCTTCCTGGAAGCTTGATTTCTTCTGGAGGTTGGACTGCACAGGTGGATCTTCCACCGAGGTGGATTTCCGTTTGTGTCTTAGGATGCAGGTGATGAGGCCCGCGATCAGGGCCACCACAAAGACAACGACCACCGGGATTATGATGTTCAGGTGAGAGGATTTCTCCCCAGGGGGTTCAGGGGGAGCATCCGCACATGGATTTAGTGGCAGTCCGCACAGTGCTTTGTTCCCTGCAAGTAGTCAGAATTTAGACATCGCAGATGAGCATTGATCATTGACGCTTTGGTCGAGATCGATCTAGAACGAAAAAGGGTCACCTGAGAATGAGCTTGAGTTCATCTTCACGAGCGAAGAAGGGATCAATCCATCCAAATCGTTGCTAGACACATTGAACTCCTGAAGATCCTTCTGCTTAAACTCGGGAATCGTCCCTGTGAACTGGTTCCCTTCCAGCCTCAAATCGATTAGCTTGGGCAGATTCGTCAATGAAGACGGAATCCCGCCTGTGAAGCCGTTCCCTGCCAAATGCAGCTTCTTCAGCGACAGCATATTCGCAAACGCATTGTCAGCAATCTGCCCTGAGAATTTATTGTTGGACAGGTACACAGACTTCAGCATGCCGAGTTTTGCAATGTTGGGCATCGGCCCGTCGAACTGGTTATTCATCACGCTGAAACTCCTAAGAGCCGACAACCCCATCAAGGAATCAACATTGATACGGCCACTAAGCCCCATGCTCTCTAACTGCAGGCCCCATACCGTTTCCCCCGCACACTTAACGCCAGCCCAGTTAGCCTTATCAGAGCCGACCGCACATGGGGTTGTGGATCCACCCCAGGAGGACAATGCGTTTTTGGGGTCGACGATGGATTGTTTAAACTTGAGGAGGGCATCCGAGTCAGTGGATGCAGCCTGGAGGGCAAAAGGCACTCCCTGCAACAGGACAATGACAACGAGCAAGGTGGTCATCAAGAATCGGCCACGAGGAGCCATGGCCGAAGACACGGCATTACGCACACTCATGGGGGCGGCACGCACGCCCATTAGAGGGAAGGGTTAGTTTGGAATTGCAGGTGGGAATGATCGGCGGAAGAGAAGAGAGAAGCGAGGGAGGAAGAGAGAATTTGCTAATATTAGCAGATTTGCTAGGAAGTCGGGGGGATGGAGAGGATCAAAAGAGGAGAGTTCGACTTGAAATGGTCAGAGATCCATCCAGCCTCAAGATCATCTTACTTCCTTCCTACAACAGTTATATTTGCATCTCCGGCGGATATTACGAAATGAGTTGGTTATGTGACTGCTCAGGGCAGCGGCAAAAGATGATGCACCTCGGTTTCTCTTTGAGGACTGTCGATCACAATCACAGGTCAACCACTTGTCCGACAAAACAAGAACAGTATTGCAAAATCATGCAGGGTTGCATCCGGATGCGCATAGAAATGGTAAACCGATTTTATTTTCTCCAGACTAGGGTGTTCGCCCCTCTTCTTTACATTGTTTGGTACAAAATTATATCTCAAACTATGAGATACTACTTTATGACAATTTATTTTGACAAGGCTGCCAATGATTACGGAATGCTTCCGGGGTATCCCTCTCATGAACACACCTTCCAGCTTCGTTTATCATGTGACAAACAACCAACATTTTTAGTGACGAACGTTGGCTGCAGAAGGGAGAGATTGAACTGCAGCCAGCGGATTGACTTGGTAAGAGAATGCGAGTCTCCAAAAATCAACCAGTGCATTCTTCAAGGCTAATGCTTGCATCTTGACATAGCTGCAGTACAAACAGGAACTGATAAAGCCTCAAAAGGAAAAGACCCGGGGAACAAGGGATCCGTTATCACAGTGAGGAACAATGCCATGTAATGAGAAAAAGTTCAATGGAACTGGAGGTACAGCAAGTCAATTCAATCTGATATGGAACATGATCACAGGCCAGACTATATTGCCAACCTGTGTTTGTGGAACGTAGCTAAACACCATTAACCAAAAGTTGAGCTACACAAGAGAACGAAGGAAATGGCAAAGTAACCAGAGGTGTGAAAAACTGAAAACCAACATCATGAAGAATAAATGTTCCAGGCATTTCATAGACCTGAGATCTTTTCATAATCTCAACACGCATCATCTATATTTGTATGAGTGGTCATATTCCTGATGATGACTAATATAAAATAGCCCCTTTTCTTGTTGAATACCGGGGACACATTCAGACAACCTAATTATCCACTAGCATATCATGGTAATAACACGCTAGCACCTAGTCATCCCTACACGACATTTACCTCAAGCAAACACCAAGACAACAAAAACACATATTAAAGTAGCATACAAACCATACATCACCTTTCTCTGTATTTACTTATCAAAACAAAAAAAGAAAAACAGCAAAAAAACCATAAAAGAGATAAAAGGCTAACCTGTTAAAGTTTAAACGATTCCTTCGCAAAACCATCCACGCAAGCAAGAACAAACATCCCAAGAGAATCTTCCCATTAGATATGCAAATTCGAATATTACCAAACTTCAAATTTACTGATCGGAACAACCAGAAACAGGGCTCTACTTGGCTATAGAGCTTCAGAACTTCCTGCCTTCGATTTTGTGATACTTTCTTGTATCCGGATTCTGTAGATTTTGGGAATCCATCAAACTTCTCTTCTTGCATAAGATTAGGATCTTCATTCTCATCCATTAGATGGGACGAGAAACCTGCTGATGAGGCTGTGGTCTTCAAACTATATAGAGATTGCAATCTCCGAAGCAAGTCCTAAAGCAAAACAAAAGAAACCCCAGTCAGCATAGATTGACATTTCAAGTTGAAGATTTACCCAGTTGGAGGTCATCACATCTTTCAAGCGGTCTAAAATTTTTTTCAGCTTTCAATTGTAATCAAAAGTCCAAGTTCGGACGACGACAGGAGTCGACAGATGCATCATAAACTGACATAAAATATAACAGGTCGCAAATGGAATTTCCAAATTAGAAATGGATCTTCACCTAGACAACATCACCAAATCGGATAACTTTACCTGCTTTTTATCCTCCGGCATTGAAGTTTTCTCGACCCAAGAGATGGAGCGATCTACATCGCCCACTGTTTTCCCAAGAAAGATAATCACATAGACCTCAACAACCTTCAGATACTCCTCAACTTCCAACAGAAGGCGTTTGTCACAACTTAAACTGAGATTGGTTTTTGGTTCATTGGTAAGATGAACATAGTATTTCTCATCTACATAGCTCCAGCTGCCAAGGAACTCCTCAAGAAGCTCTTTAATGCCAGATGAGCCATCCAATATCTGCAAACACACCCTGGCAGAAACGCTCTAACAATCAGCATAAATGACATTCAGGAATCTCCTTGATTTTATGCGGGAAAATGCAGCGGGAATAATGAGAGACTTGCTTTGTTTGCTGCACTGAATATAACAAAAAAAATAATTCATGCAGTCCTCCAAATTTAACCAGACTAGCTACATTTTATACCATTATTGGAGAAATTTTATACATGGGTTGTAGAACATCTTTACATCTTTTGAAGTTGTTCCTAGGACTCACCATCACAACCTCTCCAAAATGCACATCCGTAGAAATGAGACAATTTGAAATAACATTATATCAGGAAATAATGCATCACCCGGTAAGCAAAACTTCTGTTGGAATGATAGCAACAGGAGAGAATAGCTCCTTCAGCATCCGAGATATCTCTGAGCTTCTGCATGAAATGCTCTAGTAGAAGTAATAACACACGTAACACTGATCCATATAATGAACACCAAAGATAGCCTGGTTGTCGATATTACATGACTTCAAACTAAAAAGCGTGCTCGTTATGTTGAATCAAATCAAGGACAGGAGACCGAATTTAGCTCGCAGAAAGAGATGGAAACCACAGATTGAACCATTGGGAAATGGAATAAACAAATCATTGCTGCGAAGATCAATACCATCTTTAATGATTCACAAAATTAAGCTTAGGGGCAGCCATGAAAAAATTAGATGCCAGCTGCGGGCAGACAGAGCACACGTGCACGAGGAATGATCAATTATTGGTACTGAAGGAGATCAAGGCATCGCATCTAACACAAACAAACTACAAGAAAATCCCAGGAAAAATACTTGACCGAACAAGCAAACAACCACGAATCAAATCGATAAATTTTGATCACTGACACAACGTCCAAGTAACAGGAGACGCCACACATACTGGCGTCTCGAAAAGAGGAAATATCCCCATTTATTTTATTTATGCGTACCTGCCCATCTCTTTCAAAGACTGAACCAACACCATCCCAGCTGACTCCATCACCTCTCCGACCTCCACGTCCCCCACGACCCACTTCCCACCTTCGCCACCCACACGACGCAGGACGGAGGCAGACAGAGCAGCCGCCTCCTCGTACATGGAACAAACGAGGTAGCTGCCCAACCCCGACAAAAGAAAATCACAACCCAATCTCTACCATAAGAAGGAAGGAATCGAAAACAGGAAGGGGAGGATCACCTCTCGCTGCGATCGATGTCTTCCCAGGTCGAAGCCATCGCGTCCTCCGCCCTTCCCGTCAAAAGCCAATCCGAGTACAATTGGGTTCGGGGACACAGAGAAATCTAATTGGGAATGTGCAATTACCAATATACCCCTGGGGCGTTCGTCCACCGTCTTATAAATGTCTTGTTATTTTCTTTTTTTTTTTCAGTTTTATTAAAAATTTAATTTTTTATTTTTATATTAATTTTGATAAAACTAAACAAAATTTTCATATATGTCCAGTCGAGTTCTAAGGCGTACTTGGAGTTCCAACCGATTCCATCCGACATTTAACTGAATAATAATATTAAAACGAGAAAGATTCCGTCAGTCCCGTCAATTTGTTGAGTCACGTGGGCGATGACGTCCCACGAGAAATGTTATGTTATTTCATTCCACGTTTTCAAACTCCGTAATCCCGGCATTTTTGCATCGACTTTCTCTGTTGTCGAAAACTCTAAAACATATAAAAACCTGAACCATCCCTGAAAGTAGTTCTCATTCATGCTCAATTAATAAATAATATTAAGAACACAGCTCCTTTTGCGTCATGAACCAATTCTTTTTCTAAAAAGGACAGAATCTTATTATAGAAATGAATTGAGTAGTGATGGAAGTAGGAAAAGAGGTTTGGCAGATCATCCCTCCGTGAATTCGATACTCCCGAGGAATGTCTTCGGCATTTTGAATTGTTAGTTTCAAGCCCCTATAACCTGAGGCCTTTTGTAATGGGCACGCGGCCGCCACTAAACGGGGAAGAGGGTGTTTTTCTTATGGGTGGGGGCTGCACTCCATGATTGCTGTCGCTTTTACTTTTTGACAGAGTTTTCCGAGTTCTGCCTCCGCCACATTTTCGCCTGAAAAACAGGAGAAACCCCCCGAAGGCGATCCTCTGATCGCTCTATCACCCTCGAAGGTGGCCTCCTGTTTTGTGTTTCTTTTTTTGACTTCCCCAGATCGTCCTTCAGTCGGCTCTCGCGTCAAGTTGGGATCTTTTGCGGTGAAATGCTAGTGAAACGGGGGATGCGTTAATGTGGGTGTTGTTTGTTCGTGTTGTCCCCTGTTGGGTGTTGCTGTATATCGATTCTTGTGCTTGTTTTGGGTGAGGCAGGAAGGATGGGTATTGGGGGAGACAAGGCCAGTGGTTTGTTCGCCATTTTTTGTATAGCTGCGTCCTTGTCAATCCCATGCTTGTATGTTTCTTTGTGTGTGTGTGGGTTTTATATTTTTTATAAGAAACTCAATGTTCCATCGCTTGGTTTACTGGAATGGACTCCGTTCTGTTTGTTTGTTACTGTTATTTACAAAGGCCCATATTCTGCTGAGGAATTGATTTGTTTCGGCTGAGTAATCATTTCCTTGTTGGGGGCATCGTGAGTTGTAACTGAGTAGCTTTTGTAGACAATGCCGACAGATCTGGAGCTGTTCTGGACGTATGCACTTGGCTCAGTCCTTTCATCTTTTTTAGCACTATTCTATTTGCTAAGCCAGAATTATTTATGCGGCTTTGTGCAGTGCTGGATTGAGCCATTATTCGAGGACATCCCTCAATTGTTTGTGTAGATTCGGTGGTTTCTATTTGACTAACTGGATGAGCTAATTTAATAGAATGTGGAAACTAAAGATTGCTAAAGGAATGAGCCCATGGCTGCGGACTACAAATGATCATGTTGGCAGACAGATATGGGAGTTCGATCCCAATTCTGGAACCCCTGAGGAGCTTGAAGAGATCGAAAATGCCCGTACAGAATTTACAAAGCATCGGTTTGAGAAAAAGCACAGTGCAGATCTGATGATGCGAATTCAGGTGCATAAATTTTGCATGTATTTCAGTTTATAATGTTAGCATGTTCTAGTTATAAACTTATAGGCCACGTGAACTGAGGATATTTTCTCATTGAATTTCTTCCACGATCAGATAATCTTGTCGCCGTCTCTTTTGTTTCCTGCTTCAGAAAACTGCTGCAAGTTTTTAGTGCTCTTGTGGAAACTCCTCCAAATTTCTGTGACGTAAAGCATCAAATGGACATGGTTGATGCTTTCCTCGATAGGACATGACGTTGAATTGATGCGATATTAGTTAACGTGTTGTCAGTTGACATGACGTGTTGATCATCGCAATATGCAAAAGCTTATCCGAGAAAAATATATAAATGAATCACATACTGGCTCATTATAGTGTTGTAAGATATCAGCAGTATATTTCTTTCTATGTATGCGAAGTAACTATTTTCTTTTCTGAGTACAAATGTATAATATGGTTAATTAGCTTCGTGGAGAACTTTTAATGCCAATTAAAATTTAAAAGGTGGAAATTGCCATTGACCTTAACTTTACAAGGCTCAGGAGCCAACAGGATTGTAGTATTAACTTAACAATCTTTTAGATATCCTTTCAAGCTTTATTAGTTGTCTTTGGTGCAGTTTGCGAAGGAGAATCCACTTCAAACAGTTCTTCCTCAAGTGAAAGTTAAGGACGTGGATGAAATAACTGCAGAGACTGTGACTCAAACACTAAGGAGAGCTATGAGCTTTCACTCAACTCTTCAGGCTCATGATGGGCACTGGCCCGGAGATTATGGAGGGCCTATGTTTCTCATGCCTGGATTGGTTCGTGTTATTTAACTTGCTGGTCTTATCTGTCTCATTCAAATTACTAATTCCAATTAACCAGGTCATCACGCTGTCCATCACTGGAGCATTAAATGCAGTCTTTACTCCAGAACATAAAAGGGAGATCTGTCGTTATTTGTATAACCATCAGGTAAGGATCCAGATCAGACTGGTTCTCTTCTAAGAACTTAATAATAGGGAATTTCAGGCTCAACTTCTTGGTTGGAAGGGAGTTCGTCCTTTGACGCTCACTAATTGAGATGTCCTTGATGATAAGCAGAATGAAGATGGTGGATGGGGCTTACATATTGAAGGCCACAGCACCATGTTTGGCTCTGTATTGACCTATGTAACATTGAGATTGCTTGGAGAAGCTGCGAATGATGGTGAAGGGGCTATGGAGAGAGGCCGTAAATGGATCTTGGACCATGGTAGTGCTACTGCAATAATATCGTGGGGAAAGATGTGGCTTTCAGTTAAGATTTGTGATTCCATACATTATTCTTCCAAAAGTACTGGTTGATATGAGTTTTTGATAAGAAGTGTGGCAAATTCTTTATAACTAGCATCTTGTCTTTATAGGTGCTTGGGGCATATGATTGGTCTGGAAACAACCCTCTACCTCCTGAGATCTGGCTTCTCCCATATATGTTGCCATTTCATCCGGGTCCTTACCTCCTTTGTCGTTTTGTTCCATACTAAATAATATGTAATTGCCTTCTAATGTTACAACGTCTTGGCTGTTTAACTAAGAAAATTAAGTAAACAAGCATACCATTTTTTTTTTTATAATGTGGGATTTTATAAATCTGTTGCACCAAAATCCATCTTGAAAACCTGGTTATTTGCAATTTCCATGACAGTGGGCATACAAAGATTTAGATGAATTCTTTCTTCTATGCTAAGCATTCTTCTTCATCATTTTCCTGTGTTCATTTATTTCGTTAAAATAATGAAAGTGCTGGTGACATTTGCAGGAAGGATGTGGTGCCATTGTCGCATGGTTTATTTGCCGATGTCATATTTATATGGGAAGAGGTTTGTAGGTCCCATCACTAATACAGTCCTATCTCTGAGAAAGGAGATTTACACCACACCCTACCATGAGATAGACTGGAATGAGGCACGCAATCGCTGTGCTGAGGTTAGTGAAATTTTATGTGCCACCAAACAGAGGTTATCTTTAGTCCTCGATGGTAATGTGATGCCATGATCCCTGGAAGATTGGATACTCCAGTTGAAAAATCTGTTGTTAGATAGGTCCTTCTTTTGAAAAACTTAAGACAAAAAATTCCTGTCCTTCTGCAGGAAGACTTATACTATCCTCATCCAATGCTACAAGATATCCTGTGGGCATCTCTCCACAAGTTTGTTGAACCAATCTTACTGAATTGGCCTGGCAAAAAATTGAGGGAAAGAGCTCTTCGAACTGCAATGGAGCACATACATTATGAAGATGAGAACACTAGATACATCTGCATTGGGCCAGTGAACAAGGTTTCTGACTACTACCACTGTTCTATGTCAATTAGCCCATCGAAAGCTGCTTCAGTATTTGCGGTAGTCTTTAACATTGAAATAGCAAGGTCAATGAAAACATTAAGTATTAGGGACTGCATTGTGGTCTCTACATTCAGGTGGATTGCCCAACAAAAGAAGACAAATTATTACTCTAATTTTTTCTGTCACAAACAGTTTCTTCAATACATGTTTAGTGCCATGTCTAAAATTAATATTGTTGGATATAATTTTTAAATTTCTCTCGATAGATGATTGAATTGTTTCTGATTTTAATTGCTTGTGAATGATTTTAAGGTGTTGAATATGCTCTGCTGTTGGGTAGAAGATCCGAATTCAGAGGCTTTCAAGTTACATCTTCCCAGAGTTCATGATTACCTGTGGCTTGCTGAAGATGGCATGAAAATGCAGGTTTGAGCCATGAATCGTTGCCCTGAACAAATATTTCTGATGACAGAAACTAAGTTATATTTGCTGTAGCCTATGACAATAAGACATGCAATCTTTTTGGTGGTAGTTCTGCTGTTTGGGTCCATTACTTTTTCCATATGCAGGGCGGGCACCTACATCATATAATAGCTGCTGGTCATATTAGTTAGTTGCTTCAGCTCAAACTTTGAGCTAGCAGACTGACTAAAATAATGGAATTCTTTTTAGTACTTTATCTCTGTTCATTAAAAAACAGAAATGCTTTGCCTTATTATAAGACAGATTCTTCTTCGGAAAATGTTTAAACATAAACTGTAGCCTTTGTTGGTCTTTGCTTATAAAAGCGACTAATATTTAGTTCATTGTTTGGGCCAATTACGAGTCTTTAGCAATTATAAGTTGACCACCGACTTATTATGGTGATGTAACCTCACCATCAGCTAAATGCTTAAGCTAATATATCAAAGATGGGGTTCATTATATATGGTTCAACAATAACCTTTCTGTAATTCTCTTTGCAGGGCTACAATGGCAGTCAGTTATGGGATACCGCTTTTGCTATTCAAGCAATTATTGCAACTAATCTTGTCGAAGAGTTTGGCCCAACCCTCAAGAAGGCACATGCATATCTAAGGAAATCACAGGTAGTACTGTTAAGTGTAGAGGGAAAGAATTCTTAGGTTGTCCTTGCCATTGAATTCACCTGTCCAAAATGTTTATTTGTTTCTGAAGGTTTTGGAAGATTGTCCCGGCGACCTTGATTTTTGGTATCGTCACATTTCGAAAGGCGCTTGGCCATTCTCCACTGCTGACCATGGGTGGCCAATCTCAGATTGCACGGCAGAAGGATTAAAAGTAACCCTGGCAGATGCTAAGTTCTTTCTGCTTACACAAATAGTATCTGATGTTTATTCTATATGTCCTTTATGATGCCAGGCTGCCCTGCAACTGTCAACTATTCCATCAGAAATTGTCGGTGAACCAGTAGAGGCCAAGAGACTCTATGATGCTGTAAATGTCATTCTCTCCTTGCAGGTATTGTGATAGCAGAGATTCAAAGTCGATAACGTGTAATTCTGGTTTTGTGTGGTGAAGTGTGTTTTTCTCGTATTCATGTGTGTGATCTGTGCTCAAGGAAAAATAGAAGGATGGCATTTATACAATGATTTATCTGAGAAGTGTTTTATCAAGTTGCTTTGCCGCTCTAGAGGTGTATGCCTTTTTACATCTGGGGTTGAGCTATGATTGTGGATCGTCTTACAATTAAAATTTCCATATATTTTGCTGCCTGTATGATTATGCAATTATAGACAAGATTTTTTGACCTGCAGAAAGATGCACAAATCAGAAACTTATCTCATGTCATGATGTAGTTTTTTATTCTTTTCTTCATCATTTTATGAATACAACTAAAACCTTGTTATACAAGTGGCGATAAGTTTGATATCTACTTTTCTGCTTCAACTGATTCAGAACAAAGATGGTGGTTTTGCTACATATGAGCTGACGAGATCTTATGCCTGGCTGGAGGTAGCTCATCTAACCGGTTCTTTTGTTGCATTCCTCTATACAATTTGTTTATCTTGGGGTTCTCTTGCTATTACCGTTTCCGCCTCAGAAACTATGCCAGTAAGACCACTTTGTAAGAAGAAATTAATGAGTTGATCGAAATCCAGGCTCTTTGGGTTCCACTGGAGAAGTTTTATAATATGCACAGCCTTTCGATCATGGAATGAACTTAAAATTGACTTAAGATCTTAACAATCATTTGTTTTTCCTTTTTGCAGTTGATTAACCCTGCGGAGACTTTCGGAGACATTGTCATTGATTATCCGTGAGAGAGAATCCGCAGATTTCTTTTGCACCACTCATCTTCGTACTCTTTTTAGTGAATGTTTGCAATTTGAACTCACAGCTACGTGGAGTGTACCTCGGCTGCAATACAAGCTTTGACATCATTCAAAAAATTATATCCCGGGCATCGGCGAGAAGAACTGGAGACTTGTATCAAGAAAGCCGCCAAGTTTATTGAAAGTATACAAGCAGCTGATGGTTCATGGTTTGTCTTCATATTCTGTGCACCAATTAATTACACTGACAAAGTTAAAAAGCAAAGACAAAGTCTGCTCAATTTTGTTTTTTTCCATTGTTATTGGTCTCAATAAACTCTTACCAATTTGCTTTGATGAATGAGCAACAGGTATGGATCGTGGGGTGTCTGTTTCACCTATGGATTGTGGTTTGGAATAAAAGGGCTCATAGCCGCCGGGAGGACGTATGCCAATAGCTTAGCCGTGCGCAAGGCATGTGACTTTCTATTGTCTAAGCAGCTCACTTCTGGAGGATGGGGAGAAAGTTATCTTTCATGTCAAGATAAGGTATGACCGATGATAAAGTTATTAAGTTAAATGGAATGGAGACTGAATGTATCCTGGGTTGAGTTAGATCACCAAATAAATTTCCCCCTCTAAAGCTGAATCGCACTACGGATTCATCTGCAGGTCTATACGAATCTAAAGAATGACAGGTCTCATGTGGTGAATACTAGCTGGGCCATGTTAGCACTTATTGAGGCTGGACAGGTGCGTGTAACCCCCAAGTAGTTTTAGATGCCAGTGCATTGGCCTCTGTATTGGCATTACAAATCAGTACAACAAATTTGGTGGTGTAGCTTTATACTTACAGTAATATTTTTATTGGGTTTGAATCTCATAAGTAGCTTTGACAATCTTTCCAAATTTGCTTCATATGAATTGATACAGGCGGAACGGAATTCTACTGTGTTGCATTGTGCAGCCAGAGTTCTGATAAATTCGCAAATGGAACAAGGAGATTTTCCCCAGGAGGTAAGGCAAATTGCAGCTATATGTTTGTTCCAAAAATTGGAATTGCGCCGAGCAGCATTCATGAAATGGAATTATAGGGGTAAACGAGTCCACAGTCTGTGCATTGTTTAGTTTTGCCCGGCTTTGGTTAAATTGAGCAGTCAAGTTAATTGGGTAATAGAACCATTGACTAGGGTGATAGAACCATCTGAACCACGACTGCATGATATGGTAAATTTGTGTCATGTAGTCAATATACCAGGTCAGAGATCTGCGGCATTTTCCTCTACTTGTCTAATATTCAATTTGTGTTAGTAGAATCTATGCTAATGGTGGGTCGCCCTTGTGATGTTTCTGCAGGAGATCATGGGAGTGTTCAACAAGAACTGCATGATCACATATGCTGTCTACCGAAACATTTTCCCTATCTGGGCTCTGGGTGAGTACCTTGTTCATGTCCTTCAGAAGAAATCATTGTGAGGATCAGTTGGAGTTCGCACCGTTTGAACGACTTCCCCCATTTTTCTTACTGACTGGGGTTGAGACCGCATTCCTAGTTACAGACGCCTACTTCGACTTATTTTTATGGCCATGGGTTGTGGGCGTTCCCGGGTCTTCTCAATGGGGAATGGAGTTAACTTGATCTTAACGGTTTGTAAGCATGTCCTTTACTTTTTTCTCTGTTGAAATGAAAAAGATAAGTAAACTTTCCGACAACTTCTGCTGCCTTCATGGTCATTGATTAGCAGTCGAATTTTCCATGGACCCAACGACAGTAATGGAAATGCAATGGATCCCAACAGGTGCAACTAAAGTTCTATAGTCTTACCATTACAAATGTAGTCTCGCTTTGACATTGTTATAGCACTATCACTCGACTGTTTGTCCCTGTTGTGAATCCAAGCTTTGTTGTGGGTAAAGGCAAAAGCAAATTTCAGGGTGAAGGCAACGCGGATTTCATATTTGTGTGGGTAAATTGCTTAGCCCTAGGGAAAACATATGCACGGGATGTCGAGGGGGCGGTATACTACGTTTGGATGGAGCATATTAAACGCAAGACAGGAGAGAGGAGAGAGGTGACTTCCTACGAGGACCTTGGTGGTGGTCATTTCGGCAGCGGTACTGCTAAAGAATTCATCCTAACCTTGCACAGTGGCTGGAGATACTGTGGTTTCGCTTACATTGTTTTGTTATTCTGGTATATGGTTGGTGACGGATGACATGGTAGGCACTAGCAGATTGGTATAAACTTGCATAGTGTAGCATCGCCGTAGCAAGGTGAATCCGGTGTCCTTCAGCTGGCTCGGACAACGGATTCTGTCCCCATTTTCTAGTTGGGGAGCAATTCCTCCCACAGGAAGAACCACTTTGCCGAGTTGTGACCGAAATAAGGATGATCAACTCGGCATACTCCTTCCCTTGGCGGATCCTCGGTCCTCCTCCGAAGGGAAAATAAGTGTAAGGTGCCGGTCCCGTCCCCTCGTACCTCGACAGTTGGAACTTCTCCGGCCGAGGGAAGTAATTCCTATGAGTCGAAGAAACGCTCCATTAGGATTAGTTTGTCATAAAAGAGATTGTAAATGAGAAAGAAAAGAGGAAGAGGTTAAGGGTAATAGAGTTAGCGCCTACCTTCCAGCCTTTGGGATTGATTTAGTACTATTACGCAAATCAAAAGAGATGCTATCTAGATCCTTTGATAAGGAGGACGATTTAGATTCATCGATATGCTAGGGTGAAGTCCAAAGGCTTATATTGATAAAGGTAAGGTAGTTGAGTGTTTCTCAATACATTGTGAAGGTTCATTGATAGGGTATGCAGAGTCCATCTTGATACATATACGTGTACGGGACCGTATAACTGAGCTTTAAAATTCGCAAATCAAACTTTGTGGGGTTAAAGATGAATCGGGAGTCCGTCAGCTGGCTTGGGATTCGCCATGATCTTGTCCGAGACCAATTTCTCCCACCGGAACCTCTTCACTAGATTGTGCAAGAACACGAGGGTGATCAGCCTCGCAAACTCTTTCCCGGGGCACATCCTCGGTCCTCCTCCGAAGGGGACGTAAGTGTACGGAGCAGGTCCAGTTCCATCATACCTCAACGGATCGAACTTCTCTGGTTGAGGGAAGTACTCTGGATTCCTGTGAGCTGAATATGCACTCCCGTACAACTGCAGGGCAATAGATTTTCGGATTAGTTTGTGATAAACAAGTTGTACGACTGAGAAAAGAATCCCCGAGATTTAATCGTAGTAGTGTTTGTGCAACCTTCCAGCCTTTGGGGATGAAGAACCCGTCGAAGGTGAAGTCGTGAATGGCCTCGCGGAATGATCCATCAGCCGGCGGCGTCAGTCTCATCACTTCACATATGACGTTCCACGAATACTTCATCTTTTGAATGTCGTCCCAGTTCAGTGGCTCACCTGGCGCTTTGGCTTTTGTGATCTGGATTTGCTCTGTTCACGGAATAAGACTCAAAAGTAGGGTGCAAAAGCCGAAAATATTCATGCCCAGTCATTCCGCGATGTCATTGCTGTTTCGATGTTACGAGGACTAAACGACAGGATTTTTGTCTAGAAAGGGAAAAAGAAGTTTACCGTTGTAGACTAGCTCGTAAATTTCTGGAAGCTCGGCGAGATACTTGATGACGAAAGTGCAAGCGACGATAAGCGTGTCATTACCCCCGGCAATGACTCCTAAGATCTTATCCTCGATCTGTGACTCGTTCATGTGTTTCCCTTCCTCATCGGTCAATTGAAGCAACTGCGACAATAATATACTCGGAGATGCAGATGACGTCTCATTCACTATGTCGATCTTCTTTTGCTTGATGATCTCCGTAAGCTCCTTCTTGATGACTTTCCCAGCCTTGATTGCACGGTTGAATGACGTCCCGGGGTGGTTGATCGGTATCGAGAAGATACCAGTGAACACGACGTGGACGAGATCAGTGAGCTTAAATATGTGCTCGAGATCATTGATGCCAATAAATAACTTGCTGATCGACGAAAACATGTATTGGTCAACTAGCGGGAGCGCCTCGACTCGGTCCTTACCCTCCCATCCCGTTGCGAAATGCATCTGAGCATGCCTATCCATGTCTCCAATGTATTGCTTGAGGCTCTCGAGCTTCAGGACCTGGACAAGCATCTTCCTAGCCCTGATCCCTTCCTCCGTGGCGGAGCTTTGCAAAGAGGAAGGAAAGATCCTGTTGACGGCACTTGGGAACCAGGCGACAACCAACTTGTTCTCGTTCGAGAAAAGGAACTTGTTTCCCATCCGGCCGCAGAGCACGGCGGCGGGCTCTCAAAGGAACGAGGTCCTGAGAACCTGGGAGGAGTACCTGGACATGCGAACGAGCAAAAACTTATCAGGATGGCCTGGCCATCTTGCGCACAAGAAGGAGAGGCTCTCGCAGACAACGGGGAAGCCGATGCTGCCAGGGGGAAGATTAGGGGACGCGCTTTCCGATCTGTGCTTGTAGAGGAGGAAGAATGATAAGTGGGGAAGGAGGAGGAGGAGGAGGAGGAGGAGGCAGAGGTGGAGGTTCTCCATTTTCCTTGTGCTGCGTTGTCCGTCTCACTTGGTTCAATCAGGCTAATGGGGCGTGTTTTTACAGTAAGAATATCTTCATACACCATAATTTTTAAATTTATTTGTGAGAGAGCTAAGCAAAGCAAAGCTGTTTCATTGTTGAATACAAATTTTGCATTGATGACACGATGGAAATTACTGGAAGCACATTTAGTAGTTGACGAGAGAAATAGGCCAGACGCATGGATATTCCCCTGGATCGGACCCTAACGACCATTCTGGGGATGAACCGCTGAACCGAAAGAATTTACAGGGCATTTCTCTGTGGCGGTTCTCCTGACTATTTCTCCCGGGCTTTGTGCAATATTAACGTAGTGAGGGGAAAAAAATTGCGAAATAGGGTTAGATAGTTTTGAAATCCGGAAATAATGTACCGAATTCGTATTTTATAACTCCGAGTTCACTCGTTAAGGAACTTGGAATTATAAAGTCCGACTTTCTTAAGGAGATTTTTTGAAAGTCGGACTTTATAAGTCTGAATTTCAAAAAAAAAATTTTAAAAGAAGTAAAGTCGGATTAACAAAAAAACCATATGAAAGTGGGCCGAGTTCTTTCATGAGTAAACTTTCGGTATATTATTTTCGAAATTTCAAAATTATTTACCTTATTTTCCCGCCTAACATTATTTTGATACTTTCCTCGAATTCTTACCATATATGACAATATTCGTGATGTTATTATTATATGCGCACAGTTTTCCTGGACATTAGGCTTACCGGTGATAACATTTTTTGTTGTTGTGAAATTTAATTTAATATTGCGTCACTGGTTGTCTGCAGTTTAGTTTTTAGTAAATTGCCGAGTAAATTGAGCATCCTGAGTTTGATTTAAAAAGTAGTGCTGGTTTGTGAAGGAAATGGAAAAACAATATATCGTTTACTTATTTTGTTTAGATTTAATAACCATTATGGGATGGATCTAAAGTTATGAAGGAAGTTATTTCCCAGAGTTCTTCCAATTCGACTTTACTCTCGGGAGATCAATAACACATTACATCACTGAGAAGTTCACGGTGCCAAGATTGAGTTCGAAAAGTATTACGATTCGCTGGTGTAATGAATACGTGGAGCCAGAATATATATATATATATATTTTAATTATATAATTGATGCCTCCTCCACCTACATTGCATTGCCCAACAAAGCGTCCTCCTCCTCCTCGTTGTTTTGCCCGACAAGCCAACCTTTTCCGTTGCATCGCCCGACAAGCCGACCTCTTCCGTTGTGTCGCCCTTGCTACCCTCTACCTTAGCCTCAACCAGCCGCCCTCCGTTGCCTCGACCAGCCGCCCCACTTCATTTCCTCGACTGGCTAACTCCCTATGTTGCCTCAACCAACCAGACATTCTGATTATATTAATATAAAAAGATTTGGACGAAGTGGTCGTTCGCTGTCCGACAGTTAATTGTCCACTTGATAGTCATTTAATTGCGAGCAATCCACCTTAACCCTCCGATCCAATATGAGATAGATAGGGTCATCAGAGATTACCCCTAAAGATATCTAATCAATGAAATCAACCTCTGGAGGAGGGATTCTAATAGTTCAACATTGTTTCATATGTATCATGGTTCTCCATCTTTCCCAAGTTTCCGACGGAACTCGTTACATTTTGCAGTAGTACTTTTAGGGAGTTTATCGAAGGTGGATCGACAATGTATCAAACCTCCACCACTACTACGATTATATAACAGCGTGGAATCAGATAACGGGGCCACCGACTTGTAAAGCCCATCAAAGTGAGAGAATAAGTTTGTTTTCGCGTGATACATAAAACAAAGGCGTATGCGTAATCTATCCGGACAGAGCCCGGAGCGTTCGGGGTTTTATTGCCATGAATACTATATATGTGTGTGTGTAGAAGCGTATTGGCCGCAGGCTTCAGGCATACAGGACGCGTCGGCGGTACTCCCCGATAGCCCATATCGGGAAGATGTTTCTGAACGACGAGTAATTCAGGGTGCAGTTCCTCATGAACACCCCCGTGATCTCCTGTTTGGTTGGTGCAAGTCAGTCTAATCCTAAAATGTTGCGAGATCATTTTGGTATGGCGGAACAATGGGGACGCCAGATCACGTACCTGTTGGGGAAAGTCCCCGTCGTCCATCTGTGAATTGATAAGCACCTTGATCCCACGATGGATGGGTGTCGGATCAACATCCGCCTGCTCCGCATCAATCAGAGATAGCAGCGCCCAGGCCGTTTGGACCAGATTCGGCCTATCTCCTTCCAGGTTCGTGTACACCTGATCGTACAGGATCCTCGAATGAAAAATCATGAGATAAGATTAAAACAGTGATCGACTACTACCTTGTCTTGACTAGATAAGTAGCTCTCCCCCCATCCACCGCACGGCAATTGCTTCGACAGCAGAAAATCACAGGCTCGACGCAGGGTCGGACAATCCCTACGACTTCTGCCGCATGCTACGAGTGCTTCAACCGCGAACCAAGTGCCATATGTGTAACATATGCCCCAACATCCGTACCATGAACCATCTGGATTCTGGGTGTCCTCAATATAACGGACCGCGTTGTGTATACAGTCTTCGATCTCCTTACGGCGATGTCTCGGGTGCAACTTTTGGAAGAGTGTTAGCCCCTGAATCACGGAACCAGTGCACTCCACGTACCTTACAACCAAGACAACCGGATTAAGCACGAAGAATCCAGCAACTATTTCAGAGAAAGGAACAAAAGTTAGGAAGCACTTACTCCCTTTCTATGAGGGTATCCTCGAAGAACTCAGTCGGATTGAACAACTGCGATTCACAAGCAAACAATACGTTCCCGAAATTAATCATCGAACATGGCTATCTGTCAGGTATTAATAGTTTTGCCTTTACCTCTAACCAAGAATATGCTCTTTGTGGCTCCCAAGCTGGGAATCCTCCATTCTTACTCTAACGTATCCAACATACACGAAGTTAGCGGAGCAAAGAAGAGTGAATCTAGCTGGTCACAAATGAGCTAATCACACCTTTCTACCTGCAGAGATAATATGACATTAACCGCATCATATAGACGTTCTGTTTCAATCTTCTCACCCACGAGATGCTCAGGGATTTGCGAGAAGAGCAACGCACTCTGGAATAACAAGTTGTTAGTAAAAAAATGGCATTAATGCAGCCTCAGTATTTGTTCGTATAATAGAATTTGAGCAAGTCGGTTACTTTCAGGCCTTCCGCAGTGCAATCCGAGACCTGCCACCCGTGGTCCTGCATTGAGAATGTCCATGCCCCTTTCGAAATGTGGCGATACATGACCTCAAAGTTCTCAGTTGGATTCTCCTGAACCTGGGAGGCTTTTAGGAAGTCGTGGGCTTTCCGCAGGGTCGACGCGTACTCTTCAGTTAGATCTGCTGATAGTATCGCTTGTATGGCGAAGGCCTCATCCCACATTTGACATCCGAAAGTCTTGATACCACGGAACAGAGAATTGTTATTCTAATTCGATTGGATTCTTTTTGCGATTTTAGAAATCTGTCTCACCTGCATCTTCATCCCATCTTCAGCAACCCAATAATAATCTGGAAGCCGGGCAAGGTGAAGCTTGTATGCGTCTGAGTTTGGATTTTCGACCCAGCAAGCCAACAGACACAGAACCTGCAAAATTCCTTCAATTCAGATCGAAACTGAGGGAACTCTTTGAGGAAACTGAGCCCCTTAATTATACCTTTTCCACACATCCTATGCAAAGGTATCGGCTATTCTTATCCTCGTAATGGACATGGTTGATTGCCATCTTCAGAGCCTTCTCCCTTAACATAGAGAACGGCCAGTGGTTGAGCACTGGCTCGGCAACGTGATGAAGGAATCCCCACAGCATGTCTTGAACCAGCGGATGCGGATAGTAAAGGTCCTCCTGCAACTCAGAAACTTTGCATTAGTCATTCAGTCGATATTCACCATGGCAAAGCTAGCTTTTCACTTAGTGGTTCGTAAACAGAGTACCTTTGCGACGGTTTTCCTCGCTCTGTTCCAATTTACTTCGCTATAGGTTTCAGTGTAGAGTTCTTGCCTCAGCGAAAGGACCAGCCCAGTAATCGGTCCGACAAATCTTTTCCCGTATAAGTACGACATGGGCATGTAAACCAATCGGCAGTAGCATAACATGTTTCCTGCGGACAACGTGGATAAATCTGAGCGCAATATATGAGGATCTTAAACAATATTTATAATCCACTTTTGAGCAAACCTGGATGGATGGGGAATTTTCTGGGCAGGAGCCAGAATTCCGGGGGCATTGGGTTGCAGCCCGACCATTCGTATACGCCAAGCACCTGAAACATTCGGTGGTGGGTGAACGTGTGGTATTATATTCGTTCAAACACATTGATAGATCAAGGAACAAACAAGTTACAGTTAACCAAAATTTTCCCCATGAGGGAGTCGCAACGAGGCCTCCATGGTCGAGGATCCATTTCCTGCCCTTAGTCATGGCCCCGTCCTCGCCACCATCTGGCCCTTCCCCAAGCAACCTCAGCGCAATGTAGCTGATCGACGACCCAAACATCGTGCTGTGTCCTTCGATGTGGAAGCCCCACCCTCCATCTTCATTCTGCGAGACTACCAACCTATTATCAAAATCCGAAAGACAGAAAGGGCATCGAGTTTCGAGAGAGAGTATGTGCCTGGTGGTTGTACAGGTATCGCTTGATCTCCTTCTTGTGCTCGGCGGAGAAGACGGCGTTCAACGCTCCCGTGATGTACAGTGCCATAACCTGTCCGTCATCCGCAAAGCTCAAAAACACGGCATCACGCGAACAAGGCTAGTTCGAAACAAAGAAAAACTTTGAAGAAAAGAAAAACAAATTGTAAAATCACCAGAGGGGGGAAGAAGAACAGTGGGCCCGCGTTTTCTGCAGGCCAGTGGCCGTCATGAGCTTGTATAGAGGAGTAGAAGCAGATCGCCCTCCGCAGCGTAACAGTCACCGCTTCCTCCGTCACCTCCTCGTCATCCTTGATCACGACGGCTGCCGGGATCGGACCGGTCGGGTTCTCCTTCCTCAGCTGTATACCGTCGCGGTACATATTATTAATAAATTAATCATAGGTTAAATATTTAAATATAGCCTAACTTCGATGCTTTTTTTTTTTTCTGTAAGCCTGACATTTAAAAAATATCTTTTTACATCCCAACATTAGATCGTTATCTCGATTATGTCCTCCGTTAGCCGTCCCACTAACGGAGTCCTACGTGTGCTGATATGGCAATTAACGTTGTTAATGTCACGTTTAATCTATTTTTCTCCCTAATAAATTATCAAATATATTCTCAACTTTGACATTTTTTTTTCTAATTTAGCATAATATTTGAAAAATATCATCTTACATCATGACGTTGAGCCGTTATCTTTATTATATTATATGTTAGCGGTCGACTCTAACAGAGTCCTGTATGACGTTGATACGATAATTAACGCTTTCAGTACCACGTTTAATCTATTTTTTCTCAAATTGAACCATAAACCCGGAATAAAGCTCCAAATATATTTTAATCCCACTATTAATAAATATTTTAATCATACTTCCAACAAATCCAACATCAGCACCCAACCGCAATCTCATCCCGACCCTTAATCCCGAACCACTATCACACCCTAACCCTCGACTCCCAACCCCAAAGTGTTGACATCACAATAATATTTGTTTGGAGTTGTGCGTTTGTATGACAATGTTGACATGCTTATACAGTATTATTTGCTTGGATAATGACTATGCGTTTGCCTAAATAATGTATGACAATGTGTTTGCGTGGGCATGCCCTGAAATTTTAGTAATCCTGAATACGTTTAAAACATTTAACTTTGATTTTAATTAAAACAACTACATTTTGTTAATAATAGCTAAAAAATCTATTACAATATTTGTTTGTATTGGAGATGGCTACGAATTATATGATGGCTATAACCGTCCAACGTTGGAATGCAAGAAGGTAGTTATCAAATGTTAGGATAGAAAAAAGTGACAAAGTTTAGAATATATTTGATAATTTAGTCTGAGAAAAAAATAGATAAAACGTGACATAACAATGTTAATTGTCATGTTAGAGCTACGTAGGGCTCCATTAGTGAGGACGGCCAACGGATGATATAATAGAAATAACGGCCCAACGTTGAGACGTAAGATTATATTTTTCAAATGTTAAACTAAATCGAAAAAAGTGTCAAAGTTTAGAATATATTTGCTAATTTGATCTTAATCATATTATAAGTACGAAATGTCATTTTTTTTAAGTACGGAAACTCGTTAATAATTGAAAATCAATCATGCTAGAGGGGGAAACATCAGTGAGGAAAAAGGGTATTTAGTTCAACATCATCGTCACAAGTGCTTTGCTTGTCTTTCATGTGTTCAAAAAGATGTGGAAATCGATTGACAAGTGGCGTGACGCAAACCATATTGTCTGCTTAAATAGATGACACGTGAATGCATCTGCAAGTGACGTGGAAAGCGGAGAAAGAGCAAGCAGAGGAAGCGAAAGATCGAAGAAGAAGGAGAAGGAGAAGAGAGTGTAATAAATGATCGATAGAAAAATAAACGAATACATATCAGCTTGCCTGCATCCTCATTAGGAGATCGGCACTCTGCTTGACGCGGAACCGGTTCTCGGCGAACTCCCTCCGTGCCCTCTCTACCTCCTCCCTCTCCTCTGGGGTGCCAGCGTCGGGATCGAACTCCCAGTGCTGCCTCCCGATGTGGCCGTTCACGCTCATCAGCCACGGGCCGCCCTCCGCTATCTTCAACCTCCACATCCCCCCCTCCTGCGATAACAGAACAAATTAATAACTCTATCCCGGCCGATTAATGCTAACACACTCCTGATAGGGAATAAATGAAGAGACGGGGGGAGCATACGAGAGCTGTTTCAAGGCCAGGCGATAAACGAACTGGGAAGGTTTTCTTATGAGTAAGTAGTTAAGAGCAGGCATCGAGAATGTTCCCACTTTTATAGTTGCAGCTAATGGGAAATTTGAAGACGATACTG
The DNA here is from genome assembly GCA_023653495.1 of Melastoma candidum. Taxonomy (NCBI): domain Eukaryota; kingdom Viridiplantae; phylum Streptophyta; class Magnoliopsida; order Myrtales; family Melastomataceae; genus Melastoma; species Melastoma candidum. The sequence continues at coordinate 9,886,162 of CM042882.1, read as the reverse complement.
AATAGAAAGAAAGGATTGTGTATGCTGTAAAATGGTTATTTGAACCCCCACCCCCCTCCCCCACCCTGGGGGGATTGCGTTGTTCTTGGGAATAGCGACTGTTTTTACAATTAATATATCCCCCAGGCATGTCGATAGTTTTTTAATAGTATAGTTTCGCAGAAAAAAACTTAAATCACCACCCTCTGGTCATTCTTGATTAAATAATGTGATCGTGTGCCCAGGCTGTTCCGATCCTTGCGCCAAAGATTTTACATTCCCGGAGTAACTGGAGTTCGAATGGAAAAATTCAATTTAACGAAGATTTCGTTCATTTAAACGTTACATCTAAATACCTTCAATATCACGCTTCCTAATTTCGATGATAATAAAACATTTCGAAAATAAAAATTTCTAACAAAAAATTATCGTATTTATCGACTAACAACCTTTTAGGATGAATAATGAAGTGAATATCTATGTATTTTGCTTTTACTTTAGGACGTGAACATGATAATTATTAATGCGAGCTTGCAGATATGATATTAAAATATGTCGCGTTACAGCCTTCAATAAATCATAAATTCGAGTAACAACATTACAATAATGTTATAAATAATTCCCGAGTAAGTTGGTGGTTATAGATATTCTTTAGTGAATTGATTGTCTTCCCGACTAAGTTGGAGGTTAATACGTATGGAATGTTTGAGGCGTGTTGCAAAGAAAGCGTGTCCAAAAGATATGGAAGCTCGGAATAAGTAGGAGACAGCCTGGGGTTTACTGTCCTTATTATAACATAATCTTATGTATTTGTCCGGAGGAGATCTGTTCGGTGTGTTATGTATCCATGTATATACTGCAACTAGGCTTCTATCCAGCCTAGTTACAATGTGATTCTTCGAGAGGAATGGAATATAAAATGAAAGCTAGAGCACTATAGGGACACCACATAATCTTACCCCCGAACCCGAAGAACTCGTTATTTTTCCTCGAGAATGTGTGAACATCCTCGTGAAAAGGTACAATATCGGTTACCGAGTGCGACTTTGATGATAACACGGCCGATAACAACGTTCTCCCGCGTGTCGTGTCGGCAACCAAAAGGCAACAAGACCGAAAAATCACATGACAAACAATGCTAGAGTTTGATTGCTCATGCGAGCTGAGATCAGTTCGGTACAAAATATCAAGGGAAGGGACACGTCCTCATCTCCAACTAATTTATACATAAATTTCTGACTTTTAGATCGGCTTCAGCCGGAGATGTTCGCTGGTTCACTAGAGAACAACGAAAGTGATGCATTAACTGTGATGACACTGGGCGTTTCTTGCCGATAACATAAACAAACCAAAGCTGGGTTTTATTGTTATGAACGTGCAAGTGAAGGCGAGTAATAATTTCTTTTGGCATTTTTGAGCCCGATCAATAACAATTGGGGGGGATGAAACTCGAGTTTTGTTCCATTTTAACGTTAGTTTCTAAACTATTTCGCAAAATGACCTTGTTAGTTTCGAAATTCGTCGATTAATCTTGTGAAATCGGCCTTACAAAGGCCGACTTCGGTCTTTAAGGAAGTCGGTCTTTGTAAAACCGAGTTCCATCTTGCCCAACTGAAGTCGGCCTTTCTAAGGCCGACTTCATGGACCCCATGAAATCGGCCTTACAAAGACCGACTTCTTGCCACTTAGTCAAAAAAAATTATGGCCAACGAAGTCGATCTTACAAAGGCCGACTTCAGTTAACTAAAAAAAAATTTAATTTCGAGGAAGTCGGCCTTACAAAAGCCGACTCCTTCGAAGAGAAAAAAATACTTCGACTGACGAAGTGGTGACAAAGGCTTTCCCAAGAGGGGTTGGGTTTCCCCACTTTTTTTTGTTTCCTATTTTTGTGTCAGTCACCCCAACCCAATCCTTCACCCCCTCCAACTTTTAGTTTTCTTATTTTATTTTTTGTGTCAAGTCACCCCAACCCCACGTGATTTGGGAAAGCCTTCAGAGGTTGTCCCCTCCACTCGTATCAGTCGAAGTTTTTTTTTAACTTATTGAAGGAGTCGGCCTTTGTAAGGCCGACTTCATGCGGCCTTTGGTTAGAGGATTGTGAAATCGGCCTTACAGAGGCCGACTTTCTTTTTGATAGAAAATCGGCCTTTGTAAGGCCAATTTCACTAAGTTAGTTGACGAATTTCCAAACTTATGAGATTATTTGGCGAAATTGTTCGTGCAACAACGTTATTTTGAAACTAAACTCGATGAAACTCATCAATCAGTCGCATTGCTGTCCACGCCATGTCACCGGAGGAAACCCTCGTTTCCCTCGAGGATTATTTTTTATACAAAGACTTTTTTGGGAAAATCAATCCCATCCCAATCATGTCTGTTGTGTATATAAGTAAAACTGAAAATGTCATCGATTGGATCCCGAACGTGAGGAAATGAAGGGTTACTTAAATTTTAATGATGTCATTATCTTATAATCTACCTTTTCCCTGGTCTACAGATTTATTTATTTTTTGATTGAAATTCGTCTATTTTTCTTTTATTACTCAAAGATCGACAACAAAAACATATTACTTTTCCTTAAAACATAAAATAATGATTGGAAATTATAATGGCAATGGTTAAATTTATTCGAAACTTAAAAATTATTTATTTTTTTTGAAGCATGAACTAAAGATCGAAAAGAAAAAAACATATACATGTGAGACTAAAATACGACTCATGCAAGAAACCATCTTGCTCAGCAAGAAACCAAATCTCCTTGAGTGTAAAGCCTTAGTCCACCTCTTCATTTATAACTTTCTCCCGCACGAGATGCAAATCAATCCTGGTGCTTTGTTATCTCATAAAGGACATGTTTTTCGTGAGATGTGTGGCCGACTTGTTATCATAGTAAATTGTCACTTGTGTAACTGGTACTGATATGAAATCGTTCAACAGAGCTTGTAACCCTACCAACTCAGTTGTCATTGTTACAATTGTCCTATATACAGCTTCAGAAGAACTTCGCGAGACGATTGCTTACTTCTTTGCTTTCCAGCTAATTAAAGAATCACCCAAAAAATTATAAAATTCCGTAGTAGATCTCCTGGTACCAACACATCCACCCCAGTCGCTGCCTATAAACCCCTGCAGATGCATTTGGGAGCTACTGGAGAACAAGATGCCTTTACCTAGTGTACCTTTGAGATATCTAAGCACATAACACGCACCTTGGTAATGTTCCATTCTTGGTCTTTCCGAGAACTGAGCCAACACGTGGACAACGAATGCTATGTCCTTGCCTTGTCACATTCAATTAGATCATTCTTCCAAACACTGCCTATATGCACTTGGATCTACTTGTGATGTCTCTCCCTCTGTGCTCAGTCTGGTATTAGGAATCATTGGGACTGAGCTTGGGTTTATTGCCAGTTTTCCTTGCTCCTCTAACAACCTCAAACAATACCCTTTTTGGGAGATAAATATTCCTCTTTTTGACATAGCTATTTCCAAACTCAGGAAAAATTTTAATTCTCCTAAGCTCTTGACCTTAACGTGTTGCTGCAAGTGGTTATACAAGTCTATAATACACTCCAAATTGGATCCCGCAACTGCCATGTCATCTACATATACCGAAACGACCAAGTAACTTGATAACTCTATGAAAATGGAAATATTTCATATTCTAAACGGTGTTTTAGTGGTTAGTCATGCCAGTTCTAATAGGATTTTAGTAGGTTTCAGATGATTTTCTATTTAGTTTAATTTTAGAGTAGTAATTGTCGTTTTATTTCGAGTCAATTTAAGGATAAATTAGTGTTCTTGTTGGTGCCTCATGGTTTTCTAAGTGTAACATTAGAGGGGGACGGTTCTTTTAGAGGGAGAGACATTCAACCAGAAGACGGAGAAGGAGGTGACGGCTAGGGCTCAAGTAGAGATCCAGACGAGGCTACTACTTCCTGGATCGGAAGATCGAGAGGGCGTTTATCTTCTTCTTGTCCCATGCTTTCTATGTAGTTGTTGTTTTCGCTTGAACCTGGAATGATTGTCGTTTTCATTATGAACTAGTTTCGTTTTATAGGACTTCAATGGAACCTAGCGATTTTATTTAATGAGCGAATTCCTTTTCTTCGTGTTATTCGAATTCGTGTGATTATTCATCCATACCTTGATCTTAATGCCACCAATTAATTTGATCTGGAAATCTAATCAGGCTTGTAAAAGTTGTTTAGGTTAAGCTATTGGATAGCGTAAGTTAGCGTATCCTTAGAAAACGGAGCTAATCCGTAAGAATGATAGGAATATACCGGATCACTTTAGGTAGCCATTTAAGGTTGACACATAATGGGTTCCTACTAGTTAATTCCCTAGGAATAGAGTGATTAGCTCGATACAGGAAATACGTCCTTAGAGTACTTGGGAGAGGCATAAGGAGATAATTGAATCCTAGGTCAATACTTGAAAATTTGATAACTGAAGAAGGGAAGGAACGATTTGATTAATTCGTTAGGGCAAGCTGATGGTTGTAGGCTTTTCTTATTTGATTGAATTATCGTTTATTTTGCATTTTGTTTTCAGTTTCGTCATCTTCTATCTTTTTTTACGTGACATAGCTAAACGTGACCATAAATGATACAAAAAGATAATGGCCGAAAAACTGAAGAAGGCGGCAAACAGAATCAAAGAATGCAGTGGAATTAACGTGACACGAACATAATCAGAGGAGTATCGATGTCGATCCTACCCATTTGGGCTTAAGTCAATTAAGGAGAGAGCCCAATGATACACGCGAGGAAAGTACAACTTGGGCCGACATCATGTAAATTCAGGGGGATTTGCTCGGTGAAACTTTCGAGGAAAAATCGTAAATAAATAGATTCATAATATCGAGAAACATCTAAAAGAAATAGCTTCCTGTTCCAAGAAAAAATTAAAATATGATGCATATATAGTGGGGGATATTCATCTCAATGATAGATGTGAGTGATGGTGGGCGTGGTATGATTATCTTATTATTTATTTTATTTTGATGATGGGTGGTTTGTTTGCTAAAACAGTCAAACTTGGCGAACTGTTTGACCCGTGAAGAAACAACAACACATTGTTCGTGTGTTTACGTGTTCCAATTTATGGTCAACACCCCACCCCCCACCCCACTACTATCCCCCTCCTGCAACCACCTTTTTCCAAAACTTAATTTTTTAAAAAAAAAAAATGACCTTAGTCGATTTTGGGTGGCGTAGTTAAAAAGATAATACTTTCCGATGGTTAAGCACACGTCCCCCATGAGTTGAAAATCTCACCGATTTTTTATTTTATTTGAAAATCCTCTTCGTTACAAGACAATTCCCTCCCTTGGGTACAAATACTAGACCCCCTAACCAAAGAGGTTTCATGTAATCAGAAAAAAGAAGATCCACCGAAAGGGAAGACAAAAATGGAGCACCTCTACCTCACCCTCCTCCTCCTCTTCGTCTCCGCTGTTGCCGCCTCAATGTTCATCTTGTTCTACAAGCACCGGTCCAGTTACACATCCCCGAACCTCCCCCCTGGCGGCATCGGCTACCCTGTGGTAGGCGAGACCCTCTCGTTCCTCTCCACCGGCTGGAAGGGCCACCCGGAGAGGTTCGTCTTCGACAGGATCAGCCGCTACTCTTCCCTGGTCTTCAAGACCTGCATCCTCGGGGAGCCAGCGGCTGTGTTCTGTGGCTCTGCCGGGAACAAGTTCCTGTTCTCGAATGAGAACAAGCATGTAGTTGCGTGGTGGCCGAACTCTGTCAACAAGGTGTTCCCCTCATCCACTCAGACATCGTCCAAGGAGGAGGCTATTAAGATGAGGAAGATGCTCCCCCAGTTCCTCAAGCCGGAGGCGCTCCAGCGGTACATCGGGATGATGGACGAGATCGCCCGCAGGCACTTTGCAATGGGGTGGGAGGGGAAAGGCCAGGTGACAGTGTTCCCCCTCGCGAAAAGCTACACGTTCTGGCTCGCCAGCAAGGTTTTCATCAGCGTGGAGGACCCCGAGCACGTGGAGAGGCTTGGGAAACCATTCCACCTCATCGCCTCTGGGATCATCTCCATCCCCATCGACCTCCCCGGCACTCCCTTCAACCGTGCCATCAAGGCTTCCAACTTCATAAGGAAGGAGCTCGGGTTGATCATCAAGCAGAGGAAGATCGACCTGGCCGAGGGGAGAGCGTCGGCCACACAGGACATACTCTCCCACATGCTCCTCGCAACGGACGAAGATGGGAAGCACATGAAGGAGATGGACATCGCCGACAAGATCCTCGGCCTGCTTATCGGTGGCCACGATACGGCCAGTGCAGCTTGCACCTTCATCGTCAAGTATCTCGCCGAGCTTCCCGAAATCTACGAACGAGTCTACGAAGGTAGGCTGTTATCTCTTTTTCTCATCACCCATCCCCTTCAAAATGATTATAATCATTTAAAAACGGTGATCTTTCGTGGAATCAGAGCAAATGGCGATCGCTCAATCGAAAGCCCCAGGGGAGTTGCTGAACTGGGATGACATCCAGAAGATGAGGTATTCGTGGAACGTAGCATGTGAGGTGATGAGGCTAGCATCTCCACTCCAAGGCGCGTTCCGTGAAGCACTTCACGATTTCTCCTTCAACGGTTTCACGATCCCGAAAGGCTGGAAGGTTTGGGACCCCTCCCTTGCAAATCAACAACTCATTAAAACAAGGCCAGGGTACATAAAAACTCAATGCTTCTCTTTGCAGATATATTGGAGCACGAACTCCACCCACAAGAGCGCGGAGTACTTCCCAGAGCCGGAGAAGTTCGACCCGTCGAGGTTCGAAGGGAACGGTCCGGCCCCTTACACTTATGTCCCGTTCGGGGGAGGGCCGAGAATGTGCCCGGGGAAAGAGTACGCGAGGCTGGAGATCCTGGTGTTCATGCACAACCTGATGAAGAGGTTCAGGTGGGAGAAACTGATACCGGACGAGAAGATCGTGGTCGACCCGATGCCGATGCCGGCCAAGGGACTCCCAGTTCGTCTCTACGCCCATTGATTAATCATAGCGTGCCACTCCCTTCCCTTCCCTTCCCTTGCCTTCTCTGTGATATCACACACTTAAAAATAAGGATTTTCATCAGTAAATTTACGTTTACTCTTCTTCTTCCTTTTGGGTCCAAATCCCAAATATACCTTGTTTAATTGTGGAAGCTTGTTACTGTTGGGAATGAAACGAAACTTTGTATTTCCTCGTCAATATTGTGTAAAAGATACATCCCTCGGACAAAATATACACGTATCAGGGCTAAAGAAAGAGTAATCATATGATTTTCTATAAACATAATTAAATGAATTCATTGCGTAGATGGTGGGGGCGGTAACTGTGGTTGGTACCCTTTCTTTTTTTTTTTTGCTGACAAATCAACAAGGAATAATAATTTCAGACGCGCCAATGTCGGGAAAAAAAAACAAATCCCGGTTCGTTTTTCAGACAAAAAGTCTCCGATGATAGTGATAAATAATTGAATGGATCTTGTTGACTATTGGTTGGGGTGAAGAAGGAACGCAACGCGAGGAATTTATTGTTAATATATAAGAATAGATCGTATTAAATGGGGAGTAAATATCCCCCAGCTAGCTGGTAGTCCAAAAGAAGGGAATCAATGTGAAGAGGGTTTTTTTTATTATTTTTACAAATGGCAGGGGGGAAACCTCATCGACAACTAACGTTACACCCGAACGAACAACTAGAATTGACATGTCGACTCCACCCCCCCACTCTCGGAAGCGGCTAACGGTACGTGCACGTAACCGTTACGTGCTTTACTAAAATCGAATTTTTTTTAGTAAAGTTTACTAAAAATCGATGTTTTTTAGTAAAATCGTTAGTAAATTACTAAAAAACATTAGTAATCCGTTACTAATTTTTCACTGTTTGACCATTAGGAAAGTTACTAAACTAGGTTTAGTAAATCGGCCGGAAAATTTACTAAACTTTTTAGTAACCGATTACTAAAAATAACGTTGATTTGACAGTTTTTTTTAGTAATCGTTACTAAAATTTCACTGTTCAACTTTAGTAATCGGTTACTAAAAAGTTTAGTAAATTTTTTCGCCGATTTACTAAACCTAGTTTAGTAACTTTCCGAATGGTCAAACAGTGAAAAATTAGTACCGGTTACTAATATTTTGTTAAAAAATTAGTAATAGTAGTAATTTTCCAGGTTTCCCGTCCGGAGATTTTAGTAATGATTTACTAATTGTGTTAAAAAAATTAGTAAATTATTGTGTAACATAGTAAAGTCGTTAGTAAATTACTAATTTTTAAAAAAAATTTTCGTAATGGTTTACTACTTTTGGGAAAAAATTTCGTAACCAATTACTAATTTTTTTAGTAATTTTCTAAAATGAACAGTACATTCTGAACCTAAAACCGAACCTGTTTTCAGTGTGAAATTACCATTTTACCCCTGCGATAAATTACAAAATCGTTTACGAATTTTCACTCCAAACCTAAAACCGAACCTATTTATAATTTTACAGAAGGGGTAAAATGGTAATTTCACATTGAAAACAGGTTCAGTTTTAGGTTCGGAATGTACTGTTCATTTACGAAAATTACTAAAAAGTTTAGTAATTGATTACTGAATTTTGTTCAAAAAGTAGTAAACGATTACGAAAAAAACTAAAAAAATTAGTAATTTACTAACGACTTTACTATGTCAAACAGTAATTTACTAATTTCGCTTACAAAATTAGTAAATCATTACTAAAATCTCCGGACGGCCTACCTGGAAAATTACTAGTATTACAAATTTTATTACAAAAAATTAGTAAACGCTACTAATTTTTCACTGTTTGACCATTCGGAAAGTTACTAAACTAGGTTTAGTAAATCGGCGAAAAAAATACTAAACTTTTTAGTAACCGATTACTAAAGTTGAACAGTGAAATTTTAGTAACGATTACTAAAAAAAACTGTCAAATCACCGTTATTTTTAGTAATCGGTTACTAAAAAGTTTAGTAAATTTTTTCGCAGATTTACTAAACCTAGTTTAGTAACTTTCCGAATGGTCAAACAGTGAAAAATTAGTAATGGATTACTAATTTTTTTTAGTAATTTACTAATCATTTTACTAAAAAAAGTCGATTTTTAGTAAACTTTACTAAAATTTTGATCGAATTTAGTAAAGCACGTAACGGTTACGTGCACGTACCGTTAGCCGCTTCCCCTCACTCTCCACAAGACCTTTAAAAAAAAAAAATGAAGATTTCTCCCATCTTTCTTCCCTTGGTGGTTTTTACACAGGATTATATCCCTTTTCGTGTACTCGTTGAGAGATTCAACCAATGCCACGCCCATTACTCCATCTCCTGACAGTGTTGGGCCAAAGAAGTAGTTATGTTATGACTAGCTCGTGCTCATTCAAATCCTCGTACATTAGTAGTAGTGAAAGTCTAATGTCCCTCGAGGGCCTCGTGGTCCATGTGGATTTGTGCCCCCACTCTAAAACTATTATCATTGACTTGGTTAATCATTAGGTTAATTCTCTTACGCGGCTCTCATCAGCAATGATTATTAGCAACATTATTAAGATTTGAGAATGTATCATGTTCAATCCCACGTCCTTTGATGATGGGACACTTTTTTTTAGCAATGGGTAGTGGTGGTGATGGTGATGAGGTGGTATTGTCATGACATACATGATAGCAGCCGTCTGCCATGGAATGGAATGTGGAGAAATGAAAAGTCAAACTAACTCTTTTAACCGTAATTAAATGAACTAAACATAATTATACGTGACTCGACCATAAATTTTTTAGTTTGTATCCCCCACTTACATATTACGTACTCATTCGTGCTCTATTAGGAAATTTGAAAGGAGAAAATGAAGCGTCTTGGGTTGGGTTAGGGATGGCAAAACAATTAGATGTATCGTGTTCGTGTCCAGACACGACACGAAATACGTCGATCCAAATACGATCCGTTAAGAATTTTGTGTTATCAAAGTAAATTCAAATACTAACCTTTTGTAACGGATAGACACGAAACGATCCGTTAGACACAAAATAATTTAGTATAAAATAGACATAATATCTGAATTATATAATAATTCAACGAGAAAAAACTAGCACAAATCCATGAAAATCCCGCGATAAAATTATGAAAATGAATATTTTGGTGTTCAAATTAATATAACAAAAATAACATTGAATGTATATTATGATCGTGCACTTGTAAACGGATTTCCACTTCCAGCAAAAAATTCGTGCTCATATATTACAAAATAAAATTATAAAAATAATCATCACATAAAGAACTTATCTAATCAATATTTGTTGAAGCTTCAGATTGAAGAATGTCTTCATTATCTACATATAATCTAACAATATCTTCCCTAACTTCATCAAGTTGTAGATGTTCGACATGTGCAGTTTATGAAATAAGAAATAAACGTATGATTGAAACAAACTATGATGCATTTGTTCCATTTGAGTGAGAGTATCTATTTTGTGATCTATTAATTAAAAATTAAATATTTTGGCTAAAATAAATGTCCCCTTCCAGTTTATAATCCAACTTTTAGAACAAAGAAGTGGATGACTTTAGATTTGGGAAGACGAAAACCTAGTATTTGGGGAAGGAAAATACCTAACGTGGGATACATTTTAATTGGCATATGTTGAAAAACCTTTTTATTAAAAATAGTCTAATGGGTCTTAACGAATAGTAATGGGAAAGTGGCACACGACCCAAAACAAACTTGTTATCACATCAGACAAAACGGGCTGACACAATAACGATACAAACCCATTAAAATTAAATTCATACAATAAAATTAAGGATTGTGTTCGTGTCATGTCCAAAATTAGCACCCCTTAAATTGAGTGGATGGATTTTCTTTTTAAAACAGAAACTAGAATAGTTCTATCTTTTTACAGGAAACAAAAACTCGAATACACTCGTGGGGTTATTTGATCTGATGGAATCTGGAATTGAATGAAATGGAAGTCCGAAGAAATTTCATTCCATCCGAATGCATGAACGAACGAATCCAAGCATTCATTCGTTTCAATTGGTCTTAATTCTTACGGAATATAATCTTCTTTCCATTCTATCTCATCCATCTTCCACGAACTAAATACACCCTTAAATCGTCTCGAATTGGCCCTCAACAAAACTTATTAGTATAATAAATAATAGAATGGGTAGCCGGCCAATATGGGGGATGATTGAGCCATGTGCCTTTAGAAAAGGGGAGAGAGAGAGAGAGCCAACACCGTTTACCATCCACTTCGCCTGGTCCATTGCTCCGAGGATGAGAGGGGCGATCCGAATTTACATATATATTCCACGGGTCAAACAATTAAGAACTACGCTTTCATGTACATTACTAAATCGGGACAAAAAAAAAAAAAAGAGTCGATGAAAGCGTGCTCCATCGGAGTAAAATATAAATCAAGCGTGACCTGTCGTTAAATTAAATAATAAGAAATATCCAAACATCATTTAGAAAACTTATACAAATCTCTACTTCTTCACATTAATTTTTCCCTTCTTTTTACGATTTATAAACCTCTAAAAATTAAATTAACATCCGGAATTAACACTACGGTCAATTTAAGGCACTCTCTTCTCTATGGACTTCTTTTTAACATGGCTGGCCTTTCTTGACACTTAAACCCCAATTTTATTAAACTTCCCAATGTCTCGACTCTCAATTACCACTCGGTATTACTTTATGTTATATTTTCTATTACATAGAAATATGAAATGTCGTAGCACTTCAATTGTGTGTATACAAATCCCTTAGTTAGAACCCATTCACTTGCAAGAGTAAATACGGAATCTTGGTTGAAAACTTCAACTTTCTGTGACTCAGTAGTGGGTTGCGCTTTCTGTGGGTCTGGGATCAGGCTCAATGACGTTATCCTCTATGTGTTTAGACGTCTTCTAATGGGTTTCTCTTTTTGTATTTTCAATATAACCCGTAAAACAAAAATATCGTCTATAGGAGGTTACCAGTCCCTCATCCCTTGCATCTGCTACAAACTCCTTCTCTTAGACCTGTTATACGCTGACTCGCCAGCCAACAACTTTCTCCCAGGTCCCGTTGCACGCAGCCCGACGTTACGGACAACTTTCCGGCCAAATCCTTCATATCCGTAGTCACCGATACCAACGGAGTGGCTTCATCAAGGTACACCTACTACAAACAAAACAAACAAACAAGATAACCACCTACATAAGGTTGTTAGTCCCGGATCGCTTACGCCTGCTACGGACGCCTTCGCTCTAACCAACTATGTACGCCGAGTCGCCAACCAACAACCCTTCTCCCCAGGCCCTGTTGCACGCAGTCCGACGTCGAGTCCCTCGGATCTGTAACCACCAGCGTCTATGGAGCGGCTTCATCGACGTTGAACTTACTGTAGTTACCTCCTGCGAGAGCGCTCGCCTGGAAACTCCGTCCTGCACACTCAACACACACGTTAAACACCACAATAATGCTGCAAGAGTGCCAAAACTTACCACAGTCTGATATTCACTTGAAATCTCTCAGCATTATTTTTATGTTTTCATTTTAAAACTAGCTCCAACCTACTTTTATTAAGGAATTTTATTTTATTAAAAATAAAATGCGACTCGATGCATTCTCATAATGCGTGAATCAATTGGGAACAATCTCTAATTGATCTCGTATCAATCGAATTCTCCAATCCCAAGATAACATATTATAGAAGGTTGGGGAGTGATTGGATTAACGACCTTCTATAGTTGAAAGGAAATAATAGTTAATTTTCAACTTGAGAAATCATATCATTAAATAGTGCATATATCCATTATGGACTATCCAAAACTGATTTAACGTCAATTGCATATTTCAATCCAAAGATAGAACACTATGGGAGGTTTGGTCTAGTCAGATTATCGACCTCCTATTGTTGGAAATACTCGATGATTTAATTCCAAAATAGATTTATTCATTTTAGACAAGTTAAATATTGAATCTAGTAGTATTGCATACGATTATTGGATATTTCTTATTAACATTTTATCCTCACATAAGGTTAATAAGAAATTCCCATATTTAATAATATAATTATCGAAAATCGGAAAATTATATTATTTTCGACTTTTTAATTCGAATAATATTTCAAGGAATATGCTTCATTTAGATTAACAAGATAATTAATAACTAATTAATTATTAAAATATCTAATTATAGCAATATTTTTAATCACATATTTTGATCTGAAATGATCATTAAAAGATGTAGAAAAGTTTTTGTGATATTTTTTTTCTAATTTTAGGAAGTATATCTTAGGTATAGAGTCGTCAAGCTTCTGTAAGGTCATAAGAGCTCAACCTGTTGTATGACTCATCATCAAAACCATATCAACGGATATGAATTCAGAAGATAAAATAGAGTGTAGGTTCTGTTTTGCCGACTATATTTTGAAGATTAGATGAACCTTCTGTGGAGTCGTTGCACATACTAGGAGATATTTGAGTGGATTTAAAGTGTTTTGCGAAAAAGGTGTTTTCTTCTAATTCTTTTATTTATATACCGAAATGGTTACATGCTCCTCTATTTCAGGGAGGAGTATAACAATCTAGACTCGACAACAGAGAGTGTCATTACACTTAACCTATCATATAGGAAAAATGTCCTTATTAGCCTTTGTTTTCCAAGATGGTTTATGTATCCACCTTCAAGTGGGGTTTAGAAATTTTCATTTCCTCGAAGATCAACTTTCTTCAATGTGATTGGGATCACAAATTACCATTTTCAACACCCTTCTTAATTTGTGATCTTCAAGTAGTCTTTGAAAGTTTCAAACTTCTAGAAAGGTGTCGCCTTAGATAGACATCTGCTGGTTGATCATCGGTGCTGATAAACTCTAGAAGAATATCTTTATAAGAAACCATTTCTCTGATGAAATGATGACGAAGTTCTATGTGCTTCGACCTTACATGAAACACCGAATTCTTGGTAATCACAATTGCAGATTGGTTGTCACATATGATTATTGTAGGCTCATCCACCTTTTGTTGTAGCTTGAGGAGCAACCTTGTAAGCTATCAAACTTCTGTTGCTGCCTCATTTGTTGTGGTATTGCATATGAGAGAGCAACGATGGTTTGCTTCTTTGAACTCTATGAAATGGACTTTCTTCTGGTCTTCCTTCTGCATAGCCCCTACCGTTGCCATGAGACCTCCTGCTATATTCTCTACTATAAAACCGTTTGTTATTTTCAGAATGTTTTTGTTTCTTTTCAAAAATGTTTAGTTTTGCTTAAAATACTTGCTTCACTAGGATTATGTGCATGAATATAACATACATTTATGGTTATTTATTATTTACGGAACATGGAAACCAAGTGGAGTGAATTAAGAAAGCGCGTTGAATTTATAATCGAATTGAACACCCTTGTACACATTATGTGAGATGGACCTGGATTGACACACGAACTGAAAATTTACACAGTCCGTTGAATGTTGATATACGTTTCCCATCGTAGTGTATACCTAGGAAGTCCCTTCCATACATACATGAGTCCCCCATCACAAGCGTACGCGTTAGGCAAGTACATGACTCGTACGAGTATTACAAAACCCATAAGTATTGCTTCCTTACAAGTTAATTTCACCATTTAACGTATTATTATATAGAAATTTATAATTATTACTTTCATGGGAGTTTGAGGATACGACACGGTGGACAATTAGCCAATCTCGATGTCAACAACCAGGCTCAACACATCCAAGAAGGAGTCCTTGAAGACAATGCGCAAGACAAGATGGCACGTCATGAACTGAGATAGAAATGCTTCACTCGAGTACACCAACCAATGGAACCCACTTAGTATATGTCATCCCGTCATGTTACAAGTACCTAGGGAAGTGTGGGTTTACCAAGCTTGTTATGAATAGTTGGATTTGTGAATTTGTGGGCATAATATTATTGTCTTTGGTAGATTTGCTTTCCCATCCATTTTATTATGTGAGATTGTGAATATTGTTTGAGGATAATTCTTATAAATTGACTTGATTCCTAGTCTAACGCCCAGATGGGCCCTAAGCCCCTGTAATGAAATTTTCTCGACGCGATTCGCCATTACGTTTACAAAATTTTAATATATTGGAATCCCCAAATCTGAATTGATTTTTCGACTTATACCACTGCTTTAAAAGTAATTCGATGACAACTCTATCAAAGTTTCTCAAGGTAACAAACATGTTTTCGATACAAACTTATTCCTAGGGTAGTGCACACACGAGCCTCACCCAATTCTTCTTGATTCTTTCTTCTTCGAGCTCTTTTCCCGCTTTTCGTGCATTGCCTTTGACTCTCCTTGGGAGTTGCAGATGATGGAAGAGGACCCTGAATATGCTCAATTATGAAGAATGGAGGGATCAACCTCCACAATTCATCGATGTTCGATCAGAAGAATCGATTGAATGACATTAGAGTGCGAATTCGAGCCTCGTTACTATTCACACTCTCGTACAACCACAAATATGTCATTTATGGTGCAACATCTTTTTGCTCCTACTCAAATATGTCTATAGCAAGCGATCACGTCACTATACCATGATGAGATTGGCCTCCCACGTTTAAGTTTGAGAGATTAGATTGTGTCATTTCTTTGGTTCTATCCATATGCAATTTATCTAGCACGTCAGACTCCTTAATGAGTAGTTTATTACATGAGCAAACACCAATGTCATCCAAGTCCATCGATATGAGCTTGTGATCGTGAACACAAATATCTCACGGTCATAAGATTATTGTAGACTAGTCCACCTTTTGTTGTAGCTCAAGAAGTATCCTTCTAAGCTTGACACAACAGTGATTTGTTTATTTGAACTCCATGAAATGGCTTTCTTCCGGTCGTCATTCCACATAGCCTCTACCTCTACCACGAGACCTGCCTCTACATCTTCTACTGTAAGGCCTTCTGTTATTTCCAGAATTTTCTTGAATTGTTCTGAAACTTTTAGCTTTGCTTAAAATACTGCTCCAGGGGGTTATGTACTTATTGATCTACTTCTCATGAACTGCTAGAGAACCCGCTTCTACACTCTAATACCAAACTTGTTGAGGGTTATTTGTGCAAGGATGGGACATGAAAGGGAAATGTGTGAACATAACGTAGGTTCTTTATTGCCGACCACCTTCTGAAGAGTAGCTGGACATTATGTTCAATCGTTGCACCTCCTAGTGTTGGATATTTGAGTGGAGTTAAAGTGTTCTGGCTACGAAACCGGTTTCTTCTTATTGTCTTGTTTATATACGGAAATGGTTATACGCTTCTCTATTTAGGAAGGAGTAAAACGATCTAGACTCAACTACAAAAGTTGTCCTAATACATATAACCTTTCACATATGAAAGATCACCTTATTAAATGCCTTCATTTTCCAAGATGGTTCATGCACTTTGCTTCAAGGAGGGTTTATGAATCTTCATTTCCTATATGATCAACCTTCTTTAATGTTCCCGGGATAATGAAGTACCCTTTTCAACTTAGCTAAACGTCTGCAGATTGCGTTCAACTCTTCTGTAAAAGCTATAAGGACATATCTTGGTACATAATTTGAAAACCATGATTTTGAAACCTTCTATAGCAAATATGGTGTTGATCACACTTTTTCTGCTCCCTATACTCCTCAACAAAATGGTGTTGTGGAGAGAAAAAACCGAACTCTAATGGACATGGCAATGACTATGATTTGTGAGAGTAAGGTTC
Organism: Melastoma candidum; assembly: GCA_023653495.1. NCBI lineage: Eukaryota > Viridiplantae > Streptophyta > Magnoliopsida > Myrtales > Melastomataceae > Melastoma > Melastoma candidum. The sequence goes on along the minus strand of CM042882.1, from coordinate 9,869,461 downwards.
CACAGAACCTTTGGGCAGAAACTGTAAATACCGCATGCTACATATCCAATAGGGTACTTATTAGACCCAAGTTGGATAAAACTCCCTATGAACTTCTCTAGGGGAGGAGACCAAACATTTCATACTTTCATCCTTTTGGAAGTGTCTACTATATATTGAGACCTTTTAAGGAAAATCTGGGAAAGTTTGATGCTAAGTCGGATGAATGAATCTTTCTAGGATACTCTTTGACTAATAAAGCTTATAGAGTCCTAAATAAAATGACATAAAAAAATGAAGAGTGTATCAACGTTAAATTTGATGACTCATTCAACAAAACAAAAGATACTGCAGAACCTGTAGTGTCTCTGGAACCAGCATAAGATATAGTCTATGCAGATAAACCTTCGGTAGAAGGTAGTAAGGACAAACGTACTTTTGCCCCAAATTTCAGCAATGAATTTGAGGGATTTAACGTTGATCCATCTAGAGAGGCTTCTACCTCTAATATGGACAATCAAGATTTAGAATTAAATGTTCTGCCCTTATACAAACGACATCATCCTATTGACCATGTTATAGGAAACATCAATAGAGGCATTCAGACACGACGTTTTGTTAATGATTTCCACCAATATTTTGCGTTCTTTTCTCAAATCGAGCCAGATGGCGTTGATGAAGAAGCTCTTAATGATTCAAATTGGATTCTTACAATACAAGAAGAGCTAAATTAGTTTGAGAGGAACAAAGTGTGGACACTTGTCCCACGTTCTGATGATCGTTCCGTGACCGGAACAAAAGGGTCTTCAGAAACAAACTAAATGAGCCAGGCGATGTTGTTCGAAACAAAGTAAGACTCATTGTGAAAGGATATTCCCAAGAATAGGGAATAGACTTCGACGAGACTTTTGCTTCTGTAGCACGTCTAGAGGCTATAAGGCTTCTACTAGCCCATGCCTTATACAACAACTTTAAGTTGTATCAAATTGATGTGAAGCGTGTATTCCTTAATAGTGAAATTAAGGAGGACATATACGTTGAGCAACCTTATGGATTCGAGGTTCTAAAGCATAGAAAACACGTCTATAAGCTCTCAAGGGCATTATATGAGCTTAAACAAGCACCAAGAGCCTAGTATGAGAAGCTCAGCTCCTTTCTGCTAGAAAAGGGATACAGAAGAGGTCGAGTAGATACTACACTCTTCCTCAAAAACAAAAACAAACATCTTATGATGGTCCAAATTTATGTTGATGACATAATCTTCAGATCAAGTGCTGATAAGCTCTGCAAAGAGTTTGCAGAACTCATGACAAGTGAGTTCAAAATGCATGATGGGAGAACTTACGTTCTTTCTCGGATTACAAATTCAGCAAACTACAGAAGGTACCTTTCTACATCAAGAAAAATACACTAAACAGCTTCTAAAACGATTTGGCCTAGGTGGCACAAAACCCTTGTTGATTCCTATAGCTACAAGCACTAGGATAGACAAAGATGAAAATGGTTCTGAAGTGGATAGTAAGTAAGCTCTACATGAGCATGATTGGCTCCCTTCTGTACCTTACAGCTTCAAGACTCGACATATAGTTTAGCGTATGTCTCTGTGCAAGATTTCAATCTGCACCTAAAGAGTCTCTTATGATTGCGGTCAAGAGAATCTTCAAATACTTGCAAGGTTCTGCAAACCTCGGATTGTGGTATCCCAAAGGATCAGATTTTGATATCATTGGATACTCGGATGCCGACTTTTCAGGCTGCAAGCTTGACAAAAAATGTACTAGGGGTACTTGTCAACTCATGGGAAATATGTTGATATCATGGTTCTCTAAAAAGCAAACTTCGATTGCTTTATCAACTACGAAGATGAGTACGTAGCAGCTGCAAGTTGCTATGATCAGGTTCTATGGATGAAACAACAATTTCATGACTACAACCTTGAGTTTGTTAAAATCCCGATCAAGTGTGATAATACGAGCGCAATCAAATTGGCTCATAACCCCGTTTATCACTCTAGATAAAAAACATATCGAACTCAGACATCATCCTAAGGGATAATGTGCAAAAATGTTCTGTATGTATTGAATACATTAATACAGAACGACAACTGGCGTACATCTTCACTAAGCCACTAGATAAAGATCAATTTGACTTTATCAGGAGTGAGTTGGGAACATGTCACCCAAAAGCTAAGGCATTGTGTCATCACTGACACAAACCTATGTGCAGAAGTTGACCTTCTGCAACATAAAACCAAGTTTGAGAAATTAACTCAAACATCAACTGTCTAAGATGGGACGCCCTTGTATCTCACCTTAGAACAGATAGCTATGTACAGAAGCTTGATGCAGAAGCTGACCTTCTGCAGCTCAACGTTCTGCTCAGGTGAAAACTTGCGATTACGTAATTAAGGGAACTAATGTTTCTGAACTTAATTATCAAAACAAACTGTACAGAAGCTTCAACGTAAAAGGTTGACCTTCTACAGTCTTGAATGACTGGTTTTGATTCAAAAATTATCTTGAGTCAAACGGTAACAAAATACGTGAAGATTTTTCTCTTTCCCCCAACGGTTAGATTGATCTAATCCATAGAAGATCCGTTAGGATCTGAACAATTTCTGGTCTACCTATATATTGGAGAATATTTTCTTAGCAAATTTACCTTCTACTAGTTCATTCTTAAATCCCCATCGCCTTCTCCTCTCTCTTTCACAGCCTCACACTTCTCTTCATCCTTCTAAAATTACAAATTCTCTTTCTTCTCTCAACTCTTCTCTGAAAATTCTCCAATGGCACCAAAGACCAAGAATCCCAAGAGGCAGTCGAAATCCGACGCTTCACCCCTCCTACACAGGCTCTCAAGCCTGTTGCTGTTGATCAACCTTTTGGGGAGGTTTCACCATCTGAGGTGCTTAGTGTCGCTGATCCACCTTCTCCTATGGCCAAGGAGGTCTCTGCTGAGTCTCCAGAAGCCTTTATGGAAAAGGTTTCGCATGCTGATGAGTTCCTTACAGGAGGAGAACCATCTACTGAAGAGACTCATTTATCTAAAGGTGTGGTCGACGAATATGTTCTCTCCATATCCAAAGCACCAAAAGTTCTAGATGAGGAGGATATTGTCGAGATTGCAGAGCCAATCACAGTTGTGCCTCCACCAAAGCAGACGATCTCTCCACCAAAGCCGCTCGGAGTTACCCTTATGTACTCTGCTCTTGATGTCTACAACTTGTATGGTTGTGAATCCAGTGCTGAGATGCAAGACTTTGAACAGAATGAGGCTTTTAGCATCATTGTTGGGCAGAAGGTATTCTTGAAAAACTATATGGAGTTCACTCGGCTAGATCTTTGCCTCAGGGTTCTTCACGGCGCTATTCTTTTCAGTCTGTTGCCTCGTGCTGGAAGCATCGACACCATCATCCCTACGGATGCCAAAGTCATGGTCCATATCCTGGAGAGAATAACTTTCAGCCTTGGTGCCCTGATCTTTGAGCACATGGAGTGGAGCTTGTCAAGGAGAGAAAAAAACCTGCCCTATGGCCAACTGATTGTTGGCCTTCTACAGAGGCACGACATTGACCCTACTCTAGCTTCTGAGTAGGACAAGTGGAAGGTTGGCAACTTCGGTGCCAACATCATCAACAACATGCAGTACGTGAAGACAACAGAAGGCTGGCTCACGAAAGCGCTACACTATGAGCTTTTCCAGAAGAAAACTCCATCTGTTGTTGCTGTTAAGGGCAAGAACATGCCAAAGGACCCCCTGCAAGCCAGAAAGTTTATGCTCCACCAGTTGTTGAGGCTTCTGCCTCTTCTGCTCTGCCAACTGTTCTCAAGGAGCTGCCACTCCAAGTTGCTGCCCAAGGTGAGGACATCCGAGTGCTGCAAAGGCCGGTCATGGATGTTATACGCCAACTGGAGGGCCTGGACAAGTTTCTGCATGAGAATTTGGATGGGCCTAGACAAGTTTCTTAATGTTGAAAACATTTGAATAAGTATGTTTTTATGTTTTCAATAAGTGACCCTCTACGGGTGCACTCCCTCGCACGCCGTACTGTTTTTCATTTCAATGGTTTTAATGCAGAAGTTGTTGATATTTCTTTCAGTGTGGTTTTGATATCGTTTCATCGTCTATCACCCAGTCTTATCCGTTTTGATATGACAAAAATGGGGAGTAATGCGGATGTTTGAAACAGATAGACATCGCTCTGTGTTTCTGCAGGAATTATTTCTATAGTTTATGGGTGTAGAAGCCTGTTTTTGCATTGCTTTCAACAATCTTCTACAGTTGTTGTTGCATGTCTCTAACATTCTTCTGCTAAGGTATGTAAAAGGAGACTTCGTCCCTTTTGTTGGGAGTGCAGTTGCTGAGTTCTGGGCTCTACAGGATTTGTGTTTAGCAACAGAAATTCTGGGCCATAGATTTCGGTGTCATTTGTGGATCAACGGTCCAGAATGCATGCCCGATGTGTGAGAAGTCAAGTAAGAAGGTAGTTATGGAAACACACCAGGCGAAAGCTTGCAGGCAAAGCACTTGCCAAGCGACAGGGCTTCCAGGAGACGAGGGTCAACGAGATGATCAAGTGACCGTCAACTGGAGGAGCGGGGAAACTCTACGACAAAGCCTAGTGGGCGACCGATCGATCAGTAGCTGTTATGGGAAGATTCCAGACGGTCTCAAGACATGGAATGAAATTGTTACCAAGATTGCTCAAATGGAAAAGAGATATTCCATAAAGACCGGCATCAAGGACACGTAATATATGTATAATATTTCATTTTCGTATATACATAGGTCTAGCCTAGTATAAATAGTTGTTTTTAGGCATTGTACAAACACACCTCTCCACAGACGGACATATAGTCTTCCAACGTTCTTGCGATCTTGTACTCTTGTTTTCTTTCGAATGCATCGCCGATGACATCCGTGAGTGTTCCCGCTTAAGGGTGTTTGTCCGCTGCCTTCTCTCTTTCTTCATTCATGCGACGTCTACACAACGAACCTCCGAGTACCAGTTGCTCGTAGGGCCAGAGTTTTCCGATGTGTTTGGATCCGGCTTGTCCATCGGTCACTTTCGGAGCGAATATGCCTTTGGCGACCACAGTGGGAGACTAGGCCAATAATACCGAGAACCAGAAGTGGTACCGATTCAAACAACCTCGGAGATAATCACTCCGACGGGGGAGACAACAACGATGGAAACAACTCGAACCCAGCCATGGCTAGAGAGCTATCCGCCATCATGAGTAATTTCTAACTCTTAATGGAGAGGGTCAGTGCAATCGATCAGTAGCACGACGCCTTCAAGGAGAAAATCGATTCCAAGATGGATGTTGTCATCCAGAACCTAGAAACCATATCAGGGGTGCCCATAAACCGCCCTGGTAAGGAGAAGGGTGAATCGGCCACAAAATACCAACTTGACTATGATGCTCAGTGGGCGTCAATAGCCGAAAGGAAGAAAAAGGCTGCCTTGGGGGACGTTCCTATTATCTCCAGGACCCCAAAGGGTTGCACACAATAATCCACCACTTTGATAAACGAGGGTAAAACAACTATGCAATAGGATCATAAGGCTGCGTATCAACCCCTGTTTTGAAGGAGGGAAGATCTATATAAGCCGTAGAGAACGAATCTTTTCGTCATCTTGAGGACCATCGGCACTCTGAGTACGTTCCTCAGCCCGTATGTGGAAGAGGGATGGTCTTGCAAGCGGCGAGGGATCCACCGGGTCTCATGCCCGAAATAAGGGACTATGTAGCCCGACTAGTTGAGCAGGCGATCCCTGGGGCGAACAATATGTATGAGGTTGAGCTCTATCGAGCTCCTTATCCTAACAACATCGATCAGAACTATCCTTTTCCAAGGGGATATCGTGTGCTTGAATTTGCTCGTTTCTCAGGCGAAGAAGGCATTTCGCCCATGGAACATATCGCCCGCTTCACTCATTAGGCTGGAGAAGCCGCCACTAATGGGTTATTGAAACTTCTCCTGTTTCCCAGCTCTCTCACAGGAGCCGCCTTTACGTGGTATGTAAACCTTCCCCCGAATTCAGTGAGAAATTGGGAGAATATGCAAGTGCAATTAACTCTAGTGTTCTCTCAGACTGACCAGCTGTGACACTGCAGGACCTCACTCCCATGAAGCGGCAGCCTAGGGAACTCGTGGCTGTATTTCTGAACAGACATCAAAAGGCAAGGCTGAGATGTAATACCTTTGCATATGAAGTCGAGCTCATAGCCATAACTCAGGATTCCCTCCTTCTCTAGCTTAGGAAAAAGCTAGAGGGAGAAATGTCCAGGTATTAGAATGAGTTAGCCAAAAGGGCCATCCGATAAGAGAACCTCCTTAGAGAGAATACTTAGGCGAAAGGGAGCCAAATTACATGACCCTTGGTAACCTACCACGTGGAACCAGTTGTAGACATCGACGTTACAGAGTATGTAAAGGCGCAATCCCTGACCTACGAAGAGTTGACTAAAAAGAATTTCCGAGCCAAAGCCTCTCCAAAGACACATGAGGAGAGAGGAAGTACTCCTTCGATGAGGCTAAGGCCGATGAAATCTTCGAATTCATGCTTCAAAACGGGCGAATTCGACTTCCTCGCACTAACAAAGAGAAGTCTAGAAACTTTTGTAAGTGACACAGGTCGTTTATCCACACCACTAGGGATTGCATCACGTTTAAGAACTTGGTGCAAGACCTAATAGAGACTAAGGAGTTACGCTTCCCAGACTCGGGGGACTAGGCGTTAATAGAGTCGCACCCTTTTGGCGACTTGGTTGATATAAACGCCTTCGATGTCAACTGCCTAATTGTCTCCCTTTTATTAATGCAGGGAGACCGAGACCAATTGATCAAAACTGGCGAGACAATCATCGCCGACATGTTGTTCAAGCGGTTCATGAGTAAGCGAACACTTCAGTGCCCTGCTGATCTCAAAAGCATATGACATGATCTTTGTCGCTGGCACATGGATGCTTTCCATACCACTGATCGGTGCCATACTTTTTTGAAGTACTTGTTGAACGAAAGGAAAGTAGCATGGTACGACCCTAACTGCCTTGAGGAGATGCCATGGGAATCAATAGTGGTCCAAGGGTACATCAACCTACAGAGAAAACATCAAGAACGAAAGGGCACCCTAGAACGAGGGAACTCTCATCCCTGAAGAACTCATGAGACAGAGAATTGTGGGTGAGAGTGGAGAAATTCGAAAAGAACCTCGAACCAAAAAACTCCACAGGCGACACATCGTCGACCGCCTTGGACCTCAACAAGCGAAGGAAAATACTAAGCGACAAGATCACCCTCGAAGTGACAAGGACGCAATGAGGGAAGGGACTTCAATAGCCTAATTTCTAACAGCTAACATGCTTTGTTACAGGTGCAAACCTATAGCAGCGCATAAGGTACTCATCACCCAGATGCGCCAACTCTGCTGTATCCAGTACTTCTTACTGCTGGCCGACATGGCATACGAAGGAAAGATTAAGGTGAAAATAGTCGACCTTTCATTAGGTAATTTGCCTGACTTTGAGTCCACCTATCTCTCGGAATCTCCGTTTGAGGGAAACTTCAAAAGGGGATATGACCCACATAAGAGAGAGTTTGTTCAGGTCAATAGTCGCCTACAACCTCTCAAACACTCACACGGTGTTCGCGTTCCTGTCATCCCAGCTACGAATACATGGCAGATTGTGGGTACGAGAACACAACCCCAAATACCCACTGAGAGAACCAAAAGGCAGAGGGAAAGAAGAGCACGACGCGTCGTGGAAAAGCGCGCCAAACTGGTAGTCCTTAATGTTCAAAAGACTAAGGAATCGAGCGAAAGCGACCTTGTATCCAATATGCTGACTACAACCTAGTCTAGTCGGGGACTCCACCCGAGGTGAATGAGACTAGTTGCAAAGTCCTCATGCTATCGGCCGAGTTTGCTAAGAAAGAAGACAGCCAGACGGAAGATAGCTTGCCGCTCCCTTTCAATCACAATTCCTCGGCGTTGAACCGAAATCGCTTTAAAAAAATTTCCAAGTACTTATCATATTAAATAAATCGTTGTCCCAAAAACATATTTTGCAAATTTTTCAAGAACTAGTGGACGTACAATCCTTCATGGGTTTTATTGCATTCTAGTGTTAGTCGGGAACAAATTTACTAAATAATTTCAAAACTCCGGATACGTTGAACTTTAAGTTAGACTTTTATTTATTTATTTTTATTATTTTAAAGTTGAATTTACATAATTCGAATTTGAAGCACTATTTTTGAATTTTTTTATATTATTTATCCTATTTGATAATATAGTTCGACTTTGAATCATTATTTATGAAATTTCTAGGTATTTACCTATCACGAATTTTTTTTAAACTAACAACGATTCGGATAAATAACTCCAATACTCCACCCCCAAACTTATGATGATGTGGATGGGTCGGGCCATTGATCGGGTCGAAATTGTGTTTTGGGTCCGACCTCGGAAACAAGCGGAGCGAGTCCAAAGGGAGACATTCTGCGGAGAGTTCTTGAGTTCAGAGTAGGGGTGAGCATAGGTTCCGGGTAAAACCGGGAACCTGTCGGAACTGGTACCATAGGGTCGGTGTCAGTACAGGTTCTCGAATAGATCGGGTAGATTCTAGATTCTAAATTTTACAAAACCGGCGGTACCAATTACGGTTCCAGGTTCTCCCCCTGAACCAACCTGGAGAACCTGGAACCTAACCTAAATTTTACCCAACCCAACCCCATAACCTACCCTAAATCTTACCCAACCCAATAACCTAACTTAAACTTTACCCTACCATAAACAATTGTCCCCCTCTTCACAACAACGTCTTCATCAAACGGTTCCAGGGGTTACGGTTTCTTACAGTAAGTCAGCTCCTAAACTACTTTTTCCCTTCTTCCCCGCCTTGCCTTGTCAATTTTTATTTACGATTCTTTCTGGGTTAAGTTAGGTTGAGCCGTGGGTGATGGGAATATTTTCTTAAAAGTTCTTTTTGTCTGAACATAGCCGGTCAGGGGGTGATTATATAGGGTTTGGATTTTGATTTTGATGTAATTTGAGGCGTTGGTGCTCTGGATCATCTGTTTGGGTGTCTTAATCAGAATCGAAACACGAACCGCTCATAGGGCGACGCCGTTGACCGAACCAGAATTGAAACTCAGAAGGCGACGCCGCTAACGGAACCGAAACAGAACCGAAACCTGTACCAGAACTGCCAGTAGGATAATTTCTTGGATGGGTCTAAGTTCTAAATTCTAAAAATTAAGAACCCGGTCGAGGTTTCCACGTGGAAACCTATGACCAGCTTACCCCTAGTTCAGAGCACAAACAGATCCACGGTTCACGAGACTTCTGATCGAGACTGTCTCGCATCCGAATGAATCCCTAGAAAACAGTCCCCTTCTCCATTTCTTCAACGACGGTCGGTAGGTCGGTCAGACGCCAGGGGGATGGCATCGGATTCTCGCGCGGTGATCCCTCGATCCGCGGCTGTTGTCGTAGTCGCTGTTTTGCTGGTACTGTGGAATTTCGTTGCTGTGTTCGCTTTTTGTGCTTTCGATGTTCGAGCATTTCTCGCGTGATTGATCAGTTCGCCGGTGATCGGACGCATCCTGTTTGGCTGGTTTGCTGGGAGGAAATGAGTGTTCCCTCAGGAAAGAGAGTTTGGAAGTTGTTTTTGGCTATTTTTCAATGCCGTTGAGTGCTGAAGGTGGCCCGCAGCTTGCCATCTAGCTGTTCTGCGTGATTAGGGTCTGATTTGTTGATGCGGGTTATGTCCTTTTCCTGTCAGTTTTTGGTTGTCGGAACGGTCGGTTCACCTAGTACAAATCGCAAGACTGGGAGATCATCAGCATTCTCGTTGTTTAATCTCAAGGAGAAGAGTCGGTTTTGGAGCGAATCGGTTTTACGTGGGGGAAGTAAGTTTCACGTTTTTTAGCCTTAAATTGTTTCATCTTTGGCTACAATGGAATCGGGTTCATTACATAGTTTTCCCTGACGAGTTATTCGTGCCAGGCTTTGATGATATGAAAGCCTTTAGTCCTGGAAAGTGGGCTGCTTACAATTATTCCAAGGCAGGTACTTATGAATTGTACATTACCCACATGTTCGCCCCTTGTTGAGCTGTTAAATTGATAAATTCTTCACGTCACTTGGATGCGACGGCTTGAAATCTCCATACTAGACTAAATCTTTAGTTGGTCATTTATCAATATATGTTATGATGGTTCTAAAGTCAGTTGACATTGAGAGCGAGGCAAAAGAGGCAATCACATGGTGATGGCAGTTGTAAATTACGTATACTAACCCTATATATGTGTAACATGTTTGGAGATGATCGATGGCATCTAGAAAGGTCATATTGTTGCTTCTTATATTTCCTCTACCTATTTTACTGATATTCCTCCTGTGAGTGGCAATTGAGCAATAGTGTGTGTTCGAATGTTCTGGATATATTTTCATCATAGCCCCCTCACTCAGCTGTAGTTTCTTTAAATTTGTTACTTTGTATAATTTTCAGGCAACATTGCGAATTATTTGAATCTTCTGGAAGTAGAATTTCTTCATCTTCCTGTTCCTGTAAACTTCATATTTATAGGATTTCAAGGGAAAGGAAATGAAGGTATGGAAGTTGAGATTCATTTCTTCCATTTTCATGGTATTGAATCTCTGCTGCTGTTCACACGTTAAATAACTTGACAGAATTCAAGCTACATGCTGAAGAACTTGAACGCTGGTTTGGACACATTGATCATGTCTTTGCCCATACACGGGCTCCACAGATCAAGGAAGTCCAAACTCCATTTTACAAAACAATGATGAGCAATGTTCAGCAACATCATCTGCCTCTTGTCAGTCACATCAAGTACAAGTAGGGCCTCTTTGCTTTTCGTTATCTTGAATGGATATATTCTTTATCTTTTTATATTTCGGTCATTGCTTCAGACTTACTAAAGTATTTCCGCAGCTTTTCTGTCCATGCCATTCTAGCGGATGAAAAGGTGTCGTCAATCTTCGAGCGCGCCATAAATATACTAGCTCGCAAAGATGATGTATCTGACAGGTAACAGTTAGACATTAACCTGCAGTGAGGATGACTTCTGTAGATATTTATTGAATGCTTTCTCCATATTTGTTGTTTGATAGCAATAATGAAATTAGGTGTTGTGATACTAAAAATTGAATCCTACCATACTTTAATCTTATTGATACAGCCACATTGTTGAATCTTTGTTTTCAAATTTGAAGTAACTAAGCCATCATCCCGTAAGTTAGAGTCCTGATGCCAAACCTCTTGAGAGTTTCTGTCACAACGGCTTGAAACTTGGTATATTGGTCTTAGTTCAGTTAAGACGGAATACTCAGAAAGGAGTGGACCATTTGTTGTCACACCAAACGTACTTCCCACCTTTCAGTAGAAAATAAAACAATGAATTTGTGAGTCTCAAGAAATATTTGCGTATGACCAGAAAATTGACCACTGGAGTGTCTTTCAGTTAGTTTTTGTATGAAGTCTGGATGGAGCTAGGACATGTTACTCTGCAAATAAAGATACCTTATGAAGCAACATGTTGGTTTCTCATTGTTATTAGCTTAAGATACGTTGTCCACCATTTGTTATCTATTCTTTAAAAAAAATGCATTGTCAATGCACATAGAGCTTCCTAAAATGTGAGGTGGGGGAAGGATAGGGTACTTTATGCTTATTTTAGGAACGAAAATGAACTTATAACGAAATTTCCAATGGAATTTTAGCAGTGACGGATGTTATGATAAAAAATATTGAAATCTGTGTAGTTGGGAGGTGATACGGATCTCAAAGAATCTGATCGTCTAGGGATTGAATAATATTAGGTTTAAAATATTTGGATTATTTCTATATTTTTAGTAATTTTATTTTTATTTGATTTCAATGTAAGCCTATTTATAAACCTAATTATCTAATGAATAAGAAGAGGAAGAGAAAAATTAGGGTTTATTCTCCCCTAGAGAATTAGGTATCACTCCCTTGAGCTTGAGAGGTCGGAGGATTCCTTCTGACGAGCCCTCACATGTCCAAATCGCTTGGTTTGTCCCGGGACCGTATCAGGAGGGGAACATGGTTCATATCTGTATGATGTGTGTTGTTCATCTCTTCTCTAGCTTTTGACGTGTATCTTCTCATTGATTCCGTTAACTTTTGACAGACGCTCCGATAGTGCTCCTTGGCAAGTAGATGTGGACATGATTGAGATTCTCTTCTCCGGCCTTGTTAACTACCTTCAACTGGAAAATGCTTACAATATTTTTGTGTTAAATCAGAAGCATGATCAGAGATTAGTTAGATATGGATACAGGTAAATTTGTTGCCATGAGTGTCTTTATTATTCTATTTAAGTAAGTCTGCTGCATATGTCAGATGGGTATACAGGGCGGTAAGTCTGCAACGTCTGTCAGAATAATTAGATATTTTGGTTATTTCCTGTTTGATCAATAGATTTTGTTGATGATATTTTATCGACAAGTGGAGTTTGTTAGATCTCTTAAATAGAAAGATTCAAGAAATAGCTAATCTTGAGCAAGGAAACTGTCAATTGTTTAGTTGCCAGTCAGGAAAACTTTTATGGATTTATGAAGGCGCAATAGTGAAACTATAGGCCATTTACAACACTTATTCCGTTTCCTCAGTCAAATTTTTTGTTTATCACATTTTATTACTTGAAGACTCCTTATGTGATATCTTTCATTTGCCAAGAATAATACATCATACACGTGCATTTGTTGTTGATACTGGTGTAGCACAATCTACCACGCATCAGTATGGTTTTGTTCGTAAAAACATATCAGTGGTGATTTCACAGGACAGCTTTAATTGATGCATTTAATGTCTTTGATGTAAATCAGGTAAAATTCTCTCTCTTGAGTTATGCTGACCTTGCCTGGGTACTTTACTACAGTAGGTGGTTAAGTGGTTATAGTATTCTGTTAAGGTTAGATTGCTAGGAAGTTTCTTCAAATTAGTTCCTTGTATTAGGCTCACACCTCGTTTCTTTTTCCAATTCTTGTATACTTATTATATGCGAATCGGAATGAAATTTCACCTTTTAAAATAAGGTTGATAGCAGTTCCGAAGGCTGTCCAAATTCATCCCTAAAGATTGTGTTATGTTAAAAAATAAAACCGCCAGGATATTCCACATTAACGGATTCAAATTCAAAATGAGAACTCTCCGTGTGAAATTACTTCAATATGCAGCATGGTTCCATTTGCTGTCAAAGTTCGATTCCTTAAAACTATTTTCACCTGTCATCTTTTTTTAAATCTTTTGCAGGAGAGGATTATCTGAGTCAGAAATCGAGTTTATTAGGAAGGTAAGGGGAGTATGCCTCTTTATTTGATTTTCCTCACTTACCCAGTTTCCGTGATGCTTCACTCAAACATAAGCTAGAAACATTAAAATGGATGTGTGAGGGCCGGATCTACATTGAGCAAACTAGTTGCAAATATTTCATCTTCTTCATTAGCCGTTTCCAAATGCTACTCTTTTATATGATCGGCCCTTTCTATGTATTTATTCCAATTGCTTGTAACCATCACAGAACACCAGCTTGCAACAAAAGATTCTTCAGACTAAAGGTGTGCCCAAGATTGTTCATGGTGAGAACTGATCCTTTTTCCCCTCCATGTCATTTTAAAGTGTTATCCTGGATAATATTTTGCTTCCAGAAATTTATATATTTCATGGATTCTTTTACAGAACTTGATAATATAAAGCGGCCATTGTATGAAAAGCATCCAATGGAAAAATTTGCTTGGACAGTTACTCAAGATGCAGATACGGTTAAGTTCTTTTATTTTTTTTAAAGAAAAACTTTTGAAGTTGCTTTGGATGCCGTCCATTAATTTTGACAGTAGCTGTGGCTTCATTAGTATATACATGTTTGATAGTTATGCAGATACAGCCGCTGTGTGACCTTTCTTGGGCATTGTCTTCTTTCTTTGGGTTTATAATATTCTTGTCTTTCTCCTTAGTGAGAGTGGCTGATATAAATAATCTGGTAGGTCGAATGGATTAATATCTGCCAAGATACACTCGATCATTTTGAGAAGTTGTACAAAGGAAAGGACATTGCAGATGTTATTGAGAGCAAAGTGCAATTGGTATGTGTATTTGTTTTCTTTCTTCCTTTTTCGGAAGGCAATCGCTAAACTGCCATTCATTAACTTTATAACATATAATCAATGCCACCTTTTTAAATTTTCTCTGTGATGGAACTGCTCTTTGACTTCTTAGCTATTGAACGGAAAAGACAATGACATGAAGCTCCTTTTGGGCAAAGAGTTTAAACGGGGAAGTTTTAGCGCTCTTCAAGCTGAATGTCTCACTGATGCCTGGATTGGAAAAGAGAGGTTGATTACCTTCTTCCTTCGTACCTTTTTCCTCTCAACACACGAGCTTCTGATTTCGTTTTGATCCAATGTCTGTCAAATATCAGGTGGGCATTTATTGATTTAAGTGCCGGGCCTTTCTCATGGGGACCGGCTGTTGGTGGAGAAGGTGTGCGTACTGATAGCAGCCTGCCCAATGTGACAAAAACAATTGGTGGTGTTGCAGGTATTGCTAATTTCTACATCTTGTCTCTAACAACTTTTTCAAATGATGGGCTCTTCAATCTAGAGAACTGTTTTTTTTTTTCACAGCTCACATGCATTCTGTTCTCTAAATACCTTTGTTTCTTGCTGCAATCCATACAAATGAGAGCGTCGGGCTTTCTGATTTATTCAAAATCTGTTGTTGGATATGCATTTTCAAAAGATATTGAAGGGAGTGTATCATATGATAATAAAGTTTGGTGGGTCCACTAAATGTCAGATGATGTAATTAGCCAAACAGTTATTGGCTTCTGTCCAAATATTTGTAAGGACAGACTTTTTGTACAAGTCCTTTTTGCGAGTAAATTTTCCCTTATCTGGCTGCTTTTTATGTTTCTACTTTTATGCATTCGTTTGCCAGATGGGGTTTTGATTCTCAGACACCTTGCTACAAATTTATCAACAAATATTGTTGTGTTGATATCAGCTGAACATTTTAGCCTATCCTATCATGTTTTCATTTGATATCTAGGAATGTCCGAGGATGAAGCAGAAGATCACTTACAGGAAGTAATTCAGGAGAGATTTTCGGTTTTTGGTGATGTAAGACTGTTTGACTGCTCATTTTTCACATTTTGAAACTATAATTTCTTGTACTTAGTGGAAGTTTTGAAAGATACTTTATAATAAGGTATCTAGTGAATAGGACTGTCAATAAATTGAGTGCTTTAAGCTAAGCTGTTGTTTGAATCTGGCATTCTCAGCTGTTGGTATATTTCTCTAACATCTCAAATGCTATCATGATTTATGTGTATTAAGATAAGCATATCTTTTTTGCTATTGTATTAAGTTGAGCATCGGAACCATAGTTCTCCAATTTAAGACGATAATATGTGCTGACACCATGACATGCTCCTAAAGTTGACTTGTGCAAATCTTGTATGATTCATCTGGTCTGTCTTTGCATTTATTCAGAACGATCACCAGGCGATTGATATTCTTCTGGCTGAGATAGATATATATGAGCTATTCGCTTTCAAACATTGTAAAGGCAGGAAAGTTAAGCTCGCTCTTTGCGAAGGTACTTTCATCATTCATCCATCTCACTGTTCTAGCTATGTTTGGTGTCACTTTTAGCTTGAAAGTGATTTTTTTAGCTTAAATTATACTCCTTATGCCTCTGGGTCCATTAACTGTCTTCACTTTAAACATGAAATTTAAAAAGTGAGGGTAGTATTACCAGGTTATCGCCGTGTCATAATTGGATATGAGGCGATGTTGCACTTAGGCTTTTTGTCTCGATTGATTTATCAGGACTTCGTCACTGTTCTTGTAATTATGCTAGTTTTTATTAGTTCTAGCATCCCATGATACCCTCGACAGTAAATGCACATGTTTTTGTCAATAACAGAGCTTGATGAGAGAATGAGGGACTTGAAAAGTGAACTACAATCATTTGAAGGAGAAGAAAATGATGAAGTTCATCGTGGAAAGGCCAGAGAAGCTTTGACACGAATGGAGAGCTGGAACTTATTCACTAATGACCATGAGGTTATTTGCATTTTAATCTTTATTTTGATGTTTTACCCAAAAGCACTGTAGTTTTTCCCTTTTATCTTATCTGATCTTCATTGATCAAAATGTCAAATAATGGCATCAGTTATGGTCTGAAGAGTTCCTTGTCTTTCTTGTAGGATTTTCAAAATTACACAGTTGCTCATGATACATTTCTTGCTCATTTGGGTACAACGCTAATGGGATCTATGAGACATATAATCTCACCTTCAACGGCTGATGGATCATTTCATTATTACGAAAAAGTCTCCTTTCAGCTTTTCTTTGTCACCCAGGAGGTAGAGCATTTGTTCCTTCCTTCTGGTTGCTCGTTAATCGATCTATTATGTAAGGGAATGATTGTCTTATTAAATGTTCACGAGTTGTTGATTAGGCATATGTTCATGAGAGACTGCACTATCTTTTCCCTGGAAACCTAAATCTTGCACTTTAATGGAAAGGAACAAATACAGTAACAAGAATAGTCATTTGTGGGATTTATTGGAAAAATTAACTCTGTTTTTCTTTTTCCAGAAAGTTAGAGATATAAAGCACTTGCCTCTGGATCTCACGGCTCTCATGGAGGGACTTTCATCTTTGCTATTACCCTTTCAAACAACTTCGTTCAGTCAGCACATGTATTGATTGGGCTCCCTGCTCTAACTTGTGTTTCAAGAAAAATTATTTGCTCTTCGTGGATGATATTTTGGTTGAAAACATGGAACATCTTTTGCAGTATATCTTTCATTTGACTTATTGTGGATTATGTAGGTTGCTGCTGTCAGAGGATCCTGCTGTTGCAATGGCCTTCTCCGTGGCTCGCAGAGCAGCTGCTGTTCCCTTCTTACTGGTAAATGGAACGTACAGGAAATCTGTTCGTTCCTATATTGATTCATCCATTCTCCAGTATCAATTGCAGAAGCTGCATGATCATAATTCCCTCAAAGGTCCCATATTTTTCTTCCTTGCTCGTTTCATTAGAACCAATTTTAGGATGCTTTATTGCTTCTTAGGTCATTGTTTGTTCTCGATGGTCCCTTTTTCTGGGATGTTATTCACTGCCTCAAAACTCTGTAAAAGCTTGATATCCAATATGTTCCCCAGACTTATCTTGTCCTGTCATGGATAGCCCTGCAAAGAACCGAGCGTAGTTTTACAGGGGTTTATTTCTGCTATCCAGCATTATTTTCTTCATGGTTGTAAGAGAAGTCATGAGTCAATTCCAGTTAAAAAGCCAACTTTAAGTGCAAGTTCAAGATTATTCTTGTGATAAAATTTCCCTTGTTAATTTATTAAAAAAAGGATTCGCCTATTTGTAGGCCATTGGACTTCAATCTTTTCTGATTTTTGTTCAAATTCCTTCTATATTGTTCTTTCTTAAGATGTCGGAGGAGTGACTCTTTGTATCAGTTTTGGCTATGTCTGTCAACATTTTGAAATGGACCTTTCTTTAAAGAAATTATGGATTCAAACTCTACTGGAAATTACGTCTGTGGAAACTATTTATTGTGCTAGTGCCATGTGATAAAATTTTTCATTGATGCACTTGAATATATTGTTTGTTGCAGCTTTGATTTGATGTTTTCTTTTATGTACTTATTGCAGGGATGCATGCTAACAGCCGTGCAGTGCTGGAAGTTCCCATCTTTTGGTTTTTCAATTCAGAGCCTTTGTTTGTTGATAAGCATTATCAAGCAAAGGCACTCTCCGACATGGTTATTGTAGTCCAATCAGAGTCCTCTTCTTGGGAGAGCCATCTGCAGTGTAATGGGCAGTCAATTTTGTGGGATTTGAGGTGCGAAAG
This sequence comes from Melastoma candidum, assembly GCA_023653495.1. NCBI lineage: Eukaryota > Viridiplantae > Streptophyta > Magnoliopsida > Myrtales > Melastomataceae > Melastoma > Melastoma candidum. Next base: position 9,851,546 of record CM042882.1, on the reverse strand, counting down.
ACTCTCCCTTGTTGATTAGTCTTTCAATGAGCCTTATGTCTCTACCTAAAACAGAAGTTAATATTGAGACTTGAAATTGTTGTCTGATAATGCTTTTGCAGTTGTATGCAATCATAGCCATTCTTTCTTGTGATTTACCTGTGGGCTTGCTCTTTTTGACTACAGAGTCGAGACAATTCGAGATCTAGGTCTAATGTTCATATAAATTGAGCTTAATTTAGATAGGAAATAATACTTGTTTGGAAATTAGTTTCCTGAGGCTGGATAGGTAAAGACACTGATTTAAGTATGTAATGTAAACAGACCGGACTGCTAACTATATTTTAAATTAGTATTGTTTTTGCTGGAAAAATAAGTTTGTCCTTTGTACTGAAATTTAGAAGCCCTTTTCTGTTTCCTATACCAACCATAAATTATACTTAAGTCGTAGTGTGGGGTCATTATACTAGGAAAGTTTGTCTATTCACATTCAAGGATTATCTTCTTTATTTCATCATTTCATGCCAAAAATAGTGATTGGTGGTTATTGATCTCTGTTTAGGAGGCCTATTAAGGCTGCATTAGCAGCAGCCGCCGAACATATTGCTGGAATATTACCCCATCATATAGTTTACAGTCAAGCCCATGGCACTTCAATTGAGGTATGTTTAGTTTCTCAAGAAACTTTTTAGTCAAAATATCGATTTGTGGACTAAACCTTTTCCCGACTTTTTTTATGACATAAACATTGAAATCTTTATTTTATATCCTTAAATCCATATTTTGAATTTTTTATGGCCTTATTCTAATGGCGTTACCTGAATCTACGTTTGCCTTTAACTTAATACCATAATTATTCGGCAAAATATGGATTGTAGCCTCAACATTTTGCCCTCTTTTGTGGCCTAAACTTTGAAATCTTTCTTTTATGGCCTTAAATCGATATTTTGAATCATTTATGACTTTATTATAAGATAACTTCAATATCATTTCTCATTCAGACAACTACTACATGTTTAAGTCATACAACTAAACACCTTCAATATTACGCCTCTCCCTCTGATGATAAAACACCTCGAAAACAAACATTTCCAACAAAAGATTGTCCTACTCATCGACTAACAACCTTCTAAAATGAACAACGGAGGAAATATCTTTCCAAGCTGCTTTTACTTCAGGGCGTGAACATGACAACTTGTAGCACATGCTTGCAGATGCGGTCTGGGAAAATGAAAGTTCAAATTGCTGAGCCCGCACTCACTTCCATGCTCTCACTACTACTCATTGTTGATTAAACCAAGAAAAGATAGAATTGATCTCCGAATTCATCTGCCCTGAATGTCACTCCTCTGTTACCCAAATTGAGATCAAATTAGGGTTTTCTCCTTCAACACTATTTTAAGGATTAAATCATCTCAGGGCATGTCATGACCCACGTGGGAAAAAGTATGTGCTAAAATATACCACTTGAATAATTACGACCTTCAGTAACGACAAATCGTCGGGTAACTCCACTAGAATAAGGCCTAATTCAAAATATTGATTTAAGGCTACAAAAGAAAAATTTCAAAGTTTAGGCTATAAAAGAAAATTGGCAAAAAATTGGGTCACAAATCGATATTTTGCCAATTCTTTATTATAAATATTTTGTCGCTTCTCAAAATATGCTGTCACTTCTCTTCAGTGTTTGAAAGGGAAAATGATTAGGAGATTCGAAATGTCAAAAAAAGTTTGAAATTCTGAAAAGGACCTTGTATTTTGTTGTTTTTATTCCCTTGCGAAGAATTATCTTTTTGTAGCCCCTTTTCCAAAGAGCATTCATTGAAAATGTGTGCACTTTGATTTCGCTAAAGCTTTCTTATTCTTGTCTTGATAAAAGCATCCTGATCGTGGTTGGTTTTTCTCTAAAAGGATTGGTTATGGTCAGTAGGATGCAATCCATTTTCAGTGACGTCTCATGGTTGGCATGTTTCGCAATTCCATAAGGATGCAATTGCCAGGAGCTACATTATTTCCGCACTCGAAGAGTCAATTGCATTGGTAAACTCAGGGATCCTTCGCCTGATCGGTGAACGTACAAGTATCCTTTGTGCTTTCCTCGCTTCTTTATATGGTCACACGTCCCGTGGCCATAATAGCTTCGGGATTTAATGCTTCTTCTCTCGATATTCTTCTTTGGTTTGAAGATGTTGAGGCTTCATTCTAAACAATACTTTATGGGACCGGTGAAATCTAACTAGAATTTTTACAAGAGAGTCCTCTGGAAATACTCCAATGATATCTCGGTCTGGTTATGCTTTACTGGTGATGAATGTCCATTTTCATTCCCGTGCTGTCATTGAAGAGATTCTTAACCAAAAACAAAAATAGCTGAAAAGACGTATCAAGCATTTCAGTCGCATGAGAAGGAGCTAGTAAACAAATATAACTCGGTCGTCAATCTGTGGAGAAGGGTAAGTCTTCATCGTCCTTTATGTTCTCACCTGAACAGGAGTGTTTGATTTAAGTCTGCTCTCCAGGTGGATAGTAGCTATGTTATGATCAATATTTTTTTATCAGCGTTATGATCATTATTGATCTATGACCTAGTGTTCTTTTGCTAGATCTCATTGAATTGTGGGGAACTCCGGTATGTTGATACCCTGAGACTGATGAGTACTCTGGAGACGGAGTCTAGAGGGTGAGACCTCTACTTTCTCCTGTTAACAGTCACCAAATTTTTCATTTGAGAATCATTTCAGATGCTTCTGAGATAAAATTTACTGTCCTGCCTGCACTCTGTCTTATTCCATGTAATTTACCCAAGTCAATCAAGAACCTGTGAAATCTCTTAATCAAGACTTTGTTTAGATAGTTGAATGACTTAAATATAAATTAGCTTTAGCTTTGAGATAGCTTCATAAACTCGAGTAAGCTGTCATTTAGGTCCATTATTTTTAACAGAAGGGTGTTTGATGATGGAACTTAATTCTCCAAAATCCCTGAAGTGAACGAGGTCCTCTAAGTGGCGATATTTGATATTTCTGTTGATTTGCGGACGAGAATTTAAAGCAGTGTCTGCTTGAGTATTGTACATGCCTTTGTTTGAGAGAAAGATGTCATCGAATATAGTATATCAACGAGGAGTGAGGGTTGGCCGAGTGTATGCGTGAATATTCTCCTAGACTGTTCTGATTCGTCAATTTCATATGGTGTTTCAGTTTTACTTGTTCTTGCAAGTGCATTTTATCTAGTGTATTTTATAAGAACTTATATCTTGATGCTATTCGTAGGTTTGTTGATCGAGTTAATGCGACCATAGCATCAATTCATCCAATCCAATGTACAAAGCAGAGGAATGTACAAATCACATGGGACACCACGACAGTCCCTGCTTTCCTGGTCGTGGCAGGGGTTCTCTTCATAGTTTTGAAGCCGAGAAGGCCGAAGCCTAAGATCAATTGATGCAGGACACAGCTCGTGTGGCTGGGTGAAAAGTGCTATAACTTTGTTCTCCTTTTTACACATGTGACTGAATGGACGGTTTCGAACTTTCAGGGATGAGTTGAGGTGGAGATGAGAGTCGCGGCTCCGGTAGATTATTAGGTTACTGATGAAGAAGTAGAAAGTTGGGCGGTGCCTCCACGTAATTGTGGAGCTGTGATGTTTTATTTAGTTCTGTTCATTCCTTCCGCTAGCTTTACTCACAGTTTGAGAAGATTTATAAATAGAGATAGATTTTTTAAATATTTAAAGAGTTTTAAAATATTATATAATTATTCATTAAATCATATCATTTTATAATATTTATTTATTTATTTTTAAATGGTGTCCTAAAACTTTGATAGTTGTAAAACTAAACTATTTTGCAATGTTCGGGTCAGTTTTCATAATAAAAATACTTGTTCGGCTCAGTTTCAATTTACAACAGTCAATCCATCTGTCGCCCATTTATCGGATTTTACTAGTTGCAATAAAAAAGGGCACGAGTGTTTAAAATCCTTTGAAATGACATAATAAATTGCAGGTAAAAGATATAGAAAACTTTCTATTCGATCAATTAATTTCCTATATATTTGTATTCCTATTATGTTATATTTCTTTAATATGGCTCATTGTGGACGGGTTTCGTCCAAATACTAACATGAAAGAAATGAAGTCCGTTGTGTCTTGCTCCATTTGATGCCCAAACCTGGATATCTCCTGGACGAATTAAAAATGGAGGTAGATGGTTAACGAGGTTTGTACGAAAATATGATTATTTAAAAAAAAATTATAAAATACAGTTCATGTTTTCAAAATATTAAATTTACCGTTGGTAGGGTGGGTTTTAAAAACCCGTCTTCCGATTTACAAAAAAGACGGATTTTTAAAACTTTTAAATAAAAAAACCTCGCTACCAAAATAATAAGGGCAAAGGCGGGTTTTGAAAACCTGATTTTCCATCCTTGTTTTTTTTTTTTGGGCCTTCCAGAAGGGATAATGACAAAAAATAAGAGAGGGGGAAAGATGGAGAGAGGGAGAGGGGCTGAAAAGGAGAGAGGGAGAGGTAGGGTCACGCGGAGAAAGGGAAGGAAAGGAAAGGGACAGAGAAGAAAAAGAGAAAAGGGAAGGGAGAGGGGGAGAAAGGGGGAAGGGGGGAAGGGTGTGCGGGAGTGGAGATGCCAAAATAATAATAAAAAAAACAAGGAGGAGAATGTGAGTTTTGAAAAATCGCCTTTTGTCTTATTATTTGGGTGTCGGGTTTTGGAAACCCGACTTCTTTGTAAATTATAAGACGAGTTTTCAAAACCCGCCATAGCGATGGTAAATTCAGTGTTTTGGAAACTCCGATCGTATTTTGTAAATTTTTTTAAAACAAACCGTATATTCATACAAATCTTGATGGTTAATACCCAATCTCGCGAAATAATAGCGACAACAGATATCATTTTTCTTTTCTTTCATCCCCAAATCGCCTAAAGAGTCCTAATTGTCCTTGGGAGCGCCTGGGAAGCACCAAGTCGCACAACAACGATAAGAAAAAGGGAGGCGAGTTTATAGGCACATTTGCCTTGATAGTTGAAAAGTGGGTGCCCTTGGAAGCCGGGATAACGACAAAGACGAAGGGATGTGTTTAGCAACAAAAATTTTAGGCCACAGATCTCGGCTTTATCTGTGGATCAACGGTTTAGAACACGGGCCCAAGAAACGGAAATCCAGTAAGGAGGTGACTACGGAAACACACCAGGCGAATGCTTGCTGGGCGAAACAATCACCCAGTGACAGGGTTACCAGGCGACGGGCGACAAGAGTCAATGAAGCGACAGTCAACTTGGCGAATGAAGAAACTCTACGGCGAAGGCCAATGGGCAATACGGACGATCAGTAGCTGTTAAGGAAGGTTCCAGACAATCAGGATTTGGAAGGGAATTGTCACTAAGTTCGATCATATGGATAGAAGATATTCCATGAAAACTGGTGATGAAGGAAGCGTAATATATGTATAATATTTCGTTACCGTACATACGTAGGTTTAGCTTAGTATAAATAGTCGTTCTTAGGCATTGTGTAAGGACACCTCTCTACAGACGGATGTATTGTCATTATTATATTCAAGAATCCTAGTGTTCAAGCTCTCTTTGTGCTCCTGCGTTACTGCTTCCCTCCGAAGGCATCGTCGATGGCATCCATGAGTCCTTCCGCTTATGGGTGTTCGTCCGTTGTCTTCTCCCTCTCTCTTCTTTCATTCATACAAGCGACCACACACACACAAATACAACGAACCTCCGGGCACCAGTTACTCGTAGTGCTATAAATTTCCGACGTGTTTGGATTCGGCTTGTCCGTGGTCACTTCTGGAGCGAAGATGTGCACCCTTAGAAGCAATCGTGCTTTCATTTGAAGCAACTCCTGCGGGATTCTTGGCAAAGTTTAGGTCATTTACTTTCAGTTATGCCTCTGGGGTCCTTCGATTTGGGGCTGGAAAGGAGGTCAGTCTTTCGTCTTCCCCGAATGATCCCAGGTGCAATTAGGGCTCCTTTCTCGATTTAGGAAAGAACACTCATTTACCTCCCTTTTTAAATCATCCAGGAGCCAAAGTGGAAACATTTTCCAAACCGGCATCGAACAACAACAGTTGGACTCCGTTTCATCCATGTTAGTATTTGGACAGAATCCGTCCACAACGGGCCATATTAAAGGCATATGACACAATTAAGGATACAAATGTATAACAAATAAAGTAGCTGACAAAAAAAAAATTTCAGAAGTTTTGGCTATCGTTTATTTTTCCTAAATTGAAGGACAAAGCAGTGACTTCTTGAAAGTACAGGTGACCAATAAAAAAACCAATAATAATAAGTTTTTTGAATACGTGAAAAGGTATCGCTCATTGCCACTCTAAACTTTTCTTTCTTTCTCTTCCTCCTCTTCTTGCTCATATAAAGTTGGAAAGTCCATTCGTTCTCGCGTGGATCTCCCAGGCCGGAAGGTTTGTGATCTCTTCAAGATTGGATCCTCGCAAGAACCCTCATGGCTCTCAGTTTTCTCGGACTCCATTTCCCGAGTCTCAGGTTCCCCTTCGGATGAGTCAGGTGGATGTTTCTCTCCCCTATTGGTTGGGTTATCATGTGTATTCCATGTAGATTTGGCTGATAGGTTGATCAATATAGATGCCGTTTCTTCTATCTTTTTCAGAAATGGCGGTAAGTATATCAATAGATTAGAAGATATCCAGGTACATGTATTGATACATTTGAACACGGCGAATTTCCAGGTAACAAGTCCATGACACTGTCTGGAGGATGACCAAAAGAGGTAAAGTCCTCCTGCTAGTTGAGAGCTTTCATTAGCCATCTTGTATACTATGCTACTTTTACTTCTTGAGATGTCGAAGCAGCAACTGAGCGTCTATTTGGATTGCTAATTCTTGCAATCCTAATGATCTAGCTAGGATGATTCCTTCTTGTATGGCTAGGGCCTCTGCTAGTCGATTGTTAGTTAGTTGGTGTTTCTTGTTATAGCCTCTTATCCAATCTTCCTCTTGGGTCCTAACTAAACCCCCTAACCCTTTCGATATCATATTATCTCATGTAGCCGCGTTCATTTCTTCGTTGCAGTTAGAAGAGTATGTAGTTCCAAACCTCTCCCTAGGATAACTGATGTAGCCTTTATGTTAATGTTGTTTGTCTAGTTGAAAAGAATCGTATTCCTTCTCTTCCATAGATACATATGGTTGACATCGATTGTAACTACTCAAATTATGTCCTCATGTATGTGACGTTGATGGGATGTATTAGTTTGATGAGTGTTGTTGTGGGTATGGTACGTCGAGTATTGTGTGTTGAGTGTCATGTATTGTGTGTGATGAGTGGTGTGTTACAGTGGTAAGTTGTTTGGACATATTGTTGGATGATATACATGAAATGCTCTCGATATTGAATACTAAGGTGAGGAAAACGGGACGCCCCGACTCATTCACATTAATGTTTGATTTCGAGAAGTATTAGCATAGGTTGGATGATAATGTGTAAAAGTGTATGTTAGCAACTAAGCTTGCGGCCAAGTGAATAATGACTCATGGTTAGTAGTCGTGTATGGACGAGATTAGAAATAAAAAAATTTAATCATGAATGAAATATTAAGGAAAAATGAGTGTATGTAAATGTAATCGGAATCGTGAAGGGAATATCACGGACGAAGAGGCAAGTCTTGAGATTTAAAGGGTTTAAATATACGATTTCGAGTTGACATATACAAAATTGACCAAGAAAAGTGATCAAAACTTGGGGTTTGACATATATGATATCGAGAGTTGATGTGTATGAAATTGATAAAAAGGAACGATTAAAACTGGGAGAGCAAGTTGTGAGAAATTAATATTGTCATAAATTGTAGTAAAAATCAAATGGTGCAAAAGAAGATACACAAGAAATGGAAGGAATTAAGAATAAAAGAAAGAGGGAAGGAAGTTAGAATGAAATAAAGGAAAAAGAAGAATAAAGAGAAAGGGGAAAAAGAAAAGAGGAAGGATAAGGTGATCAACGGAGAGTCATCAAAATCATGGAGCTCGTACAAATGTTAGTGATCCGGATCATAACGTAGTCGTGGGCTCCAAAAAGGTGGACAACTGACTGTTTGGTGCCCGCGGGTATGCGCAGGGCATCAGGAAGAGTTATCAAGAGGGGAACGAACGTGAAATTAGAAGGGAGGGTGGATAGCGACACAATAAGGTATATTTCAATTGAGACCTCTGAGATGGGTCTTGGTGCGTCGCTCGATATCGAGTGAGGTTTGGAGGTAGAATATAGTTATAATCGGCCGTATTATGTCACTTGTTGGTATAGTGGGTCTCCTTGTTGTGTCGATTTGAGGTCATGGGTAAAGTGAGTCGGGTAACATGCTATTTTGATGGTCAGCTCCGAACGGTGACACATATTGGCATGTGTAGCTGCCATGAGAGAGATGTGCCAAGGTGTCATGTGTGTGTTAATAATGATCGTGTGGGTTATGTGAGCCAAACACATGTGGAATGACTATGAGTTGTATTACTTGGTTGCACATGCATGACACGTGAACTAAGCACGAGCTGGATTAAGTATGAGCCTTGTTACTTGGACATTAAGAATGATGCACGAAATAAGCACGGACTGAAATAAGACTGACTGTTGTTGTTTGGATGTATATGCACGATGTGGGAACTAACACTAGCTGAAATAAGTACGAGCCTTGTTGCTTTGACGAAAATCCACGATGTGTGAACAAAGCCTGAGCGGAATTGAGCATGAGCTCCAATGCATGGGTGTATGCATAAGGATGCCCTGAGGAGTTCGATGGGGGCATTCAATGTGGGACGAGTTTCCGCCATCGATGCAGGCGGTAAAAAGTGAAAGTTGGAGTGCATTGCATTGCATATGTTTGTTCTTCATATATGCTATTTACCTGTGGTTGGCATATTGTGGCTGTTGTGTTGTACTGGTGTGATTGCATAACTGATAGTGTCGAATGAAATAAATTATGACTTAGACTTATGATTGGATTAAAATAAGAGCAAACGTACGATAAGACTTGTTAAATGCATTTTGAGGTGCTTAGACCAAGAAGATCATGGGGCTTATATTTTATCCAAAGGATGACAATTCCAACTTCCATGACATGGAGACTTCGCCCATGTAGGTGCCCCGTTATGTGCCAAATCAATTCAATCGAGAAATGAGTAAGTTGCTCCTCACACATAGATGTAATATGCTAATGTGATTACAATTAATTTATGTTATTTCAAGGCTGATTGCGACATCTTCATCATGAAGTTTATGTGTTGCCACAAATTTTTTGAAGACATCGAACATACGGTAAGTTAAATCTCTCAAACTACATTACCACTAATATGTTTGAACGTTTTTGCGTGTGCCCCTAATATGAAGTACTGTTGTATGACCGTTTCTCCTTTGTCAAACGACTATATATTTGGGAAGGGAACAATATCCGCATCAGGTAGCAGATGACAACATAGAAGGAAACGGCATTGCTCTCGCCCCAAAAACGCATGGAAGGCAATAAGCAGAAGGTTTCTAGAAAGAAACACAAGGTAAAGTCACTCGTGTAAGAACAAAACGGCGTTAGCCTTTCTCCGAAACCCCGTGAAATGTATCATGAACCTAAAACCCAAATCATGTCCAACGTTACTAACAAGAGACATGTTTTGGAACAAATGTTATCGTGTGTGAGTGTGAATGCTATCAAATAGGAATCCCGAACTTGATACGGTTCCCGGATAGCTCGGGCAATTCCTTGCTGAAACGGAACATGTCATGGCTCGTCATAGAGAACCCTTCGATATCTCATGCTCAGGTGAGTGTGCCACCTAATTCTATAAGGGAAATAAACCTAACTTTTTCCTTCCTTTTTTCGTTCAGTTAATAATTAGCCTTATAAATAACCTCACATCAAAATCTTCTAAATTTAATATTATACAATCCCTAAAATATTCGAACCAACTATTTTTGGACTTAAATAGTTTTACAAAAATAAGTTGATAGCGACTCAGTACAGTTTATTTAGGTTAAACAATAACAAAATTTTCTATGAAGCCATCATGGATGAGGAAAAGGCGACAGAAGTCGCCCCAGAGCCTTACCGTACGGTACTAGATAACGCAACGCGCCTGTCGCCCTCGACTTCCTCACATGGAGTTGGGAGTGATTGGGAGAACGCCCCGCAGGCCGAACTAGGAACTAAGCAGGGATCCACCTCGATCTTTTTTCGCAATGCTGACATTTGAGTCGAATTGCCAACCGGAGGGAGCTCGAGGGGAGCAGTCCACATATTCTCATATTTTCCGAACCATTATGCGCGTCAACGAGGTCACGAAAGGGGCACGCATGCAACTAGCAACACATCCATCTCAGAGGATGACTGGCTCGAGTATTGGCGGCCACTAGGGATATTAATGAGCCGGGCCGGGCTCAGACACCCCTTACCCGAGCTTGAGCCTGGATAAAAATTTATCGGCCCGAGTCCGAGCCCGAGCTTGACCGGGCTCGGATAATTTAGCCCGATCCGTATACTTGCGGTGTGCGAATTTATCGATCATGCACTCTCTATGTATAGTTTGATCCTTGAGCAAACTAAATCGCACCATTTATATTATAACAAATGGATATCTCACTCGATTCACGTCCTCAGTTTCTTCAATCAAGCAATCATCTCTTTTTCATTATACTTTTTACCCTCCTATTCTTCATTGAAATGACATGGTTTAACAAGCGCTCATTCTCCTAGTTCACGAAAATAAGGCTGCCCTTAGCGCCAAATCCTTTGCCTCTATAAGGAAACATGCACCATTCCCAAGGGCGCCACTTTATGTAAACCTCTTATACAAAACTTATGGGCTCATCTGTCATTTTAAAGTCGGACAAATTTCACTTCAAAACTATACGAGTAATCATTTTGCTTCCACACTAGTGTGACTGACAGACAGAAAAGGAAAAGCTTCCACACTATTGTGACTGATGTGAGAAAGGCTTTCGTATAACATATGAATTCGGCTCATATACAATTACAAATAATAGATTTAACGTCGTCAAAATTTATCCGACTAAATTATTTATACAACAATGTGAATCCAACAATTTCTCTGCCCCATACTTATTACGTCGACTTTGTATTCGATATTGAAAAATTGTGGACTGTCCACATACCAAATTGTGACACTTGAACATTTTAGTGGTAATTGTTCGCTCTGGAAGTGACCGCTGCACAAACTAGATTTGAGCACGTCAAAAATCTTTGGCATTACGATATTCAGTACTCGGAGGTTCGTTAAATGTGTGGTCGCCATTTAGATGAAAGAAGAAAAAAGAAGGCAACGGAACGACACCCTACGCGAAAGCACTTACGGATGCTATTGATGGTGCCTTCGGAGAGAACAAGATCGCAGGAGCACAAGATCGCAAAAAATCCAGGATAATTGAACGCCTGAATGCTTAAAAATAAAAGACTATATGTCCGTCTATAGATAGGTGTCCGTGTACAATGCCTAAGAAAACTATTTATATTATGCTGGCCCTACATGAATACGAAAATGGTATATATATCCTGTGTCCATATTGCCGATCTTTGCGGAATATCTTCTTTTCATCCGAGTGATCTTGGCAACTATCCATTTTCATGTATCGAGATATCCCCAAATCTTCTCATCACTGATTGACCATATCGCCCACTAGCCTTCGCTGCAGAGTTTCCTCGCTCGCCCATTTGATTGATGCTTAATCACCTTGTCTCGCCCAGCAACCATCGTCGCCCTGTAGCCCCTATCGCTCAGTAACTATTTCCCCCGCAAACCTTCGCCCGGTGTGTTTACACAGCTACCTCTCAGGCCTTGTGTGATTCAAGCCTGCATGCTAGACCGTGATCCACATATGGTAAGATCTATGGCCCAGATTTTCTGTTGCTAAACATATAAGCCCCCTCAAGGAAGATTGAGCCATGTACTGTAATTCATCTCTTCATGAAAAGTACTCGGTAATCATTTTCATGCTCCTCGGTAACATGTGCAGGTAAACTAATCACTGACCATCGATATCCCCTATGCGTATCCGTTGAGATCCTCAAGATGTCTGTTGAAATCTTCGAATTCTCTCTAATGGTATCTCTTGTCAGAGATTTTATCTTCCTCATAACCCCGCTATAAATAGTGACGTCTAGATCAGCTTCCCAACCTCAAACCATCACCTTCGAAAACGCTAGGGTTATAAGTCATCAGCCTTTCCATTCCTCAACCAGGACCTATGTCCCCCACCTTACTCCATTCGAGAGCGTATGTCCACCACCTTATGCGAGTGGTATCTCGCCCTCCAAAGTCTCCTCTCTCCTCAACAAAGAGCTCTTCTAGAAGGGTAGATGACCTGGGTAGAGCCGCGGTGAGACAATCTTTAGCCCCGAGTTGGATTCTGACTGAATTGGCCTTCTCGGTCCCGAGGTGTCCTCTAGCTCTGAGGGACCAAGAGCGCTGTGGAGGCTATCGTCGTTGCCTTGAAAGAGTTCAAGTTCACAACTTCACAATCGCTGGTAGGTTTGATGTGGATTCAAATGCCAAGACCACGGTCCCCTTGTTCAAAAGATCTCAGCTGCATCAAAATCTTCAATGTGAGGTCAAGTTATCAGCTGCAACTGAGAATTTTCTCTGACCATGGGAATGGACCGGGTACCTTGCGCCTTCGTCTCCATGTTCCGAGGATAAACCCTTGCATAGCTCGCGTAGCTCTCAAGAATTTCCTTCGCCTCAGCATGGAGCACAATGTTTAGAAGAAGAAGTGCCATCTACTAAGTCGTTTATATTTCCGTTCTGTCATGTACTAGTTCTCCAAACAAATCCATGTCATATGGTATGAATTTGAATGGAAACCAATGTTCGTTTTCTAAACTCTTCGCCTGTCCACTTCATTCGAGCGACGATGTCACCCTCAGTTCGCAAATGAAGCGAAGCCTCTCTGGGCCTTAATATTTTGTCAGTTTTTCGGGTTGTAAAGCTTGGACAGAGGTACGGTTTCCGACTCAAGCATTCAGAAAACGTTCATATTCTTTGCTTCAAACTCCAAAACCCTAGCAGCCTTTCAACCCCCTTGCCTCCGCTTCCTCGACACAACCCGACCGAACTACTCTGACCCATAAAGAAGGTGACATATTAGTGTTCTGCCGTGCGTACACCGAGGCCATGAAGTTCCATTTCTTCCCCAGCTATGACGCAGAGTCGAACTTTGGCCTACCGATGCCGGATCAGCAAACCCTGGGTCCTTTCGTCCCTGCATCCTCATTCAATCTTCTCTAGGTTCTAGATAGCGCGTGTCTTGAGGGGATCGACCTCGATCCCTCGTTGGTGCACTAGGAACCCAAGAAACAGTCCCTTTCGGACTCTGAAAGCACATTTTAATGCGTTGAGTCTTAAGTTGTGCGCTCGCATCATTTCGAACGCTTCGCTTAGATGGACGTGATGCTCCTAGCTTCACTTGGATTTTATATTGACTCGTGCCCTGCAACATTATCTATTAGATCGCCAACGACCGGCATCGGGTACTTGTCTTTAGGTGTTGCTTTGTTCAAGTCGCGGAATTCTAGTCATATCCTGATCTTGCAGTTTTTCTTAACGACATGGACTATGCTAGATATCCAGTCCATGTATTTCTTCGTCCTTATATAACCGGCCTTAAACAACTTCTTAATTTCGTCGTAGACCATCCGAGCTACTTTCCGTGACATCCTTCTCAGAGTTTGTTTCACAAGCTTGAAGTTATCGTTTGTTGGGAGACGATGCTCGACCAGGTTTCTATCGAGGCCGGCATCCCCCTGTAATCCCAGGCGAAACAATCCTTTGTAAGCACGCAAGACCTTTTTAATGTTTCATGACTTTATTTCGCTCAGCAGTGAGCTAAGGTAGGTAACACGTGGTGCTTCGGTGGTTCCCAAATTGATTTCGCTCAAAGGATCACAAGGGATGACGGAAGTACTAAGGACTTCATTATTAATTACATGAACATTTGACATTCAAGGACGTTTCGTATTGGGTCGAGTGTGTCGCTCTCCATTGGACGAGGGTAGATCGATGAGTCTATCGGGTCCAAGTCTATTCTACCCGCTGACCGACGTCATCGCCCTCTAACCCTGCCTCGCGCACATCTCCCTCGAGTAGGGTTAGGTCTTCGTCGACCTCAGGCCACAGTTCATCGTCCCATCCAGGTGGAATGATTGGCTGCTCTGGTGTTGCCAGGGGCGGTCTGTCATATGACACCAGGAATTCGTAGCCCGCTTCGCCTAAAGGTCCGACATTCGGATCTTCGAGCGTGTACCTTTGCTTTTGCGTCATGTCTTTGGCTTGCTTTGCTGCCCTTGCACACGTAGGACATGTTAGCATTTTTGCATACTTACCCTGTGACGATTTCTAAGTCGTGTTTTCCCCCACAGTAGAAGTTCTTGACGGAGAGTGGAAGGTATGGTGCCTGCTTTGTGCAGCCAGTCCCTCCCAAGTAGGGTATTAAAGGACGGGTTTATGTCGATGACAAAGAAAACCGTTTTCTTTTGAGGGGTACCAATGCGATCGGACGAACACTACACCTAAACAGGAAGAGGTGGTCTCGTTAAAGCCGCCGACGCTCACGTCAGTCTTTCTAGCTTGGCTACATTGTTCCCCAAGCGTTTATATGCGAGAGGAAGTACGTTGATAGTCGCTCTGTTATCAATAAGAACATGGCATACTACCACATTATTGATCGTCACCTGAATGTGTAGTGGAAACATGTGCCTCTGAAGCGATGTAGGAGGCTCTCGCAGCCATCCGCCCGAGAAATTCCCCGGTACTTTAGAGACATTAATGCTATAGAAGGAGAATGACATATTACCTTCCGTGTTGCTTTCCTCCCTTTTACCGAACTCAGATGGTAGCATAAGGACATTGCAACTCATTCCATTCGTTTCGGGTGGAGTCCTAGACTAAACGGGGTTGTAGTCGCTCTCGCTTGACGCCTTAGTTTTTTGTGCGTCAAAGGTTGCTGGTTTCGTGCATTTCTCTGCTGTGTGTCGTGCCCTTCTCTCTTTTCACCTTTTCGTTCTCTCGGTGGGTGGCTGAGGTTGTGGCTTCATGCCAACCTTCTGCCACGCAGCCGCTGCTGGAATGTTAGGAACGCAGACGAAGCGTGAGTGCTTAAGAGATTGTAGGTAGGTATCTTCCGAACAAAATCTCTTTTATGTGGGTTATAACCCTGTCGAAGCATCTTGATACAAGGAGAATCTGGGAAGTATGTTGACTCAGGGTCGGGTGTGTTACTTGATGGAGGATTGACGGTCTCTATCTTGATTTTTCCTTTGACTAACATTTTTGCCAGCAAGATGAAGTATTGGTTACAACAACATTAGCACATCTGAGTGATGAGGATCTTGTGCGCCGCTATGAGTTTACTCTTGTAACAAAGCATGTCCGCTGTCAAAAATTGAGCCAATGTAGTCCCGCTTTTCATGACATCCATGTCTCATCGAGGGCGATCTGGCAAGCTGATTTGTTGCTCTTGGTTTTCCTTAGCTTGCCGGGGTCCAAGGCAATCAATAGCGCGTCGCCTGGGGAGTTTTTTGTTGTGAGGCTCCTTTTGGGTATCTTTGCATTCGCCCACAATTCCTCAACTCAGGAGCTCTCCGAGGACATGGAGATCCTTCACTCCAAATAGTGGAGCACCTTTATGCTCTTGGTGTTTCACCAGGCGGCTACTGCACTATTGGGCCATTGCTGATGCCCATGGCCATCTTCTCGAGGCGGTTGAGGTCATACCATTCCACTTTCCTTTCATTAATCTCGACCGGATCACCAGAAGGTTGTGATTCAGTCAAGGCCTCGTTTCCTGAGTTGGGGAAACATAACTCCTTTGACTCGATTTGCTCCTTCACCAGGTTCCTAAACGTGATGCAGTCCCTAGTGGCATGGGTAAATGACCCATGCCATTTACAGAAGTTCCTCGACTTCTCTCCATCAATGCGAGGGAGTCGATTGCATGTTTTCAATCCAATTCGTCCATTTTGGAGCATGAACTTAAAAATCTCATTGGTTGTCTCTTCATCGAAAGAGTACTTCCTCTCTTATTGTGTTTTTTGAGAAGCTTTGGCCCTAAAGTTATTCTTAGCCAATCTTCGTAGGTCAGGGGATGCCCTATTACATACTCCGTGACGTCAACGTCTACTACAGGGTCTGCCTGATAGGTTACTAAGGGTCCTATGATTAGGCTTCCTTTCGCCTGGGTATTTTCCTTGAATAGGTTTTCATAATGGACGGTTCTTCTGGCCATCTTATTCTAATCTCTAAAGACCTCCCCTTCCAGCTTTTTCCTTAATCGGAGAAGGAGAGAATCTTGAGCAATGGATATGAGCAGAGCCTCAAACGCAGAAGTTTTGCATATCAACCTTGCCTTTTAGGGCTTGTTCAAGAAGGTTGCCACATGTTCACCAGGTCGTTGTTTCATGTGGGTGAGGTCTTTCAAAGTCATTGCTGGGTCAATTTGGGCAAATGCCTGTGTGAATTACACTGGCATCTCCTCTTAGTTTCGCACCAAGTTTGAAGGCATGTTTACATACAACGGAAAGATAGCTCCTGTAAGGGAGCTAGGAAATAGAAGAAATTTCCAGAACCCGTTAGTGGCGGCCTCCCCGGTTTGGTGAGTGAAGCGAGCAATATGCTCTACGAGAGATATTCTTTCCTTGCCCGAAAAACGGGCAAATTCAGTCACCCGGTACCCTGTTGAGAAAGGATAGTCCTGGTCTATATTGTTAGGGTAGGGGGCACGGTTGGGTTCAACCTTGTTCGCGTTATCTATCCTCGGGATCGCCGGCTCAACCAACCTTGCCACATAATCCCTTATCTCTGGCATAAGACCAGCCGTAACCATCACTTCCCGTGTTATCATTCCCCTGCCAAGTGGAAGTTTTGGAATGTACTCAGGATGCCGATTCTCTTCGAGGGGATGGAATTGCTCGGTTTCTATCGGCTATAGAAGCGCTCCTTCCTACGGAATGAAGGTTCATATATAGCCTGGTGATCTTGTTGTTCAATTGCTCCCCCCTCGTTGATCACGAGCGGGGAGTTGCCATGGGCAAGCCCTTTGAAGCCCGTGGAGATATTGGGAAAGCCATCGATGTTAGCCTGGTTCTTCCCTTAGGCTATTAACGCCTTATGAGTTTCATAATCGGAGTGTCGCTTGGTGGCAGATTCACCCTTTTCTTTGCTAGAGCTGCTTATCGGTATTCCCGAGATGGCCTCCAGATTATGGACAACGACGTCTATCTTAGAGCCAATCTTCTCCTTAAAAGCATCGTGTTTCTTATCGATAGTACTGACACTCTCCAATAAGAGTTGGAGGGTACTCATGATAGCGGACAGCTCCCCAGCTATGTCCAGATTTGGGTTTTTGTCCCCTACCATTGTATTCCCCGTCACAGTTATTCTCCTCTGGGTTGTTCGAATTGCTTCCTCTCCTGGTTTTCCACTTTCGGCATGACTCCCACTATGGTCGCCAAAGGTATGTTCGCTCCGGAAGTGACCGCTGGACAAGCTTAATCCGAGCACGTCGCAAATCTTTGATACTACGAGTATCCAGTACTCGGAGGTTCGTTGAATATGTAATCGCCGTTTAGATGAATTAAGAAGAAAGAGGTAACAGAACGACACCGTAAGTGGAAGCACTTACGGATGCCATTGACGGTACCTTCGGAGAGAACAAGATCGTAGGAGTACAAGATCACAAGAACGCCAAGATGCTTGAACGCCTGAATACATGAAAGTAAAAGATTGTATGTCTGTCTGTAGAGAGGTGTTCGTGTACAATGCCTAAGAAAACTACTTATATTATGCTAACCCTATGTGAATACGAAAATTAAATATTGTAAATATATCTCATATCCATGTTGTCGGTCTTCGTGAAATGTCTTCTTTCCATCCGAGTAATCTTTCCATGTATCGAGATCTTCCCAAATCTTCCCGTAACAATCACTGATTGACCGTATCGTCCACTAGCCTTCGCTACAGAGCTTCTTCGCTTGCACATTTGACTATCGCTTGCTCACCTTGTCTCGCCTAGCAACCAGCATCGCCCGGTAGCCCCTGTCGCTCGGTAATTGTTTCCACAACTACCTCCCTAAGTGGCCTTGCATGCTTTAAGCCCGTATTTTGGACTGTTGATTCACAGATGATATCAAGATCTGTGACTCAGAATTTATGTTGCTAAATAGTAATAGCCTAGGAAATTACTATGGTTGCATGTTTAGAAGCAAGATTGTACATGTACGTACTATAACAGAGGTCACATATGAAGAAAGAAAACCAAAACTGTAGGAGTCGCCCTTCCGCTGCCTTATGAAACCACTAATTAAACCATAACCATAAGGTGAACTAAAAGCTGATGCGTTTCTAAATGTACGAATTTGACACCAACATGTATGAACAGTTGAATGACATGTATGAAAATATGGGCTACATGTATGACAGTCAACTGATATGAACGAAACATGGCCTATACATACGAACAGGACACTGACTTGTACAAAAATTAAGCATATGTGTATGAATAGTGTATTGATATGTTTAAATAGTACACTGACATTTGGGGTAACATATACGAACTCACAAGAATCTCGTGGATAGGAGTTTACCGGGCCCGTGATGCACACCAAGTGATGGAGAACAAGAGAGCTGTTGTCGAGGCTAGCGACATTCAAATTATCCTATATTTGATTGGATAAAGTTATCCAGAGACTTTTATCCGTATAGTAATGATGGTAAAGCTTCTCCTCTCACATAATACCATTCGAGAGTTTGCTTCAGTGAGACAATCAAATCCATTACCACCGTAATAAGTGTTATTAAAGGCGCGTCCGATGCGACAAGGTGCGGCAGGGCACGGTCGGACCTCCCTAAACCTTCCCAGGCGTGCCAGGTGCGTGCGCCTAAGGCGCCAGGCGCCAAACCTCCAAACATATCATGGAGGTCTTTTCTTTTGCCATATTTTCTTTTTTTTTTGTAGAAAGGGAGATTATATTAGTTCATAAGGAAAGCGTTTAGGCTACACCACCATAGGTTACAAAAGAGGGGATGTCCCTTTGAAGTTCGCCTATCACAAAATCTGGTGGGAAAAGAAAGGTGATAGCATTTTCTTGTTGGTGCCTTGCTTCTTTAGCTAGTTTGTCTACAAGCTTATTCTTCTCTTTTGGGATGTGGTGATTTCAAAGCTGTCGAGATCATTTGATTGCAACCTGCAAAGATCCATAGTTGGTGAGATCAGTGGCGGGCATGGTTTAGTACCTGCCATATAGTGTACTAAGGTTTCAGCATCTATCTGGACTGCTAGGGACCATAGTCCAAGGCTCTTTGCTAGGGCGATGCCCTCTTGGAGGGCCATGGCTTCAGCAGCTAGACTGCTTGTGTTTGGACATTTTCTTGTAGAAGCTCCCTATCCAGCCTCCCCCTTTATCTCTAATTGCCCCTCCTAGCCCCACTTGTGTTAAGTTACTATGTACTGAATGTGACTATGCTTAGCGTGTATGGTAGGCTGTTCGAGGGTTCCTAGTTATAAATTTCACTGGGGGTATCGTAGCTGCTCACATTTGCTTATGGTCTTCTTTTTTTTTTCCTTCAGCCCTACAAAAGCTTGGATTTCTGATGCTCTAGCTAGTATAGTTTCTAAGAGGTTGGTGGAGGTTGATTGATTGTTGAATAATGCTTGGTTTCTCCTCGTCCATAGGTGCTAGTATTGTCTACTGGATGCCTCCATACGTTAACATCTTGGCTCTCTGCGTTTTTAGATTTTGTGTAAGCCAATGTCTGTGTCGGTGACATTCTTTGTTCTTTTGAGTTTGGGAGGGTTTTCCAAATACCTTGGGCCATGGGTCAGTCTCGAAGCAGGTGGAGAGCTGTTTCATCTTCTCTTTTGCACACTAATCAACGATGGTCATTTTGTATATTTCTAGAGGAGAGTAGGTCCTTGGTGAGTGGTCTGTTCCACCAGCACAGCCAGATGACAGTTTTGTGTTTGGGTAGCGTTGGTTGCTTCCAAATCCATAGTAGGTTGTTTTCTTCATATCTTGCTTGGCTCTGTTGTGCCAATGTGTAGGCTGAGGGTGAGGGTGAATTCACCATCATTGGGTTGTTTCCATGTAAGAATGTCCCTGGAGTGGTTGTTTCTTGTTAGGTTTATCACTAAAATTGTTCCCCAAGTGAAGTCGAGTAAGTGTTGTGATGTTCCTGCACTTGTCCATCCGTCTTCATAATAGTAGTCTGCTACAATTTTTGTGTTTTCATCCTTGTCAAGTGGACTTATGAGTTGATTTCCCAGCTTTCCATTTCCTAGCCAGTCATCATGCCAAAATTTGGTTTGTTGTCCATTTTTCACCATCTCCCTGATTACCAATTCAAGTAGTGGTGTGCCTTGTTTAAGCGCTTTAAGTGTGCAAGATCCTTGTTTCCATTTTTCTAGGTTCTCCCCATATTTGGCGGAAATGACTTGGCGCCATAGTGGTTTTTGGGGAGATAGTATTCTCCAATTGAGCTTTGCTAGCAATGCTCTATTTCTGGTTCTTGTATAAAAAACTCCTAGTCCTCATGTCTCTTTTCTCTCAGTAACTTATTGCCAGCTGATCAGATGGAGTTTTTTCTCTTCCTCTGTGGTTCCCCTTTGGAAGTTTCTGTTTGTTTTATCCAGTTCTTCTTGGATTCAACTTGGCAGCCAAGTACATGGCATGTGATATGCGGGTATAGCCTCGACAACTGATTTTATTACAACCATTCTAGATGTTTTTTATAATAATTTGGTATGTCATTCTGCTAGTTTGTTCCTCACTCTATCAACCATCGTGTTGTATAAGTTCATATTGATTTCTCCTGTTCTGAGTGGGAACCCGAGGTAGAGTCCTAGGTCTTTTCTGATTTTGAAACCTATTGTAGCTGCAATTCATTTTTATCTTCTCTGTGTGACGTTTGGTGAGAAGAAGATTCTACTTTTCTCTAGATTTACCTCTTGTCCTAATTCTTTGCAAAAAGCTTTTAGAGCTCTTTTTACTGCATTTGTGTTTTCTAGTGTTGCTTCTCCCCACAGCAGGAGGTTATCTGCAAAGAAGAGATGGGAGAATGCAGGGCCTCCCCGACTTGCTTGCACCTTTTTCCATTTTCCTCTTGTGCACTCATTTTCTATGCATAGTCTCAGATATTCTAAGAATAGTAGAAACAGGTAAGGAGATAGTTGGTCCCCCTGCCTTAGTCCTCTAGATGGGTTAAATGGCTCTGTTAGCCCTCCGTTGAACAGAACGTTGTAGTTAGTGCTTTCTACATAGCTCATGATGAGGTTTCTAAGGCCTTGAGGTAAGTTAAACATGTCCAATATTTTGTGGAGGAAGAAGCTCCACTTGGTCAAAAGCCTTGTTCAGGTCAACTTGATTGCAGAGAATCCCTTTATTCCTTTTTTGCGTTGTGGGTGTGGATAATTTCCTAAGCTATGATGTAATTATCGTCGGTCATTCTTCCAGGTAGGAAATTGGTTTGGTATGGGAAGACTAAGGAGTATATTACTGGCCTGAGTCAGTTGACTATGACTTTGGCTATGATTTTGTAGGTTGTGTTACATAGTGAGATTGGTCTTAGCTGGTTTAATGTTTTTGGGTTTTGGGGACTGGGACTATGGTAGTTGAGGCTAGTTCCTTTGGTATTTGTTTAGAGTGGAAAAATTGTCTCGTTAGTGAGAGGGAGTCTTTCACAATGCTCAAATGCTTCTGAAAGAGGATGGAGTGCATGTCATCTGGTCCAGGGGTCTTTGTTGGGTGGAGGGAGAAGAGTGATGTCTTCATTTCCTCAGTGTCGCATGGTTTATCTAGAGTGGGGTGGTCCAAAGGGTTTACTACAGTAATGCTTGATAGTGGCAGTTTGGTGTCTGTTGTAGCATGTACTATCACTACTTGTTGCAAATCTGTTTTGGACGGAGGTCCTAATGTGGTTAGCTAGTTTTGTGAGGTCATCCGTCCATTTGTTGTTGATTTTGAGGCTATAATTCGGCTTGATCTCCTCCTGGTTAAGGCTGCAGCATGGACGTACTTTGTGTTTCTTCCCTCTACTATCCAGTTTACCTTGATTTCATGTACCACAATTGTTCCTCTTGATCTAGGATGTTGTCATATTACTAGATCAATTCCTTTTCCAGATTTCGTAGGAAGGCTGAGTCCTTACTTTCTAGGTAAGTTTGGATTCCCTGAAGCCTAGACCTTATCCTTTTCTTTTTCTGCTCAATGTTTCCAAAGATGTTCTTGTTTCATATCTTTGCATTTTCCTTAAAGCAATTTACTGCCTGGAAGTAATTGTTTCCATATTTTGCCCATGTGCCAATGAGTAGGTTGGGAAAGTCCTTATGTGTGAGCCAGACTGTCTGGAACCTAAATGGATGTAATTGTTTCCATATTTTGCCCATATGTCATTGAGTAGGTTGGGAAAGTCCTCATGTGTGAGCCAGGCTGTCCGGAACCTAAAAGGTCTTTCTAGACGTGGCGCTGCTTGGGTTGTGAGGTCTATTAGGAGGGGCATGTGGTCTGAGTGTATCCTGAGAAGTGGTGTACCTTGGCTTCAAGGTAAAGGTTGAGTCATTTTATGTAAGACATGGCTCTATCTAGGCGCTCTGATATCCCTCATATGCTTCTTAAATTGCACTATGTTGTGCGTGATCCTGTGTATCCTAAGTCTATTAGGGAGCAGTGGTTAACACAATCTACCATGTCCTGGGTTTGGGTAATTGATACTCTATTGCCCCCTACTTTGTCTGTTGTTTCCATGACGCTATTGAAATCTCCTGCCAAAGCAATTCTCTTTCCCTACGCCTAGGGCTAGCATATATAACAGTAAAAAGCTAAGGCGTAAAGTTTGCGATCATGACCTCATCATGTATTTCTTGCTATGTGATTGTGAGACAATCCATAACAAGGAAGTTCGGATCCAGATTCCACTTCTCATACCAGTGAAGTTTGAGCATAGGATTCCTTCATAAGGCATGCTTCTTGCAATGTCTTGGGCAACTTGTCCAACGATTCTTGTCTTCATGATTACCGCTAAGGAAGGCTTATGCTGGTGGTAGAGGTCCCAGAAGTGTTGCTTAAAGCCGGGGCTTGCTGCCACCCTGTAGTTCCATATGACCATCTTCATCATTGGATCAAAAGGTGGGTGAGTCCTGGTATGCCTTCTATTCCCTCAGATAGTGCATCAGGTTGCACTTCTGTCTGTCTCTCCCAGGCTTGGGGGATCGCTCCATGATTCCCTTGAGACCCGCCATCACTCTGGTCTGGTGCAATATTTTCATGTAGACGTTTAGTAGGGGTGGTGTGATTTCTATCATCCATGGAGCCTCAAGTGTGCAAACCAGTAAGGGGGTGATGACCAGGTGAGTTAGTCTTGGTTCTTTTCGATAATAAAGCTTGAAAGGCTTGATAAGGTAAGCATGCTTGCGTTTTGAACACATTGATGCGGGTCTATGAGTCGCCTTATCCTCTGTTGTGGAGATTCTAATGAGTTGGCTTGCAGGGAAGCATGAAGCTAGTAGTGGTCTTCCACCATTAACAGGTGGTTCAAGGTTTTTCTCTCTTCTAGGATTAGGCTTCTTATGCTCCTATTGAAAATTTCCACAGTGAGTTTGTGAGTAGGGTTGTTCTCTTGAGTTGTCCATCGTAGCATGGACTCCAAGGTGTTGATCTTATTATGGGAAACTCTTTCCTTTTGCATGTGAACCCAGGTGAGTCTCTATTGGTATTCTTGTTTGTGCCTCTTTCAATAGTTGCCTTGCTCCGCCATGGATGTTAGGGTGGTTTGAGGTGGCTAATGGGAGTATGACTGTGGTGTTCTTGGCTTGTGGGCAATTTTTCGTTACAGGAGTTTATGTTTGTCTGATAGTGGTGTTAACCCTGCCTGCGCTGGGCTACCTTCGATTATTAGGAGTTTCCCTGTGTTTGTTTGCCTTCGAAAGTTTTGTCCTTTATTAGAGGTGAGGAGGTGGTGGGGGGTTTGTGTGAATTTTCCCGGGGGGTACTGTTGTAATTTCCAAGTTTTTCACCATTGAATTTTTACTAGTATGGGTAATTTGGCGGGGCTGTGTATCTTCTCTCATGTTTCTCCTTTTGTCCTATTTTAGTCTGTGTTTTTGGGGACTCACATGTTGCTTCCCTGTCTTTTTATGTGGGTCTATCCTGGTTTAAATCCTTCCCGCTTGCGGTTTGCTACTGTCCTCCATCTCATATTGGTTTTTCCATATGTTTGCTTCTATGTTTTGCCCTGTGTGGGGTCAACCGTGTGGGATTTTCTTGTAACCTTTTCTGGGCCTTTTTGGAATTTGCTCTGCGGGTTCTTTTTGGGTGGTTTGCCCTAGCGTACTTTTTTCATGGGGGCGTGCCTAAAGTCTGCTATGTGCATATGATGATTTTTCTTGTTCCGTGCTTTCCCGTTTTTCATTTCCTACAGTGGGGATCCTATTTCCAAGGATTTTCATGCTCTGGCGTTGGGGTTTTGTGTTTTCTCTTGCCGCTCTGTACCCTCCTCCTTGGGGTAGGCTAGAGGGAACTTTTGACTTTTTGGTTGTTGTGCTTTGCTGCTCCTTTTTTTGCCCCCTTTTCGAAAATTTGAAAGACTTTCCTTTTCTGGAATTGATCGTTACCCAGTCATCAACAGGGGTTTCTCTTGCAGGAGGATTTTGGTTAGTGGCCAAGTTGGCTGCCGGTGGGTTCCGATGGCCATTTTGTTGCATTGGTTGCAGATGAATCTAGAACTCCATAGTGCACTTGTTGCAGATGCTTGGCTCCTGATTGGATTTTCAGGGTCAGATGCTTGGGTAGTGGACCGTTTAGATTGATCTCGACCCAGATTCGAGCTAAGTTGAGGTCGTCTAAATTGTTGGTCTTTGGATCCAGTTTTTTTTTTTTGATGTCAGCGGGGTTCGTGGTGGACTTACTTTTTGCGAGCCAGTTTAATAGGGTTTCCAATGGATTTTGCAATTGGGTTCTCCTTC
Organism: Melastoma candidum; assembly: GCA_023653495.1. NCBI lineage: Eukaryota > Viridiplantae > Streptophyta > Magnoliopsida > Myrtales > Melastomataceae > Melastoma > Melastoma candidum. The sequence continues at coordinate 9,826,557 of CM042882.1, read as the reverse complement.
CCATAGAATTCAATTGGTAAGTGGGGGGGGGGGGTCGAATCCATACCATTGTAGATACAAGGCTTGTACTCTGTAGATTGAACATAGGTTCCCATCTTCTTGTTGTTAAGAGGATTCCATTGTAGAACCATGGTCTTGCATTTATGACATAGTCCCAGTTGTCTTCATTGAACAGCTTCACTAATGGAGAGCTTGGGCTTAGTGGGTGAGTGGTGAATCCCAAACATTTTCTCCAAATTTTATGTAGTTTCTAGGCTATGTCCGCGGGCTTTATGTTGGCTCCTATTGGCTTGATTACGAGTGATGTCTTTCATTTGTCGTAGTAAGGTAGGAGTTATTCTCTTAAGAAGTATATGGTGTTGCTCTACTCTTGTTTTTGCATAAAGGCGTGGTCTGAGTTCCCTTCGTGCTGGCCATAAGTATTCTCAGGTATATTTGACGTTTTCCCTTGGTGATCCTTCGTTCCGGCTTGGTCTGTATCGTCCACTTACATCCTAGAAGAGCATTCTTGTAAGAGCTTGTGGCTTTGTGTGTGGCAAGTATGGTTTGGTGTGGGTGGTTTGTTTTGGCTTGGTGGGTCAATGCTGGGGGTTGGGTGGCGGGGTTATTTTCGGTGGGAAGTGTTTTAAAGATGCTAAAACTAGTGAGAGAATCCATAATCTTGAATTGGAGCTTTTTCCATATTTTCTTCCTCCCATGTTCTCCTCCTTAGTCAGACACTCTCTCCAGTTGTTGTCTCCTCCTCCTCCTCATCCCGCTGGTCGGTCCTCCTCCTCCCGCCGTACAATTCTCCTCTTCACCGCCTGTCCTCTCTCTCTCTACTTATGCTTTGTTGATCTCGTTTCTGATCCACGATCCGCGGGTCTTCGTTCACTGTTTTGGATCTTTTCCAATTCCTTGTTTGTGTGTGTAGGTTGAGCGCTGGTGGTTGGTGAATTTTGGTGTTCGATGTTGAATGGCCATGTTTTTACCAAATCTTGCAAGCAACGGTCACTTTCTCTTTTGATCGCATTGAGTTTGCAGTTCGTCACTTTCTTTTTGTTTTTATAGTTTTGTAAATAATTGTGTCAAAGGAAAAATTGGACTATGAGTCAATTAATAAGTTTATCACTTTCAGGAATTTATTCTTCTAGAGTTCGCAATCCTTGAAATTTGACATTGGATGGAAGTACAACTTCTTGAAGGATCCAAATGATTCAAATGTGGTCACATGCAATGTGAATAAGTGTCCATAGGTGGTATTCATCGTGCAAAACAACATAAAATTGGATTATTCAGATATGCAAGATCATGTATTAAATAAATGTTTTCAAGATGTGAAGGATGAATTGTGAAGCAAGATAGACGAAGCAAAACTGACACGGATAGAAGCAGTTGGTAGTAATGAATCTGTCCTCAAGATGTGAAGGATGAACTGCGAAGCAAGATAGAAGAAGCAAAACTGACACGGATAGAAGCATTTGGTAGTAATGAATCTGTTCTACTTTATATGCATGATATTGGTGATGATATCGTGATAGAAGAAGGTGGATCTTGTCTTCCTTCAAAAAGAGGCACGTCGTTGAGTGGGGAAGTAAATCAGAACAAAATTAAGTGAAATGGGCCAATGGATATATCCTTAATGGAAAAGGGGGAATATAGCCAGCATAGTGTGGTTGATGCATGCGACAAAGAGACGAGAAATAGGACAATCCAAAGCATGACATATGGTTCTATCAGGAGGGCATTCCATTTATTGTCGTGTGGTCTCTGTGATTCGGGAAGATGGTGGAAGACATAGGGAGATATGGCCCTAACTTGAAGCTGTCGAGCTACCATGAGATGCGGGTCATATGGACTTGGTGAAAGACCACGTTGAAAGTTAGTCAAAATATGGTTGTTCAATAATGTCTGATGAATGGACAGACAAAACAGGCAGATCTTTGATCAAGTTTTTGGTGAATTCATCGAAGGGTAGCATGTTCATCAGATCGATCAATGCTTCGTCATATTTGAAAATGGGAGAGAAGTGCTTTGAATTACAAGACACTTTTGTGGAGGATATTAGGGAGAGAAATGTGGTACAAGTCATAACCAACAATGGAGGTAATTATGTGTTGGTTGGTGAGTCACATTTAAGCATATGACTAAAGCATATCATTTAGTAATGGATTTTTCCTATAACTAAAGCATATATATTTTATAATAGTAACAAAGTTACTTCAGGCGATGAGAAAGCATTTATTCCGCACTCTTTGTGCAACACATGGTGTTGACTTTATGTTGGAAGATATCGAAAAAATTCTGCAAGTGAAGAGAACGATTGAGCAAGCTATATTCTTGGTGGGATTTATACATAATTATGGTAGTGTCTTACATACCATGAGATCCTTCATCGTGAAGAAGGAATTGATCTAACACGGCATCACCGGGTTTGCAACGAGTTTTCTCACGTTGTAGAGGCTTCATCTGTTGAAAAGTAACTTGAAAAATATGTTTGGATTACAAGAATGAGATGATAACAAGTTGTAGAAGACGACGAAAAGGAAAAGGGCTGCAACTGTATTGCGGGCGACATTTTGGAATTTTGTGTTGTACGTACTCAAGGCAATAGGCCCGCTGGTTGGTTCTCCGTCTCGTGGATAATTAGAAGATGCTTGTCGTGGGATATATCTATGAGGCAATGGACAGAGCCAAAGAGACTATTCAAAAGTCTTTCAATGAAAAAGAAGACAAATATAAGGATATCTTCAGGATCGTTAATGAGAGGTCGAACTGTCAGCTTCACAATCCATTGCATGCAGTGGGACCTGCCTTGAATCCTGCTTTGTACGAACCAAATTCCTCTCATCTAGGGGATGGAGAGATTTCTAAAGGATTTTTTACTTGTATAGACATATTGATTCCTTCTCTAGAGATTCAAGTAAAAATTACTAATTAATTGGTATATTATATGAGATGTGATAAGAATTTTGGAACACCAATTGCCACTCGAGCGAGAGCTCAATGATCACCGGGTACTTTATATTTCAATTGACATGTTTGATGTTATTGTTGTTTCTATGAAACTTCAACATATAAGCCATGTTCTTGACAGCGGAATGGTGGATTTTATTTGGTAAGGATACCCCTAATCTTCAACGACTTGTCATTCGAATTTTAAGCGACATGTAGTGCAACTGAATGTGAATGTAATTGGAGTACATTTAAGCATGTATGTCGCTTACTAAGTGAAAGGTTTGTCATTTGTTATTATGAGCTTTTCAACATTTCTTATATCCTCATGTAGATTCGTACATATAAGAGGAACCGACTTGAGCATCAAAGATTTCTTGACCTTGTCTATGTCAAGTACAATTAACAGTTGAAAGCAAGAAATGATGCTCGAGATGCAATTGATCCACTTTGTATGGATAATATTGATTATTGTAATGAATGTCTGGTTGGCGAGATGGAAGAAGATGCATATGCTGACTTAATTTTCAGTGGAGAAACATTGACTTGGGGTGAAGTTGAGAGAGCGTCAGCTATTGATGAAGTTGTGAGGACGACCAGGGACTCAACTAGTTTGAGGTTGATTGATGATGGTGGAACCCATGTCGACGTCGATGAGGAGATTGAAGGGGTGTGGATGGATATAGTGGTTATGATGATTGCGCTTATGGTGACAAGACTCATGATAATGAAGTAGACTTTGATTATTAGTTGGTTATCTTTTCATGCCATATTGTTATGAATCAGTGAAACTCTTTTGAACTTGGATATGGATTTAATGGCATTTGAATTTTCATTGAGTAACATATTGGGATTACAAAGCATATGTATTACATATTTTCCTTTATTTACGCCTTATTGAGTAACATATTGGGATTACAAATCTTCGTGCGCCTTGAGCATTGCGCCTTGCACCTTAGGCGACTGGGAGGTTTTGCCTTAGGTGCGCCTTGTGTCTTAACTACACTGGCCGTAATTAAGAAGAATATTTGAGTGACAAGAACTAAGCATGAAGAATACCTTAACACCCTAAGAAACTTCCCTCACCTACGTTCCACCGAGCTTGCCATGCTCAGTTTGATCGATCAGGCTTAAGCAGAATGATCTATGTTGATTTCCATTGAGCAGCAAGGGAGGTGCGAGCCTCCTCAAAATTTAAGGCCAGCAATGGGCCCGAGCCCAAATGCATAGGCTCTCAGTCACCGCCCTTCCCTGTTCATTTTGATCTAAACACTTATTTGTTGATGATTGCGTAGTTAATCAATTCACATAACTCCGGAAAAAAAGCCCAAATCGAGTCCAACCCCCTAACCATGTTGCTTCAGTTTGGGTCCAACGCCCGTAATCGAAGACAATTTTGTAGATCGATGAATGTAAAATTAGTAATTAGAAATCCCCAAACTTTTCAACTTAAATAAGTGTTATAAATAATTAAATCGATGGCGATTCCATATAGTTTACCTAGGTTTAACAATAACTTGTTTTAAACGAAGTCATCATGGATGGGGGAACGTGACATAAACGCCCCGGTTTCTTCCAAACACTCCTTTTACGGATCATGTCCCGCCATTTCGTGCATCACTTCAACTCCGTCACGAAGAGTTGGAGAAGATCGAGCAATCGCACAGACATGCCCAATTAGGGATTGAGTGAGGATTCATCCAGGTTTCCTCCGTACCATCTCGATGTCTTAGTTGAGGATCTGACCAAGAAGGGTACCATGGGGAGCGAATCCGAATCCTTGTATTTGTCTGAATCGTGGACGCGAGTTCCTAAAGGAGCTCTGCACAACATTTTAGTTTTTTTTCATTTTGTTTTATATTATTAATTTAATTATGTTTTGACCGTGTAAAAAAATACATATTCGATGACATGCTTGAGGGCACGGGACGGTGAAGGCACGGTTAGGCTCCATGAGTAACGTTCGTGAGGGAGGCACAAACATACATGGCGGGTTGCGTAAGGGTGTGTTCATGAGGAGGCACGGGCTGACTGAGGATCATTGATGCGTTGAAGGGTTGTGTTCTATGGACTGGTGTCTTTGGAGGGTCATGTCTATTGTGAAGGGGGTCCCTACTTCCAAAGGGTGGGACACCAAGAGCGGTTAAGGGCGGTTGTGTTGGGCACTCCCTGAAGCCATATGCCTCTTAGTGAAATGATGTAATAGTCAGTGTACAGCTACGACCCCTATAAGAGGGCTTGTAAAGGGGTGTGGGCAGATAACTTGTATTCATGAATTCTTAGTGAAAAACAAAGAGTCTCATTCACCTAAAAATACTTGTGAGCTTCCGTTGTGCATAGGTTGATCGTGCTCGAGGGCGAGACACGACTCCACAGAGGGAATTTACTTGATAGAGGTTTTACCCTTGCGACAGTTGGCATCAGAGTGCGGTTCGTGTGGAGATGCCGATGCCAATCACGGAGAGGTTTGGCCGCTTAGAGAGGTTGGTGGGTGAACCCCCTTCCGTGGATTTCATTTTGATATTCAACGTATTGGAGGAACTTCGGGCAGGGATGGCTCATCTAGAAACCTCTCTTATTTCGTTAAATGGGGCAGTCAATAGGTTGTGCAGTCAACAAGGTGATGTTGAGGATGAGTTGGTGGTCCCGAAGAGGGCAATTGCTACTCTGATGGTCAGTGGCGATTCGCATTCTAAGGTAAGGGTTCCCGAACCCCAGTTATTTGATATTGTCGTGACGCAAAGGTGTTGCAGAATTTCTTGTGGGACGTTGAGCAATACTTCCTCGCGGCAAGGGTGCTCGATAATGAGAAGGTGTTTATCACCGTGATGTACCTAACGGGTGATGCGAAAATCAAGCGGCGGACCAGAGTAAAGGAGCACCTCAATGCGGGACGTCCTCAGATAGATACATGGGAGTCCCTTTTAAGGAATTGACGGATCAGTTCTTACCTTGCAATACAAGTTGGGTTGCGAGGGAGGTTTTGAAGCGCCTCAAACATGTCAGTACGGCGAGGGATTATGTGAAACAGTTTACCTCTTTGATGTTGGATATCACAGGATTGTCAGCTGCATATAAGTTTTTTAATTTCATATACGGGCTACAACCATTGGGCTCAAGTTGAGTTGAGACGGCAAGGGGCGAAGGATCTCCCTACCGCCATTGCGGCTGTCGATGCTTTTGTTGATTTTTGTTGGGCAAGTGTGAATGATCCTATGAAGGAGGATCGTGGCCATAAGGGAAGGGCCGATACCCAAAGAACTTTGAAAGTGAAAAGAAAGGGCAATCTAAGTCGTAATGGGGCAGAGGTCGTGGCTTGTCGCAAGGGCAATCGAGCAATGTATGTAACGATACTCGAAAGGATTCGAAAACATTTTCTAACTGTTTCATTTGTGAAGGACATCATAGAGCGAGGAACTGTCTGTGGCGAGAAAAGTTGCATGCAATAATATCAGAGGAAGAGACGACCCCGACTCGTATAGCCCCTCTCCAACTTCTAAACGCCCTAAGAATAAAAAAGGAAGGCGTAAGTAAGTGATTGATGTATGTTCCTCTAACCGTGAAAGAGCACAATGTGTTGCAATGGTGGATACAGGGGAGACTCACAACTTTGTGGCCGATCGTGTGGTGTCGTGATTGGAACTGAGGATAGATGACCAGTTATGTCGGATCAAGGAAGTGAATTCGGAGAGTCAGCCTATCAGTTGGATGGAAAGAAAAGTTAAGGTTACCTCGGCTTGTGGAATGGTACGGTTGATTTCATGGTTGTCCATCTTGATGATTTCAATGGTATTCTTGAAAACAATCTCTCTGTGGAGGCTTATGTAGCGGTGATACCCATTTGGATGGGTTATTCTTCGGGGATGTGGCTCAGCTATGTTTCGTGAAAGGGCAGCGCATTGAAAAGAAAAGTGATGGTAGGAAGTCGGAACTGGTCTCGCAGTAAGGATTGCAAGGGTTGGAAAAAAGGTAAGTAAGGCTACTTTTTATTTGGATGAGAATGAGTCCAGCGAACTACCCAGGGAAACGGTGTCCATGTTGGCTGAGTTCAATGATGTGATGCGGGCCAAATTACCTAAGGGGCGACCGCCTCGGAAGGCGGCGGACCATCGCATAGACCTCCTCCCAGGGACGGTATGTAAGAACCCCGAATTTGTTAAATTTCCAACCTTATCATGTCCTTCATTAATCAAGCTTAGAATTGAGCAAGTACGATGTGGCTACGGGGTTACCTTTCCTCTTACCCCTTTTTAACCTCGAGGCCCTTGTCCTAATTACATTTCCTCAACTAACATAACACCTGCAGTTCAATCACAACCTCCATTAGAGTACATCCTTTATAAACACACATTTATGCTATTACGAGTCCATCGTTTCCCGTCCTTGGTTCTCGTTTCCCTTCCTTTCCTGAACTTTCGTTCTACTAGTTCCTCACCTAGTCTGACTCGGTCCTTACACCCTTGGGTCCTTCCACTGGGTGGTTCCATGCACACCTCCCGCACAATTTCTAGCTCATTAGATCCACTCGTTCACGCTATGGTTTGTATCTCTACACCCTCATCAAAACTCTCCTTCCTCCAACCCGAATCGGTCCTTCACTCATCCACGTATTCACATCCTTAAGACACTCATCGGTCCATACACCATTAGACACTTGGGTCATCTTTACCCGATTCACTTGTCCCTTACTACGAGGTCGGGACGCACATACACTCGTAAGGGCGGTGGTCCTTCCTTTCCGTTCCTACGACTAGGCTCCCATATAGCCTACGTCTAGTTCCCACATTCTTTATATTCATTCGAGTCTTAAACCGTGCTCAACCTCAAATGCCCTCAAGATCCCATCTTTCCCTCGAATCCGTTGCCCCACTAGCATCATCGTTTCGTTTCCTACTCGATCATCCCTTTCCAAGCCTTTCTGATGATACAACTCGATCCGTCCCGCTCTTCCTACAAGGACGTTCCTCGTACCACTACCCCGAGAGATGAGTCCTAGTGAGCGGACATCAAGCTTACTTACCCTCTTAAGCACTTACTCGAGCCCCACTTAGTGACCCAACTGGGATCATCGCCAAGATCCTAACTTTTCCACTAGATCTGCCTCTCAAGGTGCTCGTTATCCCATTTAATATGTAATCGTCCCCTTGAGGGCACTTTTTCCAATTCTTAGTAGTGACCCGACTCACTATACCCTCCAAGATCCTACCTTTTTCCTTGATCCAAGCTCTATACAGTCTCATTAGCCTATTTAGCTTGCACACACGCCATTTCAAGCCCTTACTTGGTTCACACGGGATGATTTGTCCCCTTTTTCCATCTCAAACCCTCACACTTCGCATAGATCATGCACTACTGATGCGCGTCGTCAACGCAACAAAAATAAATCCTCGTTCACACAAACTAAGCAGTAAGGGCAAGCAATGGTCGATCCCACAGAGAACAGTATCAATTAAGTCTTGTAACGTCAAATTCGATAACTAAATTCAAGGTCAAGTGAACAAATCAAGTGATGAGAAGTTAAAGTAACAGCAACGTGAATCGAATTACCAATAAGAATGAAAGATCTAGGGCTACCGATTTCCCCTCGTGACTTATGCTCTCATATCTCCTCTTCTTATTACTATTGAATTTCACCTGTTGTTAATGTAGGCCGCTAATCTCTCCCCATAACCCTCTCGGATATCTGGGAACGTGCCCCCATGTATCAAATTCTCTACTCTATGTCTAGGCAAAGAACTAGTGGAGGCCCTTTACGATTTAACCCTACTTTGATTTCCCAAGGTGCACGGTATTTCTACTCTCACACTAAAACCCAGTCTCTCGACTCGAAGGTTCCTTAGGTTATCCTAATCCCGATCTGACCTAGACTACTCTCTCGAGTCTCCCTAGGTGATCAAATCAATATCGACAGTTGATCAGGCTGCTAATACGCATTAAACACGGAATTGGATAAACAACCAACAGAAATTCAAATCATAATAAAGAAAGGTTCAACAATTACAAAGGAACACGAGGTTCCATCGTCGTCCTAGAACAAAGAAATTAGTTCATAGCGATGCACCACGAAAGCCAGGACGAAGATGAAAGCATAATTGAAATCTAAAAGCAAAAGGAAAAGAATTTGCAATTCTCCCCCGGCACAAATCTCCTGTCATGAGCTTTTTTTTTGCCGTAAAAAAAACGCCAATTCCCCACACACCCTAACAAGCCTTAAGTTTGAGTATTTATACTAGGGAATAAACTAAAGGACCTAAATAAAAATAAAGAAAGAAACTAAGAATTCGGAGGGGATCTTCTGGTCCGCCGCAGCTGCGGGGCTGACGGCTGCAGCTGCGAACTTCAGTGTGGTGCGCTCCCTTTGGCTTCTCCGCAGCTGCGAGGAAATCTTTCGCAGCTGCGGAAGTCTCTGTGGTCGTACTCCTCGCTTCCTTCTCACAACTCTTCCTTCCTCTCTTCGTTGTTCATCATTTCATCTCCAATTTCCTACACGAACAATAACGGACGTGAGGTAACACAATTCAACTCGAAACCTCAGATCTAAACACTTAAAACGACGGAACTAACTCAAATCAAGGCACAAATGTGATCATTTAACTCTACTTTCGTAGAGTTAACACACCCCCAAACCTATCTTTTGCTAGTCCTCGAGCAAAGCAAAGCCAAAGCAAAACGAAAATGTAACCAAGCAAAACAAACTCATAATACTTGATACTCCCCAGTCTCACCCAAGTCTTTCGAACTTGAATTGTCGTTAATGACTCTCAGCTAAGGACGCACACCTATTTTAGAGGTAGACTTCGTTCAAGGCTAGCATGCACGATTTTGTAGTTCTTATAAAACTTGTTCCCTCAATTTGCACACCTCGCGTTGTCAACCCCACATTCTCAAATCTTTCATAGCCATCAAGTACTTTTCTAAACTCAACTCTCCCCACCTTCTCAACTAATTCGAGGTCTTTCTTTTCATCTCATTTTTCTCTTTTCATTTAGTTACACGACCCTAAATGCTCATCAATTCCCGCAAACGCTCGTGTAACGAGTTCTCGGTCAGTGACTCCCGGTCCAGACGGATCAAGGCACTAGGTGATAAAGCACCCCTCGGACGAGAACTCGAGCCGCAAGGAAGACTAACACCACAAGCACATATTCAAGCTCAAAATCGATTTTGTTCTTTCTCTCTTTTACTTTTTACTCTTTTCTAGCTTGAATAGTGGTGCTCGGAACCTTGGCAACCGTTTTCTTTTCTTGCTCTTTTTCTCTTTCACATTCTAACCTGAATTTCGTCTCCAAAAGATGATTCGAGTGCCTATACTTTTCCTTAATGACTATGCTTTTAAAGAGACTGTAGAGCTGACGCTGCTTAGTTAGCTTCCTATCAGGAACAACATAGATTATTCTTTCCAAGAAATTAGGCATGCTTACTAGAACTAATTCCTCCTCCGCCTTAAATGTGCGACCCTAAATTATCCTCCTAGAGTCCGACTCTTCTAATTCGAAATCCTAAGGTTTAACTGAGGGGCATCGACTCAAAGAAAACAACAAAACGAAATAACAAGCAAAAGCAATCACATCATAAAGGATAACGTCACCCCCAAACCTAAATCCTGACACGACCTCGTGGCAGGCTGTATCTCCAACAGTGCATGAGATAGATGAAAGTAAAGCTAAGAGAGATACAACCTGGCACATGTCCGGTTGAACTCAGGATCTTCTCCCGGATGGTAGGCTAATCGGACTCCGAGTCGGAGTCAACATCCTCATCATCTGCCGGGCTGGTTTCTGCATCGTCCATAGCAGCATCACTCCATCCCATGGGTCGATCCCATCCCTGTGGGTGGTAGACTGGTTGATACAGCGCGTTGAAGTCTACTCCAGAGGATGGCGCGGCCTGGCGGTTGTACTCCATCTGATGTCGGATGAAGTCCATGGTGTATTGCTGGAAGGCTCTAGTTTGCTGCTGAGCGTCCCTGGTTTGCTGCATGAACTCCTGCATCTGGGCCCACCGTTCTTGCTCGGAGGGCATGACGCTCGCAGCGGCTGGACGAGGGCGAGAGGAGACGCCTCCCTGCCTTGCGCCAATCTTGTCCAGCGATTGATGGTCTAGAGGCTGGCCCGGGGGACAAAGCTCCTCCGTCCTGTCAAACTGCACACCTGCCTTGACACACAACTCAGAAATAAGACAAGGGAACCACAAACCTCGTGCGTCGTCCAAACAGCGGTGGATCATCCAATTCAGCAGCCTGCCCACATCAATAGGCATCTCCTCCATGATACAAAAGATGAGCGCCGCTCGATCCCTGGTGATCTCGCTCGTGTTCTTGCTGGGGATGAGCCGGGCGGCTACAAATAAGGCCCACATGCGTGCTTCGGTGGTCAAATCGCTGCCGTGGAGTCTGAGGGGGTCCCGGCTCCTTGTCAATGTCCACTGGGATCCTGGCTTAGCAATTCGCTCAATAACTGCGTTACTATCAAAACGATTATTAAGATAATCGAAATATGCCTCAGTGTTGTAAACAGGGAGGCCATAAAATGTGGAAATCACTGATGCATCAAACTTAACCTCCCTGTCCCGAACTCGAATACTCTGCCTATCCTTGTCCAGGGTATGCACGTTTGCATAAAACTCCCTGACCACCGGGATGACGGCCCGCTTTGCCGTTGTACTAAAACGAAGCCACCCCAGACGTTCTAAACGCGCCCGGTATTCAACCAAATCGGGATGCGTGGTATCGAATACCCGCTCAGCGACCAGCGGTCGTTTCATGGACCGTTGGTACGCCGCCGACGATTAATTCACTACGGCCTTATCCTTTCCTTTCCTTTGCCTAGAACTAGAGGCACCGGTCGTAGTGCGTTGCTTAGGCGCCATCGCTAATCACGCTATTCTAAGAACTAAGGCAACTATTGAATCTCCGGGTGAACATCGAAGTGGCCGCACGCAAATCACCGATAGGACTAAGGGATGGGGAACTTTCCTGACTGTCGCAGCTGCGGGAGAGTGTGGTCGACCAACGGCAGGAAGGTAGCGGCTAGGTTGGTTGGGTGGCACCGGAGAGCGGATCTGCAGCGGATGGACGCACAGGGGAGGAGGAGGGCGTCGCGTGAGTAGTCGGCGAGTGGATAGGAGTAGCCGCCGCAGCTGCGTCCTTAGAAACGTGGGGGGAACTGAATTAGGGTTTAAAATAAAACCTAGCGTTTAAGTTCACCCCCTTTTTAATTTGTCTGAAATTTCGTTCTCCCGCAGCTGCGAGAATTCCCTCCGCAGCTGCGAGACTCTCTGAGAACAGACTGTGTACGCGTCTTCCGCAGCTGCGGGAGAGTCCGTCGCAGCTGCGAGACTTACTGCCTTCCGTTAAAATAACTAAATATCGGAAATAAAATGAAAAGACTTGGGTTGCCTCCCAAGAAGCGCCCTGGTTTAGAGTCGATGGCTCGACTTTCGCACGATTTTACGCGTCTTGGAGTTGCGTGGAGGTAGTTCCTCGCTCAAGTGGCTCTCCATGATAGTGCTTGAGGCGTTGGCCGTTGACTTTGAACGTGGTCTCCGAATCATTCGACTGCAACTCTACGGCGCCATGAGGAAACGTTCTGGCCACTTTGAACGGTCCGAACCATCGCGACTTCAACTTGCCTGGAAATAACTGCAAACGTGAGTTGAAAAGTAGTACATACTCACCTGGCACAAATGTCCTATTGAGGATGCGGCTATCATGCCATTTTTTCGTCTTCTCCTTGTAGATCGTTGCATTCTCGTATGCCGGATGACGAAGCTCCTCCAACTCGTTCATCTGCAAAAGGCGAGCCTCACCTGATCGGGTTGCGTCGAAATTCAGGTACTTTAGTGCCCAGTATGCCTTGTGCTCGAGTTCCACTGGGAGGTGACAAGCCTTGCCAAAGACGAGTCGGTATGGAGACATCCCGATCGGTGTTTTGTACGCTGTCCTGTACGCCCACAAAGCATCGTCAAGTTTTAACGACCAATCCTTTCGTGTTGTACTTACCGATTTCTCAAGGGTGCGCTTCACTTCACGGTTGGAAACTTCCGCCTGTCCGCTGGTCTGTGGGTGATACGCCGTGGCCACCTTGTGCTTCACGCCATATTTGCTTAAAAGTGCACTAAACTAACTATTGATGAAGTGTGTACCTTCGTCGCTAATGATAGCGCGTGGAACACCGAACCTAGTGAAAATCTGTTTCTGCACAAACTTGACAACCACTTTAGCCTCATTAGTGGGGGAAGCAATTGCTTCCACCCACTTTGAAACGTAATCTACTGCTACGAGGATGTACTTGTTACCGTTCGATGGGATTAAGGGTCCCATGAAGTCAATGCCCCAAACATCAAAAAGTTCAACCTCGAGGATGTTCTGCAGGGGCATTTCGTTTCTCCGTGATATGCTCCCTGTTCTTTGGCACCTATCACAATGAAGAACAAACTGATAAGCATCCTTGAAAATAGTCGGCCAGTAGAAACCTGACTGGAGAACTTTTGCGGCTGTTCTATCTCCTCCAAAGTGTCCTCCGTAGGGAGATGCGTGGCAATGGGCTAGTATGTCCATGATTTCAGATTCCGGCACACATCTCCTGATCACTTGATCTGCACACATTTTAAACAGAAATGGTTCGTCCCAAAAGTAGTGACGAACGTCATGAAGAAACCGTTTCCGCTTGTGTGCATTGAAATCCTCAGGAATAAATTCCGACACAATGAAGTTTACAAAATCAGCATACCAAGGCACGCTCACATCAACAGACAGCAAACACTCATCAGGAAAGAACTCATTGATGCAAACCTTGTCTTGAATCACATTTTCATTTTCTAACCTAGACAAGTGATCTGCTATCTGATTTTCAGTCCCTTTTCTATCTCGGATCTCTAAGTCAAATTCTTGTAATAAGAGCACCCAACGAATCAACCTAGGCTTAGCGTCCTCTTTCTCAATCAAGTATTTGATCGCTGAGTGATCCGTAAACACTATTATCTTAGATCCCACCAGATAACTGCGAAATTTATCAAATGCAAACACGACGGCTAACAATTCTTTCTCAGTCGTGGTGTAATTAACCTGGGCATCATCTAAGGTCCTGCTGGCATAGTATATAACCCGAAAAATCTTATCTACCCTCTGGCCTAATGCGGCTCCTACCGCATAGTCGCTAGCATCACACATCAACTCAAAGGGCAAATTCCAATCAGGTGCTATGACTATGGGGGTAGTTACTAACCTCTTCTTAAGTTCAGTAAAGGCAGAAAGGCACTCAGCATCGAATACAAAGGGAACGTCCTTCTCCAACAAATTGCACAGTGGCTTCGTGATCTTGGAGAAGTCCTTGATGAACCTCCGGTAGAAGCCAGCATGTCCGAGGAAGCTCCGAATCCCTTTCACGGAAGAGGGTGGGGGTAACTTCTCAATCATCTCTATCTTTGCCCTGTCTACTTCAATGCCCTTGCTGGAAATCCGGTGACCTAAAACAATGCCATCACGAACCATAAACTGGCATTTCTCCCAGTGCAGGATTAGGTTAGTATCCTCACAACGTTTTAGAATCTTAGTGAGGTTCGACAGGCAATCCGCATACGATGCACCAAAAACAGAAAAATCATCCATAAAGACCTCCAAACTATTTTCAATCATATCAGAGAATATGGCCATCATGCATTGTTGAAAAGTCGCAGGTGCATTACACAATCCAAACGGCATACGGCGAAACGCAAAGGTACCGAATGGGCATGTGAACGTCGTCTTTTCTTGGTCCTCCGGGGCAATCAAAATTTGATTGTACCCGGAGTATCCGTCCAAGAAGCAATAGAAATCCTTACCCACCAATCGATCAAGCATCTGATCAATAAAGGGTAGAGGAAAATGGTCTTTCCTGGTGGCCTTGTTCAGTTTGCGGTAATCCATGCAAACTCTCCACCCGGTTACAGTACGAGTCGGGATCAACTCATTCTTCTCGTTCTTGACCACCGTCATCCCTCCTTTCTTCGGGACGCACTGCATAGGGCTAACACAAGAACTGTCAGAGATCGGGTAAATAATACCTGCATCTAGCCACTTGATGATCTCTTTCTTCACCACTTCCTTCATGTTCGGGTTGAGTCGCCTCTGAGCCTCGACTGAGACCTTATGATCATCCTCAAGCAAAATCTTGTGCATACACACCGACAGACTGATTCCTCGAATATCCGCTATAGTCCATCCCAATGCCTTCTTGTGCGCCTTGAGGATCTCAAGCAATTCCTCCTCCTCTTCTCCTGTAAGACTGGCAGAAATAATCACAGGTAAAGTATTTGATGGTTCGAGGTACGCATACCTGAGATGATCCGGGAGTTGCTTGAGCTCTAAAGTGGGGGGTTCCTCAATTGAAGGTCGCATCGGGTTCAGTGGCCGCTCTAGCGTGTCAAATTGTTGAATCCTTCGTGTGAATAACGCTAGGGCTTCCTGGGTGTCACAATCGGGGTCGGTCTTCTCTCCTTCATCATCCAAGATACCTTCATCACCAAGAGGGGAAAACTTGGAAATGCACCTACCAACAACATCCATTCGGAAACAATCAGAATTTTCAGAAGGCCATTTAACAGATTTATAAACGTTAAATGTGACTTCCTGATCGTTGACACGGATTGTCAACTCTCCTTTCTGCACATCGATCAATGCCCTTCCTGTGGCTAAAAACGGACGACCAAGGATGATAGGAATCTCCTTGTCCTCCTCAAAGTCTAACACCAGAAAGTCAGCCGGAAAAATAAATTTATCTACTTTAACAAGAACATCCTCAATAATCCCTTTCGGGTACGTAATGGATCTATCGGCTAACTGAAGGGACACAGATGTAGGTCTTACCTCCCCCAAACCTAGCTCTTTATACACCGAAAAAGGCATCAGATTTATGCTCGCCCCAAGGTCGCAAAGAGCCTTACCTGAGAATGCCGTTCCAATTGTGCACGGGATCGTGAAGCTACCTGGGTCCTTGAGCTTCGGTAGTATCTTCTTCTGGAGGATGGCGCTACACTCTTCGGTAAGTATAACTGTCTCAAAATCGCCCAACCTCCGTTTCTTCGAGAGTACGTCTTTCATGAACTTGACGTAACTAGGCATCTGCTCTAAAGCTTCTGCAAAAGGGATGTTAATGTGTAACTTTTTAAATACATCGAGGAACTTACGGAATTGAGCATCCTCGTTTTGCTTTCGGGCTCTCTGTGGGAACGGAAGCTTCAAGATGTCGATTTCCGGTTTCTTTCTCTCTTCCTCCATCTTTTTCTTCCCTTTGTCCTGCGGCAAGTCCAAGTTAGAATTTAATGGACTAGTTTGAGATTTCTTACTAGTTGTCTCCACTGAACTGGATCCACTGCTCTCCTTCTTAGCCTCGGCTTCCTCTGCCTCAAGTGACCGGCCGTTCCTTAGAGTCACGGGTTTGGCTTGCTCCCTTGGATTGGTTTCTGTATTGCTCGGGAGAGTCCCATAGGCTCTCGAATTCACCGCCTGAGCCAGCTGGCTAACCTGGTTCTCCAGGTTCCGAATCGACGCTGCTTGGTTCTTCATCAAGGCGTCTTAATTCGCCATGTACTTGAGCATCATCTCTTCGAGGCTCGGCTTCTTTTCCGAGGCTTCCGCTTGTGCTTGCTGATACTGAGGCGCTGGTGCTGGTGGTCTTGACATACCAGACGGAGGTGCCTGTGCTCTCCAAGAAAAGTTCAGGTGATTCCTCCACCCTGGGTTATACGTATTCGAGTACGGGTTGTTGTGCTGGTTTCCAACAAAGTTGGCTTCCTCCATGCTCATGGTGCACTGATCTGTAAGATGCGCTCCTCCGCAAATCTGACAACCCTGCTGGTTGCTCTGAACCGAACTAACGTTTGCTGCCTCAAATTTCTTAGTGAGAGCGGCCAGTTGTGCCTGAATTGAGGTTAAGGTATCCAATTCAAAGACGCCCTGCGGCTTCCTTCTGTTCATACGATCCGAATACTGGTTCGGCAGACAAGTCTTCCTCATCGTCTCAAGGAGCTCCAGTCCTTCCACATAGGACTTCCTCAAAAAGGATCCTCCAGATGCCAAATTTACGTCCTTCCTGGACGAGTCCGTGAGTCCATTATAGAATGCCTCAAGCTGTCTCCATCCAGGCAGATCATGATATGGGCACTGTATCAGCAGATTCTTGAATCGCTCCCATGCCTCCACGAAAGTTTCATCGCTGTCCTGTCAGAACGTGGTAATCTCGTTCCTCATCTGAGATATCTTCGAGGGAGGATAATACTGATCCAGGAAGGCCTCCTCCATCTGTGCCCAAGTCGATATTGAATTCACTGGGAGTGAATTGAACCACGCCCAGGCCTTGTCCTTTAGGGAGAATATGAACAGCTTCAGCCTGACTGCATCTTGGGACACTCCGTTCTGCCTGAAAGTGTCGCATACGCTGAGAAACTTACTCAGATGCTCGTGCGGATCCTCCATCGGTGTTCCTCTGAACTGGACTGTATTCTGAATCATCTGCATCACCGATGTCTTGATCTCGTAATCACGAGCTGCGATGGGCGGTGGTGCTATGCATGACCGGTGAGCGTAAGTTCTGGCTGATGTGAAGTCCATCATCGGCCTGTTATCGACATCTGGCCTCCCTCCACGCTCTTCTATCGGGACTAGGTTTCCGTCGATCTGATTTCTGTTGTCCTCGTCGGCCATAGCTGCTCGCTGTGCTCTCAACCTCTGCCGAAAGGTGCGCTCGATTTCTGGGTCCAATGGAGTCAAATTAGCTCCTTGACTCCGTAGCATAAACTGAAATATAATAAGAGAAAAACAAAAACTTGAACGTCAAACAGTTATCGAAAATAGAGGTAAAAGACAACTAAACGAAAACTGGTTCCCCGACAACGGCGCCAAAATTTGATGCGCGTCGTCAACGCAACAAAAATAAATCCTCGTTCACACAAACTAAGCAGTAAGGGCAAGCAAGGGTCGATCCCACAGAGAACAGTATCAATTAAGTCTTGTAACGTCAAATTCGATAACTAAATTCAAGGTCAAGTGAACAAATCAAGTGATGAGAAGTTAAACTAACAGCAACGTGAATCGAATTACCAATAAGAATGAAAGATCTAGGACTACCGATTTCCCGTCGTGACTTATGCTCTCATATCCCCTCTTCTTATTACTATTGAATTTCACCTGTTGTTAATGTAGGCCGCTAATCTCTCCCCATAACCCTCTCGGATATCTGGGAACGTGCCCCCATGTATCAAATTCTCTACTCTATGTCTAGGCAAAGAACTAGTGGAGGCCCTTTACGATTTAACCCTACTTTGATTTCCCAAGGTGCACGGTATTTCTACTCTCACACTAAAACCCAGTCTCTCGACTCGAAGGTTCCTTAGGTTATGCTAATCCCGATCTGACCTAGACTACCCTCTCGAGTCTCCCTAGGTGAGCAAATCAATATCGACAGTTGATCAGGCTGCTGATACGCATTAAACACGGAATTGGATAAACAACCAACGGAAATTCAAATCATAATAAAGAAAGGTTCAACAATTACAAAAGAACACGAGGTTCCATCGTCGTCCTAGAACAAAGAAATTAGTTCATAGCGATGCAACACGAAAGCCAGGACGAAGATGAAAGCATAATTGAAATCTAAAAGCAAAAGGAAAAGAATTTGCAATTCTCCCCCGGCACAAATCTCCCGTCACGAGCTTTTTTTTTGCCGTAAAAAAAAACGCCAATTCCCCACACACCCTAGCAAGCCTTAAGTTTGAGTATTTATACTAGGGAATAAACTAAAGGACCTAAATAAAAATAAAGAAAGAAACTAAGAATTCGGAGGGGATCTTCTGGTCCGCCGCAGCTGCGGGGCTGACGGCTGCAGCTGCGAACTTCAGTGTGGTGCGCTCCCTTTGGCTTCTCCGCAGCTGCGAGGAAATCTTCCGCAGCTGCGGAAGTCTCTGTGGTCGTACTCCTCGCTTCCTTCTCACAACTCTTCCTTCCTCTCTTCGTTGTTCATCATTTCATCTCCAATTTCCTACACGAACAATAACGGACGTGAGGTAACACAATTCAACTCGAAACCTCAGATCTAAACACTTAAAACGACGGAACTAACTCAAATCAAGGCACAAATGTGATCATTTAACTCTACTTTCGTAGAGTTATCAACTACATGCCATGATCGTGTCTCAAGTAGTAGATCCTACACTCGATCATGCTTATCAACAAACACAAGTAGAAAGTGTGGAGGAACCGGGCGTACCTAAACAACCTCTCGGATCCGTGAGCTACATTCCTCCTACGGGCAGCCTCGTGCCTTCACGCTCGCGATCGCCCTTCCCGGATCCTTCCCAAAGTCGCTCTCCAACCTTGCCTCCAAGTTTAATCCGCACTATCCTGAGGACGGAAGAGAAAGAAGAAGGAGGGTGGTGGTTTCTGCGCGTCTTCCTCCTATGCTCCGACCCCCTTCTTATCGTCCCCCTTTTTCCATTTTCTTATTTTCACTTATTTCTTGTCGGGGTGTGGTGTTCGATCCTCCACCAGATATTCACCTGATATTTTACTTGATGAAACTCACTCTCCTTGAGGACTTGCTGACCCGGTCAACAATCACACAGGCTTGGGCTTCCATCCGACCCTCTTCACCTCTTTTCTCAGCCCGTCCCTGGTTCAGCTTCCTTTTTATCCAAAGGCCATCTCTTTGGCTTGAGCCCATCCTGTGCCCCTGCCTCAATCGTTCAGCTATGCTTTCTTATGCCCGAAGTCCATCATTCCACTAATCCTTTACTCTCAATTTCCCTCATG
Source organism: Melastoma candidum (assembly GCA_023653495.1). Classification (NCBI taxonomy): domain Eukaryota; kingdom Viridiplantae; phylum Streptophyta; class Magnoliopsida; order Myrtales; family Melastomataceae; genus Melastoma; species Melastoma candidum. The sequence continues at coordinate 9,806,840 of CM042882.1, read as the reverse complement.
CCCCGAGTACTTAGATGGCTTCTTCCCTCAAACCAATCTGATCAATTGAAGACATGCCTATTTGAACATTACATGACCCGAACTATATCGTGTGACCTTTCCTTGACCATTCAATGTCCTTTCCTTAAGCTTGTCCGTGTCTTTCTCCGTTCCATAGGCACTTCCCCTTATTCATGGTTGAAGGCTGAACGCTTCTCTCTCTTTATGGTTCGGTCGTTGGGTGACTCCTTCCATCCCCAACCCCTTTCGTCTTGATTCTCCGAGTCTCCATGACCCCCTTCCCGATCTTCTGACCTAGTCATTCTTAATCCTATTTCCATGGTTCTAGAAATTCATAAAAGGTCGTATTGTTACACGGTACCTCCTGCCAAAGCACCGTATCAGATGGCCCCTAAGGAACTTGGTGAGTTGCGTAAACAGTTGGGTGAGTTGCTTGATGCAAGGAAGATTCAGCCCTCGAAAGCGCCCTATGGAGCCCTAGTGTTATTTCAGACTAAGCAGGATGGCAGCTTGCGTTTGTGCGTTGACTATCGTGGATTGAACAAGGTGACCGTTAAGAATAAGTACCCGATTACCCTTTGTGGCAAATTTATTTGATAGACTGTCTAAAGCCTACTATTTCTCCAAGTTGGATTTGCGTTCTACATACTGGTAGGTTCACATTGCGGAGGGAGATGAGCCAAAAACTACTATGGTTACTAGATATGGATCGTTTGAGCTCTTGATGATGTCGTTTGGGCTGACGAATACCCCGACTACTTTCTATAATCTGATGAATAATGTTTTCAATGAATATACAGACGAGTTTGTTGTGGTTTATTTGGATGATATCGTAGTTTACTCAGAGACTTTGGATGATCATCTAAAACACCTTCGGCTGGTATTTGAGAAATTAAGGGAGCACTATCTGTACGTGAAAAGGGAGAAGTGAGAGTTTTCTGGGAAGGAGATACGGTTTTTGGGACACGTGGTCGAACGTGGAAGCGTGAGAATGGATACGAGAAAGGTGCAAGCCATTCGGGATTGGCCTGCACCAAGGAAAGTTTATGAGGTACGAAATTTCCTTAAGTTAGCTAATTATTATCGTCAGTTTGTCAAGGGCTACTCGAGAAGAGTTGCCCCGTTAACATATTTGTTGAGAAAGGACAGGGTCTGGTGTTGGGATGAGAAATGTCAGCTTGCATTCGATGGTTTGAAGGAGGCGGTTTCCTCCGAGCCTATCCTAAAGTTGCCAGAGTTTGATAAATCGTTTGAGGTCCATACCGACGCCTTGGACCATGCAGTGGGTGGTGTGTTAGTGCAGGATGGTCACACGGTCGCTAAAGTTGGAAACTTAACGAAGCAGAACAGAGATATTCAGCCCATGAGAAAGAGATGTTGGTCGTAGTACATTGCCTGAGAGTTTGGCGAGTGTATCTTTTGGAGAATCCGTTTGTGATTAAGACTGATAACGTTGCTAACACATTCTTTAAGACACATAAAAAGCTTTTCGCGGACAGGCGCTGTGGCAAGAGTTCCTGGCCGAGTATGTCTTTGAGTAGGAGCATAGGCCTGGACGACAAAATCAAGTGGCAAACGCGTTGACTCGAAAAATAGTGATGACTGTGGCCGCTATCTCCACCTTCCAGTCGGACATCTTGGATAAGTGCGTAACTTCGCAAAGGATGATCCCGCTTACATGAGGTTGGTGGAACTGGTCAGGGAAGGTACGGTGTGGAGATATTGGCTTGATGATGATCTATTGTATTGTGAGAGTAATAGATTGTATGTTCCTATCGGTGAGGAACTTAGGCAGCAAATCATGAGCGAATCACATGACTCCCCCTGGGTTGGTCATCAGGAAAGGGAGCGGATGATAGCGTTGGTGAAAAGAACTTATGTCTGGTCACACATAGATGATGATTGTGAGGCTTATGTGCGGACGTGCTTGGTGTGTCTGCAAGACAAACCAACAGACGAAAGGAGGTCGGGTTTGCTCCAACCGTTACCAATTATGGAGAAACCTTGGCCGTTGGTTTTAATGGATTTCCTTTCCGGGATTCCTAAGGTGAGAGACTTATCTTTAATATTGGTGGTTGTTGATAGGTTCTCGAAGTATGTTGTGTTCATTGCAGCACCCCATACTTGTACCACGGAGGTGACTGCAGAACTGTTTTATAAGCACGTAGTGAAGTGCTTTGGGTTGCCGTCAGATATCGTAAGCGATAGAGATGCACGCTTTACTGGTCGTTTCTGAACGTGTCTCTTTAACTTGATGAGTATATAATTGAAGTTTTCGATGGAAAACCATCCGCAGATAGATGGACAGACGGAGTGGGTAACCACCCAAACTTTTGCAGTCTCCGAATGTGAAATGTTACTACTATGCATTACTAAACGTGTCGAACGGACTAACAAACATGGTGATATCAAACGACAGCATGAACGGAAGAGTGAGAGAGCGATACCATGTGGGAATGAGCAAGAACAAATGGTCCAAATTTCCGGAATGACGAAATAACGATACGAGTGTAATAAGGATGAGAATTAAACTTTCGAAGTGGGTGCCAGAATTCATAAACGAAACCTAGATATATAGGTGTACTAAGAGCACGAAATAGAAACGAATATATGATGTTAGCACGCTAAAGTACGTCTCGTGAAATCCAATTTCCTGACCGGCCGAAAAGAAGGATGAGAAAGACAATAATAAAGTGCACGGATTGAACAAGAAGAGCAGGCCGTGACCTTCGGGTAAGGCGAACCAACAAAATTGGATGAAGAAAAGGCATCCAAGATTAAGGGCATAACCGCACGTCCATGATGACCAAATAAAAGAGAGGAATTGTTGGTTGACTACCATCGGATTTATAATTGACCAACTTGAGAGGAGAGGTTTGACTTCTGACTCCATCATCTCCACCGTGGAAGTCTTGACCAAACTAAATGAGAATCACCTTACCTCTTAATAAAAACATTCCTAAGAAGGCATAGTGGGGTAATAATTATAAAAGACAACCATCATTATTTTGGGGGACACATGTCATTAACGAAAGAAGGAAAAGGGAGACAAACCAAGGTACGCCCAAGCAGACCCTCTTTATTTTCTTCTTCGAACTTGGATGGGAGAGGACGCCCCTGGCTCACTAAAAAGGAGATTCGGCAAGAAATGGAGAAAAAGGAAGGGAGAGCTGTGGGAGTGTATGCGACAGTTAAAATAGTTGCTGCTATTTTGTGTCTGCTGTCATATGGAGTTACAGTAGAGATGAAAGTTGTGGGCCTGGGCTGACTGATAGAATGAAGGCTGAGCTTAAAGAAGAAGATGAAGCGAGGCCTACGAAGGAGGAGCATGAGGATTTCTAACACATACGAGAAGAAAGGACATAGTAGTAAAATCCTTTTAGTTTGTTACTGGGTGTGTGCGTAGCAGCACATGGAATAGGGATATAAGAAACAGAATGCACTTTGTTTTCTGGGTGTGGGTTTTCTGTAACAAACGAGTCTTTTTCCTTATCTATAATGAAAAGATGGTGGTGGAGTGAGTAGCCACTGTGACGTCCTGCCGAGCTTCATGGTATCAGAGCGCGGCGGCTGGCCGGAGCTGCGGTGAGGACGACAGATGGCGTTGGTGCCGATGGACAGCCCACACTGTACATCCTTTTCAGGTATAATTTCCACCATGTCTTTTCATAGTAACGCCATTCGGGCAAACTTTCAGTCCTGGATATTAGACACAGGAGCCACGGATCATGTGGTATCCGATCTTGCCTGTTTCTCAACCTGTCAGCAACTAAATCAGCCTTTACAGATTCATCTCCCAAACAAAAGTACGGTCTTGGCCACACATATAGGAGTGGTAAATTTGAATCCAATCCTGGTACTAGAAGATGTTCTCTTTGTACCAGATTTTCAGTTCAACCTTATCTCAGCCAGTAAACTAACCAAAAACCCACATATCTGTCTTGTTCTATCTCAAAATTGTTGTCTCATTCAGGACTTGCGCAAGTGGATGACGATTGGACTTGCTAGAAGAAGAGGAGGCTTGTATGTGATCGACAAGATAACAAGGGACAAGGAAACAGGACACCCTTCAGCTTTGCAGCATCATCCATCACTTCTAGGCGCATCAGATACACTACATGCATTTAGTACAACAAGATATTGCACTCGTTTAGATAACTTTGACCTTTGGCATTTAAGACTAGGACATGTTGCACATAGTAAGATTTCTTCTCTGCGAATGCTAGATCCAAACATTAAGATGCTACATGATAATGCCTGTACGGTCTGTCATCAATCGAAACAAAAAAGGTTGGTTTTTCCAATTAGTATAATTCAAACAGCAGCACCTTTTGATTTGATACACTGCGACATATGGGGTCCTTGTTCAGTCACAGCATTAGGAGGATATAGATTCTTCATCACCATTGTTGATGATTTTTCAAGGGTGACTTGGGTGTTTCTGATGCAATCCAAAACAGAAGTTAGGAGTCTAATACAAGATTTTTACATTTTTGTAGAAACACAATTTCAAACAAAGATAAAGAGTCTTAGAAGTGACAATGGCTCTGAATTTTTCATGTTAGATTTTTACAAGACTCATGGAATAGTGCATCAGACATCCTGTGTTGAAACCCCACAACAAAATGGTGTTGTGGAACGCAAGCACCAACACTTGTTGGAGATCACCAGGGCTCAATTGTTTCAAGCTAATCTACCTTTACATTTTTGGGGGTATGCTCTACTAGCTGCAACCCACATTATTAACAGATTACCCAGCAAGGTTTTACAACATAAAACACCATATGAGAAATTGTTTCGTAAAGTTCCTATTTATAACAATCTTAAGGTATTTGGTTCCTTATGCTATGCCTGTACATATGCTCATGATAGGAAAAAGCTTGACAAGAGAGCACGAATGTGTATTTTTCTTGGTTATCCTCTTGGAGTTAAAGGATATTATTTATTTGACCTTGATAAGAAAGTAGTCTTCATTTCTCGAGATGTAGTCTGTCATGAGTCTGTTTTTCCTTTTCGATTACAACAGCATCAGCATTTCTGCCAAGACTCTCTGGTTTTACCAGGTCCTCCATCACAGTCTCCTCATGCATCATATACCCATGTCCCTGACAGACCTCCTGCATCTACTCATGCTAGCTTACCATTGCAAGACATTTCACATGTAGGTCTAGATAACGATGATAAGCTAAAACAAACAGAACAAGTCAGTGATTCATCATCTGCAGATCATTCATCATATCTTCGAAGAAGTACACGACCTAAGAAAGTCCCCGGTTATCTTAGCGATTATCATCATGGCCTCTCTTCACAGGAAGCAAGTCCTGATTCATCTTCATTGCAAAACAGGTCAGCTCTTTATTCTTCACTCTCTTCTACTATATCTTACCCAATTGAGCCATATATCTCTTATTCCCGATTGTCCAAACCTTATAAAACTTATCTCCTAGCTTTAGAAAATTATTCTGAACCTCGTGGCTATAAAGAAGCTAGCACTCTTCCACACTGGCAAAAGGCAATGGCATCTGAACTACAGGCCCTTCAGGAAAATGGCACTTGGGAAATTGTTTCTCTGCCCACAGGACATCGAGCAATTGGCTGCAAATGGGTGTTTAAAACCAAACTGCAGGCTGATGGGACGGTAGAACGCCACAAGGCAAGGTTAGTCGCTAAAGGATATACTCAAAGGGAAGGTTTTGATTTTCAAGAGACGTTTAGTCCGGTAGCCAAGCATACTTCCATTCGCATGTTTCTGGCTTTGGCTTCTATGCAGAATTGGCATTTAAGACAATTTGACATTCATAACGCTTTCTTGAATGGTGATCTGCTCGAAGATGTGTATATGGAGTTGCCGGAAGGTTTGGACATTCAGGGGGAGAAGCCTTCTTCTGGAAAATTGGTTTGCAAACTCAAGAAGGCCTTGTATGGCTTGAAACAAGCCTCTAGGCAATGGAATGACAAGTTATCGTCCTGCCTTTTGGCTGATGGTTTTAAGCAATCAAAATCAGACTACACCTTGTTTACTAAACAGGGGGAGAAGGGATTTCTTGTTGTGCTGGTGTATGTAGATGATATGGCCATTGCATCCTCATCTAATGATCTTATTGATGGACTCAAGGAGTACCTACTGCAGCATTTCAAAGTAAGGGATCTAGGTGTGCTGAGGTACTTCCTGGGGCTTGAGATAGCTAGGTCCAGAGAAGGTATTTTTGTGTCGCAGAGGAATTATGCGTTGAGGCTGCTGGAGGACATGGGAAAACTTGGAGTAAAGCCTAGCAACATACCAATGTCACCCAACATAAAACTAGGACAAGAAGGAGGAGAAGAGATAGAGGATGCAAGTTCCTACAGAAGGCTGATTGGAAGGCTAATATACCTGGGCATTACAAGACCTGATTTGGCCTTCACAGTGCATGTGCTTGCACAGTTTATGGATAGGCCAACGAAAGGTCATTGGAATGCAGCTGATCAAGTCCTTAGATACTTGAAAGGCACGCCTGGAAAAGGATTATTCTTCTCAAGCAAGGAAGCGATTGAACTTGAAGCTTATTCGGATAGTGATTGGGGAGGATGTATTGATAACTCTACGAAAGTAGAGTTAAATGATCACTTGTATGCTTTGAATTGAGCTAGTTTCGTAAGTTTAAGTGTTTAAACTTCTGGTTTTGAGCTGAATTGCGTTATCTCACGTTCGTTGTTGTTTGTGTAGGAAATTGGAATCGAGATGATGGATGACGGAGTGAGGAATGAAGAAGTAAACCAAAGAAGGAAGGAGAGCTTCACAGAGACTTACGCAGCTGCGGAGCATATGGGCGCAGCTGCGAGCAAGGCGAAGAGTGTCACTACAGAGAGTCTCGCAGCTGCGACCGATTGTCTCGCAACTGCGAGGAAGCAGAGGCGAGTGGAGTATAGCTTAAGGTCGCAGCTGCGACCAATTATCTCGCAGCTGCGAGTAGCGGATATTTTAGGATTTTATTTCCGGATTTTAGTCTTCTTACCCTAGTATAAATAGACTACAACTTAGGCTGGCTAGGGTTGTCGGCTCTTTTGAGGGATAGAAGGCTGGTGACAGGAGACTCTTGCCCCTGAAGAACTGCAACTCTTTTTCTTCTTTTCCTTTGGTTTTTAGATTATGCTTTCTTTTACTCTTCTGTTGCTTCGTAGGCCAGTGATGAACTAATTTTCTTGTTCTAGGACGACGATGGAACCTCGTGTTCCTCGGCGATTGTTGAACCTCTTTTCAGTTATGAATTAAATTCTTGTTTGGTTGTTTATTCGTTTTCTGTGCTTAATGCGTATCACCAGCCTGATCAACTGTTGATACTGATTCGATCACCTAGGGAGACTCGAGAGGGTAGTCTAGGTTAGATCAGGAACAGGATAGCTTGAGGAACCTTAGAGTCGAGAGACCGGGTTTTAGTGCGAGAGTAGAAATACCAAGCACCTTAGGTAACCAAAGTAGGGTTGAATCGTAAAGGACCTTCACTAATTCTTTACCTAGACATAGAGTAGAGAATTTGATACACGAGGGTACGTTCCTGGATACCTGAGAGGGTTATGGGGAGAGTTTAGCAACCTACGGTTAACGACCAGCAAAATTTAATAGTAACACAAAAGGGGGGATACGAGAGCATAGGACACGAGGGGAAATCGGTAGTCCTAGACTTTTAAGCTTATTGATAATTCGATTTAGTCTTTTGTTTTGTTTAACTTCGCATCGTGTGATTTCGTTTACTTGACCTCAAATCAGTTACCGAATTGACGTTAAACGATCTAATCGATACTGTTCTTTGTGGGTTCGACCCTTGCTTGCCCTTGCTATTTTAGTGTGTGCGAACGAGGTTTTATTTTTGTTGCGTGGACGATGCGCATCAAATTTTGGCGCCGCTGCCGGGGAACATCTTTCGATTTAGATTTCTTTTACCTCTATTTCGATAGCTGTTTGACGTTCAAGTTTTTGTTTTTTTTTGTTTTCTTTGTTTTTGCTTATTTCAGTTTATGCTACGGAGTCAAGGAGCTGATTTGACTCCTTTGGACCCAGAGATTGAGCGCACCTTCCGGCAGCGACTAAGAGCACAGCAATCAGCTATGGCCGACGAGGACAACCGACATCAGATCGACGGGAACCTGATCCCGAGAGCAGTGCATGGAGGGAGGCCGGATGTTGACAACAGACCGATGATGGACTTCAAATCGGCCAGAACTTACGCTCACCGGTCATGCATAGCGCCACCGCCCATCGCTGCTCGCGATTATGAGATCAAGACCTCGGTGATGCAGATGATCCAGAATACAGTCCAGTTCAGAGGAACACCGATGGAGGATCCGCATGAGCATCTGAGCAAGTTCCTCAGTGTGTGCGACACTTTCAGGCAGAACGGAGTGTCCCAGGATGCAGTGCGGCTGAAACTGTTCATCTTCTCTCTAAAGGATAAGGCCTGGGCGTGGTTCAACTCACTCCCAGTGAACTCCATATCGACTTGGGCACAGATGGAGGAGGCCTTCTTGGATCAGTACTATCCTCCCTCGAAGATATCGCAGATGAGGAACGAGATCACCACCTTCCGTCAGGACAGTGATGAGACTTTTGTGGAGGCATGGGAGCGATTCAAGAACCTGCTGATACAGTGCCCCTATCATGATCTGCCTGGATGGAGACAGCTAGAAGCATTTTACAATGGGCTCACGGACTCGTCCAGGAAGGACGTCAATCTGGCATCTGGTGGATCTTTCTTGAGGAAGTCCTACGTTGAGGGATTGGAGCTTTTGGAGACGATGAGGAAGACATGTCTTCCGAATCAATATTCGGATCATGCGAACAGGAGAAAGCCGCAGGGTGTCTTCGAGTTGGATGCCTTAACTTCAATTCAGGCCCAGCTGACCGCGCTCACGAAAAAATTCGAAGCTGCGAACGTGAGTTCGGTTCAGAGCAACCAGCAAGGGTGCCAGATTTGCGGAGGATCGCATCTCACAGATCAGTGCACTATGAGCATGGAGGAAGCCAACTATGTTGGGAACCAGCAGCGCAACAACCCGTACTCGAACACTTACAACCCAGGGTGGAGGAATCATCCGAACTTCTCCTGGAGAGCACAGGCACCTCCCCCTGGTATGCCTAGACCACCAGCACCAGCACCGGTACCTCATTATCAGCAAGCACAACCGGAAGCCTCGGAGAAGAAGCCGAGCCTCGAAGAGATGATGCTCAAGTACATGGCGAACCAAGATGCCCTGATGAAGAACCAGGCAGCATCGATTCGGAACCTGGAGAACCAGGTTAGCCAGCTGGCTCAGGCGGTGAATTCCAGAGCTTATGGGACCCTCCCGAGCAATACAGAGACCAACCCGAGGGAGCAAGCTAAAGCCGTCACTCTGAGGAACGGCCGTTCACTGGAGGCAGAAGAATCCAAGGCCAAGAAAGAGAGCAAGGGCCCTAGTCCATCGGAGAAATCTGGTAAGGAATCACAAACTAGTCCGCTAACTTCTGACTTGAGCTTGCCGCAGGACAAAGGGAAGAAGGAGCTTGTGGAAGAAAGAAAGGAACACGAAGTTGACATCTCGAAGCTTCCCTTCCCACAGAGAGCGCGGAAACAAAACGACGACGCTCAGTTTCGTAAGTTTTTAGATGTCTTCAAGAAACTGCATATTAACATACCTTTCGCAGAGGCCTTGGAGCAGATGCCGAGCTACGTCAAGTTCATGAAGGACGTGCTCTCTAAGAAGCGGAGGCTGGGCGATTTCGAGACAGTGATGCTTACCGAGGAGTGCAGCGCCATCCTCCAGAAGAAGATACCACCGAAGCTAAAGGACCCAGGTAGCTTCACAATCCCATGCACAATTGGAACAGCATTCTCAGGTAAAGCTCTTTGCGACCTTGGGGCGAGCATAAATCTGATGCCTTTTTCGGTGTATAAAGAGCTAGGTTTGGGGGAGGTAAGACCTACATCTGTGTCCCTTCAGTTAGCCGATAGATCTATCACATACCCGAAAGGGATTATTGAGGATGTTCTTGTTAAAGTAGATAAGTTCATCTTTCCGGCTGATTTTCTGGTATTAGATTTTGAGGAGGACAAGGAGATCCCTATCATCCTTGGCCGTCCGTTTTTAGCCACAGGAAGGGCATTGATCGACGTGCAGAAGGGAGAGTTGACCATCCGGGTCAACGATCAGGAAGTTACCTTCAATGTCTATAAATCTGTTAAATGGCCTTCTGAGAATTCTGATTGCTTTCGGATGGACGTTGTTGATAGGTGCACCTCCAAATTCTCATCTCTCGGTGATGAAGAGCTCATAGATGCTGAAGAGGATGAGATTGACTCTGTTGTTGATACCCAGGAGACTCTAGCGCTGTTCACACGAAGGATTCAACAGTTCGATACGCTAGAGCGGCCATTGAACCCAATGCGACCGTCAATTGAGGAACCTCCTACCTTAGAGCTCAAGCAACTCCCGGACCATCTCAGGTATGCATATCTCGGACCATCAAACACTTTACCTGTGATTATTTCGGCTAGTCTTACAGGAGAGGAGGAGGAGAAATTGCTGGAAATCCTCAAGGCGCACAAGAGAGCATTGGGATGGACCATAGCGGACATTCGAGGAATCAGTCCGTCGGTGTGCATGCACAAGATTCTGCTTGAGGACGATCATAAGGTTTCGGTCGAAGCTCAGAGGCGGTTAAACCCGAACATGAAGGAAGTGGTGAAGAAGGAGATCATCAAGTGGCTAGACGCAGGTATTATCTATCCTATCTCTGACAGTTCTTGGGTTAGCCCTGTGCAGTGCGTCCCGAAGAAAGGAGGGATGACGGTGGTCAAGAACGAGAAGAACGAGCTGATTCCGACTCGTACGGTGACCGGGTGGAGAGTTTGCATGGACTACCGCAAACTAAACAAAGCCACCAGGAAAGACCACTTCCCTCTTCCCTTCATAGATCAGATGCTTGACCGATTGGCAGGTAAGGACTTCTATTGTTTCTTGGACGGGTACTCCGGATACAATCAAATTTTGATTGCCCCGGAGGACCAAGAAAAGACTACATTCACCTGCCCGTACGGTACCTTTGCTTTTCGTCGCATGCCGTTTGGATTGTGTAATGCGCCTGCTACTTTTCAACGATGCATGATGGCCATATTCTCTGATATGATTGAACATGGTCTGGAGGTCTTCATGGATGACTTTTCTGTTTTTGGTGCATCGTATGCGGATTGCTTGTCGAACCTCTCTAAGGTTCTTAAACGTTGTGAAGACACTAACCTGATCCTGAACTGGGAGAAATGCCAGTTTATGGTTAGTGATGGCATTGTTCTAGGTCACCGGATATCTAGCAAGGGCATCGAGGTGGACAGGGCAAAGATTGAGACAATAGAGAAGCTACCCCCACCGTCGTCTGTAAAAGGGATACGGAGCTTCCTCGGACATGCTGGATTCTACCGAAGGTTCATCAAGGACTTCTCCAAGATCACGAAGCCATTGTGCAATCTATTGGAGAAGGACGTTCCCTTTGTGTTCGATGCTGAGTGCCTTTCGGCCTTCACCGAACTCAAGAAGAGGTTAGTTTCTGCACCCATAGTCGTAGCACCTGATTGGAGTTTGCCCTTCGAATTGATGTGCGATGCTAGTGACTATGCGGTAGGAGCTGCATTAGACCAGAGGGTAGATAGAATTTTTCGGGTAATATACTATGCCAGCAGGACCTTAGATGACGCCCAGGTTAATTACACCACGACTGAAAAGGAACTGTTAGCCGTAGTGTTTGCCTTCGACAAGTTTCGCAGTTATCTAGTGGGGTCTAAGATAATAGTGTTCACGGATCACTCAGCAATCAAGTACTTGATTGAGAAAAAGGACGCCAAGCCTAGGTTGATTCGTTGGGTCCTTCTATTACAAGAATTTGATTTAGAGATCCGCGACAGGAAAGGAACTGAAAATCAGATAGCAGACCATTTGTCTAGGTTAGAAAACAACAAGGTACTTCAAGACAAGGTTTGCATAAATGACTCCTTTCCGGATGAGTATTTACTGTCTGCTGATGTGAACGTGCCATGGTATGCTGATATTGTGAATTTTATTGTATCGGAGTTCATCCCCGAGGATTTTGATGCACAAAAGCGGAAAAGATTTCTAAATAACGTTCGTCAATACTTTTGGGACGAACCGTTTCTGTTTAAAAAGTGTGCAGATCAGGTCATCAGGAGGTGTGTGCCGGAATCTGAAGTCCAGGACATCTTAACCCATTGCCACGCATCCCCGTATGGAGGACACTTCGGAGGAGACCGAACGGCTGCAAAAGTCCTCCAATCAGGTTTTTACTGGCCTACTATTTTTAAGGACGCTTACCAATTTGTTCTTCACTGTGATAGGTGCCAAAGAACGGGGAACATATCCCGAAGAAACGAAATGCCCCTGCAAAACATTCTCGAGGTTGAACTCTTCGACGTCTGGGGCATCGACTTCATGGGTCCCTTCATCCCATCGAACGGTAACAAGTATATTCTCGTTGCAGTTGACTATGTTTCGAAATGGGTGGAAGCAATTGCTTCCCCCACTAATGAGGCTAAAGTGGTTGTCAAGTTTGTGCAGAGACAGATCTTTACCAGGTTCGGAGTTCCACGTGCGATCATCAGCGATGAAGGTACACACTTCATCAATCGTCAATTTAATGCACTCTTGAGCAAATATGGCGTGAAGCACAAGGTGGCCACGGCGTATCACCCACAGATAAGCGGACTAGCAGAAGTGTCTAACCGTGAAGTGAAGCGTATCCTTGAGAAAACGGTGAGTACCACACGCAAGGATTGGTCTTTAAAACTCGATGATGCTTTGTGGGCGTACAGGACAGCATACAAGATGCCGATTGGAATGTCTCCATATCGACTCGTTTTTGGAAAGGCTTGTCACCTACCAGTGGAGCTCGAGCACAAGGCTTACTGGGCACTGAAGCACCTCAACTTCGACGAAACTCGATCAGGTGAGGCTCGCCTTCTGCAGATGAACGAGTTGGAGGAGCTTCGTCATCAAGCATACGAGAATGCAAAGCTCTACAAGGAGAAGACAAAGAAATGGCACGACAGCCGTATCCTCAACAGGACGTTTGTGCCAGGTGAGTATGTACTCCTTTTCAACTCACGTTTGCGTTTGTTCCCAGGGAAGCTGAAGTCGCGATGGTCCGGACCGTTCAAAGTCGTAAAAGTATTCCCTCATGGCGCCGTAGAGCTGCAATCAAATGATTCCGGGTCCACGTTCAAAGTCAACGGCCAGCGCCTAAAGCACTACCATGGAGAGCCGTTTGAGCGAGGAACTACATCCACGCGACTCCAAGACGCATAAAATCGTGCGAAAGTCGAGCCATCGACTCTAAACCAGGGCGCTTCTTGGGAGGCAACCCAAGTCGTTTCATTTTATTTCTGATAATTAGTTATTTTTAATCGTTTATTTGTTTTTGTTAGTAGATCAAGAAGCATGTCCATGAAAGAGACGGAGAAAGAAAATAAGGTAGCATCCACAGTAAGACCCGCAGCTACGGAGAAGTAGATCACAGCTGCGGAGGAACGGAAGGCAGTAAGTGTCGCAGCTGCGAGAACATCTCTCGCAGCTGCGGAAGGCGCATACAAAATCGACCCTCAGAGAGTTTCGCAGCTGCGGAGGAAATTCTCGCAGCTGCGAGAGACGTGTAACCTGCGATCCTCAGAGAGTCTCGCAGCTGCGCTGGGATGTCTCGCAGCTGCGAGAGAACGAAAATTCAGACAGATTAAAAAGGGGGCGAACCTAAACCCTAATTTATTTTTCCCCATTCTCTCAGGGCGCAGCTGCGACGCATCCCTTCTCTCCAGGCGGCGGCTCCTCATCTCCACATCGCCGGCTACTCACGCATCGACCTCGCCGGTGCCACCCGCCAACCAGCCAACCAACCTCGCCGCCACCTTCCTGCCGTTGGTCGACCACAATCCCCCATAGCGGCAATAATCAGGGAAGTTCCCCATCCCTTAGTTCTATCGGTGATTTGTGTGCGGCCACGTCGTTTGTCATCTGGAGATTCAATAGTTGCCTTAGTTCTTAGAATAGCGTAGTTAGCGATGGCGCCCAAGCAACGCACTACAACCGGTGCCTCTAGTTCTAGGCAAAGGAGAAGAAAGGAAACGGCAGGGAGGGATAAGGCCGTTGTGAACGAATCGTCGGCGGCGTACCAACGGTCCATGAAAAGACCGCTGATCGCTGAGCGGGTATTCGATACCACGCATCCCGATTTGATTGAATACCGGGCACGTTTAGAACGTCTGGGGTGGCTTCGCTTTAGTACAGCGATAAGACGGGGCGTAGTCCCGGTGGTTAGGGAGTTCTATGCAAACGTGCATACCCTGGACAAGGATAGGCAAAGTATTCGAGTTCGGGACAAGGAGGTTAAGTTTGGTGCATCAGTGATTTCCACATTTTATGGCCTTCCTGTTTACAACACTGAGGCATATCTCGATTATCTTAATAATCGTTTTGATAGTAACGCAGTTATTGCGAGAATTGCTAAGCCAGGATCCCAATGGAAATTGACAAGAAGCCGGAACCCCCTCAGACTCCACGGCAGCGATTTGACCACCGAAGGACGCATGTGGGCCTTATTTGTAGCCCCCCGGCTCATCCCCAGCAAAAACACGAGCGAGATCACCAGGGATCGAGCGGCGCTCATCTATTGCATCATGGAGGAGATGCCTATTGATTTGGGCAGGCTGCTGAATTGGATGATCCACCGCTGTTTGGACGACGCACGAGGTTTGTGGTTCCCTTGTCTTATTTCTGAATTATGTATCAAAGCAGGTGTGCAGTTTGACAGGACGGAGGAGCTTTGTCCCCCGGGCCAGCCTCTAGACCATCAATCACTGGACAAGATTAGCGCAAGGCAGGGAGGCGCCTCATCTCGCCCTCGTCCAGCAGCTGCAAGCGCTATGCCCTCCGAGCAAGAACGATGGGCTCAGATGCAAGAGTTCATGCAGCGAACCAGGGACGCTCAGCAGCAAACTAGAGCCTTCCAGAAATACACCATGGAATTCATCCGACATCAGATGGAGTACAACCGTCAGGCCGCGCCATCCTTTGGAGTAGACTTCAACGCGTTGCATCAACCAGTCTACCACCCACCGGGATGGGATAGACCCATGGGATGGAGTGACGCTGCTATGGAAGATGCAGAAACCAGCCCGGAGGAGGATGAGGATGTTGACTCCGACTCGGAGTCTGATTAGCCTGACATCAGGGAGAAGATCCTGAGTTCAACCGGATATGTGCCAGGTTGTATCTCTCTTATCTTTACTTTCATCTATCTCATGCACAGTTGGAGATACAGTCTGCCACGAGGTCGTGTCAGGATTTAGGTTTGGGGGTGCTGATGTTATCCTCTATGATATGATTGCTTTTTATTGTTATTTCTGTCAACTTGATCATGCTTCTGAGTCTATCTTTCGTTTTGTTTTTGTTATTTTCTGTGAGTCGATGCCCCTCAGTTAGACCTTATGGATTTCGAATTAGAAGAGTCGAATTCTAGGAGGATGATTAGGGTCGCACATTTAAGGCAGAGGAGGAATTAGTTCTAGCAAGTATGCCTTATTTCTTGGAAAAATAGTATATATTGTTCCTGATAGGAAGCTAACTAAGCAGCGTCAGCTCTACAGCCTCTTTAAAAGCATAGTCATTAAGGAAAAGTATAGACACTCGAATCATCCTTTGGAGACGAAATTCAGGTTAAAATGTGAAAGAGAAAAAAGAGCAAGAAAAGAAAACGGTTGCCAAGGTTCTGAGCACCACTATTCAAGCTAGAAAAGAGTAAAAAAAAAAAAATTGATTTTGAGCTTGAATATGTGCTTGTGGTGTGATGTCTTCCTTGCGGCTCGAGTTCTCGTCTGAGGGGTGTTTTATCACCTAGTGCCTTGGTCCGTCTGGACCGGGAGTCACTGACTGAGAACTTGTTACACGAGCGTTTGCGGGAATGGATGAGCATTTAGAATCGTGTAACCAAATGAAAAGAGAAAAATGAGATGAAAAGAAAAACCTCGAATTAGTTGAGAAGGTGAGGAGAGTTGAGTCTAGAAAAGTACTTGATGGCTATGAAAGATTTGAGAATGTGGAGTTGACAACGCGAGGTGTGCAAATTGAGGGAACAAGTTTTATAAGAACTACAAAACCCGTGCGTGCTAGGCTTGAACGAAGTCTACCTCTAAAATAGGTGTGCGGCTTTAGCTGAGAGTCGTTAACGACAATTCGAGTTCGGAAGACTTGGGTGAGACTGGGGAGTGTCAATTATGAATTGTTTATTTTGGTTATATTTTCGGTATGTTTTGGTTTTGTTTTGCTCGAGGACTAGCAAAAGATAGGTTTGGGGGTGTGATAACTCTACGAAAGTAGAGTTAAATGATCACTTGTATGCTTTGAATTGAGCTAGTTTCGTAAGTTTAAGTGTTTAAACTTCTGGTTTTGAGCTGAATTGCGTTATCTCACGTTCGTTGTTGTTTGTGTAGGAAATTGGAATCGAGATGATGGATGACGGAGTGAGGAATGAAGAAGTAAACCAAAGAAGGAAGGAGAGCTTCACAGAGACTTACGCAGCTGCGGAGCATATGGGCGCAGCTGCGAGCAAGGCGAAGAGTGTCACTACAGAGAGTCTCGCAGCTGCGACCGATTGTCTCGCAGCTGCGAGGAAGCAGAGGCGAGTGGAGTATAGCTTAAGGTCGCAGCTGCGACCAATTATCTCGCAGCTGCGAGTAGCGGATATTTTAGGATTTTATTTCCGGATTTTAGTCTTCTTACCCTAGTATAAATAGACTACAACTTAGGCTGGCTAGGGTTGTCGGCTCTTTTGAGGGATAGAAGGCTGGTGACAGGAGACTCTTGCCCCTGAAGAACTGCAACTCTTTTTCTTCTTTTCCTTTGGTTTTTAGATTATGCTTTCTTTTACTCTTCTGTTGCTTCGTAGGCCAGTGATGAACTAATTTTCTTGTTCTAGGACGACGATGGAACCTCGTGTTCCTCGGCGATTGTTGAACCTCTTTTCAGTTATGAATTAAATTCTTGTTTGGTTGTTTATTCGTTTTCTGTGCTTAATGCGTATCACCAGCCTGATCAACTGTTGATACTGATTCGATCACCTAGGGAGACTCGAGAGGGTAGTCTAGGTTAGATCAGGAACAGGATAGCTTGAGGAACCTTAGAGTCGAGAGACCGGGTTTTAGTGCGAGAGTAGAAATACCAAGCACCTTAGGTAACCAAAGTAGGGTTGAATCGTAAAGGACCTTCACTAATTCTTTACCTAGACATAGAGTAGAGAATTTGATACACGAGGGTACGTTCCTGGATACCTGAGAGGGTTATGGGGAGAGTTTAGCAACCTACGGTTAACGACCAGCAAAATTTAATAGTAACACAAAAGGGGGGATACGAGAGCATAGGACACGAGGGGAAATCGGTAGTCCTAGACTTTTAAGCTTATTGATAATTCGATTTAGTCTTTTGTTTTGTTTAACTTCGCATCGTGTGATTTCGTTTACTTGACCTCAAATCAGTTACCGAATTGACGTTAAACGATCTAATCGATACTGTTCTCTGTGGGTTCGACCCTTGCTTGCCCTTGCTATTTTAGTGTGTGCGAACGAGGTTTTATTTTTGTTGCGTGGACGACGCGCATCATGTATTGACACAAGAAAGTCTACCACAGGGTTGGCAGTGTTTCTGGGAAGTTCGTTGGTAAGTTGGAAGTCTAAGAAACAAACGACAGTCTCAAGGAGCTCGACGGAGGCTGAATATCGAGCAATTGCAATGACTACAGCAGAGGTGTTATGGCTGGTTTCTTTGTTAAAAGATTTTGGAGTGGATGGAAGCTGCCAATATCGCTGCATTGCGATAACAGGTCGGCCATTTACATCAGCAGGAACCCAGTATTCCATGAGCGAACAAAACACCTAGAGATGGATCTACACTTCGTCAGGGAGAAAATAGAGCAGGGGATAATAGATGTTTTGCATCTTAGAACAGCAGCAAGTAGCAGACTTGTTTACGAAGGCTCTCCATCCGGGAAGACAAAACTTGCTCTTGAACAAGATGGGAATGAGAGACATATACAACTCCCATCTTGAGGGGGAGTGTGGGCGTGTATGCGACAGTTAAAATAGTTGCTGCTGTTTTGTGTTTGCTGTCATATGGAGTTACAGTAGAGATGAAAGTTGTGGGCCTGGGCTGACTGATAGAATGAAGGCTGAGCTTAAAGAAGAAGATGAAGCGAGGCCTACGAAGGAGGAGCATGAGGATTTCTAACACATACGAGAAGAAAGGACATAGTAGTAAAATCCTTTTAGTTTGTTACTGGGTGTGTGCGTAGCAGCACATGGAATAGGGATATAAGAAACAGAATGCACTCTTTTTCTGGGTGTGGGTTTTCTGTAACAAACGAGTCTTTTTCCTTATCTATAATGAAAAGATGGTGGTGGAGTGAGTAGCCACTGTGACGTCCTGCCGAGCTTCAAGAGCGGGATTTGAACGGGCAAAACAGAGGAGCGCGCGAGGAAGGAGGCTTCGGGATCGCAAAGGACAACGAGATTAGGACACTTGGGAACATCCCGATCGTGGAGAAATTACTCGTCGGAGGAGGGAAATCGCGGAGTTGTGCGTTGAGCACGAAAAGAGGAACGTTTCTCACTTCGTATCTTCTTTTATTTCATGTCAACGGCCATATGATTGCGGAAATTTGTTGATGGGAAAAGGGGCAGGTCGGACCTCGGAGAAGTTGAGGGAAGACACCCCAGTATGTGCATGGTGATGTAATGCATGCCAATTGCTCGGTTGAGTTATGAGTGAATGTGCGGTTAGTTGTACAATTTGGTAGGTTAAGAATGGTTAAGAGACAGCCCTATATGGCTGGAATTAAGGGTTGGATTGTGGAAAAGGAGGGTGAAACAGTCCTGGAAAGGAGGACGCCCGGATGATCGCTCGAGATTGGAACACGCGGGTATATGAGTATATAAGCTCGATTTCGTGCCAGGAGGTTGTACGGTGCGTGGGGGTTGGTTTGCCCGTGATGAATATACTCTCCTTGAACGTTCCGGAGTGGTGAGGGGTGGGGGACGTGGCCAAGAAGGCTGGTTAATGATAGGAGTCGAATGGCCGGATATATGGCCGGGTGAAAGAGTGTACGGTATAAACAGTATACTCACAGGACTGCCTATCTTTAGGCTGGTGAGAAAGGGCTTTGGATGGGAAATTCTAACCCTGGAAAGTGGTAAAAAAATGTCTGGGAGGTTGTCGTATGAGGCCGAGAAAGAGGCCCAAGTGATTGTGAAAAAGGGAATTATCCGTGATTATTGTTGCATTTGGGTTAAGAGAACGAGGATACTCTAAGTGATACGGTAGTAGCATGAAACATGGAATTAATATGAAACACTCATGAGGCTGAATATGTGATGCTCTTTAACGCAATTGATTATGTCGAGGAATAATTCTTCGAGTGTTTCCGTTTACGGTCGTGAATATTAGACTCACGAGACGAAGCTCGTTTTGGAAGATACAACCGAAAGTATTGATTGACAGATGAATCTAAATGTAGGTTGCGTGATTTGTTTTGTCTAACTTACTTATATATGTGTATTGACAGGTCACGTAGAGCTTTACATCATACCTGCAGTTGTACTTACAGGAGATGACGTAGTAGGCTCATCCATACATTATTGTAACAAATCATATAATTCTTTTCGGTCATTAATAAAATAACATCGTTTTCTTTAAAACACGAGATCATGGAGAACCTTTCATGAATGCTTTACTTGAGGAATATCTGCGACACTATGTGATGGCAAGTCAGCGAAATTGGGTTGATTTACTTGATACTGTTCAGTTTTGTTTCAATTTGCTCAGGTCGTCATCAACGGGATTCAGTCCCTTTGAGCTTGCTATGGGACATCAACCCTTGTTTCCCCAAGACAATGCTCTACAATGATCAGGGGGACCTTGTCTGGCTGCTTACCATTTTGCCCAAGATAAGCATGAGATGATTGTGGAGGCGCGGGATAGTTTGGCAAAGGTTGCTCGTCGAATGAAACATTATGTTGATCAACATCTGAGGTCAGTTGAGTTCAGTGTTTGGCGATAGGGTGATGTTAAAACTCAGGAAGAAAATCAGTAGTAAGACGATTCATGGTGGCCTTATTCCGTGGTATAATGGTCCGTTTGATGTATTGCAGCGTATTGGTCAGGTGACCTATCGATTGAAATTGCCTGAAATGATGAAGGTTCATCCTATATTTCATGTGAGTTTCTTTAAGCCATTTCATGAGGATCCTAACCCTGAGGGGCGGGTCCAAACCAAGCGAGCACCCACAACGACAAGGGAATAGTATGATGTTGAGATTGAGCAGATCCTTGATCATAGAGTCTTGGGGTAGAGTAAGAAAAATCGGCGGACCGAGTTCTTGATTCATTGGAAGGGTAGAGATGTTGCAAATGGGACGTGAAAAAAGGGAAACACTTTGTGGCAGTTCGAACGAGAGGTGTAGGAGTACCTCGAGACGGTTTTTGTCGACGAGAGCGTCGACTTCCTCTGGTGGGGGAGGTTTGTCACATGCCTAAGGGCATGGGACGGTGAAAGCACCGTTCCGTGGAAGGCTCCACGAGCAACGTTCGTGAGGGAGGCACGAGCAGACATGACGGATCGCGTAAGGGTGTATCCGTGAGGAAACACAGGCTGACTGAGGATCATTGATGCGTTGAAGGGTCGTGTTCCATGAACTGGTATCCTTGGAGGATCATGTCTATTGTGAAGGGGCCCCCTCTTCCAAAGGGGGACCCAAGGGCGGTTGTGTTAGGCACCCCTGAAGACATATGCCTCTTAGTGAAACGATGTAATGGTTAGTGTACAATCACGACCCCTATAAGAGGACTTGTAAAGGAGCGTGGACAGATAACTTGTATTCGGGAATTCTTAGTGAAACACAAAGAGTATCCTTCATCTAAAAACACTTGTGAGCTTCTGTTGTACATAGGTTGATCGTGCTCGAGTGCGAGATACGATACGAGAATTTACTTGATAGAGGTTTTATTCCACCAACCAAATTTGTTGGATAGGCGATCGAGGTGAACAATTGTAATGGTGGGTCGTTACTCATGACAAAAAAGGACAGAAGTTTTCGTTTCCTAGAGATATCATTCGGGCAAATTTTAACATACTTGTAGTTTCCTAAAATCTCTCCCATCCGCTCTCTTCTTACAACCTTTCCGCAAAAAACTTCAGTTTTGCTTTTGTTAGAACGAGTTCCTGACCTCCACAACCCCCCCCCCCCCCAACCCTCTTCTCGGCCCGTTTCTTTCATTTCCCTCCCCCGGCGCTAAGGACGGCTTCTCGACAAGGTCGTCCCTCGATTTTGGCCGAAATGATGGGCTCCCGCCTCATCGCCGTCCTCCTCCTCTTCGTGGTCGTTGTCAATGCGAAGCTCACCCCAGATTATTACAAAAATACCTGCCCCGACTTCCAGAAGATCATCCGGGAGACCATCACCAACAAGCAGATCAGCACCCCGACGACCGCAGCTGGCACCCTCCGCCTCTTCATGCATGACTGCTTTGTCGAGGGCTGTGACGCCTCTGTCCTCATAGCCTCCAACTCGTTCAACACCGCTGAGAAAGATGTCGACATCAACCAGTCCCTTGCTGGTGATGCGTTCGATGTCATCACCCGTGCCAAGGTCGCCCTCGAGCTTGCCTGCCCGAAGACTGTCTCCTGCGCCGACATCCTCGCACAGGCGACGCGTGACCTCGTGACCATGGTTGGGGGTCCTTTTTACAAGGTCTGGCTGGGGAGGAAGGATGGCTTCGTCTCGCAGGCGTCCCGAGTGACAGGGAACCTCCCAACCCTAAACATGACCATGGATCAGATCCTCGACCTATTTCAGAGGAAGGGGTTCGCCCCACAGGAGTTTGTCGCTATGATGGGCGCCCACACTATCGGGTTCTCACATTGCAAGGAATTCACGAGCCGGATCTTCAACTACAGCAATACCAGCCCACATGACCCGGCCATGAACCCTAGCTACGTGGCAGGGCTCAGCAAATTGTGCGAGAACTACACTACCGACGTAACCATGGCCGCGTTCAATGATGTGATGACCCCGGGGAAGTTTGACAACATGTACTACAAGAATCTACCCAAGGGACTGGGGCTGTTGTCCATAGACCAAATGATGTACACGGACCAAAGGACGAGGCCTTACGTGATTCAGTACGCGAACAATCAGATGGCATTCTTCGAAGCGTTCGCGCATGTGATGGAGAAGCTTGGGCTAGTGGACGTAAAGACTGGCCGGAAAGGCGAGGTCAGGAGTAGATGCGACAACTTCAACTCGCTCTAGACCTAAGAAAACGTTCAAATATGATGGGAAAACGGGTATGGATCGATCAATTGCGTTTGGGAGGAAATTCGATATCAAAAAACGAGCTTGAGAGAAAAGTCATTGCTATCTTAGTCTGTATGTTTTTCCCGCACAAGCAGAATGTCAATAACATTTTCTAAGGCTTACACTATCAGATCAAAGTGATTCACATACACACACATATATATAGAGAGAGGAGGAAATCTGCTGCTTGGTTTGAACATTAGGTCAACGCTGAGAATTCATTATTCTATCTTAAATTTTCAAAGTACTATTATATCTTATCTTTTAGGCAACACATCATTAAAAAAAAGTAAGAAACTACTATAATTTTAAAATTTTATATGTCTAGATATATAAAGAGTGTACAATAATGCGTATAATAATTAGAAAGAAATCTTTTATATTAAAAATTAATTAAAAGAACACTTTTTTTTTATTGAAACGGAAGTGGATGCATTAAGTACGTCAACGCATTGCGTAGGATTCGCAAGAACAACCACAAATATAGGATTAGTTCTCCAAAATCACTTCTTTTTATTGATGACAGAGTATATTAATTTATTATGACTTTTCACCAAAGCAAAGGACACTCATTCTTCTTCTTACACGTGCATCCCTCTATAACACCTGCCTTGCATAAACATCCCATCTGCTTCACCTCTTCTCATCTTAAATGCATTTTAATAAACTTTTTATCTGGACATTCTCGGAGTGATTCTTCGTCCGAGGACTTCCTCTTTTCTTTTCTAAAAATAAAAGCAACAGAAAAGGAACTCCTGTTTACTTTCTAACCATGTAAAATAATGTGTTCCAGAATCCGTGCTGTCTTTTTCGGGTTGATTCTTAGGAGCAAGAAGAGGGACGATGTACGCCCTCGGGGCATCGTCATGTCCCAGGTTTACGATCCTTTTGGCTGGACTGTGGTGGTTGTTGCTGTTGCTGTTCATGAAGGTGGCGGTAGTTGGGATCGGGGTGAATTGGGGGATGCAGTCAACGCATCCCTTGCTGCCCTCCACCGTGGTGAGGATGCTCCAGGACAACGGCTTCCAGAAGGTGAAGCTTTTCGATGCAAGTTCTGGCATCCTTAATGCGCTTGGGAGGTCCGGGGTCCAGGTCATGGTCGGGATACCCAACAACATGCTGTCTACACTGGCCGTCAGCATTCAGGCCGCCGAGAATTGGGTCGCGAAGAACGTATCGCTCCACATCTCCTCCGGCGGTGTCAACATTAGGTGACTCAGAAGAAACAGTGACTTTTCTTCCGGGTTTTATTTGATTGTTGCCGTCCGTGATCAGTTATACGTCTGCATTTACTAATCCACAGGTATGTAGCGGTGGGGAATGAACCATTTCTAAGCTCCTACAATGGCAGTTTCCTAAACACCACCCTGCCAGCCCTCCGAAATATCCAGTCAGCGATCACAAAGGCAGGTCTTGGCGCCCAGGTCAAAGTCACTGTTCCTCTCAATGCCGACGTGTATGAGAGCCCGACTGATCTTCCTTCCGACGGGGATTTCCGCTTGGACATCAAAGCCTTGATGCTAGAGATCGTGCAGTTCCTGAGCGACAATGGGGCCCCTTTCACTGTCAACATCTATCCTTTCATTAGTCTTTACAGCAACCCCAGTTTCCCCTTCGACTTCGCATTCTTTGACAACTCCTACACTGCGTTGGATGATAATGGAAACATCTATACCAACGTGTTTGATGCGAACCATGACATGCTGGTCTGGGCATTGCAGAGGAACGGATTTGGGAACATGTCGATCATAATCGGGGAAATAGGTTGGCCAACCGATGGAGATGAAAATGCAAACTTGCTGAATGCTCAGAGGTTCAATCAGGGGTTCATGTTGCGATACTCAGCTGGGATTGGAACGCCTTTGAGACAGGGCCAAATGGATGCATATTTATTTAGCCTGATTGATGAGGATGCAAAGAGCATCCAGCCAGGCAACTTCGAACGCCACTGGGGATTGTTCTACTATGATGGTCAGCCAAAGTATAACCTCAACCTCGGCACGACAAACTCCACCAACGGCTTACTTGTACCAGCAGATGGCATCCAGTACATGGCTCGAAAATGGTGCGTGATGTCGCCTTCCGCAAGCCTCATTGATCCTCAGGTGGCACCGAGCATGAGCTACGCTTGCGCCAACGCAGATTGCACGAGCCTCGGGTACTTGACCTCTTGTGGGGACCTCACTGATATCCAGAATGTCTCATACACTTTCAATGACTACTACCAGCAGAACAATCAGCTCGACAGCGCCTGTAAGTTCCCTGACAACCTTTCCATAATCACCAGACAGAATCCGTCTACTGGCAGTTGTAATTTCACGATCATGATCTCGACATATTACTCTCCGGACATGTCTTTGGACACTACAGGCAACCGCGATTGTCACAGAAGAGCAATTGGTCTGGCTGCACTGTTGTCCTATTTCTTGTACACGGTCTCGTGATCATCACATCTTCACACACTACAGATGCTATAATTTCTGAATCATGTAAGAACCAGAGTCATTCAATATGCTGCACATGTCAGCAGAATTGTCAGCGTGGTACAGATGGCCAGATATCACCTTAACGCATAACTACAAAAACTCGGAATTCTAGATTTTGGGAAATTAAACTTAATGAGGCAATAATTGTTTCTGAAGAAGATAAAGGCATTCAAGTAAAGAAATACCATCATATTTAAGGTTGTGAACACTTTTCCAAATATCAATTGTTATATCTGAGTAAAACATGCAATCAACAAACGTATTTGCGATGGCAAGTTGAAAAACATAAGGGCAGACAATGACTAGGACTTCTTCTAATTCAGTTGAACAACTTAATTGCATTTCAAATATTTTGAAGTCTATTGCATTAGGGGATACTTAGAATTCCCTCTCATTAACGGGTTGAGTATTAGAGCTAGAAAAACAAAAAATTGAGAAGTTATGAATCGTAATTTCATCGGAGGCACACAGTATCGGTTTTTTCTTTTCCTATGACAAAGATTTTTTTTCTTTTTTTTTTTACCTTCATGAAAAAATACGTGCATACATTTCCAATATGGAACACATCATCTTGTATATGCCTTTCAGCATGGATAACCTTTCCCACCAAGGAACGCCCTCGATCTCATGTCAGCCTGCATCATGATGGCAAGAAAATGAGAGCGCCATTGTAATGACTGATGAGCACGTCAAGGGTCATACAAATTAAAACAGCATCAACACAATGTTTTTCTCAGCCTGGGCTATACAAGCAGAACTACAAAGTGGAGACAACAACAATTCACGCTTGTGGCATTACACACCTGTCTCACTGGTTCCGGATTCTTGTACTTGCAAGTCGACTGAACGATCTTGACAGCAGTATCAAGAGATATCCGATGCACAACCAACGACACGAATATAGGCTTCGAAGCATCCTGAGTCGGCCTCAGAGCCTGCATATGGCGTCGATTAATAGTTGTAAGAGGTGACTCTGAAAATTCCAGTCAAGAGGACCCGTGAACATCTTCAGAAAATAATATTGGAGAAGCAGAAGGTGAAGAATATCTCTAACTGGATGTTACAGGATTTTTAACTCAATTTCCTTCTTCCTCCTAAATTTTAATAGATATCTAAGGCCTTTTTTCTCCCAAATACAACTTGTTCACAAGATCTCGTAACATCTGAATGCTTAATTCAAGTAATCCAAATGAATTCAAAACGTGACAAATCATTCAGGAAGATGCAAACTTCTACTGGCATAACAGAGCTTTGGCAAACAAGTTGCCTAGGTCATAACCATGGTAGACAACAAGCCACTAGAAAGAAGTGAGTTTGTGATCGTGCACAATAGGAGTAGTGTTGAATATAGGTTTTGATGATGAGCCGTGACCTTCTGTGTAACAGAAGTCAGACATCTACTCTACAGAAGCTTATCATGTTGAGGACTTGTTGAAAGAAATATTTTTGTAATTAAATGATTGTTTAATTACGAAATAAAAATGATTTGGTCAAGATATTAGTCTGATCAAATTAAACAGATTAAGTTTTCAAATAACCCCATTAGGGATAATATTTCCCATAGAAGGAAATATAATCTTCGATATATGGAAGAGTTATGTAAGGTTGTCTACAACCTTCTGTGGTATTATACGACCACCATATGACCGTTATTTTGGATGTTAATCATTACCATCTTTCTAGATGCATTCATTTGAGTGTGCTGAATAGAATGGTTTCGGTTTCAACTCATATGGAAGTTAATCTTTGATTATTTCCATTTACAGAAAGTTGCTGACCAGATTCAGCCACAATCTTC
Organism: Melastoma candidum; assembly: GCA_023653495.1. Lineage (NCBI taxonomy): Eukaryota > Viridiplantae > Streptophyta > Magnoliopsida > Myrtales > Melastomataceae > Melastoma > Melastoma candidum. The sequence goes on along the minus strand of CM042882.1, from coordinate 9,780,144 downwards.
TGTAGCGTAGTATACATGGGAATTTTATCATATCTAAATCTTAAATGATATGATTTGATTACCTAAACGTATATATGCATGGGAGTGACGTTCTTGTTAATTATTTATTTTATTTTTATCTGATTGCTCGGTTTCTTTGTTTTGCGGAAGGCTGATCGTGCAATTCTTTATTCTTTCACTTAGACAATTCTTGTATAAATAAAGGCACCCAGCCACGAATCTTAAGTGTAACTTTCATTATTTCTGAGAGCGTGTGCTTAGAGCTTGTATCCTGTTCGTTCAAGTTTGAGTTAGTCACACGATGAGCGTTAGCGGCGGAAGACTGCGACGTTGGTGAAATCTTCTGGGAGAGTGACTCGGGGGCCACGAGGGACTCGGTTGGAAGCTGCAGGAGACGTTGGTGGGAAGCACGGCTGGAGGCTGTGTGGCCAACGTGCAGTGGGCCAGAGAGAAGGACAGAACCTCGGGAGCACAGAAGGTGAGGGACTAACCAGTTTCTGTGGTATAACGTTCTGTGTGCAGGCTAGCCTTGGGCAAGGGCTTTGTGTTTGCTCAGCCCTAGTTTCGAGGGACCACACAGGAAAGCCTTGGGCAAGGGCTTTGTGTTTGTTCAGTCGAGAACTCGAGGGATCGCGTAAGGGAAGTCGCAGCTGGGTGCTGTGCAGGTGGAGATGCCGCCGGAGTGAAAAGTCTCGAAGGAAGTCACGGCAGGTCGCTGTGCAGGAGAGGACACCGCCTGAGGTAAACATCCGACAACCAGTTACATTTGTTAGTTACTGCAGTACAGAACCTTACGGTATGTGCTTTGGAATCCAGTCACCTTTGCTACAGAACCTTACGGTCGGTGCAGTAGTGGGTCGACATCTTTGGTACATAACCTTTTAGGTCTAAACTGTGAAATTAGTCATTTCTGATACAGAACCTTCTGGTCTGTAGAGGATTGACATATTTGGTACATAACCTTACGGTCTGTGCTGTGAAACCAAGTCATATCTGGTACAGAACCTTTTAGGTCTGTGCTATAAAGGGTTGACACTTTTGGTACAGAATCTTTTGATTTGTGCTATGGAGGGTTGACACATTCGATACAGAACCTTCTGGTCTGTGCGGTGCAACTTACTCACTCTAGTACAGAACCTTCTGGTCTATACTTTGCCACTCAGTCTTCTGTGATACCTTCTAGTATGTGCTATAAAAGGTCTATTGTTGATCACCTTCTATAATTGTTACGAAAGTAAGTCTGAGTGAAAACCATCCAAATTCTGGGTGAAGAGTGAACGTAAACAAATTGTTGAACCACTATAAAAAGTCTTGTGTGCATAAAATAAATCGTGCAATCATATTCGTACGTTCTGTTTTACAGAAACATGTCTCTACGGTTCTGTTTTACAGAAGCTTCCTTCCACTGCGGGATTAGTCGAAAAAGAGTTAAAAATTCTCAATTAGAATTTAACACTAATTCACCCTCCCTCTTAGGTAACAAGTAGAACGAAAAGAAGTTATCACCGAGTAATGACCATTCAAATATTGATATTTAATAAGTTTAATAATAGAGCCCGTCAATCCTCTAACAAGATCAACAAAGGCCTATTACTGAGACATCTTCACAGTAGAAATCAAGCTCACATCTAAAATACCAGATGAAATATCTTTATGATTGGATAGAATTTCATACTGAAACTTTACCACTCCCCATGTGCATCCAGAAGACCCGATTAAGTTGACGGCATCCTTTGAGAAGTTCTCTTCACTTCTGAGCAGCTGCTTTACTCCAGACATGGTAAGTCCATCCACAAAATGTAACTATCACAAAGAAAAGGAAAGAGGATTATGTTTTGTTTCCAGAGACTAAACAAAAGAAAGCATCAAAGAATTGCAAGCTGGCAAACAGCAGTCAGGTAACGTAACCTAACCATGAAAAACAACTTCAGTCTGCCTATGATCATTAACAGGTCATAGCCTCGAGGACACGAGAGTTTGTACACCTTGAATTACAGAAAACCCAGTATGGACTAGCATATACTCACATTTTCCGATTCCAATGGCAGGGAGATCAGCCAAGACACCTAGATGGCAGGCCAGACCAAAGCCTATGCAAGCAAGCATTATGGTTAGGTCTAAGTATTATGATAAAAACGAATGAGTGCACACTATAAAGCATCAGCTGTCAGGCCTCATATCTGTATTCTATAAAACCCGCATAAGACTAACCAAAAAGCACTTGGAAAGGTCCTTTAGGCCAAATTGTTTCAAAGATGAATTGAGTAAAGCTCGACGTTTATGATCATAAATAAGCATGAACAAAAAGGATGTGCTTGCGAGTTGGAAAGATAATTGAAACAAAATCACTCTTTGGAGCCAAAACAAAGTTTCGGGACATTTCGAGTGTTATCCAGTAATACATCTTTTGTCTGACTTATTGAGGAAGAATAAACTTTGAAGCTATTTTTATTCCCTGACAACAGTGTACGAATTCTCATGTACAGATCGAGTAGGAAAATATACAGAGCGTCCAGTAACTGATAAAGCAAGCCAGGTAAAACTTGCCTCGAGGACGAAGTATCCATTTCCATTCACCATTATTAATTATTCCAAGTCAAACGTTTTTAAAAAAACAAAAGAAAACCTTAATATTTTTAGAACCATTTAAACTATGTAGGAGCTTTGTAGTACATGGGTTAATGTATGTGGAAGAAATACAAAAATCCAAATAAGTTTCATTGATCACCTGTGTACAAGCATCTTTTTTCTTCTCTTTAACCGTCTCCAAAAGACAGGAGACTACAGAAGCCAAAATATAAGGCCATAAACACTTTGGGATCACCATGCAGCAACATCGCCGTGGACTGATTCCAACCACAATAGTGAAAATATACCAAAAGGTGCACAAACATGTAATGGATAACAGTAAGTCCATAACTTGATGTTGGAGAAGCAAATAATTGAAATGGCAGGGAAAATGTTTGTTGGAAGAGAAGCAAAATTTCCAGATAATCAGGCAAGAACCTCAATTCTCCGAATGTTAACAGCAATCAGATTGATCAGACTCACGTAAAAAGCCCGCAGCCGCATAGCGGATGCCAACAGAAAGCAACGCCAAACATGTCATTTCTAGGAGAAGTTTGTCTGCTCCTGACTTCAGTCTCACTCAAAGTGTCAACCTATTTATCACTCCATCAGTATATATCAAGAATATTGGAAGCGTCCCATCATGCATGCCATTCAGAATCGATTGTCCAGTACGCTGCTGCACCAATATAGTCTGTCTGCCCGGCACAAGGAAGAGCCTAGTTCTAATAGGAGCGGGACCATTAAATTCATTGACTGACGTGGATGCAATGGATTTCCAGTTCCGATGGATTTTATGTTCTTTCACCACTTGAAACGCTAGGAATCCTGTAACGTATGGTACATCGAGACGAACGACTGTAGATTCCTCGAGAAACATAGCGAGGGTGTAGAGTTCAAGGACGACAAGTGTTGGCAGCCAACAGAGGGATCCTCGGTGCAGAATGTGATGTTGAGGCCTCCGACATCCGCGAGCACATCGCCGTCAACGGATGAGGTTAACTTCCACGGTGACGAGCCTCCGCTAGAGCAAGTTCTGCTCCCTGGCCAAAATACATGACAGATCGAGTAACCACGGGATAACAGAGAAGAGGGGGGTCCGAATACGAACGAAGTCGGTAAAGTGGAGGCTTCTACCGAATCCATTGGCTGAGTTGCGAGGCGGTAGAGGAAGATAAAGGAGGTGATCGTGGATCTGCTTCGACTTCCCTTGCTGTTTCGTCCTGGTGAGCGCAAAATAATTCCAGATGAAAGGAGAGCGACGGAATTAAAGAGGTAAGTACGTTCTACGGTTAATTTTATGCAAAATATCGACACGGACTTATCCGTAATTATTCGATTCTTAACTTTTTGTCTGATATCTAAACTTTAAAATATTTTTTTTTATAGCTTTAAACCGATATTTTGAATCATTATTACCTTTTTCTAAGATATTACAATATCATTTCTCATACAAATATCTCATATAATTAACATATATTTAAGTTTTACAACTAAAAACTTTCAATATCATGCATCCATCACTTCAGTGATAGTAAAACACTTCGACAACTTGTATAACTAACACGTATCAATCATCCCGGAGCACGCCATGACTCAAGTAAAAGAAACGTAAAAATTATGTCACATTAGATAATTACGACCTTCAACAAATCGTAATTCGGGTAACGTCATTAGAATAATGTCAGAAATTATTCAAAATATCGATTTAAGGTTATAAAAAAAATATTTCAAAGTTTAGGCAAAAAGAAGTCATAAAAAGTTGGGAACATAAATCGATATTTTACTTTCGGCAAATCGTATATTCGAATAATGTCGTTAGAATAAGGCTATAAAGATTCAAAATATCGGTTTAAGGTAAAAGAAAGTTTCTAAGTTCAGGCCACGAAAGAAAGTCGATAAAAATGTGATACCACAAATTGATATTTTGCCTTAATTTAAAAAGATAGTTAAATAAGATTAAATTTTCAAAAATTACGTAGTGGCGAGTTTTAGAACCAGTCTTTTAATTACAAAAGAGAAGTTTGCAAAATGTCACAAAGGCAACTGAGAAAAGACACGTCTTACGTTAGATAGGATCATCTAACATAAAGATGAATTTTGAAAATTCGTCTTCTGTAAGAACGAGAGATGCGGAAAACCCGCATATGAAACATTTAGACAAAGGCGCTAATAATTTAATTGGTTAGAGCACTCATTCAGTAAATGGGAACTATAAAGACTAGTTTTAAAAACTCGTTTTTGTAAAAATGAGAAAGGCGAAAATCCCGCCTATGAAACATTTAGACAAAAGGCACTTGTAACTTAATTGGTTAGATCACTCATTCAGTAAATAGGAAAGTTTGAGTTTGACTCTTGACATCAACCCTCAATTTGGCCGTTTTTTAAGTGTCTCAATAATTTTTTCTATTAAAAAAAAATCCCAAAAAACAAAAGCCATCTTGCCGAAGGATTCGAACTATGCCCTTTTGTAGTTCGAATTATGGGTGAGCATAGGTTCCGGTTAAAACCGAGAACCGGTCGGAACCAGTACTATAAAGTCGGTGTCAATATATATTCTCGAATAGACCGGGTATATTTTAGATTCTAAATTTTTGAAAATCGACATTTTCAAGTACGGTTCTAGGTTCATACTTTGGAACCAACGTCGAGAACCTGGAGCGTGACAAAATATATTTCAATATATAATTTTTATTCTCTATTTTTAGGGATGGCAATTCGTGTGGTACGAGTCTTAACGGGGTCGTGTCTTTTACGTGTTCGTGTCCTAATTTTAAACACGGGACACAACATGTTTAACTAATCATGTTATCAGATAAAACCTGATAACTAACACAATTAATAAACGTGTTAATCCGTTAAAGTTTTTAAAAAAATATTATAATATAACAATAAAAATTCTATTCATTCAAGATCCATGTAATCTATAGGGGCGAGTATAGGTTCTGGGTAAAACCAGGAACCTGTCGGAACCGGCACCATAGGGTCGGTGTCAGTACAGGTTCTCGAATGGATCGGGTAGGTTCTAGGTTCTAAATTTTACAAAACCGGCGGTACCAAGTACGGTTCCCGGTTCTCCCCCCGGAACCAACTCGGAGAACCTAGAACCTAACCTAAATATTACCCAACCCAATATCCTACCCTAAATTTTACCCAACCCAATAACCTACCCTAAATTTTACCCAACCCAATAACCTAAATTAACCTTTACCCTACCCCAAACAATTGTCTCGGTTCCTAACCTTTCTATTCCCAGTCTCTCCCCCCTCTTCACAACGTCTTGATCAAACGGTTCCAGGGGTTACGGTTTCTTACGGTAAGTCAGCTCCTAATATGCTTTTTCCCTTCTTCCCCGCCTTGCCTTGTCAATTTTTATTTACAATTCTTTCTGGGTTATGATTTTTTGGAGGATTTTAGGTATGGGTTAGGTTGATTGAGCCGTGGGTGATGAGAATACTTTCTTAAAAGTTCTTTTTTTCTGAACATAGCCGGTCAGGGGGTGATTCTGTGGGGTTTGGATTTTGATTTTGATGTAATTTGAGGTGTTGGTGCTCTGGATCATCTGTTTAATGATCTATTGTTTGATTTGTTAGGTTGTTCGAATTAGGTTGGTCTTCATTTTGGGACAATTGATTTGGTTTGTGGATATCTAGCATGTTTTAGGACTTTTGGTTTGGCTAGTAGATACTTGGCATATTGGTATATAATTGGGATGAATCTCTGTATTCTCTGCTACTTTGGTATGCTAATTGAAAGTTCTAATAGAAGGCACTGGAACCGGAACCGGTACTGGAACCGAAACCGGTAGATTGGTTCCTGGGTGGTTCTTTAAACTATTGGGTAGGTTCTAGGTTCTAAAATTAAGGAACCGGCCATTACAGGGTAGGTTCTCGGTTCCACGTCCGGAACCTACCCACCCGGAACCTGCTCACCCCTAGTAATCTACATTAGAAAATTAGTAAAAAAAATGTCAAATATCACCAATTCAGTCTTTCAACTTAAATCAGCACTCAATGAGTAGCGTTTTCAATGTCCGAACCCACCACATCATCGGTTAAATCTTCAAGAAATTTTGCTTGAATCTCTGAAAAAGCAAAATTTATATTAGAATAATTAAAATATAATTAACTTAAATAATTATTAATTACTTTCTCCATAAAGCCAATCCCTTATACAATGAAGTGCCTCGGCAGTTTTTGAACTCCGATGTTGGTCTAGGATTCGACCCGTAAAATACGGATTCAAAAGCCAAAGTAGAGATCATCACACTTAACACATCTCGAGCCATTTTTGCAATGTTTGGATAGTGAAATTGATTATTTTTCCAATATGCCAACAAGTTTCGCGGTTCATCCAAATATTGCTCCAATTCAGATTTGTTTGAGCCAACGTCAAACTCCAATATATTTATTTATTTGGGCTTACATCAATTTAATGTGAAACACGCCGATCTTAAAATAAATAATAATAATTTAAAATTATAATTTTATTAAAAATTATACGAGTTATACATGTTTATAAACGTGTCAAATTTTAAACCCGAACACATATTTTGTCGTGTCTAATCGGGTATTGACCCGTTTAGATAAAAAACACATTTAATTAAATCCGAACCCGCTTTAAATCATGTCGGATCGGGTCCGTGTTAACATGTATGTGTCTAAAATTGCAACCCATACCCATATTTATAAATATTTTTTATTTTAAATTGTAAATATTTCTTGTTTATATTTAGCATTTTTAAAGAAAGTCATACGGTGGCGGACAAGTTTCTCTTTATGGACACCTGAACTCGTCATTCATTTGCTCTTGCCCTCTTCACCAGGCCTTGACCAGTTCGCATGAGGTTTTTTTGGATTGATTTGAGGAATACTTGAGGTTATTCTAAATCGATTAGAGTAATGAGGTGGATTTAATATGGGAATGTCCCATAGGGAACTGGTACCAGAACCGGTGGGTTGATTCTTGATGGTTCTTTGAACCATAAGGCATGTTCTAGGTTTTAAAAATAAAGAACCGACCATTAAAAGGTAGGTTCCAAGTTTCACGTCCGGAACCTAACCACCGTAGAACCCGCTCACCCCTAGTTTGAACCACCTAAGACTTTTTCCTATTCAGAAAAATCCCAAAAAACAAAGTTACCTTATCGAAGTCGAATCACCTTATGCGGTCGTTGACGTTTTTGTCTAAATATTGCCTTTAGGGATTCGAACAATGCCATTTTGTTAGTCAAAGCACCTTAGACCAACTAAATAGTTGGCATATTTTGTCTAACTGTTCAAAATGCGAGATTTTAAAACTTCTATCTTATTATTACAAAATACGGGTTTGGAAAGCCCTCCGCATATGTGGATATGAAAAGCGATTTAGGAAACTCATATTGCGGCGTCTTTTGTAAATTAAAAGACGTTTTCAAAAACTAGTCACAAAGACAATTGAGGGAGGACGGGTTGAAAACTCCCATAGTAATAAGTAAGCTTTTAACTTTAACTATATTTTAATTTGAAAAAAATAATCATACACTTACACTATTCCTAAATTAAGCCCTAATTTAGGAAGTTATCAGAAAATTTGAGTTAACCTCATAAAATTGAGGACATGTACCATAACCCTCGATATTTCTACGATGAATTTATAAAAATACGGTTAGTTTTAAAAAATCATGAAATTCAATTATAGTTTCATAAATACATAAAATATCTTCTATATGTCGTGTTTACGGACCGTAACATTCAAAATACAAAAAAATCAATTTACTAGAGAAGCATGTAGCGGTCGTCAACATTGACATTATGAAAATCGATCACATATTATAATTTTGTGGTCGAGGACGAGACTTTTCCAAATTTATTGAATATCGCAATCATGAAAAAACGTTCTAAAATACGCTTCTCGAGGTTTTTCCTCCATACGGTTCATTTGACAAAAAAAATTTGTCGAAAACGGCAACAAGTTTCAAATTTAGGGTTATAACGCTCATAAATCGATACTTGAAATAGCGAGTTTACCCGACGAAAGAATCCGCTACTTCAAGTAACGATTTCCTTAAACTCATAACAAACTCGCTACTTGAAGTAACGAGTTATACGTAGTGTTAACATCCACATAAACTCGCTCAACAGAAGGATACCAAACCGCTACTTCAAGTAGCGAGTTCCTTCATCAAAAACCTCATTACTTGAAGTAGCGAGTTCCAACAGAGAACCAACCCATCCCAAAAATTTCACTAAGTATTGGTTTATGATTTTGGCTTCTGTTAAAACTCGCTTTTGCTACTTGAAGTAGCGAGTTTTAACAGTAAGCAACCCAAGCCTCCAACACATAGTGAAATTTTAGGATGGCGTGAGCGTCCTCTGGGGGAACTAGAAGGAACTCGCTACTTCAACTAGCGAGTTTCATCGGGTTTAAAACAACTCGATCAGACTTCTCCCCCAAATGTTGGCCGAACCTTAAAAACTCAAATCGCCCGCAATCTTCGACCGTCCCTTCTGCGTCTCTCCCTTGCTCTTGGTGACCTCCCGGCGTTTTCCGGGCGTGCTCCTGGTTACCTCCCGGCGTTCCTCTGTTGTCTTCCTCCCAGCATACTTCCCCATCTCTTCGGCAGTAAGTTTTCATCCGTTTTCTTCCTCCCTTTCGCCGTTTTCTTCCCCCATTATTCTCCGTCTGTAATACCTCCCTTGTTGACGTAGGTTTGTTTCCGATTTGGTTTATGCTAGTTTTATCGTTTAAGTTAGTTTGGTTGGCCGATTAGGGTTTGCGTTGTTTTTTTTGTGAAATCACAAATTGTTACTCATGGATGTAACTATTGTGTTAATTAGGTCGAATCGACTTAATTATTGCCATGAAATCTATTCAAATTTTGATTTATGGAAAGGGTAATGTGGTTGATGGCTGGGATGGCGTAAATTATAACCGCCATCCGATTAGCAGGTGTCAGACACCAGTAAGCGCCTCTTTTGTTGAGCTAGAAGCAATTGTTTGTGAAGCCATGAAATTGAATGAAGTAAGGAGGTTGGAGATTTGCCATAGATACTCGGTATCATCTTATGATAACAGTGGTGTTAGATATGTCCTAGTACCGATTGAAGGAGATTATGATGTTAAAATGCTCGTTGGCTTTGCAATTACAAGACCCAATAATATTCAAGAATTATATGTTTTCCGGAAAGTAATGAGCAAATTGAGGTGTCACAAGGTTAGCATGTTGTTGAGTAGAGTTGGTTGTCAAGCAGTTCAATCAAGGCCTAAGTCCATAGTTGCTGGAACTGTCGTACGGTTGGGGGCTTATAACTCAATCGGTTGAATTTGAGTGTATATGTGAAGTAGATGCGGGGACTAGTGGTAATATTCCTCGTGATGAGGACGGCGAAATAGAATCGTTACTTCATTCTGATGAGGAAGGAACAGATGAGGAGATGTTTAATAATATAGATTCACATGCAGAAGCATATGAAGCTGGTTTTGACTGAAATGATGATAATGAGGAAGATGAAAGTGGAGAAGGGTGTAATCGGCGGTGGAGCGGTCATTGTCGTTTTATATTGAGAAAAATTTCATTGGCAATATAACATTTGATGAATATGAGAAAGATGCATTGGCGAATGGTTAGATGATGTGAATGAATTTCGCAGAGGAATGCGATTTAAGAATAAAATTAATCTCAAACACGTAGTCAACATTTTTCATATTAAAAAAACCATTACAACTATGAAATTGTTGAATATGAGAAGAGATTGTGGAGTGTTTATTGCGTTGATTACAGTGAAGGTTGCAAGTGGAGATTGCGTGCAATTCAGCGGGCTTGTGATGAAGAATTTAATGTGACAATTGTTGAGTCTCCTCACACTTGTCTAAATTTTGTCCTTAGTCGTGATCATATCCGTTGGATATAATATACGACATTGTCCGCAAAAATAATGTCAAGTGTTAATGTAATGTTATGTAATGATTTAAAATTAAGTATGACATGTTGTTACTAATTACTTTGCAATTGCTAGTAATGTTTCCAAATCCATCAATACACGAAGTCCTTCCTATATGGACAGGCTAGCCATCGTTCAACAGTTGTCTGGGAAAATGGGAATTCGTTGGTAAGACTAATTACAATCTATAATTTATGGTCGGTCCGCGACCCCTGGATGCCGAAGGCGTCCTTGGGGTGATCTCGTAGTTCCTACGGGGTGGAGACGATGGGGTCGGTCCATGGATTTTCCTTGCCGCATTTCGCTCAAAGCGTTGAGTTGAAGGGAGATAGTACATCAAGCTGTTCGCAAGGGCCAACTTGATCCTCTTCCCCAGGGATCACAGATGAGGGTTCCTCCGCAAGGTTCGTCCACGGAGGGTGAGTCAGGGCCTAAGATCAGGCCGAAAGGCGTAGTCGATGGACAACAGGTGAATATTCATGTACTACCCCTTGTTGGTCCCGAGGGACGGAGGAGGCTAGGTTAGCCGAAAGATGGTTATCGGTTCAAGGACGATAAGGTGTCCCTGCTTTTTCAGGGTCAGAAGGGGTAGAGAAAATGCCTCGAGCCAATGTTCGAGTACTTTTCTGTTGCGATAAATTATTGCCTAATATTTTCAACATCATATGCAGGACCATCGTCGAGTTGAGCATTCAGTTAAAATAATGCAAGTGAACCAACGAATGGAAGTTTACCTTTGTCAGACTGGATTTTATGGTGTTGCAAGACTGCCATACATGCAGTTGGATTGCTTTAGTTGAGAGGTGACGGTCAGAGACACGTGCATTTCATATGTCGAATGGGAGTGACAGTCACTCACGAAGATATTCAAATTCAACTTGGGTTGCCAATTAATGGCGATGCTATTATAGGGCCTTCGACAGTGACGATTGATGAGTTATGCGGCGACCTGCTTGGTGTTGTTCCGACCAATAGTAATGTTAAGGCTGGAAGAGTGAAGTTGAAATGGTTGGAGCAACAATATGATGAGTTGCCTGAGTGGGCAACGAATGAGCAAGTTCAACGACATACTCGTGCATTGTTACTTCGTCTCATTGGAGGTATGTTGTTCACGGACAAGTCTGATAACTTGGTGAATATGATGTGGCTGCCATTTATTGCTAATTTCGAGCGCGTTGTGAGATATAGTTGGGGATCATCATGTTTGATATGGTTGTATAGGAGCCTATGTCGGGGTTCACATAAGAACGCAATTTAGATTGTCGATCCTCTGATTTTACTTCAGATATGGGCTTGGGACAAATTCCCTCATATTTCACCACTTAGACGTAGGGCAAGATATGTGGCAGATATGCCTTTGGTTCATAGGTGGACAGTGGAATTCGACGTGCGTAGTGTGCCAACACAAATCTTGTCCGTGGATCGAGAAGCTTTAGACAGGCAAAGCCCGGATCAGGTAAATTCCTATTCTAACATAGCAATTACATATTATACAATTTAGATTAATTTCATTTCTAATTAAGTATCCGTTTTAGGTAATCTGGCATCCATATGCCTTAGTCCGTTCTAGATTGCCGGATTATTACACTATTGGACATGAGTGTTGGCACGCTAGAGTTTCGGTTATTTGTTTTCATGTTGTGGAATGGTACTTTCCGGATAGAGTGATCCGTCAGTTCGGAAATCGTGAGATTATCTCCCGTAATTGTAAGATGGAAGAGAAGCTGTACATGATCGAGAAGCTTTAGACAGGCAAAGCCCAGATCAGGTAAATTCCTATTCTAACATAGCGGTTACATATTATACAATTTAGATTAATTTCATTTCTAATTAAGTATCTGTTTTAGGTGATCGGGCATCCATATGCCTCAGTATGTTCTAGATTGCCTGATTATTGCACTATTGGACATGAGTGTTGGCACGCTAGAGTTCCGGTTATTTGTTTTCATGTTGTGGAATGGTATTTTCCGGATAGAGTGATCCGTCAGTTCGAAAATCATGAGATATCTCCCGTAATTGTAAGATGGAAGAGAAGCTGTACATGATCGATTTGCAGGGAAAAATATGGATAATTGGGCTCATATCCATCGTGCATACGTGGCTTTATGAGATGCCCGTTTGGAAAGTATCATCTCGTCACCGGATGAACCAGCAGATTCAGATTCGGAGGAGGATCATGACACTCGATACCGTATGTGGTATTTTGGACACAACAAAAAACACATTTCTCACACATGCATTATGTTAGGTGCATTAGTGAGTTCAATTGCATTTACTAGCTTCTTTGTTTATTTTCGTATGTAACATTGAGAGTTTTTTAGGGAAGAGTCCTCCGCGGTATCACTCTTTCGGCAAGGACACGAAACAATGAAGTGTTCACAAAAATACTGGATCTATCCCTCGAGGGCCAGCGTATGTTGACTCAATACGCACCATTGCGATTATATGGTCGTACATGGGGAACGGATGATCAACTGGTTGAGGGTGCAGAATCAAAGGACATTCCTCCTAATGTCGACCGAGACGAGGACATTCCTCCCAATGATATTCAAGAGGAGTATCTACCGTCGGAAGACATTCAACCAGAATATATTATGCCCATCCACACTCATCCAGAAGAAGGCCGTGGGGAAGAGGAAGAGTACGTTCCAATGTCTATAATTGATTTTCATACTCCTGATGTAGGTGCTTCATCGTCGCACGCCACTCCACCCGCGCGGAAGAAGTCTTGTCCGGATCACGGGCCTCGGATGTTCACAGATGAAGATGATCCTCCACTACAGTCACAACTCACGCAGCTCACTGCGGACCAACCACCGGCAATTGGGCCACAGCCCTATAGGTGGAGAAGGACAAAGGCTCGTGCTGGTAGAAATAGAAATGTCGCTTGACTCGTTTTCTGTAATGAATGAATTGTATTTGGACAAGTTGGGTGTTTGGACTATTGTGACATGTTTGACAATTGCCATTTCGCTTTGGATGGAATTATATACTGTACTAGAGCTGATAATGTGAATGTATAAGGAAAATGATAACTTTGGTTTAAGATTTTTTTCAGTTACGTGGAAAGTCGCTACTTCAAATAGGAAGTCTCTTCATGGGCAAAAGAAGTCGCTACTTGAAGTAGCGAGTTCTCAAAGAACTCCAAAAACCATAAATCAAAATTTTACCAAGTGTTGGTTTACGATTTTGACTTCTGTTAGAAATCGTTAGTTCAAGTAGTGAGTTTGGTTTATGGTTTTGGCTTCTGTTAAAACTCACTACTTCAAGTAGCGATTTCTAACATAAGCTAAAACCGTAAACCAACACTTAGTGAAATTTTTGAGATGGGTCGGTCCTCTGCTGGAACTCGCTACTTGAATGAGTGAGCTTTTTAGATGAAGGAACTCGCTACTTGAAATAGCGAGTTTGGTATCCTTCTGTTGAAACTCGCTACTCCACATTAACTCGCTATTTGAAGTAGCGAGTTCGTTGTGGGTTTAAGAAAGTCGCTACTTGAAGTAGCGATTTCTTTCGTAAACTCGCTACTTCAAGTAGCGGTTCATGAGCGGTATTACCTTAAATTTGAAACTTGTTACAGTACGGAGGAACAAACTTCTACGTTTCTCCCGTCCACCGAACAACCCGGGAACGGACGGACTCGTCCACTGCCACCAGATCAACGAAAATAGTGTCATTTTGCTATTTTTAAGAAAAAACATTAAACATAATTAATTTTAGGCAAAATATATGTATGTGTCCCTAACTATTGGCGAACTTTCTTTTCTATCAACATCTTTTTTTCATATACAAAAATATTACTAACTATGTTATTAACCTTTTTTATGACCAATCTTAGACGACGTTAGGCAAATTGCCGACGTGGACATAACAGAGGTCCTACGTGAAAAAGACCGAAGACATCCTATGTGGAAAAAGAGCAGATGTGGAGAGGGGTCCAGACGTCGCCCCAATAACCATAATCAAAGAACAAAGCTTAGCAGGGTCCTTGTAATTCCATTCCTGCCCTTTATCTCCGCCATAAATAGTTAGTCATCACCCTCGTCGGCCGAAAATTCTCATCTTCAGTACCGAAGACAAAATCCGGAGGGCACAGAAGAAACTCCGTGTTATAGATAACATTCCCTGCAAATCCTCCCCAAGACCCACTTTCCAATCAAACCCCTTTCAAAAAAAAGAGGAAGATCGAAACTTTCGAACTGGGGTGGGGGCTCGAACTAACACTTGATGTAGTCGAGGCAGTAAGGGACGCAGAGGGTGAAGCGATCGAAGATCGCCAGGTAGTTCTTGCTTCCGGACCAAGCCTACTCCATCTGATTGGGTACCATAATTCTGCCTCCGATTATGGTTCTGGTTCCAAATTATTTTTCTGATTTTTTATTTGGGGGCGACGTCTGGGCTCCTCTCCACATCTGCCTTTTTTCACATAGAACGTCTCCGTTCTTTTCCACATAGGTGTTCGCGTAGAAAACGGACCACGTCGGAAATATTTGGCAATTGGACTCACAGGGAAATGTATGTGGTCGCCAGAAAGATGAATTTCAATGATAAAAGATATGACTGTACAAATTCAAAGTTTCGAAAGAAAACTTAAAAGCTTATAGACATAAAAATGAACGAAAAAGGGGTGATGCAGCTGACGTAGGCGTCGTAGACTCGCTGCTGACGTCGTAGACTTGCTACAGTGCGCTGTAGACTTGTGTGATGGTGGTAGTGCTGGCGGAGGTTTGTTGCCTCGGTTGCGGTTGCTCGCCGGGACGGTGGAAGTGCTGGCGGAGGGTTGTTGCCCCGTTAGGTTGCTCGCCGGGACGGTGGAAGTGCTGGCGGAGGGTTGTTGCCCCGGTTACGGTTGCTCGTCGGGATGGTGGAAGGTGGTGACCAAATAACCTAGGCCGATGTATCTACTAAAGTCTAAGGGTGACGAGCAATGCAAATCTGTGTTTGGCTGATTGATCGTGATCTTTCAAGGAAGATCTTCCCCCTATTTATATTAAATCTTGAGGGGTTTGAGGTGTTTGACACGTTCTCCATGGATCTCTCCATGTCGTGGACCTCCCACTTAATCAACTTCCTAGAATCTTGCGAACAACCTGATCCTGGCAACGTGGGTCTTATCCACGTCGTAAACTTAATGGTTTCTTTTCCTCATATTAAATTAAATGATTAGAAACTTATCCACAGATTTTCTCCAGCTGAAGATCTTTTCAAATCATGGGAACGTGGCCCCATAATCCTCTCTCTAAAAATCTCGGAGTCAAGATCTTTTCCGACCCTCGTAGACTCAGACTATCATAGACTCGGACCGCCGTAGACTGGACCATCGTAGACTCGGACCGTCGTAGACTGGGACCCCCGTAGACTCGGACCGTCGTAGACTGGAACTCCCGTAGACTCGGACCTCACCAGTCATTCGTAGATTTAGTACTTCCTTGGCGGGCTCACATAACTGTGGGTTTGTAAATGCTCTTAAAGACCTCTGGACTTATGGGCTTTATAAAATGAGCCCAAAATTTATATCACGGTCTTGGTAAACTTGATACGGGTCGGCGAAATGGGTTTGTGGGTTTCTCATAATTAGGCCCGAGATTTTGCCATGTCAACATAAGCCCCCCTCTTAAGGTGAGACGATCGTAGCTGGGAGTCTTACCCAGCATTGTGAAGTGGTTTGAATATAGATAAAGAAGCTTTAAAGGAACGGAAACCATTGGGGGATTCGAGACCTAACACGAGGCGGTGTAATCCCATGGTATTTGACAATGTCGCGGGTATTGAAAATCATTGCCTTGTTGGACGAGACGTGTCGATTCAAGCGTATGTTGTGTTTCAAACCGCCCGGATCAAAGGGAAAATGGCACCATGATAACGGGTTTAACACTATTGTTTCTCTAGGTGCCCACGGTTCATGCTTGGGAAGTTCAAGGTTCTCTAAGATGTCAACCCCTGTTTGGAAAGCATGAAAAATATGAAATTTAATTTCATTCTTTAATGGTTTGACGTCGATTATGGGCACAAAATCTGGCATAACTTGTTCTACCACTTGTATCCCAACATCTTTGAGGGTTAGCGAACTAAACTGCTCAACTCTATCAACCTCTGGCGACGGGTTTATTCTGATATTTACATCAATAGGAGATGTTGTTATGGGCACATACTCCTTCGTGGGGGTTTTTGGTACGAATGAATAATTTGTTACGGGAGGTTTGGGAGTGGGGATATACCCCTCGACGAAAGGTTCCGTATAAAAACTCTCTCTTCGTCGATATAAATGAGCATTGTTCGCATACTCATTTATTTTGAAGCCCCCATCTGTGAAGTTTTCGAAAACTTGTGCCGGGATGAAAGAGCTGGGCTGCCTGACTCTATTGGCTCTATGAGTATACTCGTCCCAGTCTACATCGTCGCTGTCGTAGACACGATTAGGACTGATCATTCTCGTAGACTCGTCACGAGTCCTTTCCCAGTTATTTGGCTTTGTGGCGACGCTCGGCCTGTTTAAGGCGCTGATTTGCTCCAGTATCTGAATTATATTATCTTGTAGCCCAGTGATACACATGTCCATCAAGTTCTTCGTATCATTAAATTCTTTATAGAACTCAAGCCTAGAGGGTTGAATATGTGCCCCGAAAGAGCGTTGATTTGCCGCCACTCGACTTCCTAGAGCCGTGGTCTCCTCCTTTACGTATCCCGCTATATTCTGACTGTCTCCATCTAATGGAGGTGGAGGGTCGCGATTAACCCAACTCCTGGTATTCTTTGCCATGTGAGTATTAACTCGTCTCCCACTGTGGTCGCCAAAGACGTGTTCGCGTAGAAAACGGACCACGTCGGAAATATTTGACAATTGGACTCACAGGGAAATGTATGTGGTCGCCAGAAAGATGAATTTCAATGATAAAAGATACGACTGTACAAATTCAAAGTTTCGAAAGAGAACTTAAAAGCTTACAGCCATAAAAATGAACGAAAAAGGGGTGATGCGGCTGACGTAGGCGTCGTAGACTCGCTGCTGACGTCGTAGACTCGCTGCTAACGTCGTAGACTTGCTACAGTGCGCTGTAGACTTCTGTGACGGTGGTAGTGCTGGCGGAGGTTTGTTGCCTCGGTTACGGTTGCTCGCCGGGACGGTGGAAGTGCTGGCGGAGGGTTGTTGCCCCGGTTACGGTTGCTCGCCGGGACGGTGGAAGTGCTGGCGGAGGGTTGTTGCCCCGGTTACGGTTGCTCGCCTGGACGGTGGAAGTCCTGGCGGATGGTTGTTGCTCGGTTACGATTGCTCGCCGGGATGGTGGAAGGTGGTGACTAAATAACCCAGGCCGAGGTATCTACTAAAGTCTAAGGGTGGCGATCAATACAAATCTGTGTTTGGCTGATTGATCGTGATCTTTCAAGGAAGATCTTCCCCCTATTTATATTAAATCTTGAAGGGTTTGGGGTGTTTGACACGTTCTCCATGGATGTCTCCAGGTCGTGGACCTCCCACTTAATCAACTTCCGAGCAAGTGTTGTTAGTTTCACAAGTACCTGGAGCTGTAGGGCACGCGGGTTTTACCACGATTTCCCCATTTGTGGACAAGTCTAGAAGCTTGATAAAATAGTCAACGCAGCAGGAAGTGCAGAGTTGAGTAATCAGGATCTTGTTTTGAGCTATGAGCTTGCATTTCTGACAGAGCATCTTTGCCTCCAACAACTGAGCCATTGGTGGGCCTATCCGGACCGCCTGGATATCCACCTTAGGCATTTCATGTCTCGGCTGCCGTTGGGCTCTACTAGGGTTACCTGCTTTTGCACTCCTGGGGTGATATTCGTCAGGATGGCCAAGCCTTTCCTGCCCTGACTTGGCACCATGCTGAGACGAGGAGTGATTAAACTCCAGGTGTCGCCTGGGACGTTCGGGGGCATGGGGCTGCCGTTCGGGTGCTCGGCCTCGACCATGTGGACCACTTCTTCCTCCCCGGGTTGCTGGCCTGCACTCCGCACTTGGAGGGCTTTTAAATCCCCTTTGTGACCTGTTGGAGGCGCTTTGCGAGGTTAAGGGCACTACTCCCATTGCTACCTCCTCAAGTGGGGTCAAATAATACCAGGTATCCCCCTGATTGTTCTGGAGATACTTCCTAAAAGTATTGCATCGATCGGTGGTGTGCGTGTCATCCATATGCCAGCAGCAAAGGTTTGGCGCAACCTCCTTGACTGGGCAGGTGACTACACCTTTGTGAGCCAGTCGACGAAAGAGGGCATTGGCCACCAAGGTCTCCTCGGGGATCTTTATGTCCTGCAGGAAGTGATCTATATTAGTTTCGATGAAATTGATGTCTACATCAGCAACATTGAACATATGAATAACTATTTCATCATCAAAAGGCCTATCGTCGACCATAGTCACAAAAGGACTTTAATATGTGTTTGCCATCGACAAACTAGCTTGTGTTTGCCATTGACTTTAACAGCTTGTGTTTGCCATCGACAAAATAATTTAAAGTAGAGTTTTAGTATTTGTGGAGTATTAATTAATAAAGGACTTTAATATGCCTCCCACTATTTTATTCAAAAACAACAGCTCCCACTGTTGAAATCGGGAATTTGTTGGTAATAATTCATAGTGGGACCGAGTATGCACACAAATGAGCTGTACCTACACACCACACGAAAAAAGTAGGCCTTAACTCGCCAATCACAATTATCTATGTGACTTTCGGTATTTTCATGTTTAGTCTAATAACTCTTATACTCAACACTTGCCCCTAAAAAAGGTGACCTTAGCTAAGCTAAACAAGTCAACTAAATTGAGTTAAGTCGACCCATTAATCATTTAGAATAAATTACGGATGTTCTACCAGAAGCCCACAGCTAAGCTGTACTGACTCATGGGAAAAATCCAACTATTATAATAAAGATTAATGGAGGGCCTTTATTTTAAAATATTGACTTAATATTTAGATGATTTTGAATTATATAAGTGTCTCACCTTTTAAGTATTTAATCGGACATAAAATTCCCTTTCAGCCGACATTATTACAAAGATGATAATAATAATATTATTTCCATCTTTAAACTTTTGAATTAATATATTAATTAATTTCAATCGGCTCATAAATAAATCAAATCATATTTCTAGTTTTATTTCCTTGTAGACAATTTCATGGTCGGTCAATAATTTTAAAATCTTAAAGGGCATTCAAATGTACTATCTCTCTGCCCAATTCAATATACGTAGGATTTTAAAATTATTGTTGTTTTTAATAGATTTGACACTAGTCGGCTAAAATACTTGGCCAAAATCTTGAATTTAATAAAATTAATCAGATCAAATTATTTAAGGATATATTAAATTCCTTTTTGGCCTCGCACCAATTTATTTTTTTTATATTACATTAGTTTGCGGAATGGTAATATTTATACAAATTATTATAACACCTTTTAACAACTCATTGCGACAGATTTATAATAATTTGTATTTTTTTTCAACCAAAATATTTCCAAATCTCAACTTTGAGATTCGGCTTTGTAATCTAAACTTCGATAGATCTTTCCACTACTCGAATTATATCATATTATTTGGAAAAAATAATTATAAATAACAATAGCTTAATGTTCATCGTTATAATCTCACTTGAGATTAAATCAAATCTCATACAGATTAACTCAATATATCAATTTCAATTAAAAACTAGAAATTTGTTTATTGAAAATTATACGATTCAACCATGAACCTGGGGCACTGATACCACTTGTTTGTTCTAGGGCTTAGCGGAAATAAAAATAAATATAAACTTTTATGCCCAAAATTGACAAGATCTTTCATGGTACTTAACTTTACCCGGAAATCGTACCTTGACTTTTCGGGCAAAATAAGAATTGTAGCGAACAATCAAGAGCCTCACGTGTGACTCCTCTAGTGGTATCCACGCGCACGTAATCACGAACCTCTCGACGATCCTGTAGGTGCTCGCTTCTTAGATCGACATAAATAATTTGTTTCGAAAGCAAAAACTCAGACTCCTGTTATCTTTTGGGGTTGATTTTTTTTTTTTGGATTCTGTCCTCCTCAGACATACCCTACGCTCTGTCCCAATCTCTAAGTTATCTGACCACCTCTTATCAGTCCCATTAAATTTCTTTCCTTAAAAAAAAATATTTCCGTTTCATATTCCAAATGATAGTAAAGGCAAGAGGAAAAAAATTAAATTTCATTTATTCTCATTAACCTAACAATTTAAAAAATATTTAAATTTAACCACATGAATTAAAATATTAAATTATTTTAATACAAAATATTCTTCTAACCGTTAAAACAAAAACGACATATATGCATCAAAATAATTTAATCAATATTACTTTCTCAAATAAAATATCTAGGATATAAAGACTAAACATTTATTAAATGTTTATTTCATATCCTTTGTTTAATATAATATGACACGAATAAATCCATATACGATCTTGGTCTATTTATTTGCTTCCGATATTTCATAAATTAATAATCCAATAAATTCTAATTCTGAAATAAAATGATTAATTTAGTATCCACTAAATAATTAATAATATAACGTTCGTGTCGACGTGCAATGCGTGCGACCCTCTAGGTCCTATACACGAAGGCAGTGATATCCATACACAAACTAAGGTAACCGTCTAGCAATAGTTTTTAGTCATCCAACGTGTTAGGATAATGATTATAAATCATATACCATTATGAATTAATTGCTGTGTAATTCAATCTCTTCATCTAACCGACATCCCAATTAATTCAACGTAAAATACATCATCACCAAATTAGTTGTTTTACTTGATTGCCGAGATATAATAGACTCACTTGAATGTAAAATATTCCTCCTATGGCTATGGATTTTAGAGTCACTAATATCTCTATCAAGTGGCTTAGATGTCAACTCTCTAAACCAAAAGAGCGATGAATCCTATATGGACTCAACACTATTCTCTCTACACTTTGTCACACACCCAACAATCGTATTACTCACAATCCGATTAAAGACCGTTTTTAACGACATCAAAGTGCACAAACTCCACGCATAGAATAAATGAAGGTCTCAAGTCAAAAGATCGGTTACACTCGTACATAAAGAGGATTGACCAATGATGTTCAATATGTGGTATCTTTTTAAACGAGTCGTGTCCAGTATCTCTAATCTCAAGTTACCCCTAAGTATAACTTGGATACACCATCCCTCAGTCTTTCTTGACCTCAATTATACTTAGTGATGATCTAGATGTCCATGTCCCCTCTAAACATTTATCCGATCACGGACTATTTCAGATTAATATACTCATTAATCTGTGGGACTTTATCATTAATAATTTTACGTGAAAAAAAAATAAAATAATCAATGACAAATACTCGCATTTATTAATTATTTATCCACAAATATAATAAAGTGTCTTGGCACATAAGTGCACACACTAACAATTTTTTTCTAACTTTACGGAAAAAAAATTCCTTTCTTAATTAGGGGAAACGACATCTTCCATTTATTTTATATAATGTCTTATCAATGAACTTAAATATGAATAATTTCGTTTTGAATATCAGCTCACATGTTTACCCTTAATGACGTGCCTATCTACTGTACGTTGTTTGCCGGCTATTGATATCACACGTATGCGAAGGCACCATAAAACTTGTGATTAGATTTAGGCATATTGGAATTTTAACGGTTTGAAAAAAAAAATATATTTTTTAAAGAATTCTTAATCGACATGAATTGAATTAAAAGAAAAAAAGAAAGAACTTATGCAAAAGTAATATATGATGTTGGCGTACGAGGTTCAGTCCATCATGATCTCTCGTGAACCACACATGTCAACGCATCCCTCCAAACCTTATCTACTCGTCAAAGCCATTTTTATGTCATCCAACTTACGCACCAACCATTCCAACCTCATGTCCAATAATGAAAATTTTCTCCAACCTCCTGCTGCTACTACTACTCTTCACGGCAGCATCAACACCCGGGAACCTCAGCCCTGTCCCCAAACCATGGCCGGAGCGATTCCATGCACTCCTCTACATGAACCTCACTGATGCGAAGCTCCAGCTCAGTGACCTCTGGTATGACTGGCCTAGGGGACGTAACGTCAACATCTTCCAGAAGCAGCTCGGCGTCCTGCTCTATGACATCGAGTGGGACAACGGCACGTCTTTCTACTACACGTTGGGCGGCAAAGGCCAAGGGGGTTCTTGTGAGGTCATGGAGTTCGAGGTCGGGATCCCTCGGCCGAACTTCCTCGACGGGGCGGAGTACCTTGGTACAGAAGTCGCGGATGGGTTCCTATGCAACGTGTGGCAGAAGGTCAACTTCATTTGGTATTATGAGGATGTCGAGACACAGTTGCCCGTTCGCTGGGACTTCTATGACGGTAACGTAAACACGACGTTATCGCGTGGGGATACACATCTTTGCACCAAATGTTTTTGGCCCAATACGGATAACGTTTTTGTTTTCCGTGTCATTAGGGATATCTTCGCACGTGATGAAGTTCGAGGCGAATGTGGCTCTACCTGACTCGATCACCCAGGCGCCTCCCTATTGCTTTGGAGAAGTACAACTCGTTAAGAAGATGGACGTGGCGACAACGGGCGTCAACGGAGACAATGTGATAATTAATCCTTTTGGAAAGATTAGAAGGCTTATCTCTTAATCACAGAAGGTCATGTAAAAGAATACTTAGTCTTAGAAATAATAATAATAGAGTTGTGACGTAAGAGCAGCGAGTTGTATGTGTATGTGGATATAAGCTGTTCGAGCTTTGCAATGCAATAAATAAATACATCACGATGGGCCTAATACATTTCCATGTAGGCCCTCCAATCCCCTATTCCCATTACATTTCCAATCGAGAAAAAAGAAAAGAAAGAAAATGTGGGCCGAGTTCCTTTTTATCATTTTCGTATTCAGTTCAGAGCTGATATATATGACCAAGGCGGGCCTTCTCGTGTTCACTTAGTGGAAATCTACCGAAATGTTGGGCGACGATAGCTTATGCTGCTTAGCCCCAAGGGCACATTCATCCCAAACTGCATGCCACCTTTCCAGCCGAAATCTTCAGACATGTAGTGCTCTGTTTTCCCACAACCGCACTTGGATGGGATGGGAGAGTATATATAAAACAAAAGCAGATAGCATGAAAAATAAATGAAATATTATATTTGTTGAGTGTGTAAATCCTTTAATTATTTTGGGAATTGTTTACTCCGGAAGTAATCGCTGGACAAGTCGGTTCTAAACACGTTGAAAATCTTTGGTACTACGAGCAACTGGTACTTGAAGGTTCGTTGAAATGACACCCTTAAGAGGAAGCACTTACAAATGCCATCGAGGATGCCTATGGGAAGAAACAAAAATGTAGGAGCAGAAAATCGCAAAAACGTCGGGTTGCTTGAACGCCTAAATACTTGAAGATAAAAAGACTATATGTTCATCTGTGTCTACACAATGCCTAAGAACAACTATTTATACTAGGCGAGACCTGTGTATGTACGGAAATGAAATATTATACATTTATTATGCATCCTTGTTGCCGGTCTTTATGGATATCTCCTTTCGATTTGAGCAATCTTGACAACAATTTCCTTCAATGTCTTGAGATCGTCTGAAATCTTCCATGACAGTCACTGATTGATCAAATCGCGCACTAGCCTTTGCTGCAGAGTTTCCTTGCTCGTCTAGTTGACTGTTGCTTGACCACCTTATTGACCCTTTCACCTGGTAGCCCCGTTGCTTGGTAACCGCTTCGCTCGCAAGCCTTCGCTTGGTGTGTTTCCACAGCTACCTCCTTACTAGACTTCACGTACTTTAGGCTTGCATTTGGGACCGTTAATCCATATATGATATCGAAATCTGTGGCTCAAAATTTTTGTTGATAAACAGGAATAAAAATTATATATTTGGAAATGATTGTCCAATACATTTTTGTCCCCCTCACGCTTATAGAAAGACCAGTGAACTACTAAACAATCCCACCGTTTACGGCACAGACACAGATAAAATAATTCCATAATTGGGCTAGTTTTTTAACGAATGGGACCATGACTATGACACGTCAGTATGCGATGCATCAAAATGTGTTGTGTATCTTTCATATTAGATTAAGAATCATCTAAATATTCATGATTTGGAATGGCATTATGGCCTCATTTTTCTGTTTGAGGAACACCATTGCATGCTTGGCTTTGGTTGGTCGCACTCAGTTTCCAATTTTTACGCAAGATCAATGAATCATCAGATTCACAACCGCTTTCGAGATCATGAATTTTATATTAAATCTTTATCATTCAATGTTTAACAAAATGCAATGCTTGTAAATTCCCTGTGAGATTGTTTCTTCTTTCCTGTGAGAACGGAAAATAATAATGGATTGAATTATTTGATTATGTCTCTTTTTTAACATGGTTATTCGAAATTTGTTTTATATGTTGGTTATATTATTAATATTTTATTCAATTCACGGGTAGGATTTTAAGAAATTTATCTGTTGTTTCCACATAAAATTAATCTGATGTTCAATTATAGAATTATTTCTTAAACACTCTTCCTGAATATTTTTGCGCCACAAGAAAAGGTGGCTCTTTAACTCTAAGAAATTAGAGTTATATGTCTTATTTACGAGCCTGATTAGTGTTAGATATCCGATACTTATTTACATTTATGGTTGGTTTGCATGCTATTTTCGATTTAGTCGTGTTGCATGAGTACTTTCGGATTTTGTGGTTTGCACTATAGGTAAAGTGATAGATACGACGCGAGAATTATGTTTAAGAAGATATCTTGATAGAGGAAGGCGAGGCCTTTTAGTGAGGAAGTTGCAGAAAGATGATAAGCGAAGCTTTCACCGGGCGACACAAAGAAACTGAGTGACAACCAACTGAGCGAACGAGAAAATAATGCGACAACACCCGACAAAGTAAACTTAAACCTAAACAAATTAAGAATGAACCCGAACAAAATCTGGATATAACAACCTCAAACCTGGATACAACGATGGCACCACCGTGAACGAAAGGCTGTGAAAACTCTCAACTCACCACACTTAGATTCTATGCTAAGTAATACAGAGGAAAGAAAGAACCACTCAAGTTTAAACTTCCCAAAACATCTGTCTTTCTCCTTCAGCATAAAACCCTTTAAAAGACATCGAAGAGAGAGTTCTAGATAAACTGCACTAAATGCACTCCCCACTAACCCCTTAATCATTTTCCCCATTACTACCATCCCACTAACTTCATAAATGACTCCATTTAAGACTCTAATACTTCAAATTCGTCCTTCCATGAGTTGGGTCTTAAGTAGGGGTCTTTACTTCTTTAAAATGCTTCAGACTTGCCCAAATGAAGCACTACTTGGTGCAATCCACTCCAGCACATTATAGGCTACAACTTCCTCCTTGATTATAACTTCTTCGATCTGGTTGTAGTGCGCATCATTCCCTCTTTGTTGAAAAAGAGTTTCCCTCAAACCTAAGGGGTCGTCATCATCCTCGTATGGTGCCAGGTCCTGAACATTGAAAGTTGTCGAAACTCCGAATTCCCCCGGGAGGTTGATCTTGTAGGCATTATTGTTGATTCCTTCAACCACACGAAAAGGTTCTTCTGCTCGAGGCATGAGTTTATTCTTTCGTCTTGTAGAAAACCTTTCCATACGAAGATGAATCCACACCAAATCACTTCTTCATGTATCTTTCATTTTGCTTCTCTATATTTGCTCGAATCTTCTGGTGGAGTTTCAGCATTGCCTCGGCTCGTTTGACAGCATCCATGTTCACGGCATCCTTGCTTGGCATCGGTAATAGTTCAATAGGCACCTGCGAGTTAATACCATAAATTACCTCAAAGGGAGATAGTTTTGTAGTGCAGTGATGAGCGCGGTTGTATGCAAATTCGGCATGGGCAAGCTTGATGTCCCAATCCTTCTGATTATTTGACACCATTGTTCTAAGGATGGCTCCCATTGTTTGATTAGTTACCTCCGTTTGGCCATCAGTCTGAGGGTGACAAGTGGTGCTAAAGAGTAGTTTCGTCCCAAGCTTGTGTCACATTGTCTTCCAGAAGTAACTCAGGAACTTTGCATCACGATCGGATACAATCGTCGTTGGAATACCATGCAGCCGAACAATTTCGCGAAAGTAGAGATCCGCAACATTAGTGGCATCGTTAGTCTTCCTGCAAGGAATGAAATGAGCCATCTACGAGAATCGAACAACAACCACCATTATGGAGTCCTTTTTCGCTGCATTCGAGGCAAACCAAGAACGAAGTCCATGCTGACATGCTCCCATGGACGATCTGCCACCGGTAGAGTCCTTGCGGCTGGATATGTCTCTTCGCTCGTTGACAAATGCTACACCGTCGAAGCAGCACCTGGACGGCTTTGTTCATCCCTGGCCAATAGAAACGTTCGTGCAACATTTCAAATGTCTTCTACACTCTGAAATGGCCTGCAATCTCTCCTCCAGGAACTTCTCGAATTAGCAACTCTCAAACGGAACTTTGAGGAATGCATAGTTTTGAACCTTGAAATAGGAAACCATTGAAAAGATGGTAGTGCTCCACTACCTTGGTCAAGCACTCGTGGTATATCTCTTCGAAATCGTCATCGGTGGCATACAGCTCCTTCAGCGCCTCAAATCCAATCAACTTGGATTCCATCATACTAATTAACGTCATTTTCCTTGATAAGGCATCCGCAACCACATTCTTTGCTCCAGACTTGTGTTTCAGCACAAATGTGAATGTTTAAAGGAATTCCACCCATTTCGCATGTCGCTTGTTGAGCTTGACCTGTCAATTTATGTGCTTCAAAGCTCCGTGGTCTGTATGAAGGACAAACTCTCGCGGCATCAGATAGTGACTCCAATTCTCCAATGCTCGAAGTATCCCGAAAAACTCCTTGTCATAAGTTGAATAGTTCAGCCGCGATTCATTCAGCTTTTCACTAAAGTAGGCGATCAGTCGACCCTCTTGAAGTAAGACCCCTCCAATTCCAATCCCCTAAAGCATCACACTCCACCTCAAATGTATTTTTGAAGTTCGGAAGTGTCTCCAATTCCAATCCACTGAAGCATCACACCCCTCCAATTCCAATCCCCGGTGCCTCGCAAAGTCATCTCTTGAGGTTTTCGAAACTCGTCTGGGCTTATGCTGTCCAATCAAAGGTTGTTCCTTTCAGACATTTGGTCAATGGTGCGGTAATGGTGCTGAAACCTTTGATGAACCACCGGTAGAATGAAGCAAGACCGTGGAAACTTCTAACGTCATAGGTGGTCCTTGAAATTGGCCAGTCTCAGATCGCTTCGATTTTGCTCTGGTCAACCCGATCCTTGGAGATGACGTACCCCAAGAAGGCAAGTTTGGGGACAAGGAACTCACATTTGTTGATGTTACCAAAGAGGTGTTGTTCTCGAAGCTTGGCGAACAGCTGTCGAATTTGTTCTAAGTACTCATTTTCGCCGCGACTATACACAAGAATGTCGTCAAAATAAAAAACGATGAACTTGCCAAGGAAAGGTTGGAACACCTGGTTCATCAATCTCATGAAAGTGCTTGGTGCATTCGAGAGGCCAAAGGGCATAACAGGCCATTCATACAAGCCGAACATGGTCTTGAACGTCGTCTTCCATTCATCTACTTCTTTCATAAGAATTTGGTGATATCCACTACGCAAATCCACCTTCGAGAAAACACACACGCCATACAGCTCATCATGCATGTCATCTAAACGAGGAATGGGAAACCTGCATTTGACCGTGATCTTGTTGATAGCGCGGTTGTCTACACACAATCTCCATGAACCATCCTTCTTAGGTATGAGGATTGCGGGAACGGAACATGGGCTGAGACTTTCTCGCACGAACCCCTTTTGAATAAGCTCTTCCACTTGCCGTTGCAGCTCCTTTGCTTCTTCAGGATTGCAGCGATAGGCTGGTCTGTTGGGAACCGTCACCCCCGGAATGAGATCAAATTGATGTTGGATATCCCGCAATGGTGGAAGTGCTCCTAGCATCTCCTTCGGAAACACGTCCTCGAACTCTTGAAGTAATCTCTTTACTAGAGGGTGTGTAGTTGCTTCTGCCTCCATGCTTTCCTCGAGGATCATCAAGACATACATGTGCTCATTGCCTCGAACAACCTTGATCAACTCAACTTGCTTCGGAATTTGACATTTAGCATCCTTCAGTGGCCTTGACGTGGCTGGTGCCGACAATGGTAGAAGCATGATCTCCTTCTAGTCCATGGAGATAGATTAGGTATTCCGATACCCATCATGCACAGCTCGTTGATCATATTGTCATGGTCTTCCCAACAACAAGTGGTATGCGTCCATTGGTACGACATCGCAGGTCACCGTGTCCCTGTAGTTTTGACCAGTAGACAAGGAGGTCAGAACGTGTTTAGTTACCCATATGTCGTTGTCTTTGTTTGGCCATTGAAGCTTGTAAGGTTGGGGGCGTGGATTCGTAAGCAACTTTAACTTCTCCAACATGGTAGTTGACGCTACATTGGTACAGCTACTGCTATCCACAATCACATGGCACACCTTCTCTTGTACTGTGCAACGGGTTTGGAAGATGCACTCTCGCTGGTCAGACTCCTCCGGTACGACGTTTGCATTTAGAGCCTTGCGAACCACGAGAAATTATCCCTCATCTGGCTCCTCCACATATTCTTCTTCAGCATCCCATATGGGTCCGTCCTCTCGAGTTCCTTCACTATCATCATTGTCGGACAGCTCCTTGATGGTGATCGTCCTTCGTGAAGGACATTCAGCCGTGACATGTCCATAACCTTGGCATTTGAAGCATTTTCGGCCCCTTCCAGCTTCCTGGGGTGGTCGGAATTCTTCTTTGCCTTTCTCCTTACTGGTTGCCAACGGATTAGATCGAGATGCTGTACTGCCTCTACTGGGAGGAAAAGCCTTAGTAGCTGGCCATGGTGATGCTCATTTCACTTGCTGCTTCTCAATCTGATAAGCAAGGTTGCACACATCGCTAAAGCTCCAATAAGGTTATAGCTCCACCGCATCTGCTATTTGTGATTTTATACCCTTGATGTATCTCGCAATGGTCTGTTCATGTGGCTCATATATGTCACATTGTAGCATGAGGTGTACTCCGAAACTGACGTTGATTGTTGCAACAAATTTAACATGAGGAAAAGGTCCTGACGATAGTGTTCCGACAACAAGCGCTTCTTCAAGGCTCGCTTCATCTTTTCCCATGAATGTATTTTCTCCTTACCCTCACGTTGCCTTTGGTGATTGAGATTCTCCCACCATAGACTCACGTACTTGCGGAGACGGAGCGCTGTCATCTTAGCACGTCTGTCTTCAAGGATGTCTTCATACTTGAACAACCTCTCAATTGTGTGGAGCCAATCAAGAAATTCTTTAAAATCTATCTTCCCTTTGAACTCCGGAATATCAACTCTTATTCCAAAAACGAGCAGGCTGACGTCGTCGATGGACCCCCTCTTGAGCTTCCCGTTCGCTGGACATCTCCACGAATGGGTTGTCCTCCTCCGCTTGAACAGAAGATGAATGTGAATGACCTTCCGACGTACCACGTTCGCTGAGAAGCTGTCGAAGTTGGCGCCTTAGATGTGCTACTACACGCTCCAAATGAGTAGTGCGTGCTTCTTCAAGAGAAAGGCCGTGTGGAACTCTTCCAGCCATAACCTCCTGCTCTGATACCAAATGAAGCGGAAACACCCAGCAAAGTAAACTTGAACCTAAACAAATTAAGAACGAACTCGAACAAGGTCTGGATAGAACAACCTCAAACCCGGAAACAGCGATGGCACCACCGTGAACCAAAGGCTGCGAAAACACTCTCAACTCACCATACTTAGATACTATGCTAAGTGATACAGAGAAAAGAAAGAACCACTCAAGTTTAAACTTTCCAAAAGATCTGTCTTTCGCCTTCAGCATAGAACCCTTTAAAAGACATCAAAGAGAGAGTTCTAGATAAACTGCACTAAATGCACTCCCAACTAACCCCTTAATCATTTCCCCCACTACCACCATCCCACTAACTTCATAAATGACTCCATTCAAGACTCTAATACTTCAAATTCGTCCTACCATGGGCTGGGTCTTAACTAGGGGTCTTATTTCTCCAAAATGCTTCAGACTTGCCGAAATGAAGCATTACATGGTCCAAGCCACTCCAACACATTATAAGCCACAACTTCCTCCTTGATTGTAACTTCTTCGATCTGGTTGTATTGCGCATCAGGAAACATTTGCGAGCGAAGGTTAATGGGTGACACGATTTATCGGTGGCTATCATGGAAAGATATGGAAGATCTCAGGAGCATGGAAGGAAATAGTTGTCAAGAGTATTCAAAAGGAAAAGAGATATTCTATTAGAGGCGCAAACTTGACAGAATGATCGGTGTGGCCCAACTAGTATGTGATGTGGCCACACGATCGAAGCAGCCTACCATAGAAAGGTTGGTGTAGCCACACGAAAATTTGGTGTGGCCACACGAGGCGAGAAGATTTTCTGGAATATTTCTAGAATATTTCCTAATCTTTCAAGATTTACCTTGACTGTATAAAGAGCATCAAAGTGAATCTAGTGAGGAGACGGACCAGAGGAGAGCCGTCGAGATGGGCGTTCTAGTTTTCTTAGTTTTCGTTTACGATGAGTTTTACTTTTAGTTTCTGGTTTTTCGTCAATCTTGTGATAAACTAAGTTTTTGTTCTAGGGTTATGACGGAACTCGATATGTAGTTGGATTACTTTTGACTCTATTTGATTTAATGCGTTTAAGACTTCGTTTATCTATTTTATTATGTGCTTAATGCTTGCGATTGCCTGATCAACAATCCGTATTGATTTCTTAACCTATTTGAACTGGGGCGGGGAATTTTAGGTTTAGAAGGAGGATAAAATAGCCTTGGTTAACATCGATGAATCGAGTTAATTTAATGAGTACTATAGGAATATACGTGCTTGTCTTAGGTAGCCAGATTAAGATTGGAACTTAATGAACTTGATTCAACTATTAATTCCCATAGGAATATAGGGGGTTTGGTTGGGTTAGGTATTTCTTTTGTGTAGGTCGGAAGATGCATAAGAGTCGCTGAGAATCATAGGTTAATAAACTGGTTTTGGACAATTTAAAGATGAAGAGGGGATCGAATGGTCTGGTGAAATATCGAGACAAATCGTGATCCAAGGTTTTTCTCATTTGATTAATTCTCGTATTTTCTGCTATTTAGTTTCTTATTAGTTTATTTTCATAAATCCTTGTTTTACTTGATTTGCTACGGACACACGTGCCCACGGTAAGAATCGAGAGTCACGTCACTTGCCTATATTTGGATCGTTGTGTGACTCGGGTGCATTTATGGCAGCCCCTTCATTCTTTGCGTACCTCATTCATCGTCAGCCTTAAACGTGGGGTCGTGACTGAAGACATTTTCATTGCCATGTCGTCCGTGACGAATGAGTTGGGGCGAGTGGGTGCCGCTCCGCCCGTAGTGAAGGTTATGTTCTCGCTCCTTCGAAGGTCTATTTGCCATTCGTGGGGTGAACGCCAGGCAGACCACGCAGTTTGGACGAGGCTGGAGGGAAGACGGTCGGCGCTGTCTCAACCACTCGTCTCCTCTGCTCGGGTGCACGAGCTGTCTCTTGAGGAGATGAACCTTCTCAAGGAGAAAGAAGGGTTGTTGGCTGTTCTCCAGTGTCTTCAGGGCAAATTGGATGCTACACGTGCGAATTTGGACGTTGCCAGTGCAGAAGAAGCAACTGAGCGCGCGGTTGAACGAGAGTGAGAGTCTTTGGAGAAGGAGGGGGACCAGGCCGCGGATGTCGAGGCAAGAGAAGTGATGGCCGCTGGATTGGGCATAAAACGAGGATGACCAATCATCCTCTGTATTACTCGTTTAATGAGTTTGTTAGAGGCTTCCGCTTGCCCATTTGACTGGGCATAATAGGGAGTTGAGTTGAGCATTTTAAACCCAAAATCCTTGGCAAATTCGTTCATAAGTTCGCCGTTGAACAATTTTGCATTGTTTACTAGGATACTTTGGGGAACTCCGTACCGGTAAACAATGATGTTTTTTATGAATTCAATCACGTCCTTTTGACTAATGGTCTTATACGCCGTCGTTTCTATCCATTTGGTAAAGTAGTCCGTACCGGTAAGCATCTCCTCTGCTTGAGTGAGGATGGATTTCCCCTATGATATCTAACGCCTACGTCCTGAAAGGCAATGGCTTTACTATGATGTTCATCTCAACCGCTGTGGTTCGCTTTACTGGTCCGCATCGTTGGCAAGCCTGGCAGGCTCGAGCCATTTCGATGCAATTCTTGACCATCGATGGCCAATAGAAACCGTGTCGTTTGATCGACCAGCTCATCTTAATTCCAGCATAATGCGCTCCGCACAACCCCGCATCTGTTTTCATCATGATTGGGATAGCTTCATCAAGGTCAGCGCACCTTGAAAGGACGTCTTTGCCGTTTTTTCTGTAAAGAACTTCATCGAGGAGCACGTAGCGTCTGGCGATCACTCGAATCCTCCTTTCAACTTTTGTACTGGTGTCTCTGAGGAATTGTCGTATCGGTTCTCACCAATCCTCTTTTCCTTCGAACAAGTCGGCGGTATATGCTTCTTCGTTTCTTTCCTCAGGTCGTTTGCTTACGAACGGAGTCCTGTTGTTTTTGGATGGTCCCAAGTCATTGATCAACCCCGAGGCCCATTGTGCTATGTGATTGGCATCTTAATTGTCGCCTCGTCTTACGTGGACGATCTCGGCCCTACGCAATCTTGCGAAGAGTTCTTTCGCTCTGCGTAAGTATTGACTAAGGTTGGGTGCGTGGCACTCACTTTGGTCGAGAAGGTGTTGAATCGCCAGTTGTGAATCGCCGCATATTTTTACAGTTTCCCCTTTCTAATCTAGTGCGAGTTGCAAGCCTAAGATTAAAGCCTCGTACTCTGCTTCGTTGTTGGTCACTTTCCCGATAATACGACAAGCTATCCTGGATTCCGCTTTCCATGATGTCTCGATAATGACGCTCTCGCCAGCTCCGAACTTGTTAGAAGATCCATCAAACCAAATGGTCCATCTTTCGCTTGGGTGAACTTCCTCGTGTATAGAATCGATATTACCTTCCCCATAATGACTTATGAATTCAGCTAAAACACGGCCTTTAACTGGGTTTTGTGGCTTGTTGTAAATATTGTATGCTGAGAGCACTAAGCTCCACTTGCTTATTCTTCCTGTGAGTAGGGGATTGTCAAAGAACACCTTGGTAACAGGGGTTTTAGAGACGACGTAAACATCGTTAGACCCGATGTAGTGTCTAAGTTTCATTACCAAGTAGTACACTGCTTGGCAAACTTTCTCAGTTGAAGTATATCGTTGTTCGGTTCCTGTGAGTAGGCGCGACAAATAATAGACTGCCCTTTCTACTCCATCATGCTCTTGTGCTAACATTGATCCAATAGTGGATGTATGGTGCGTTCACGTTTGGTGGTCCCAGCACGGGAGGTTTGGTCAGATAGTCTTTTATTTCTTGGAACGCTCGCTCGTGTTGCGACGTCCAGTTTATCTGTCCTATTCCTTTTCCTTTTAGAATCGTTGAGAAAATAATTGTTTTAGATGCCACATTGCCTATAAAGCGGCGAATGTAGTTTATCCTCCCGAGGAAGGCTTGAAGTTCCTTCTTGCTCTGTGGAGCTGGGAGGTTTTGAATTGCACGAGTCTTTAAAGGGTCTACCTCAATCCTCGTTGGTGCACAAGGAACCCCAAAAACTACCCTTTTTGTACTCCGAAGGCACATTTTAATGGATTGAGTTTGAGGTTATGCTTTCACATCTTTTCAAATGCTTCGCTTAAATGATGGTGATGATCTTGTCTCCTCTTAGATTTTATCACCATATCATCAATATACACCTCTACTATCATTCCTATTAATGAGGCGAAAATCAGGTTCATTGCACTTTGATACGTGGCCCCAGCATTCTTTAATCTGAAAGGCATGACAACTCACTCGAATATCCCTATTGGGCATCTGAAAGCTGTTTTATGCAGTCTTCTTCAGCAATTAAGATTTGGCTGTACCCAGAGTAACCATCCATAAATGACATTAGCGTGTGTCCAGCCGACCTATCTATAAGATCATCAGCAACGGGCATGGGGTACTCGTCTTTAGGTGTTGCTTTGTTTAAATCGCGGAAATCTATGCACACCTTGATCTTGCCATTTTTCTTAACGACGGGTACTATACTGGAAATTCAATCCACGTATTTAGCCATCCTTATGTATCCAGCTTTAAACAACTTCTTGATTTCATCGTAAACCATTTGGGCTACTTCCCGCGACATTCTCATAGGAGTTTGTTTTATTGTATGTTGGGAGTCGGTGTTTGACTAAGTCCCGGTTGAGACCGGGCATCTCCATATAGTCCCAGGCGAAACAATCCTTATAGGTGTGGAGGACTTTACTTATGTCTTGCGCCTCGACTTCATTTATGAGCAAATTGAGGTAAGTGACACGCTAGAAATCCGTAGTCCCTAGATTTATTTCCTTTAAAGGGTTGCAAGGAACAACGGAAGTACTAGGAACTTCTTTCTTGCTTGAATGAATCGTTAGCATGTCCTGGCATGCTTGAGGGCACACATTACATGGTGTCCTATTTACCGGATCGAGCCCTTCACTCTCCATTGGACAAAGATGGGTTGAGAAGTCTATCGGGCTCCAAGTCCGCCTCCGTTTGTTGTTTTTCATTGTCGCCTCGTATCCCAGCCTCATGCATATCTTTCTCCAGCGGGGTCAGATCTTCATTGACCTCGAGTTGTAACTCGTCCCCCCTTCCAATTGGGATGATCGGGTTTTGAGCCGGCGCTAGAGGTGGTCCATCGTTTGAAACCGGGAATTCGAAGCCCGCTTCACCTAAAGGGCTCACATTTGGGTCCCCCATAGCATACCTCTGTTTCAGTGTCATATCTTTGACCTGCTTGAGTGCCCCCATGAAGACATAAGGCATGTTAACATTTTCATTTGCTTCTCCTATAATGACTTCTAAGCCATGTTTCCGTCATAATAGGAGTTCTTGGTGATGGGTAGAAGGTATGGCTCCAGCCTTGTGAAGCCAATCTCTTCCAAGCAAGGCATTAAAAGAAGGCTTTATGTCAATGACGAAAAAAGCCGTCTTCTTTTCATGTGTGCCTAATCGGAACTTAGCAGAAACTACGCCTAAACAAAAGGAAGTGTTTCCGTTGAAACCACTGACTCTTACGTCAGTTTCCCCAAGTTCAGCTATGTCATCCCCTAGGCTTCTGTAAGCTTCAAGGGGGAGCAAGTTGATAGTTGCTCCATTATCTACAAGGACACGACGTATTGCTTCGTTGTAAATTGTCGCTTGGATATGGAGGGGAAACATGTGTTTCTGTAATGCTGCAGGTAGTTCTTTTAACCACCTACTCGGAAAGTTCCGAGATATTTCGATGGTAGTGTTAAGATTGAAGGGTAGCGCTAGCCTACCTTTCACATGACTGCCTCCTCCCTGTTTAGTGAATTCAGCCGGTAGCAAGCAGTTTCTTTCACCTCGGGTGGAATCCTGGATTGAATTGGGTTGTAATCGCTCAGCGAGTTAGACGCAAGGTCATTTTCGCTTGATTCTTTCGCTTTCTTAGTATCAGAGAATGCCGTTTTGTCACGTTTATCTGCAGCGCATCGACCCCTCATTTCTCTTCGTTTATCTGCAGCGCATCGACCTTTTTGGTGTAAACCCCTCTTTGATTGAACTCGCTATCGCCCGCAAGTCCTTGTCTCATGAGTTCTTCAGGGGTGTAGAGCCCTTTATCTCCATTCGGTGGGATCCCCTTTCGTTCCAAGTGTTTGTCCATGCGCTGTATGCCCTAGGGCCATTGTTGATTCCCATCGCCTTCTCCTCGAGGCGATTGAGATCATACCATTCTGTCCTTCGTTCATTGAGGAGGTACTTCCTGAAAGTATGGCAATAGTCTGTAGTATGTGACGTATCAATATGCCAGCAACAATAGTTGTGTTGTATTCCTTTGAGGTCAGCCGAACACTAAAGTATCCCTTTGCTCACGAACTGCTAAAACAGCATGTTAACGATGAGTGTCTTGCTAGTTTCAGGCAATTGATCTCTGTCTCCCTGCATTGGCAAAGGAATCGCAGTTAGGTAATTGACATCAAAGGCCTTTATGTCAACTAAATCACCGAATGAATGCGATTCCGTTAACGCCTGATCTTGTGAGTCTGGGAAATGCAATTCCTTAGACTCAATAAGGTCTTGCACCAAGTTTCTAAACGTGATGCAGTCCTTGGTAGTAGTGTGAATGACCCATGCCATTTACAGAAGTATGGCCCAATTTCAGTCGAATTCGTCCATTTTGGAGCATGAACTCCAAAATTTCGTCAGTTTTTGCCTCATCGAATGAATATTTCCTTTTCTCCTGAGTTTTTGGGGACGCTTTAGCCCGGAAATTTTTCTTGGTCAATTCGTCGCACGTCAGAGGTTGCCCTTTCTCATATTCTGCGACATCAACATCCACGACTGGTTCTGCTTGATAAGTCATCAAGGGTCCTATGACCAAGCTGCCTTTCGCTTGTGTTTTCTCCTTAAGGAGATTCTCATACCGGATAGCTCTCCTAGCCAATTCATTCCAATCTCTGAAGACCTCTCCTTCCAATTTCTTCCTGAGTCGGACAAGAAGGGAGTCCAGGGCGATGGTAATGATCTCAGATTCAGATTCAGAGTTTTACACCTGAACCGTGCTTTTCGAAGCTTGTTTAGACATACAGCCATGGGCTCAGCAGGTTGTTGCTTCATGTGAGTGAGATCTTGCAAGGTCACCGCCGAATCAGTCTGAGTGAACGCTAGCGTGAATTGGATTTGCATGTCATCCCAGTTTCTCACAGAATTAGGAGGAAGGTTTACATACCATGTGAAAGCTGCTCAAGTGAGAGAGCTTGGAAACAAATGGAGTTCATGGCAGCTTCTCTCGCCTGGGGGGTGAAACGGGCGATATGATCCGCAGGCGAAACGCCTTCTTCGCCCAAAAGGCGGGCGAATTCAGGAACACATTATCCCCTTGGAAAAGGATAATCCCGATCAATGTTATTAGGGTAAGGAGCCCGATAAAGTTGCACCTCGTTAGCGTCATCCGCCCCAGGGATCGCCTATTCCACTAAACGGGTGACGTAATCCCGGATTTCAGGTGCGAGATCTGGTTCTGTTGTTGCCTCCTGAATCGGCATTCCCCTTTCCGTGTACAGGCTGAGGAGAGTATTCAGATCGTTCATGATTTACAGTTGAAACAAACTCGTTATCCACAGGCCAATTGACATTCTCTCTCCTTCGAAAAGGGGGCTGATACGTCACATGATGACTTTGTTGTGCAGCTGCCCTGTACTCGTTTATCACAAGTGGCGGATTACTCTGTATGACCTTCGTGGGGCCTACTGGGTTGACTGGGACATCATCTAGGTCCACCTTTTTCTTTCCTTCAGCGATTGAGGCCCTGTGATGGTCATAATAAGGTTGTCGCCTAGTGGCTGACTCCTCTTTCCTATTACTGGGGCTGCCTATCGGTGCCCCTGTCATAGTTCTTAGGTTTTGAAAGACTACTTCCATTTTAGAATCGATCTTCTCTTTGAAGGCGTCGTGTTTTTGATCAATAGCACTGACTTTCACCATTAAGAGTTGGAGAGTACTCATGATGGCAGACAGCTCTCCAACTATGGCTAGTTGTTCCCTTTGCTGCTCTTTTCCCCATCGGAGTGGTTATCTCCAAGGTTGTTCGAATTTCCACCAGCTCGAGTTCTACACATTTTGGCTTAGATTTCTCCCACTATGGTCAACAAATACGTGTTCGCTCCAAAAGTAACCGCGGACAAGCCGGATTCCAAATACGTCGGAAATCTCTAGCGCTACGGGCGAATTGGTGCCCGGAGGTTCGTTGTATTTGTGTGTTTGGTCGCCGCATAGAATAAAAGAAAGAGACGTAGAAGACATCGGAAGAACACCCTTAAGCGGAAGCACTTACGGATGCCATCAACGATGCTTCGGAAGTAAACAGGAGCGCAGGAGCAGAAAGAGAGCTTGAACGCTGGAAAGATAAATTGACAATATATGTCCGTCTGTAGAGAGGTGTCTTTGTACAATGCCTAAGAACAAGTACTTATACTAAGCTAGACCTACATATATATGGTAAAGTAATATTGCACATATATTACGTTTCCTTTGCTGCCGGTCTCCATGGAATATCTCCTTTCCATATGAGCAATCTTGGCAACAATCTCCTTCCGGATCCTGAGATCGTCTGGAGCCTTCCTTAACAGCTAAGTTGATCGATCGCATTGCCCATTGGCCTTCGCCGTAGAGTTTCCTCGCTCGCCCAACTAACTGTCGCTTGTTGCTTCCGCTGCCCCTTGTCGCCTGTCGCTTGGTAACCCTGTCGCAGGGTGACTGCTTCGCCCAGCAAGCCTTCACCCGGTGTGTTTCCGTTGTCACCTCCTTACTAGATATCTGTCCTTTGGGCCTGTATTCTGGACCGTTAATACACAGACGAGACCGAGATCTGTAGCCCAGAATTTCTATTGTTAAACACTAATATTTCGAGATTTACCATAACTGTATAAAGAGCTTCAAAGTGAATTTAGAGAGGAGGCAGACCAGAGGAGAGCTGTCGAGATGGGAGTTCTAGTTTTCTTAGTTTTCGTTTAGGATGAGTTTTACATTTAGTTTCTGGTTTTTCATCAATGTTGTGATGAACTAAGTTTTTGTTCTAGGGTTATGATGGAACCCGATGTAGCCGGATTAGTTTTGTCTCTATTTGATTTAATGCGTTTTTATTTTGTGCTTAATGCTTGCGGTTGCCTGAACAACATTCTATATTGATTTCTTAACCTATTTGAACTCAGGAGGGGAATTTTAGGTTTAGAAGGGGGATAAAATAGCCTTGGTTAACGTCGAGGAATCGTGTTAATTTAACGAGTACTATAGGAATATACGTGCTTGTCTTAGGTAGCCAGACTAAGATTGGAACTTAATGAACTTGATTCAACGATTAAGTCCCATAGGAATATAGGGGTTTGGTTGGGTTAGGTATTTCTCTTGTGTAAATCGGAAGAAGCATATGAGTGGCTGAGAATCTTAGGTTAGTATGCAGGTTTTAGACAATAAAGAGGGGGTTGAATGATCTGGTGAAATATCGAGAGAAGTCATGATCCTAGGTTTTTCTCATGTAATTAATTCTCATATTTTCTGCTATTTAGTTTCATGTTAGTTTATTTTCCTAAATCCTTATTTTACTTGATTTGACTACTTCACGATTGTTTACCGTTGATCGCAGGATATTTCTAAAATAATTCTCCGTGGGAACGACTTTTACTCATTACTCTATTACTTATGCGACTCGTGCACTTACGGGACCCAAACCATCGAATAGTGGCAAGCCAGGGGCATCTTCATATACATCTCCTCAAGAGATAAACTCTTGACTAATTGTCAAGATCCATCTTAACCCTAGGCAAAGAAAATTAGTTCATAATAGAAATAAACGAAAACAACAGATCCATTGTAAACAATGAAAACGACATAAAGGAAAACTAAAAGAAAAACTCCCAAAGTCTCTGGCGACGGCTCCTTGTAGTCGCCTTCTCTTTCTTTAGGTAAAAATAAAATGTTTTTATAATCCCCCCTAAATCTAGAGAATCTCTGAAAAATAAGAAAAGAAAAGATTTTCTTTTCTCCCCATCGTAGCTTTAGGTCTTGCAAGAGCATCCAAAGATCTTCCCTCTGCACGAAGTCTTCATAATTACGCCGAGGTCCTCTTTTCTTCATATTTATCCTGAAATAAACCAGAAAACTCGGCTGTAATCTATTTCTCGGGAATAATGTGAAATAACCAGAAATATTACGTAATTAACGCAATATTTCACAAATCTAACAAAATCTAAGTATAAAATTGCTCTAAATAACTCTACTTTCATAGAGTTATCACACCCCCAAACCTAAATTTTGCTAGTCCCGAGCAAAGATAAAGAAAATAAAAATTAAAAGACCATCCTCGACCACCCCAAGTCCGTCAAACGTAGAAGCATCTTTTAGAACATTCTCAGAAATGGATGCGTCCTCCTCATGCATCTAGATTCCATTCACTACCGAACATGCTCAATCAAATGCTTTAAAACACAATATCTTCGTCCCAGCAGGTTGTACACTCAACATTAACAAGCGTACATTCCAAATAGCTCATGCCAACCAGTAACTCGCAAAGATCACCACAAACATCTCTATTCATTCATCTCAGGTTTTCCGACTTTTTAACAATTTCATCATTTATTTTTATTTTTTTTATATTTTTTCCCAGATTGCACGACTTAAATGTTCATCTAATTCCGGCTAAAGCTTATGTAACAAGTTCTCGATCAATGACTCCCGATTCAGTTGAACCAAGGCATTAGGTGATAAAGCACCCCTCGGATCAATCACTCAAGCTAGCACGGAAGACTCACACCACAAGCACATATTCAGGTAATATCTTTTTCTCTATTCTCTTTTTTTTAACCTGAACATTGGTACTCAGAGCCTTGGCAACCTAATTTTTCTTCTTCTTTTTTTCTTTTTCACCGAGATCCCCAAAGATGTCGTTTCAAGAGATAATTCAAGCTACTCTACTCACCACTAGTCACCATGCATTCTAAGGAGATGTAACCTGTTGCCACTAAGCACACTTCCTACTGGGAGATCTTTTCAAAACTAAACGAAAAATTTTAGCATACTAAGCAAAGAATTTCATCTCTCAACACTTGAAGAATGCAACCCATATGCTCATTATTGAAAACAGACATTCCACATCGACTTCCTACGGTTCCGTCGAGGAAAAACGACCCAAAAGATGAAAAATAAGACCTAGACAGGACTCACCCTAAAAATTCAATAACAAACAACACCACACCACACCACACCCCCAAACCTAACAAGAGCAACGTTCTCGGTGCTTAAGATAAGACGAGTAAAGAACGGGAGTACTAGGATATGTCGGTGACCGGAATGCGCCGATGAGGAGTTACCGACTGCCTTGTGTAAGACTACGTGATAGAATCTGAATCTGCATCCTCAGCGGCTGTGGCTCGAGAGGGCGACGGAGGTGGCGGCTATAGCTCGTCCCTGTCACAAGAAAGAAAAACGATTAGGGTTTGTCTAGTGAAATGGCCCGACTTGATTTTCTTATTTTGTGATTTTTTTTTAATAATAATAATTTCTGGTGCAGCTGCACAGGATTTTCGTGCAGCTGCACAAAGTTTCTGTGCATTTGTGTTCCCAGCGGTGCAGCTGCACGAGATTTTGGGGCAGCTGCACAAAGTTTCTGTGGTTTTTTTGTCCGCGTGGTGTAGCTGCACAGAGTTTCTGTGCCTTGGAGGTCCAAGCGGTGCAGCTGCACGAGATTTTCCTGCAGTTGCACGATCTTGCTGTTTG
Organism: Melastoma candidum; assembly: GCA_023653495.1. Classification (NCBI taxonomy): domain Eukaryota; kingdom Viridiplantae; phylum Streptophyta; class Magnoliopsida; order Myrtales; family Melastomataceae; genus Melastoma; species Melastoma candidum. The sequence goes on along the minus strand of CM042882.1, from coordinate 9,738,179 downwards.
CTCTTGCGTCCCCCGCTACCTTTTCACCTAATAAAACAAAAGAAATAAAAACAAATAAAATAACTTGGGTTGCCTCCCAAAAAGCGCTTGGTTTATAGACTACGGCTCGACTCTTGATATCCATCACGTGTCTCTCAATGTTGTCGCGGCAACTGTCCTTTCAACGTTTCCTCCCCAATAGTGTTTCAGCCTCTGTCCATTGACCTTGAATGTATGTTCTGAACTTGGATTTCGTATTTCTACGGCATCATAGGGGAATACCTGAACTACCTGAAATGGTCCAGACCACCGTGATTTGAGCTTTCCTGGGAATAAACTTAGTCTGGAATTAAATAGCAATACTTGTTGTCCAGGCTCAAATTTCCGCTCAATGATCTTCTTATCATGCTACTGTTTCGTCTTTTCCTTATAGATCATCGCGTTTTCATATGCTTGAAGCCGAAATTCATCAAGTTCGTTCAATTGGAGCAACCTCTTCTGTCCAGCCTTCTCGAGATCAAAATTCAATTTCTTAATCACCCACAATGCTTTGTGCTCCAATTCCACCGGCAAGTGACATGCTTTCCCATAAACTAGCTTAAACGGAGACATTCCAATTGGCGTTTTATAAGCTGTTCGATAAGCCCACAATGCATCCTCTAGCTTCAGTGCCCAATCCTTCCTTGATGTGTTTACTTTTTTCTCGAGAATTCTCTTAATTTCTCGATTTGATACTTCCACTTGCCCACTAGTCTGAGGATGGTATGCTAGAGCGACTTTATGATTTATTCCATACTTGTTTAACAATTTGGCGACTTGTTTATTGCAAAAGTGAGATCCCCCATTGCTGATGATTGCTCTTGGGGTACCGAACCTTGTAAACACCTGCTTCTTCAAAAGCTCAACCACTGTTTTAGCCTCGTTAGTGGGCAAAGCTTTCGCTTCAACCCATTTAGACACGTAATCCACAACAACTAAAATATAACGATTTTTGAAAGACAAAACAAATGGTCCCATAAAATCAATACCCCAAACGTCGAAAATCTCTACCTCCGGAATGTTGTTTAAGGGCATTTCGTGTCGCCTTGATATGTTTCCCGTTCGTTGGCATCTGTCACATTTAGCAACAAAATTGTAAGCGTCCTTAAATAAAGAAGGCCAAAAGAAACCTGATTGTAAAATCCGAGCAGTTGTTTTATCTCCTCCAAAATGTCCGCCGTAAGGTGATGAATGACATTGCCACAAAATTTGTTCCCATTCTTCTTCAGGTATGCATCTTCTAAGAATCTGATCTGCACATTGCTTGAATAAGAACGGTTCATCCCACACATAATTCTTAACATCATGTAGAAACCTCTTCTTTTGCAAATCAGTGGGTATGAAATTCGAAACAAGAAAATTAACAAAATCTGCATACCACGGAACTTGCGTGTGACTAACCGAGAGCAGCTGTTCATCGGGAAAAGATTCATTTATAGCTACCTGGCTGAACTTGGTGTCGCTTTGACCATCTAACCTTGACAAGTGATTAGCTACTTGATTCTCTGTTCCTTTTTTATCCTTGATTTCGAGATCGAATTCTTGTAGTAAAAGGACCCATCTTATCAATCGTGATTTTGCTTCCTTTTTCTCAATCAAGTACTTGATCGCGGCGTGATCTGTGAACACTATGACTTTCGAACCCACAAGGTAAGATCGAAATTTATCGAAAGCAACTATGACAGCTAGTAGCTCCTTTTCAGTGATCGTGTAATTTACCTGTGCATCGTCCAAAGTTCTACTAGCATAGTAAATCACATGAAAAACCTTATTGTTACGTTGCCCAAGCACTGCTCCTAAAGCATAATCACTCGCATCGCACATCAATTCAAAAGGTAACGTCCAATCAGGCACTACAATGATAGGTGCTGTAACTAACCTCTCTTTCAATTTTGTAAATGCTTCCATGCATGCTTTATCAAAGTTGAATGGTATGTCTTTCTCCAAAAGATTGCATAACGATTTCGATATTTTGGAGAAATCCTTAATGAATCGCCTGTAAAAGCCAGCATGACCAAGAAAACTTCGGATAGCTCTTACCGATGTTGGTGGGGATAACTTTTCGTCTCAATCTTTGCTCTGTCAACTTCAATGCCTTTGCTTGACACCCTGTGACCAAGGACAATACATTCCCGAACTATAAAGTGACACTTTTTCCAATTTAAGATTAGATTAGTTTGCTCACAACGTTCAAGTACACATGCAAGATTATGTAAGCAATTATCAAATGAGTCGCCAAAAACGGAAAAGTCATCCATGAAAATTTCTAAATATCGTTCTACCATGTCAGTGAAAATGGACGTCATGCATCTTTGGAATGTAACAGGTGCATTACACAATCCAAATGGCATTCTGCGGAAGGCGAACGTACCGTATGGACATGTGAAAGTCGTTTTCTCCTTATCTTCTGGTGCAATGGCAATCTGATTATATCCTGAATAACCATCGAGAAAACAATAATATTCTTTACCTGCCAATCTATCCAACATTTGATCGATGAATGGAAGCGGGTAGTGATCTTTTCTTGTTGCTTTGTTCAACTTCCTGTAGTCCATACATACCCTCCATCTCGTGACAGTGCGAGTAGGGATGAGTTCATTCTTCTCATTTGTTACTACTGTCATTCCGCCTTTCTTGGGAACACACTGTATAGGACTAACTCACGAGCTGTCAGAAATAGCATAGATGATACCTGCATCGAGCCACTTGATGATCTCCTTCTTTACAACATCTTTCATGTTTGGGTTCAATCTCCGTTGATTCTCTATTGATGGTTTGTGATCATCATCGAGGAGGATTTTATGCATACAAATTGCTGGGCTGATTCCTCTGATATCTGCAATAGTCCATCCTATCGCCCTCTTATTATCCCTCAAGATTCGAAGTAATTTCTCCTCCTGCAACTCCGTCAATTCTGCAGAAATAATCACAGGGAGTTGATTGGCATTTTGGATAAAGGAATACCTCAAGTGGGTGGGCAAGGTTTTGAGCTCTAATTCTGGTGCTTCTAAGATGGATAGCTTGGTGGTCTTTTCTGGCATCTCCAATGGCTCGAAAGCTCTCAGATCTCTAGGCATGTAAGATTTGCATTCCATCCAACTGATCATTTCCTTAGTTTCTTCATCGATAGTTGTTTCCTCAGAAGTTAATGCTAGCTCAAGCACATCGGTCGTCTTCAAAATAGTAACTTCTTCGGCTGCTATCCTATCAATGATGTCAATAGAAAAACAATCATCAGGTTCATTCGGACATTTCATTGCACGAAGAATATTAAATGTTACCTCCTCGTTATTAACCCTCATGGTTAGCTCACCCTTTTGGACATCAATTAAAGTCCTACCTGTGGCTAGGAATGGTCTTCCAAGGATGATTGGTATTTCACGGTCCTCTTCAAAATCAAGCACGATAAAATCCGCGGGAAAAACAAATTTATCTACCTTAACCAAAATATCCTCAATGATTCCCCTTGGAAAAGCAAGAGACCGGTCGGCTAATTGCAACGTGACCGATGTGGGTTTTACTTCCCCCAAACCCAATTCGTAAAATATTGATAAAGGCATTAAATTAACACTCGCTCCAAGATCACACAATGCCTTACCGCTAAAATTTGAACCAATAGAATAGGGTATAGTGAAACTACCTGGATCTTTTAGCTTTAGAGGTAACTTTTTCTGCAAAATACCACTACATTCTTTAGTTAAAGCAACAGTCTCAAACTCACCGAGACGTCTCTTTTTAGATAATATATCTTTCATGAATTTAACGTAGCTCAGCATCTTCTCCAACGCTTCAGCAAAAGGTATGTTGATGTGTAGCTTTTTAAAGATTCTAAGAATTTCAGGAAATCCTTCTCATCATTCTGCTTTCTAGCTCGCTGTGGAAAAGGAAGAGGTGGATATACGAGTTTATCTTTTCCAATAGAAGCATTTTCCATACCTTCTTTTGGTTGAGAAAGTTGCTGGCTCGGCTGAACAGAAGGTTCGTTGCTCTTGTGCGTAACTTCTGGTGTAGTTGCAACATCGTGCTTGAACTTTGAGGCTTCAGGAAGTGTTCTCCCATTCCGTAAAGTGATAGCTTGCACTTGTGCACTCCCTTCATTCCTTGGATTCGCCTCAGCATGCTCGGAAGACTGCCTTGAGGTCGATTATTAATTGCTTGTGCCAATTGTCCGACTTGGGCTTCCAAACTTCGAAGTGAAGCTGATTGGTTCTGCAAAAGAGTGTCGGTTTTAGAAATATATTTGACCAATAGTTCTTCAATACCTGACATTTTTTCTTGCGGTTGTGGCTTTTCTTGATGAGGTCCTGTTGGAGGAGCTGGTTTTACTGATTGTTGATTTCCCCACGAGAAATTCGGGTAGTTCCTCCATCCCGGATTGTAAGTATTCGAAAAGGGGTTGTTCCCCGAGTTGGCTCCCAAGTAGTTGGCTGACTCGGCACCAGTAAAACATTGACCAGGAGCATGATTTTCTCCACACCTCTCACACGGATAATGAATGGGATGACTAGGACCCTTTAATGCATTCAGCTCCCGAGTTAACGCATCCATTTTAGCATTGAGGGCAGCAACTTCATCAACTGAATGTACTCCAGCTACTCCTCGAGCACGCGATACTCCATGACCGTTATTAGCCATCTGCTCAAATAGCTCCATTGCTTCCTCCGGCTGCTTGTTTAATATTGTTCCCCCTGCAGCTGCATCAATCGTTGAGCAAAGTGCATCAGTTAATCCATCATAAAAAATTTGTACCAACATCCATTGAGGTATCTCGTGATGTGGGCACACTCGTAAAAATTCCTTAAATCTCTCCCACGCCTCGTAAAGTGATTTTGTTCCATGTTGTCGAAATGAAGTGATGTCATTCCACATCTTGATGGTCTTGCTAGGTGGGAAATACTTTGATAGGAATTTTCCGGACATCTCTTCCCAGTTTGTGATGGACCCTTCTGGCAAAGAGTAGAGCCATGTTCGTGCTTTGTCCCTCAACGAGAATGGGAAGAGTCTCATCCGAATGGCCTCGCTCGACACTCTATTATAGCGGAAAGTGTCGCAAATTTCCAAAAAGTTGGTGATGTGCCCATGTGGATCCTCCAATGGAGATCCCCCGAAACTCGAATTTTGTAGCATAGTGATAACTGTCGGTTTGATTTCAAATGTGTTGGCTTGGATAGTCGGCTTCACTATGCTAGAGCGTTCATGCACATAGGGCTGGGCATAATCACGCATGATTCTCGGTTTAACTTCTTGATTGTTGTTCTCCATTGTTTGTTGGCGTGTGGCTTCCTTTTGCTCTCTTAGACGTAACCGAAACGTTCTTTCTATTTCAGGATCAAAAGGAACCAATTCACCACCGCGCATGCAGCGTTAAGATTTTTCCTTCAAATAAATCGAAAATCAAGGTTAAAGTTGAATTAATAAAGATCTGATTGAAATTAATATTGGCTAAAATTCTAGAAAACAGTCCCCGGCAGCGGCGCCAAAAACTTGTCACGTGGAAACGTATTCACCACGCAAGTGCACGCGATCGTACAAGTAATAAACTGTAAGTAAGATATCGTTCCCACGAGGACTGATCTAAACTTCTCTCAATTATTAAAATACCGTCAATCTCTATTATCCAACTAAACGAGTTGAGAATTAATCAAATTAAATGTAAAGCTAAAGAAAACGATTAAGTAAATTGAATTAAGATTCAAAAGAGAAAAGCACCTAGGGCGACGATTTCACCGGACAATTAATCGCAAGTCATATCTCAATCAACACGCTTAAGATGATCTGGTTGATAATCTGGAATACGGTTATCTTCCTACGCCCCTCCCGAGGTCATAAGAACGTACATCTCTGTAAATAGTAATCACTATATTCCTAGGTAGATTAACTATCGAGTGCCCCTTACGAATCAATTCCAATTCAATTACCTAGGACGATTGGGTATATTCCTGTCCCGCTCGTTAATAAACCCGTCTTCCGACTAAGTTTACCCTAGGTTATTCCTCTCCCTGTGCTTAATCGAGGATTTCCCTTCCAAGTTCACCTAAATTCATGATTCAATTCTATTGGTGATAAGGCAATAAGAAAGCGTTAAGAACGAACCGGAATAATCAAACCAAATCATTCAAGTGTGTCAAAAGAGATAAAGTCTTGACTAATTGTCAAGATCCATCTTAACCCTACGTAAAGAAAATTAGTTCATAACAGAAATAAACGAAAACATCAGATTCATCATAAACAATAAAAACGACACAAAGGAAAACTAAAAGAAAAACTCCCAAAGTCTCTGGCGACGGCTCCTTGTAGTCGCCTTCTCTTCCTCTAGGAAAAAATAAAATGTTTTTATAATCCCCCCTAAATCTAGAGAATCTCTGAAAAATAAGAAAAGAAAATCTATTCTGTTCTCCCCATCGTAGCTTTAGGTCTTGCAAGAGCATCCAAAGATCTTCCCTCTGCACGAAGTTTTCATAATTACGCCGAGGTCCTCTTTTCTTCATATTTATCCTGAAATAAACCAGAAAACTCTGTAGTAATCTATTTCTCGGGAATAATATGAAATAACCAAAAATATTATGTAATTAACGCAATATTTCACAAATCTAACAAAATCTAAGTATAAAATTGCCCTAAATAACTCTACTTTCATAGAGTTATCAGCGCCATCGTTCGTAGTAGTTTGTTTTAGATAGGTTGTAGTTAAACCTGATACGTGGTCTTACAGATATGACGAAACACATTACTATGAACCTACATGCTTGTGGGAGGATGTGTTTTTCTAGTCTAGCCTTATACAATGGTGGTAGGGTAGTGAAGCATGGTGATGTTGACACCGATTTACTGGGATATCTTTCTTTGGTTGCTCTAGCCAAAGATTTTGAGTTTATTAGGGTGCAAAGAATGTGGTATGAGTATCCATGGCATAGTTTGTTGATGTTGAGTAACATTTTAGGAGACTCGGACGATGTAATGAAAATAGTATATGAATGGGAAGAAGGTGAGAAAGTGAACATATACTACAATGATGAGGAAGGAAGGATAAGTAATTTTGATGTAGGTGCTCATTTTAATTGTCTTGATCATGATCTTTCGGAGTTTCATGATGAGTCAAAAGAAGATGATCCTAGTGTAGAAGACGAGAATATGGATGAGATAAGGGCTACAGTAGATGAATTGGTGTAAGACGTTGGGCTGATGTAGATCCTAATGAGGAAGAGGAGGAAATAGATGAGGTTAGGAGTGTTGTAGATGAATTGGATTAGGAGGAGGAAGTTTAAGTTGATGCCGATGTTGATGATGTGGACATGGCGGAGCTTGGTGTTGAGTCAAAGTATGAGAAAAGTGACGAAGAAATAGGAGATGATGTCTTTCAATCATAGGAGAAAGATGAAACAAATTGGTCATCTCGTATTAAGTAGCTTCCCGCTGACCGGGCCATGGGCCATGCATGCTTCATAATAAGGCTTAATTTGGCCGTGAACACTTATGTTTGGGTTGAGCTTGTGGCCCCCCTATTAGAGGTGGCAAAATGGGTAAACAGATCGGGTTCGTTTACAGACACGATAAGACATGACACGGAACATGCCGACCCGAACACATACGTTTAGGTTTTTGTGTCATCAGAGTATATCCAAACATGAACCGTTTTATAACAGGTAGACATGAAACGACCCATCAGACAATCATTACAAAATAGACATACGATACAAACTACATCCTAATTCAACAAGAAAAAAAATACAAAAATCCATAACAACTCCATGATAAAAGGAAAGAGAAATCAATAAAAATGGGTAAGGAGCATAAAGGGAAAAGAAATCAATAAACATTTATAAGAATAAAAAACCTAGCGTTTGGGAAACAATTGATGCTTTTTTATTAAAACGGGTCTTAATGGGTAAAGTAAACATGACCAGAAACCAACTTGTTAACATATTATGTATAACGGGTTGACACGGTAACGACACGAATCTGTTAGGACCAAACCCAGACACGAAAAATACAAGTCGTTTTCATGTCGTATTTTCGAGTTGTGTCCAAAATTGCAACCCCTACCCACTACGACACAAATAAACATTATTTTATAGACTTGGGTTTATAGCCAATTCATATCTAAAGCTTTTTTATGGGTTGGCTTTATAGCCTATTTTTAGTCCATATAAATGGGGTATTAATCTCGATATGAAGGAAGCGGTTAACGGTACGTGCACGTGAGACTTACGTAGTTTACTAATTAATACTAAAATTAGTAGTAAATTTTACTAAAAGTTGACCGTTACTACTCAAGCTAACGCAAAAGTAGTAAAAAAAGTAGTAAATTTTACTACTTTTTGGTCTTTTTTTAGTAAAGTCAACGAAAATGTAGTAGAAAATGTCGTAAATTTTACTACTTATGAACTGTTCACCGCAGTGCAATTTTACTACTTTTACGCTGACTTTACTAAAAAAACCACACTTTTAGTAAAGTCAGCGGAGATGTAGTAAAAAAAGTAGTAAATTTACTACTTTTTTTACTACTTCTCCGTTGACTTTACTAAATTTGTCCTTTTTAGTAAAGTCAGCGTAAAAGTAGTATAAAAAGTAGTAAAATTTACTACTTTTAACTGTACAAATTATGTCGATAAGTAGTAATTGTTTAGTACTTTCGTTGTGATTTTTAGTAAAATTGTATTTGACTTGGTAAAATTGGTAGTAAATAGGTAGGGTTTGTCGTAAATGTTTACTACTTTAAGCATGTTTTTACTAAAATAAGTAGTAAACTGTTACTATTTTGTAGACGTTGACTAAGAAATTTTACTACTTTGAACAGTGTTTCCGAACCTAACTCCGAACCTAATTATTCTAAATTTTGATGTGAAATGACTATTTTACCCCGGTTACTAGTATTATTACTACTTTACTGAAAATATTAGTAAATGTGTTCGTAAATATTACCCCATCTTAACTTTTTTACTAAATTTATTAGTAATATTGCAGTGTAGTTTGGTTGGTAATCTTGACTAAGTTTGACCCAAAGCTACCCCTTTAGAGGTGGCTGCATCATAGCGTCTGTAGTTGGAGTAGGAGTTGTTGTAGCAGGACGAGCTGTCGGACCACCTGGTGGACGATTCGTTGCTCCTGGAGGCAGACTTCCTGCAAGATCTTCGGCTACAGGTGGAGCGTCCAAGATCTTCGGCTGCAGGTGGACATCCTCCCTCCTCTTTGGTTGCAGGTGGAGCGTCCAAGATCTTCGGCTGCAGGTGGACATCCTCCCTCCTTTTCGGCTGCAGGTGGATTGTGAGGAGTGTGAGGAGTGTCAGTTTGATCTTATTCGGGTCCAGGTGCAGGTCGAGTGAAGGGCTGATATTCGTTTGCTGCAGCTGGTCCTTCACCTTCTTCCTGTTAATCTGCAGGTGGAGTCCAGGCTTTCCCCGTCGGTGGCCTTAAGAAATGGAAAGTGTACTGAATGAAGATCGGCCCAGATTTGGTGAAGACATGCTTCCTCCCTTATTGTTGCTAATTTGGTTCACATTTGTAAGATGTAGAATCATATTTGTGAAGTTGGTAAGCTGGACAGAAGTTGGAAATGGAGAAAACAAATAGTAGCGTTGACGTTATGGTTCGACGAGAAGTCGAAATAAGTGTTTACCAACACCATTTTCCAAATATATTGATAACATAGTGTTTTGCTTAATGTCAATGTAGGTGACCGGGATGTGCAGCGCTTCTTCAATATAGTCACTGATATGAATGAAGAACAGATTTTGAATATGTCATTTACCACTGCCGAAGAAGTTGAAGAGTTCATTAAAATGTATGCGAGGGTTCATGGGTTTTCAGTTAGGAGAAGTGATCGGCAAAAAATAAGAAACGGTGATTGTGTCATGAGAAAGTGGGTTTGTTCAAGGGAAGACGAGTGTTCTGATCCAACTGTGTTGACGGCCAGAAGTCGGGTTAGAGCTTCTATGAAGAGAGGTTGCAACTGTTTCTTCAAAGCGAGGGTGGAGGTTAATGGACAATGGAACTTCGTTGCAGTGCAGTTGGAACACAATCATGAGATGGTAAGTGAAGGTTTGTCCTATTTCATGCGAGAAAGGTGACAAATTTCGAACGAAGATATCACTTTTATCCGTCGAATGCTTGACGTTGGATTTAGACAATGTGATATTACGCGACTAGTTGTACACGCATCTGGAGGACACTCACGTGCCGGTTTTCTAATAAAGGACCTGAATAATCGGAAGCTTAAGGAAGAGTCTGCCGGGGTCGTTAGTCGTTGTGATTCCGTCGTTGCATATCTCCTGTCTAGGAGGAATAGTGACACTGGTAAGGCCTTTGAAACATTTGTGGAAAATAATGAAGTGAGTCGCATATATTGGGCAGACAGTACCTCAATCACTGATTATGAGGCATTTAGCGATGTCGTAGCACTAGATTCCACGTTCAAGACAAACAAGTATGGAATGCAAATGGTGATTATCGTCGGTGTCAATCATCATCATCAAACTACTGTCTTTGGGTCTGCGTTGATGAGTAATGAAACTATTGCTGACTACACTTGGCTCCTGCGGACTCATACACAGATAATGGGCGGCAAACATCCGCTTAGCGTGGTCACAGACGCCGACAAAGCGATGATTGCATCTGTGAGAGAAGTATGGCCAATGTCAAGGCATAGGTTATGTCTTTGGCATTTTAGTCGGAACATAAACTGTGGTGTACAGGATCCTACCTTACGAGCTCGTATTTCGTCATTCATGTATAACAGTAGACCAAGTGAAGAAGTCGAACAGGAGTGGTATGCTTTAATGACCCATACAGGGTCCATATCTGTTAGAATGGCTACAACAGATATATGCATGCCGGCATATGTGGTGGCAGACATATCTTCAGGGTCATTTTTGGGCAGAGCGTAAAAGTACTCAACGCTGCGAACGAATGCACAGATATATGAAGGGATATGTAAACAACAAACATAGACTGCATGATTTCGTAAATAATTTGGAGCGTGCTGTAGCTGATCTACGTCACAAGGAGTACGAGGAGGATTTTAATTCATTGCATAAGGAGATAAGGCCAATTACGATGTTGCGCAGACTTGAGGAGGATGCTAGTCGATTGTACACCATGAGTTCTTTTCGTAAAGTTCAGTCCGAAATCATGAAGGAGTCGCGATTTTACGTGGAACAGAGAGTTGATGGGAATATTGCGAGGATATACACTCTTTCGTGTTATGACGGTGAACATGGGTGCATACAAGTGTCATCAGCCAAGGCACTTGTCGAATTCTGCTGCAGCTGCTTACATTTTGAGACATTTGGTTTTCCATGTGCCCACCTATTCCATGTAGCCAAAGTTGAAGGTTTCTTGTCAATACCGAAGCATCTGGTAAACAAACGGTGGACAAAGGCAGCAAAGAGCAATACTTATGAATGTCTCATAAGTATGTGTTTTAGTAAAAAATGTAGTAAATTTTACTACTTTTTTTACTACTTCTCCGTTGACTTTACTAAAAATGAGGTTTTAGTAAAGTCAGCGTAAAAGTAGTAAAATTGCACTGCGGTGAACAGTTCATAAGTAATAAAATTTACGACATTTTCTACTACATTTTCGTTGACTTTACTAAAAAAAGACCAAAAAGTAGTAAAATTTACTACTTTTTTTACTACTTTTGCGTTGACTTGAGTAGTAACGGTCAACTTTTAGTAAAATTTACTACTAATTTTAGTATTAATTAGTAAACTACGTAAGTCTCACGTGCACGTACCGTTAGCCGCTTCCCGATATGAAACCCATGTTGTAATAATATTATAGATAAAAGTTAATGTCTATAACTACCCTCATTTTAATTCATGTCTCGTATATATTATGGGTGATATTGAGACGAGAATAAAAATAATAAGAACATATTATAAATATTCGGCAACTTCGTAAGTATGTAATCTCTATATCAATGATACCAACTGCGATAAATCATCCCAGACAAGTATTATGGGATATTACTTGAAGCACTTATATATTCTTTTGCCACCATGTTTACACGGTCACCAAATTCATGGGAAGTATTCCATGGATTTTTTAATGGAGCAAAAATAATACCAATAAAACTTAGTAATAAATCAAACCGATGAAGATGATGAAACGTTCCTGTAGAATTCTCACCCTTTACTTTAAAATGTATTCGGACGGTAATGTGATGTGTCTTATATTCATCTGACCCCTTGAAATATTCATGGAGATACTCGTATAATACTTTCCCTTTATCCGAATTACGGATATTGCAAGGAAATAATTTTAAATGTGTGAATTCCTTCCTTTTATAATGTTCATAAGCGCGGTTATCAAATCGAATATCAATATAAGATTATGGAGATAACAACAGGGAACCCGTTTTAAACAAACCCATGATGCTGGTATTTACTTTGCTGCATTCGAGGGCGAGTTCTTGGAGCAATCTTGTCTCCTCATTAATCCTTTCTTCTCTAATTCTTCCGGCAAGGTCGTGAATATCTGTAGCGCGATTCCTCCGTGCTCGCACATGACCATACTCCTTTGGAGCTTTTTCGCAACATGAAGACCTTAATCTGAACTTTTTTTTATAAAGCAATTTTCTTATGCCAAGTAATATTTAATCAAGTCATGGCAAGCTTCATTTTCTGCATTTATCACCGGTAACTCACATGAGATGTAATATTGTAAAAATCTTATTATTTGATCATCTTACACATCACCTATGGATGCAAAAATGATTCAAATCTATCTCGAATTTCTTGTATAATAAAACCACAGCGTATATATTTAACCTTGATTTCTTCATCTAGATTTTTGTCATGATCTCTGCAACCACATATAATGAGATGTAATATTGTAAAAATCTTATCATTTAATCATCTTACACATCACCTCTGGACGCAAAAATGATTCAAATCTATCTTGAGAACAACCTGATCCTAGCAACGTGGGTCTTATCCACGTCGTAAACTTAATGGTTTTTTTTTCTCATATTAAATTAAAGGATTAGAAACTTATCCCCAGATTTTCTCATCTTTTCAAATCATGGGAACGTGGCCCCATAATCCACTCTCTAAAAATCTCGGAGTCAAGATCTTTTCCGATCCTCGTAGACTCGGACCGTTATAGACTCGGACCGCCGTAGACTGGACCGTCGTAGACTCGAACCGTCGTAGACTGGGAACCCCGTAGACTCGGACCGTCGTAGACTGGGACCCCCGTAGACTCGGACCCCACCAGTCCTTCGTAGACTTAGTACTTCCTTGGCGGGCTCACATAACTTGGTTTGTAAATGCTCTTAAAGACCCCTGGACTTATGGGCTTTATAAAATGAGCCCAAAATTTATATCACGGTCTTGGTAGACTTGATATGGGTCGGCGAAATGGGTTTGTGGGTTTCTCATAATTAGGCCCGAGATTTTGCCATGTCAACAGTAGGACATCCATTATGTCCACGTTGATAATTTACCTAACGTCATTTAAGGTTGGCCATAAAAAATGTTTATAATATAGTTAGTGAGTTTTATATATAAAAAGAAAAACAAAAAGATGTTGAAAAAAAAAAAGTTCGGGAAGAAGATATATACGGGTAAATGACTAATGAGTAATTACTAAATTTCAAAAACCCTCGGACCCTGATCAAAGCCGCCCACCCGAAAATGTCGACCCTAAAGGAGATCCTCACGCGCCGCCCCGTCGCCGCCACGATCCGCCTCACCGTACCCGCCGGCGCCGCCCGTCCTGCTCCTCCCGTTGGTCCTGCGCTTGGGCAGTACCGGCTTAACCTCATGGCCTTCTGCAAGGACTTCAACGCCCGTACTCAAAAGTACAAACCCGACACTCCCATGGCCGTCACAATAACCGCCTTCAAGGACAGCACCTTCGAGTTCACGGTTCGCTCCCCTAGCGTCACCTGGTACCTAAAGAAGGCAGCCGGCATTGATTCCGGCAGTGGCCGGCCGGGCCATGCCTCTGCTGGCACCATCTCCCTCAAGCACGTGTACGAGATCGCAAAGATAAAGCAGGGGGATCCATGGTGCGGGTATATGCCCTTGGAGAGCATCTGCAAGTCGGTAATGGGGACCGCCAAGTCCATGGGAATCGAGGTGGTTAAGGACTTGGAGTAAGTTTGTGCAACTTATGTTGATTGTTCTTGTTTCCGACTGAGACACTCTAATCGGACAAACTTTAGGCATAACAAGCATAAGAGGATCATGGTTAGGGGCATCATTTGATTCGTGACTTAAGATTTGATAGGTCAGTTCTGGGTCTCTTGGGTTAGAGTTAAGGTTTATCCTCTAGTTGGTGGACAAGGATCTGATACTCTTGATACTGAGATGCATGATATAGTGGAGCTGCCCTGTTTAAAAGCTTGATATTATTTATGCTGTAGCAAATGCCAAGGGTTTGAGGTCCTGTCCTATATGTGGATTGAGTTCAGATTCTTTATCTGGCCGCAATTTATCGAGGTTTGATGGATTTAGTGGGTTATGATGCAAAATTTCTGTAGGGGTCGAGTTACATGCCGCATAGTAGGCTGGGCTGCATAATCGGGAGTGATCTTCGATAGAACGATAATATTGTGTTGTCAACAGCAGAATAACTCAAGAATTTAGAGATTGCACGAATCCTACAAACATAAGAGGCATGTATTTGTTTAACTCAATACTTCTTACTGAGGTATAACACAAACGCATCCGAAACTAAGGAGCAACCAACACTCCCTCTGCCTGAAAAAACTAACCCCAGTAGCATGAGTAGCAGGAAAATGAACAGGAGAAGAACCTAAGTTAGGGGTCATAACTTCTTACAAGTCCCACTGCTACAAGAGGAACCAGAACAAATTCCCAAAATCCCAGATCGATAAAACGTCTCCTTAACAAAACCCACGTCCCAAATCTCCATCGTGGACCGTATACTTCGGACTTTACATTATTCTCCGGCGATGTGTTGGCACAGAACCAGCTACTCCATGCTTCTTTGACCTGGCCCTTCTCCTTTATCCAGTGTCTGACCTCATCCACGATGTCCCATCTTCCTACAGCAGCATAAAAATTGGAAACCAGGACATAGTTTGCTGGCTTGTTTCTCTCCGACTCCATGAGATGCTTCGTAACATTCTCTCCCCTGATGAAGTCTTGATTGAGGCTAGAAGCATTTAACAGCACAGGCCAAATGATTGGCTGCGGGTTGAAATTTCTTTTAACTATTTTACGATACACAACCCAAACATCTTCTATTAGACCTGCTCTGCCCAAACCTTGGATGAAGCAAGCATAATGCTCAGGATCAACATACTTATACCAGGCCAAATCAAAAGCAGCGCTTTCCTTTATCTAACCATCCCAAGGGTCCACATGCCGATAGTACTGACAAAAGGGTAATGTTATTTGTTGTTACATCGTCACTGCATTCTCCCATCTCTTGGGATAGTTCAAATGCGTTGAGCCCAAATTCCGTATTCATCAATCATGGTAGTCAATGTGAATACATATTTTTTACTGATGCGATCGAACATGATTTTGGTGGTATTGATGTTGCCACATTTTGCATACATGTCCAGCAGAGCTTTGGAGAGCTGACTATCCATGGTGAAACCAAACCTCAACAACATACGAAGTATCTGCTTCCCAGTAGAAAAATCTGAATTCTCTGAGCAAGCAATGAGAGCAGTTGTTCGGGAAATTATATTCGACCTCATTGAACTCATTATCTGAAATGCCTTCTTATACTTCTTGCTTCTGAACAAGCAGAGAGAATGGAATTGTGCATGACCCTATCGCCAGCATGGCGAAAGCAGCCATATACTTTCAAAGCCTCCTCCATACACTCGGACACTAGAGTAAAAATCAATCTGTGCCATGCCCAGAGCTACCAAGTTTCTGCCCATCGTGATACCTGCACCGAGCACCTGCTTACGCTGCCTATACGCTATTATCATTACGCAAGCTTTGATCACATTACACAAAGACGTTCTCCGTCTGCATCTGCCTGAAAACCCCGATACCTTCTTTCACGAATCCTGTCTTAAGGAAGCTGGAAATAAGGACATTCCAACTAATGACATCCTTGTGCTCTATCTCCTCGAAAGCCTTCACAGACATGGCCGTACAAAGAATACAACTTAATGACAGCAGTCTTGCTCACGGTTGCTCCCATTCTCACCATCAAACAATGGACCTGTCAGCCACAAACCAGGTAGCTCGAGAGAGCCCGGCAGGCGGAGAGCACAGAGGTGAAGGTATACGCATCAAGGCTGCTCCACACCCATAAAGACACAGAAAGAGGTTCCAGGTGCCAAGGCAACGCCGTCCTGAACGTACGATGACAGGAGGGAATTGTAGGAAGTTCTGCTCGGTGGTTGCGGGGAGCAGTCGAGGAGGCCATGACAAGTAGAATGTTTAAATCCCTGCAGATACCTCGTCCGACAACGCCATAATGAAGCACTTACGGGCATCAATAGGACACAGCATCCAAGGTAAATTGTAACTCAGACACGGAAGAAATAAGAAGAAAAGGAGCGACTAAATGAAGACCCCCCAACTTCAGGATTTATGATGAAAATCTTTATTGGGTTTTGGAATGGCTTGAAATCATGCATCAACCGTTGACAGTAACAAAAGAGCAAATGCATAGATGAAAAAACAAGGTAAACAGAACCGAGTGACATGAAACAAGTTGGTCCTGCAGATGCCTACACTAATTTTAATCAGTCTTTTTTTCTGAACACAAGAACTCCTACCTTTATTGATCTTCGCTAGGAAAATAGTACCATTGTTTCTGGTCATGACCTTGTTGCAGCTCGAGCACTCATTGACGAGTGGTAGGTCGTGCTTCGTTGCTTCCTATAAGAGGTATACACATCGTCATATTGACTGATCTCATTGGGATTAGCTGTTGCCCCGAGCCCCAGCCTTCCTGAGCCGCCGGATCCCGATTTCTTATCCACGCTCCCATCTGCGTAAGTTCCAGTTTCTTGGTCTAGTTGCAGATTAGGGGGCGGAGGGATACACGCTCCTCCCCTGCGAACTAGTGGCTCCCTATCGTATTCGTAGTCGTCCGTGTCATCGTCCTTAGAGGATTCGGATTTCATCGGTCCTTCGGATGGGTTAACTTCTCCAATCTCTTTGAAGAACTTAGACACCCTCTCGAGGATCTCGGAAGGAGATATATTCGAAGGGGGTATTACATTAGGAATATCTAATGGGCTCAATGATGAATAAGGCACGCCGCTTCCTATCTGCATCTTCTTAACCATTCCTGGAATAAGACCAGGTGGAAATAAAGGGTATGGAGGCAATTTCTCCACCGGAGGTATCTGAGTGGCGGGCTGCTGGATTGCAGGAAGAACAGATGACACGGGAATTGACCCTGAAAAAGGAACACTGGGTGCTGCAGCACTAGGAAGAAATGGTTGGGCGGCCAAAGATGATAAACTCTGTTCCTTATCCGGTTGGCCTGGAATGCTACTTTGCCTATCATGTTGCCATTTCGCAGCATTGTGATTTGATGGCGGTTTAGAGAGCCCTGCACAAAAGACACAGCTCTTCATGTTGAGCAACACTGTTTTAACATCAAGCCGATATAGAAAAACTGCACCAATAGTAATGCAGGGAGAAAACCATTCAACACGTTCATCAACCTTAGTTCTACCATTTCAATAAAGACAAGGCCAATCGGACGCTTAAGGATACAGGTAGATTCATGGACAGAATGACTGCCAGTTCTAATACCAGCAAGTTTAGTATGAATTGATCAAATGAAAAAGGAAATAACACAATATATTCAAACATACCAGAGGTCGGTGCTGCAGATGAATCCTTAGCATGCGGGGGAAAAGCATCAGCAGGAGGTCCACTTATCATCCCACCCTCGAGAGAATAGATTGTGTCCTGATCATAAACTTCCTTTGACGCCCAAAATTGCAGAATTTTCTGCAAACGTGATTGGTTCTCCTCCTTGTTGTGAGGGTTGTGATATATCCTTCCAAGCATGGCACCTAGAACAGGCTTGAAAGCAAGGGCCTCGTTATCAAGTTCATGTGGATTTGCCCTTCGCTGCAAGCTGTCGGTATAAAACATATTCGTTAGAAGAAAAATAAATTAAAGCATATACAGGAGACACACCTCATTTGCTCAACAATTTGGAAGGAATAGTCATGATAACAAACCATGGTAAACACCATGCTTCTGCGAAAGAGTATATAATGGCCAGCGAACAAGTCTACCGTAGAATGCGTGAAGCTTCCCTAAAAATAAGTTTAAAATGCAGAGTTGTTAACTGTTATAAGCTACTGGATTGATAATCTAGTGCAAAGAAGAAAAAATCCTATCCACCATGGAGGTTAAACAAAGAATGGCGGCTGGAACAAGGGGTTAGTCAACACAATCACTTCGAGCCAAGATCACGAATGTGTGTGCCAGAAGATGTCATGACATTAATTTATTATCATAAATAGATAAATCAAGATAACATCTTTTTGAGACATATTTGAAGATCCAATTCAAAAGCCCACACTTGCAAAAGTTGAACAGATCAGTGACAGGAAGAGTTTCATCGTACTACCCATCACAGTCTGGCGGGTGGAAAAAATGTAGATATTGCCAAAGAAAAGACCCAATTCAAAAGTATCTAACACACTCAGTCAAAATTAATTGTAGATAATATCATACCTGTCAAAAAGAATATCGTTAGCAAGATAAATTATGTGCAGTTGTCTCTCAGAGTCATCCATGGCCAAGACCCTGTCTCTCAGAGCCTCTGCAAGTGCAGGAGCAAATGGAGCTCTTTGCATGAACCAGAACTTTGCTCCCTTAATTGAGTCCTTAGTACCAGTGAGATTATTAATCACTGTACCTAGTTCGACAGCGACATCAGCTGGGAGTGGCCCAGACAGACCTTTAAAGGAATCAGATGGATGATCATAATCAAGATGGCCACGGGCCACAAATTGGGGAGGGTGCAGATGTGGCTGCTGCTCATAGAATGGAGGGAAAGGAGGTTGATGCATCTGAGGTGCCGGCACACTTGAACCAATGGCAGTATTCAGCATTGGGTTCTGCGGCTGGTGCATCATGGGCGGCGCAAATGGCGCTAAGTGACTGCCTGGAAATCTAGTGGACATCCAAAGCTTGTACCTATAGTAGCCAAAACCTTCACCTCCAAAAAGAAAACTATATGCAGGGTTATCCTGTTGTTTTTCGCGAATCATCGCTTCAAACTCAGGTCCATTCTTGGCTGCATACTCCACAAGTTTGTCGATTCGCTTAAGGAGCTCTGGATCAGAAGGAGGGGGAGCAGGGGGAGGGGCAGAGGCATCATACGGGCCGACAAAAGGAGAGGCCACGGGTGGTGAAGGCATGTGGGGTGGAAACGCTGGCGGTGGCTGCTGCTGTGGTTGGAGGTGGAGGAGGTGAGAATGCGGAAGAAGCTGAGGCTGCTGCTGCATTGGATGCGGATATGGGTACGGCTGAAGAGAAGGATGTGGAGGAAGGAATGGAGGGCCTTGCACAGGAGGAAACTGCTGGTGGTGTGGATGGAACCCGAAGGGAGGCTGTGGCAAGTTTGCACGCTGTTGCGTGCCATATGCCATCGCAGGCTGCGCTGTATAATCGTGAGGCGGTCTATCCATCAATTGTATTGAGTTGCCAACAGCAGAATAATGAAGACTCTAGATACCTAACGAATCCTGCAATCATAAAGACGTATTTATTTCTGTCACTGCTTCTCACTGTGCCTTAACACAAACACGAAATTGACCAAAATTATGCTGAGCATCCCGGAAAGAAAAAACGGAAACAACACTCTCTGCCTGAAAAAAACTAACATCAGCACCCCAAGGAGTAGGAAACACAGAAAACGAACGGAGAAAACATATAATCCCTGAGAAACAACTCGTTCACGAAAACCAGAACAATTCCCCAAAACAGGAGCACGCAATTAACAGGAGAAGAACCTAAGTTAGGGGTCATAACTTCTTGCTAGTCCATCGCTTCAAGAGGACGGCACAATTCCCGAAAACACAAAATCAAGGAGACGTCTCCCTATCAAAACCCACATCCCAAATCTTCATCGGGGCTCATCAATCATCCAGTTCACACAAAAGGATAAGCGCAAAAGAAGAAAACGCATACATAAAAGAGTCACATGTGGGTTACCTAAGAACAGCAGACGCACGGAGGAGGTAGCAGTTGGGGAAAACAGCGCGGACAAGAACAAGGGGCGGGAGAAAAGCAGAGATCTTTCAACCTTGGCAGTGATCTGAAGTTCGAGCCGGGTCCGCAGTCCGGGGGGTTCCAAATTGAAAAAGGGCTCGGTTCGTTTTAGGGTTAGTTCGGTCATTAAGTAAAAAAATTACATCTTGATTAGAAAAGGTTCGCCAGTTTTTATTAGCGGCCCTTGTCATAAACCCTCTCGGCCAGAGGAAGAACGTGAGGAGCTAAAACCCTACAAGCCCCACCTCTCAAATCCAGACATCCTTCGCCCACACACCCTCTTCCTTGTCCGAACAATCCACAAACGGGCAGAAGCCCCCGGGCAAAATGGAATGACAGCCGGATGTCGGCTCCTGAGTTTGTCTAAAGAAAAAGATAAGTAATGATAGTTCAGCTGAGGAGGAGCTTCTTCTCCCACCGCGTCATGTCCCAGGTTTTCGTTTGCTTCTTCTTTTCGTTTTGCCAAACTTTGGGGTTGCCATCGGTTGAGGCCAGGAGCTGGTGGTAAAGTTGTTCGCTCGTCGATGGAGAAGTGTTTCCTTTGAGCAGTCGTTCGTGGCTTTCGTTTGGGTGGAGACGATTAACTTGAATGCACCGAGTTGTGGTTGGTTTTTTTAATTCTTGTATTGGGTTCGATCGGGCATGGATACAGTCCATTTATATCATCTGATTGAAATTAATGAGCTGCGTCCAAATTTAATCTTTGAGCTGCTGCTCGTTTGCGTTTGGTCGAGGTGGTTTATTCTGTAATGGCTTTTCTGCGGGACTTTTAGGATTTGTTAGAGTTGTTGATTAATTATTCCATCGTTTGGTTGTGGACTTGTGATTCTGGTTGTCATTGATCGAGGGAGAGCAACTCAAGATGTTAGCCTCATCATTGGCGGGGATGGGTAAATTGTTTCTGGTGCAAGCCTCTGCAAATGTTTGTAGCCTATTGGTTAATTGTCTCTTGACTGGGTTGTAATTGTACACTTAACTTTTTTTGCTTGTTACCCTGACTATGATGATGTTCTTGTTGCAATTGCAGTGTGGGCAACTTTTCTATCCCTCTGTAGCAAGTATCTGCTCGTCTTCAGGTGGAAATGACCTGCTTAGGAGGTCTTCTGAGCTCACCTTCAGAATTCAAAGAATCCGGCCATCTAGCATCGTTTCAGGCACTACTAAATTTTCTCGAGAAAGTTTTCTTGGGTCATCATTGATAATACCAACTAGAAGTTTTCCTACTAGCAATCTTTCAGTCAGCTCTATCGACTGTAGTGCTAGATTGAGATGTGCAGGTTGCAGTGGGATCAGTTGTAGGCCCTTGTCTGCAGTAAGTGGAAAAGATGGTGTTAGTTTAACAGATAACAAAACACCCTTTAAGAAGGGATATAGCAAAAAATGGAAGCAGGCAAAGGCTCTAAATGTTCAGTCTGCAGAGAAAGGTTGTCCTATGGTTGTATCGGCATCACGTAATGGGGATAATGCTGTGAATGGCGAAGCGTCCGTGAATGGAACAGCGGTTGCAGAATTGACATCATTATTTGAAAGTTTGCCTGCTAGGGATAAACAGGCTAAAGCTAAAGGAAAGAGGGTGCAAGGCAAGAAAAAGAAGGAACAAAAACATGTTCCTGGTAGCTCAAAGGACGTGGTAAAGTCAACAAGTTCTAGTACTTCATCTCAGGAAAATAGGGCTGCTAAGGTGAAGAACGATTCAATCTCCTTACCAGAATTGGAGGTTAGCCATCACCAATGCATGCACATTAGGGTTCTTTTGTCAGCCTAAACTCATGTTGCTGCTTTTTCTTATGGCAGAGACTGACTTCTGTGCAGGATACTCCTGTGTCGCCAAAGAAAAGGACAAATAAGAAAGCTGAAAATTCCACCAGAAAGGGCAAGGCGGGCAAAGCAACAGCTGAGTCCAGAGCAGGACAGAAAAGTGCGGAGGTTGTCAGAGTGAAAACTCCTGGTAGGAAGATCCAAACGCAATTATATCCTCCAAAAGGACGATCTGTTCTTGTTGTTGAATCTGTCACAAAGGCAAGGGTTATTCAGGGCTACCTTGGAGATATGTTTGAGGTCCTACCTAGCTATGGTCATGTAAGGGATTTAGCTGCTAGATCTGGATCTGTTCGTCCTGATGATGACTTTAGCATGGTTTGGGAAGTGCCTTCCCCAGCCTGGACACATCTCAAGAGTATAAAAGTTGCTCTTAACGGGTATAGCTTCAATATCCTTGAATGGCCTTCATCGTTAGCTTAGGCAGTTTCCTCATTCTTTCATTGATTCCCCTTGTAAAACACTTAATCGATTCTTGCTGGAATTTCCAATTCTCGATTTTAACTTTAGCTTTGATTATAATATTGTTGAACTGAACATCCTTGTCAAGTATTTTTTTAAAATCCGGAATGAATTTTTTCTGCCTTGTTCTTCAGAGCAGATAATCTCATTTTGGCATCTGATCCTGATCGGGAAGGGGAGGCTATTGCTTGGCACATAATTGAGATGCTGCAACAACAGGATGCATTACCTGAAGACATTACTGTTGCAAGAGTTGTTTTCAATGAAATAACAGAGTCTTCAATTAAAGCTGCATTGCAGGCGCCTAGGGAAATTGATGTCAATTTAGTGCATGCTTACCTTGCGCGTCGTGCTTTAGATTATTTGATTGGATTTAATATATCACCTCTGCTTTGGAGGAAGTTACCTGGTTGCCAGTCTGCTGGGCGAGTCCAATCTGCTGCTTTATCCCTTATCTGTGACCGAGAAATAGAAATCGACCAGTTCCGGGCACAGGAGTATTGGAGTATTGCAGTTGAATTTGAGAAGAGACATGTGGGTGGTCTTGAGAAATCTTTATCTTTGTCGTCCCAATTGACTTACTTTTTAAACAAAAAGTTGGGCCAGTTTTCAATCAGTTCTCTAGCAGAAGCTGAAGATATCAAGCAAAAGATTGAGTCGATGAATTTTGTTGTTGTTGGCACCAAAAGTAACAAAACAAGGAGGAATCCTCCGACACCTTACATCACATCAACTCTTCAGCAGGATGCAGCAAATAAATTAAACTTTTCAGCCACTTATGCTATGAAGGTATTTTGCAATTTTCTTCTTCCTTAGGTTCTGAATTTTTCTTTTCTCCGTCATTTGCAGTTTCCTCTTCTTGAGCACTCAGTTATGGAAGATTATTATCTTACTTGTAGTGTTATTAGCCGAAATGGCTGGTTTTTACTCATACACGCCACACTTTTTAAAGAAATAATAATTTCTAATCAGATTTACTGTGTATCGCTTGTTGCTAGATTAGTGTGATGGACTAGGAGCTCTGGATCGAATTGGAATTTAAAAAAATGAAATTAATTCAGAATCGGAATGGGGTTGAATGAATAAATGGATAGAGTTTTCCGACTTCAATTTAGTTTTTATAAGGGAAAAAAAGACTCCGGTTTTATTTCATCATTACCTTCCTGTGCCTGTTCCTCTCTTCTTGTAATGATGACTGATAATATGTTTCTTACATTTTTGCTAATAATTTTTTCATAGTTTTAATGCTTTTGAATTTCGTTTAATCTTGCTCATGGCACTTATGTGACCTCTCCGTGCAGCTCGCACAAAAGCTATATGAGGGAGTTGAACTGTCAGATGGCAAGGCAGTTGGTCTGATAACATACATCAGAACCGATGGTTTGCATGTATGTGCTTTTCCTTGTCCTGGTAGATGTTTTTGGGATTATATACTTTTTTGGCCAAAACAATTTTCAGTTCGTAGTTAGTCAGCCTTGGTTTTTGTGATTGCTATAGAAACTCTGAAGGAAACTATATCTAAGAGCCTTTTTTCTTCTCTTGACTGAGCTTGCAAATGTAGATGCTGATATCGAGGGAGATTTTTTTTTTTTTTGCATTTTCCTTTTTGTTTCGTTATTGTGTTCTGTTGTAACTCTACAAAATGATTTATTTCAATGTTGCAGATCTCGGATGAAGCTGTGAAGGGCATCCACTCTTTAGTAATTGACAGGTAAAAGTTTTTTATTTGGGAAATTCCAGTAACAAGTGTTTTGTTTGCAGGTTTGTAATTACTGTGTTGATTGTTTGTGGTCTGTGTTGGCACTAAATATTGTTATTGTTTACAATATAGCTTGAGTACTAAATTGTTCATTTCCAATTGTTGTAAATGCTTATTAAAAAATTGTGCTTTTCTCCATGGTTGAAATTTTCATGGAAGCAGATATGGATTGGATTATGCAACAGAGACTCCGCGGAAGTACTTTAGGAAAGTGAAGAATGCTCAGGAAGCTCATGAAGCTATAAGACCAACTGATATTCGGAGGCTTCCTTGTAAATAACTCTGTTTGGTTGTCTTAATATCCATTATTCCACCCTTCTTGATGACTTTCATTTGACAATACAGAATATTACTGTATGAAGTTATCTGAAGTTATTCTCTTTTTTATCTTATTTCTCCCCATGTAGCAATGCTTGCTGGTGTACTTGATGAGGATTTGTTGAAGCTATACACTCTTATCTGGTCCAGGACCATGGCATGTCAAATGGTACCCGCAATAGTTGACCAGGTACCTGTGCAGAGAAACATAAAAATATTCCAGAATTCTGATCTGATTAGCCATTTTAGTCTTTTACCTGTCTCTATGTTGTTACTTGAGATGCAGCACGAGGAGTTCTTTGTGTCTTCTTTGAATGTAATAAGCTCAAAAATATTACACAATGACCAGTTTTAAAATGTTTTTGCTTATTCAGATCCATGTTGATATCGGGACTGCTGACAGTTCTATTGTATGTGGTACTTCATGTTCAAGAGTTGGTTTTCTTGGCTACCAGGCTGTCTTTAAGGTAATTACTTCTATAGGTTTGAATTTACAGTCGGTCTGCAAAGGTTTGCATCGAAAGGGCTGGAATGTCCTAAAGTTCATGAGTAATTTTACTCTGGGAAAGACCCTGTAGTATTGGTGATAAAAGAACGAATTCAGCTGCACATTATTTGAATGCATGGAGAAGAGATGAAAAGTAATTTGATCATTATTAATGTTTTTTTGAAGCTATATGTCTCTTCCTAGTTGTTTTCTGCAATTTACCCGCCCTTCTTTACTGAAATACAGGATGCGGAAACCGAAGTTGTCAGATCCAAGGACAGTGAAGGAAATGAAAGGGCTACGATTTTTGAAGCGCTCAGTTCTCTGAAGGTATTGTTAGTGGAATTTGCCCATTAGAAGACCCAGATTCTAAAGTTAGTGTCTCATATAGAATAATGTTTTACTTATTTATTTAAATAACCATATAGAAGTACTTTAAGTACTTGAGCATGCTATTATTAACACACTGTTTCAGATTGGTCTATTGACGCCATAGTTATGTTTCAGTTTGGTGTTTTATCGTTCTGTGTTCTCTTGCATAACCAAGGCAAACGCCTCATCACACTTAAGTTCCATATATTTCTTATAAACGACACGTTCCAAGTACACAATTTCCCTGTAAATGGTTGGAACCTCGTGTGTCAATCAGGTCTGTCCATGTACTAAATAAGTGTTCTTATAGCCAGGGGATGTTCTGGACTTCACTGATGTACAACTTCGGCAACATAGCACTCAGCCCCCACCTCGGTACTCTGAGGGCGCACTGGTGAGTAGATTCACTCGATTGTGAGTAGGGGTTCCATATCTCATCCGATATATTTCTTCTTGTTGCTCTCATCAGTAGGAATACAGCTTGACCTGTAGTTGTCGTTCTCGCATAATCATTTTTATTGTCTGCAATTCAGTGTCAGCAATTATATCTCTGGGAGTTTAGCAGAGTCAAGGCCTCTATAGTGTATGGCAGATCCTATTTGCTGCACAAACTGAAACTAGGAAATAATCTAATGCATATTCATGTCCTTTCAACCTCTGAGTTTCTTTCCTCTGCCAATTCTGCTTGGACTATTGCATCCTCTGGTTCGCTGCATGTCACTCTGAACGATATTGTGTAATTGGAGTTCTGATTTTGAAGGTCAAGAAGCTGGAAGAGCTTGGAATTGGAAGGCCATCAACTTATGCAAGCATTTTAAAGGTTCTTCAGGTTAGTGTCAGTGAGTCGTAAATTGCTCAAACGTTGAAGTTTGAGACTTTTCCCATGTTCTCTGTCAAGTGTTCTGGCTAATATATTTTACATATAGGATGGAGATTAAATTTTTGCCTAAAAGAATTTTCACAATACCGTATATATTCAACTTTAACAAGTGAAGAAACCTCCTTGTCAAAAAATATGAATTCCTCTTACAAATGGGGTGTTTAGGCTTTCTCATCTGCTATTTGATTTGTAATATTCTGTCACAATTTATCTTAATACTGTCCTAGTTCCTTTATTTTTCAGGATTTGTCCAATGAAAGCACAACTAACAAAACTCTACCAGTGACATAATGATGTTGCACCAAATCATTTTTTGTATAAATGATGAAACAAAAGCTGCAATGGTTAAATTTGATGTGCTTAGATGAAAACAGAAATGCTAATGATTGTGATATGCTTTATGGGTTTTCTGTAGTGAATTTTTTACTCTTCTGAAGTAATTTTATGAAGTGAATAACTCCTCTTCGTGTTGCAGGATCGAAATTATGTTACCTTAAAGAGTCGTGTGTTACATCCAGAATTTCGTGGCCGCATGGTAGGTTGTTTTCAATTGGCATGAGATTAAGAGCTTCTCTGTCTTAAGTAATATTTATCTCGTCTTTTTATGTGTGTCATTGTCATGCTGTTTTTTTCTCCCCTTTATGGTGTTTGGGTCATGACTCATGAGTTGTAGTACTGGTTATTTTTAGTCTTAAGATGTTCATACTATAAATTTTGATTGTAAAATGAGAATATTTAATTAGAAACTTATGTTCAATTGCGATGTGAGCTGCTGCAACTTCAACCCCTGATGTTTCTTCCCTGGATGAAATTTATCATGATATTATGATCTCGTTTGTTACTCTTGATTCATGGAACTTTTGAGGTGAAACACGAGAATAAGTGCCAATTTGGAAGTTGCAGGAAATTTTACTATTATGCTATTACTATATGGAAGTTATAGTAATTAGCATAGGAGTGTGCAATTAACACTTGATTGTAATTTGTTTGCAAAGCACTTATGAATGCTTGACCACGTCATCATTGACATTATCATCCTTGGTGATGCTTAGGTGTCTGCATTCCTGGCTCACCATTTTTCCGAAGTCACTGACTATTGCTTCACAGCTGATATGGAAACCGAGGTGATAGTTTTACCGTGAACTGTCAATATATCTTGGCACTTGAGTCTGTGGGTACTTATTGGGTTAATTTGTGCAGCTTGATAATGTTTCTGCGGGATTGACCGAGTGGAAAGGTCTGCTGAAAGATTACTGGACTCGTTTTAGCTCATATTGTGAACGTGCAGCTTCTGTCCATATTCATCAGGTATGGCCCCATTTTATAAAGAATTTTAAAGATGCAATTCACCGGGGGTTTCTCACTGTCAGCACATTTTACCATTTTGATAATAAATGTTGTAGGTGGAGAAGATGCTGGAGAAAACATTTGGTGATTTCCTGTTTGCTTCTCTTCCTGATAAAACAAGAACCTGTCCTAGGTTAGTGCTTTAGCTTTTTTGGTAAATTGTTGCTTTTACCACTATTTGGTTCCTCACTTTTTGGCTCAGACTTTTTGTTAATTGTAAGTCAGTAAGTATTTTTTAAGATATTGGGTAAATGCCTGTCACAGCCTGGTTTACACACACAACTAGAACAGATCCTTGGGATGGCTTGACTTCTGTATACTTCGGACTGAGTTTTCATAGTTTATAATTGATGTTACTTTGATGTCTGGTTTATCTTAAATTGCTTTATCTGCATTAGATTTGGTGTATTAGAGTCTTGATGTTTTTAATATCGCCTTACTTTTTTGTCATTCGTGTCTGGTGTTTTCCAGTAAGATCACCTAAGATATAATGCTGAAATAAAAAGATTTGCCCTTGCAGTTGTATGGAAGGCACTCTAATTTTCAAAGTAAGTAGATTTGGCGCAGGCTACTTCATAGGTTGTGATAAACACCCCAAATGCAAGTAAGTTCCCCCTCTCCATCTAGATTGCACCTTCTGGCTGGGTTTCCATGTGATCTTGCTTTCTAATATGGGACGGTCATAGACCGTTTTCCTTTTGGTTTGATCTTATTACGCCATTTTAATTGATCAATTGTTCTTTTTTACTACCTGCTGGTTAATAATCTCCATGAAGAGTACTAAGTTACCTTTCCAAAGTAAAACCCTTCCAAGTTTTGACACTCTGGAATAAGACTCTCTTTTACGAAAATACTTGTTGTCATTCCGTAAGGGAGGATACCATCTACTCTGGGTATATTTAGTTCAGCTGCCAAGTCTACATTTGATGTTATTCACTTTGCAAGTTTTGAAAGAAAAGCTTTTACAGAGTTTACTGCATTTTGCAGAGTTTACTGCATTCCCTATGCCTTATTCCTGTTTATGTTGGTGAAAATGCAGGTATATTGCAAAGACTTTATATGGAGAAGAGGAAGATGATCCAACCCCTCAGTCTAACACGGCGATAGAAGAGCCCAAATTGTTGGGCGTCCATCCAGTTTCTGATGAAAAGGTTGTTCCAGAAAGAATCAATTATTCCCATGGGGATGGTGTTACTGGACTTGTCATCTTTCCTCATTTCTGTCCACCAGGTTTTTCTCAAGAACGGTCCGTACGGAGCTTACGTGCAACTTGGCGAAGACAGAAAAGGATATGTCCCCAAAAGAGCATCAGTTTCTCAGGTAATCTACCCCCTCTTCCCCTCCTTGTTTGTATTGACGTTTTGTTTCCTTTTACTTTGGTCTGCCGGAACAACCAAGAAATTGCAGAACTGATGATGTCTTGTTAACTTTTTTTCCAGACAAAGGATGTGCATCTCATTACTCTCGAAGATGCGCTTGACTTGTTGAGGTATCCGATTACTCTGGTATGTCCTTTGCCCAGGAATCTCTCTCTCTCTCTCTCTATTCATCATTAACTCAGGTCATGCTAAATTGATGGTATATATAACCAGGGAAATCATCCAAAGGATGGCCAGCCAGTTGTGCTAAAGCTCGCAAAAGTTGGTTTCACGATCCGCCATCGGCGTACCATCGCTTCGGTCCCAAAGGTGCATTCTAACTTCAACCAAGCGCTTACAATACTTAACATTTCCGAGATTATTGATTTGGCGATAAGATCTGATTGATTACTGTAGAATGTGAAGCCCAATGACATCACACTGGAGAAAGCACTGGATCTGCTGTCAGGGGACGATGTGAGACGGTGTGGCCGGCCTAAGAATAAGCCTAAGGTTGAAGAAGAAGCTCTGGAGATGATGTGACTGCCATCCGGCATCCAAACCACAAAACCTGTATGTATACCTCAGCCATCCATTCACACACAAAATTTGTTTGTGACTCTGGGCCACTGGCATCAATGTCCGTTGGCTGACATTTTTTAGCCGCACTCCTTCCCATGTAGATGCGCCCAGAGCAGAGGAGTTGCAATTTTGATTACAAGAATCTTACTATAGGGCGTCCTTTGATTAATTGATATCATTTGTTAAACACTGATTTTAGGGTACTCTTCTTATGTTGATCGCGTCTCGAGCTGAATATTCGACCTTATTGTCGATTGTCAAGTCTCATTCTTTGAAAGGGTGTTGTTGGGTCTTGGCTGATTTGCATGAACACAAAGTGCATCGAGATGGTTAGCAGGCTGAAGGTGTTGGAGGAAATGGCAATTAGGGACATTGTTACTTTGACGGTGTAGCGTAGAATCGTATGTGTCATGTATTGAAATGAGTTCGCCTTATGCATCTAATGATCTGGAAAGACGTTTTTGGGTGATGAGGACCCACAATATCCTAAACAAAAATGTCATTTTTTTATAATTTTTGTTTGCGTGCTTCATTCCTCCTATATGGCTCCTGAGCTTTGAAGAAATTCCTCATCCATCCTGGGCAATTCGACAGCGGACAAGGTTGAATCCTATGACAAAGCTTATACAGGTTCGGGAGATAAAAGATATGCATCTGCCTCTGTCGACATGTATGATTTTACGACTTCTATTGGTCTGGCAACATGGCCCTCTTGTTTGTCCTTGGTGTTCTTTCAACTAACTGTGGCCGAACTACCTTCGGATGCTCCTATTGAGGTGTTGCTCAGGGAACTCTGCAAGACAATGCTGCGAGAACGTATAAAATGACCAGAAAAAGTGTGCCTCGGGACTTCCCAGCAAGGTTAAGTCATTAACTTACCAGCGGCATAGAGACTTGGCTGTTGACGGGTGAAGTGCTTGAGCTACGAGTGAGTGATGCGAAGTGCATCTGCATGCTCTCTTCAGCCAATGTTCTTAATTTGTCGAGTTCCGGTAGGATCACCTTCCCAAGATCTGGTCTATCCTTCCGTCTTAGCTCTGAACACTTCAGTGCCATCTTGGCGAAACGGGTGGTCTCTTCCATTGGCCAATCGCGTACCTGTTGATCGAGAAGGTCAGCGAAATTGCCCTTCTCGATTGCGCGTTCGACATGATGTGTCAACCCCATTGGTGATCGGGCGGTTAGCATCTGTAGAAAGATTATTCCTAAAGAGTATATGTCGGACTTGACGCCCAACATGCCAGTTTGTTGGTATTCGGGATCTATGTAACAGAAGGTCCCCGCGGTTGAGGTCATCCGGTACTGTGTCACATTCTCAGCGATGGAAGGTGGAACTAATCTGGCCAAGCCAACATCACCAATTTTGCTGACGAAGTTCCGATCAAGCAGGATATTGGCTGGCTTGAGGTCGCGATGAACGAGGGGCTCAGGCTTTGTTTGGTGAAGGAACATCAAGCATGTCCCGATTTCGGCCGCAATCTTGAACCTGAGCTGCCATGAGAGATTTGGAGTGTTTCCTTGTCGCAGAAGACGGTCTTCTAAGCTACCATTGGCCATGTACTCGTACACCAGACAGCCGTACTCTGGACAAGCTCCCAAGAGGAGAACCATGTTAGGATGCCTTATGCAGCTGAGCACCTCAACCTGCGAGATCGCAAGAAAATCTTCATCTTTAACCGCAACGTTGACGAAATCAGAACAGCTCACTTAAGAAATAAAAACTCACCTCTTGTAGAAACTGTGATCTCCCTTGCGCTGCATCGGGACGCAAGACCTTGATTGCAACTTCTGTATGATCCAAGTATCCCTTGTAAACCGGGCCGTAACCCCCTTCTCCAATCTTAAGAGACTCGGAGAAGTTATTAGTGGCAACCTCAATCTCCTCGATTGAGTACTTCCTATACCTGACATCCGCATTCACCAGGGCATCGAGCATCCTCTTCTTCTCCTCTGCTTCCTTAAGTGCCTTCATTTCCGCATTGATTCTCTTCTGTGCTTCTAACTCTGCTATCCTTTGTGCAGCTTCTGCGTGCTCAATCGCCGCTCTGGACTTTGCCCTCTCTTTCTCTGCGATCGCCAATGCCGTTTCCTCACCCAGTCTTGCCTCCTCCAATCTCCTCTGGTCATCCATTTTCCACATCTGCAGCTCTTTTGCCTGAAAGGAATGGTAAAATGGTTGACGAGTTGGACATGATCTTTTTCACAAACTCATCGGTCAGTAAGGGCACCATCCAGCTTTACCTTTTGTTTGGCAGTAAGAGCTTCCTTGCAGGCTGAACTGTACATTTCCATAGTTTGCTTGAGCTCCATTCGCAACCTTCTCATCTCAGTTTCCAGATCATCTTGGGCCTTCGATGGAAATATGAGAAATTTGAGCATCGATGGGGTACAATATGATTGTCATACTATCGAGGAGATGTTACTGTATGCTTACCAGCACATTCGGGGACGAAGACGTGAAGGATTTGTCGCTATCTTGTGATGCGTATGAGAATTCGTTATGAAAAATGGTGTCCACTGATCTTCGACCAAGGAAATTGTTGTCGAAGCTGTAAATACCATCTATATCTGAGCTGCTAGATAATCGCCCATCCATGTTGTCATATAATGACGGCAGCACCCGATCAACGCTCGGTCTGCCAGAGCTGACAAATGATATGTCAGAGTCTGGCAAGCCACATTCGCCATAAGGTTTTCCGTTTGCTCCCTTTCCTCTCGAGAATGGGGACCTGCATATGACATTGAATAATAAAATGTAGAAGGGGAGGGCCCGGGAAATGTTATCTGCCTGCCAAGAACTGACGAGTTCGGTCATCCTAATCACCTGATGAAGTCAGTCTCGCTATCAAACCTGCGGTGCGATTCAGCAGTAGTCTTCACAACTGCTGCACAACGACACACACAAGCTAAGCAAGATTCATGACAACTCGAAAGTAAATCTTCTTGTGCTTAAGCAGCATACCTCTTATATTCTCGGTTGGTGATAGGGGAGGTCCTGTTGGGGTCGTTGGTCGTGATGTCACGTGATTGAGAGATTGGCCGGCCAGAGGGGACACGGTTGGGGCCGGACGTGAAGCCGAGCGTGTGGCAGCTACTTTGCCTTTCGATATCACGTAAACGGAGCAAAAATCAGGTGCCCCTTTTGTTAACGTGCCCGGGATGTCGGTCGCTTTGAACCTTGAATCTCGAAACAATTGGCAAATACACACACGAAACAAAGTCACTTGTACCACGAATAAGAGCTCTGCGGAGAAAGTTACTTGTAGTTTAGTACCACAAAGTCACCTTAAGAAGCCTGATTTTGTTCCTGCGCCGACCACCAAATTCTCGATGATGTTATGGTTAACATACTCGATCAGGGCTCTTGCGATGTCATTGTCTTCTAGCATCACGTCTTTGCATTGTACCTGCAGGCACGGCATTTGCATGGCTTATCAATCCCACAGCCTCCAAGGAATCGAATCAACACGGGGAACGAAGAACTCACGTCCTTGCGTGAGCAGAAGCATCGGAACGGAAGGAAAATGTCCTTGACAGGCAACTCGAGTTCCTTCCCTACAGAAATCTCCCCGTCGCCAATCATCAACACCTCGAAGTCGTCGTCATTCTCCGACAACCAAAGTTTCCAGAGAACTTACTCTGCATGGGAGTGAGAGAGGCGGTCCTGAGCTTGACGTGGATTAGGTAAACCGTCTGGCCACGCAAGAGGAGGTTGTCGATGGCCCATTTGAGAGCGTACTGGCTATTCTTGTCCTTGTCAATGGCAACGGCGACAATGCCTCCTGGACCCCCGACTCCCCGCTTCTCGGTGTTGTCTCTGGCCAGCCACATCCTCAGGAACCTCCCCCGGGAGCCGCGAATGAATCCGAAGGAAAGGGCGGCTCCGCGGTTGGGGTGGCTTCAGGGGTACGGGCTAATTCCGTTCCGTCTCTTTCGTTTTGGTCACCTTTCCAAATGCAGTGGATATTATTTTTGATAGGGAGCACCTGGGAGGGATTGGGTGCTCTGTTCTGTTGATGGTCTCTAATTCTTCTCTGGTTTTTCTTTGCTCTTTCTTTCCCTTAAGATTCCCCATTATTAGTAATGTCTTAAAATTAGTAAATGAGTTAAAAAAAAAAGGGAATTGACTCATTACCTCTCCTTCCCCCTTTACCTTGTCATCATTATTATTATTATTTAAAATTGGGTCAAAGTTTGTTTGGTATCGACCCGAATAGTCGCTACAGAGAAGTGGGGGAGAGAAAACAATAAAGAATGGGTTTAATCTAAAACTACTCCGGCGTCATCAAAACGGAGGGAATTGAATTCGGGTTTTTAGTGGGAGGGGGAGTTGACAAAATATGGCCAAACCAACCAACCCACGACCTCATTGGAACGAAAAAGTAAGAGTCATTAATTTAGGGGGGAGGGGAATACATTTAAAGCGATTATTCAAAGTCCACACCATGTCTTGAACTGGTTTTTTTTTTTTTTTAGTTTTCTTTCATCATCACATCACAAGGGAATTAAACCTAACAAGAGCATGTCAACTACAATGCTGTCCAGGTTCATTTCGCCAAACCTCCTCGATGTTTTCGTGGTACCCAAATTGGAATTCTAGCTTCTGTTCTGGTTTAGGTAGAGTTGTCATTTTTTTCTTTTTACAATTACCATTTCTTTTTCCCCTCGTTTTGCTTGATCATTTCTCTCGCTATATTCTTCGACCTACGAATTTGATTTCCTTAACGATACGCAGCCTCGCGTTAATCTACCAGATAAATAAAATTATGCAGTATTATGTTTTATTATTACCTTGTAATTGTATAAAAATAATTCTAATATATGTAGATTTAATATTGTATTTTAAAAAATTTCCAATTCCACCTATCTAATATTTGGCAATATATACGCTTTTTACTCCTAAGTATTTACAATTTTTTTTGTAATCATTTTAGTTTATTATATAAAAATGTTTGTACATTTATCTTATACCTTTTTTCCGACCAACTTCGAACGGCGATAGGCGCAAGTCTGACTTGGACGTAACGGAGTCCTATGTGGGCGTTGACAACAACGGTCCAACGTGGAAAGTAATGACACGTCGACACAGCCTGTGGTTAAATTTGCTACCTCAAATTAGATCAAACTAATTACCCAAAAAAATAGATCAAACTCTAAACAGAGAAAGGGCGATTTGGGTTTAGGGAATCGGGGGCGACGGATCGTTGATCTCCACAGCGTTGGACATTACCATCACCCGAAGAGAAAAGACAAAAAAATCAGGCGGCCACGTTGTCCCCTCCTTGGAAGCAACTCTGACAACCTTCTGTGAACAGTTGAAGGTATGTTCCACAACCTTCTTTTACGGCATTATCTGTATTTGTGAGTTTTACTGTGAGTAAAGAAGTAGTAGGTTGATTTTTTGATGTCGTTGGCTCGACTCACATATACTATGACGGGGTTAACATTAACACTTATGTCGATGGGAGGATGTCTTTGTCTGACTTATGTTCTTACAAACGGAGGAAGGGTAGTTAAGTATGGTGATGTTGATGCCGACCTTCTAAGCTACTTCACTTTATTGGCTCTTGCCAAGGACTCAGGGCTGTCATGAGTGCATAAAATGTGGTATGGGTTTCATAGTCATAGTTAACGAAAATGTCAAGGGTGAGTGAAATTATAAGAGATGTATAGGTAACAAAAATGTTAGAAGAATGTGATAACAATAGGAGAGTTGAGGTATTATGTGAAAGTGAGGAAGGGAGTGGAGCTGATGAGTTAGAGGAGGGGGAGGAAGTCCATGATGAGGTAGTTAAAGTTAAGGAAGATCCTTCAGGAAAGGCAGAGATGTAGCAAATAAGGAGTAGTAGGAGGAGGAGCATGAGGAGGAGGTTCATTTGACTAGAGTTGAGGTGCAAGACAATCTCC
Source organism: Melastoma candidum (assembly GCA_023653495.1). Lineage (NCBI taxonomy): Eukaryota > Viridiplantae > Streptophyta > Magnoliopsida > Myrtales > Melastomataceae > Melastoma > Melastoma candidum. Next base: position 9,702,679 of record CM042882.1, on the reverse strand, counting down.
TAACTTATGCGGACATGACTGGAGTTGAGGGGGAGTTGGAGTATGAGGGATTTGAAGATGAAATTATAAATGATTTTGGTGTTTCAACCATAGGGAAAAGACGCAAAAAAGTTATTGCATGAATTGAGTGAATATAATCCCCACAGTGATCATAAATCTATGGAATGGAAAATTGAATTGTGTTTTGAAACACCTAGTCATATGCACAAAGCTGTCCAGCGGTATGCTATTGTCAATGGATATAATCTATTTTTGGAAAAGAAGTAAAGACTTTAGGCAAGAAGCCATTTATGTTAAAAGGTATCTGTGGAGGATATATGTACATGGATGAAGAAAGAAAAAACGTTTGTTGTTAGGTACGTTTTGAACGAGCATAAGTGTAGTCGTAGCTTGATTAATCGTCAAGCTACAAGAAAGTGGTTGGAAAATCAATTCATGCAAGGGCTTATTCGCAAGGCTGGTAGGACTACTAGAGATATTCAATAAGAAGTAATGGAAAAACATCACATATAAGTCCCTCCGATGAAAGTTTACAAAGCATGTTGATTAGCTGAAAAAGTTGGTTAATGGCACTATTTATGAGCATTTTAAAGATTTGAGGGCATACGTTGTTGCACTTAGGCTGAAATATCCTACACAATTTGACTGACTTGTACACAATTCACCATCCTCAATTCGACACTATCAACTCCATAAGTCCAATATGACAAAGTTGATCTCTAGTCTTTTGCTCTCTACCTCACGTCCTGAAAGCGTCCTGAAATCACCCCTGCGTCCAGAAACTGTCTACCATCACCACATTCTACCACCATTCCATTAAGGCAGACTCCACTAAAGAAGCCTACCGTAGCCGCTACACGTCCGCCCATCGTCCGTTTGAAGTCCCGCTGTTGTTCTTCTAGTTCTTTGTTGTGTTTTCATTCGCATCATGTATACAAGTGGTGTCAAAACTTTGTCCTTGTAATTTAACACTGTCTAATTATATTTTTAACATTGTGTTATGTTCAATTGTGTTCAATTATTTTACGGCGATCACAGCCTCTGTAAAATTTGATATGTTGCATGAGATGTAGTTTCGCGTCAATAAGTAATTCCCTCGATTGTTTTTTTTTCTCAAGTAAAAGAAATCGGTGTTACAAACCCAACGCGACCTTTTCTTCTTTTTCTTTGCCCCTTCTCATCCATAGTTCATTTGCCATGTGGTTAGGAAAAAAAACAAATCTTCTTTAGATACGTAATAAATCACCACATCATATCAAACCTTTATTGCCTGTTTGGTATGAGGATTTTGGATCGGAATGGAATGAATTTCATTCCATTCCGTCCATTCCGTCGTTTGGTATGAATTTATTGATATGGAAAGACCATTCCATTCTGCACTTCATTCCCCCTGTTTCATTCCATCGACGGGGGAGAGAATCAACTTCATTCCACCAGAATAAAACGTGATTTTACGAATTTGCCCTTTTTACTTTAAATTATTTACAATTTTCTACATCCAAGAGTGATCTTTTCCTTTCTTCGAAAACCCCAACCCTAACTCTTGAAATCTCTTCTAATGTGATCGTCACCTTCGTTTCACAAGGAAAAGAGTCTCCGATCTGCGACTTTTCGCCTTCGTTTCGCAAGGTAAAGATTCTCCGATATGTGACTTTTGCTTTCCGTTTTGGGTTGACGTGGGTTTGGGTGATGTGGTTTTACTGATTTTCGGCGGATCTTCCCGCGACCTCCGCTGTAGTTGCCGTACGGGGAGGGGGCAGAGGGGCTTCGCTCTGATTTTCTCATGTATGGACGTTGTTGTGGATTGGGGGTTGGCTGTTAGTCATTTTCGGGTTCTGGGTTTTCGTTCCCCTCTTTTAGCCGTTTTGGGTCGTCCTTGGGTTTTTTGATTAATCATCGATGTGTGTGTGAGCGAGCGAGAAGGGTCGTCCTTATCTGAGTATTGACACCTTTTTGAGATTTTTGTGACAATTGTAAGGGTGGGGATACTAGACAAATTTAATAAAAAGCGGGGTGGGCTAATCTAATTCTAGTTTTAGGATAGTCATTATGGCATTTGTGATATTGATGTGGGTTGATGATGGTCCTGCTGGAAATCTTCTTGTGTTTTTTTTTTATCAGTTGATGACTTGATATAATTGGCTCTTTTGCTTGTCCAAATTCAGATTTGTTTCCTGTTCAAATCAGGCACTGAGCTTTTGTGAAACACAATGGGTTGGGCTTGTCTGGATGTTTATGTCTTTTTGTTAATGACGAGTATAATCCGTTTTGAGGTGGGAATTTAGTATTCAATAATGGAGATTAAAAAATTAGCACTTAGTAAGGAAGGAGTCTGATCACCAAATTGGTGAATTGATTACAGCTGGCACTAATAATTGGATGTCTTTTTGTTTTTCTCTTCTTCTCTGTCTCTTGGGGGGATGAATGTGTTGTAATTATTTCCTGCAGTAATGGCTCGTTTACCTTTGATAAGGAGAAGAATTGCAAGTAACACGAGAATAGTGACCGTGATTGCTCATTGGCTGAATATCTTGCACTTATTGCATCAATTTCTCCATTCATTGGTGATATTGATGTCACAACTTAATAATCAATCATTGGGAAGAAGATACGTGATTGATTTCTACTCTAGAAGAGAACATATGCATGATTTGGTATACCAAAGTGATCAAACGTGTATTGAACAATTGAGGATGAATATTCGCACATTCAAGTCTTTATGTGCTATGCTTCAAAATGTGGGCAAGTTAAAAGATACGAAGCATATGATGGTAGATGAGCAAGTGGCATTGTTTTTGCACATATTAGCGCATCATGTGAAGAATAGAGTTATCAAATTTAGGTTTCATCATTCGGGAGAAACAATAAGTCGACACTTTCGTAATGTGTTGAACAATGTCATACGTCTACACGAAGAATTAATTAAGAAGCCTGAGCCAATACCCGAAGGTTCACTTGATGAAAAATGGAAATGGTTTAAGGTAAATATATATTAATTTTATATATTTGATTTATAAGTGTTCATTTGTCTTATTTTATTTATGTTTGTTTCTTTTCTTTTTTAAAACATAGAATTGCATTGGAGCAATCGATGGAACATACATTAAGGTCATTGTGCCTTTAAAGGATAAGCCTAGATACAGAAATCGTAAAGGAGAGATTGCCACCAATGTTTTGGCAGCTTGTTCTCATGATGGCCTATTCACATATGTTTTAGCTGGTTGGGAGGGATCGGCTGCTGATGGTAGAGTGCTTCGTGAAGCATTATGTAGGCCAAATGGTTTAAAAGTACCCATTGGTAAGAAATATTTTTCTTTTATTGCACAAAAGATTAAGTTAGATGTGTATATTTACTCATCATGCATTAACCTTTTAGGGCAATATTACCTTGCGGATGCTGGGTATACAAATGGTGTAGGATTCCTTGCACCATATAGAGGACAAAGATATCATTTGAATGATTGGAGAAGCGGGCATCAACCAATTACTGCCGCTGAATATTTCAATATGAAGCATTCTTCAGCTAGAAATATAATTGAAAGATGCTTTGGGATGATTAAAATGCGATGGGCTATTCTTAGAAGCCCTTCATTCTATCCAATCAAGATTCAGAATAGAATTATTTTAGCTTGTTGCCTTCTGCATAATTTTCTCAAGAGAGAGATGCCAACAGATGCATTGGAAGACTCTTTTAATTTGGGACAACAAGACTTCTCTGATTTGGAAGATCCTACGTTTGTCACGGGAATAGAGACATCTAGTGAATGGTCATCGTTTAGAGATAATCTAGCATCATCTATGTTTAATGAGTGGATGAATGGACACACATTATGAGTCATACTATGGTATTTTCTATGGTATTTTCTATCTTTTTGCAACATGTTTCGTGGATTTCCTAACTTGATTTGTATTGTTCATACTATGGTATTTTCTATTTGTTGAAATGTGTGCTGTTGCTGGCAAATAGTAGCTTTCAGTAAGTGTCAAATAGAATCAAGTGAAGGAAGTGGAGGGCCAGGAAGAAATAACAGAAGTTGGAGTAATGAAGAGGACCGCATCCTTGTAGATATCCTCCTTGATCTGCACAATGAGGGTAAGTATAAAGCTGATCGTGGTTTCAAGCCTGGATTTTTTGATGCTGTTGAACGAGCAATGAGGTTAAAGCTTCCCGAGAGTGGCATTAAAGCAAGACCACATATTGAGTCTAGACTGAAGACGTTGAAAGATCATTTCAATATTGTTCTCGACATGATGGAGTCGACAAAAAAGAGCAACAGTGGCTTTGGCTGGGATCCTATAATGAAATGTGTGACGGCTCCGAAGAATGTATGGGACGAGTATTTTCAAGTGAGTACGCTTCTATTATTTACTAAAGTTGATTTGTTATTTTATCTTATGCATATAAATATTGACACTATACCTTCTTTCAATTAAATAGAGTCACAGAAAAGCGGCAAAGGTTAGAGAAAAGCCGTTTCCATATTATGAAGAGTTTCGCACCATTTTTGGTGTAGATCGCGCTAATGGAAATGAAACAGTTGATTTTGCGGCTGCTGAGGAGGATATAAATCGAGAAGAAGAGATAAATGAGAATCTTCTCAATGAAGGCAATGATATTGAAAATTCAATTTCAGCCTCAGTTGAAAGAGATATGATGGACAAAGTAATCGGTAAAAGGAAGAGAAAATTGGTAACTGCAGAAGAAGTTATTATTGCTTTGGAGAAGACCTCAAGTATGATTGAGAATTCACGGATACACTCGGAGTTGCTATCATAAATGCCGCAAAGATTTCAGAAGATGCTATCAAGAGCGAAGATGCGATGAGAAGTGAGAAAATAATGAAAATTAATGGGGAGCTTAGAAAACTATCCGGGTTAACAATGGAGGAACGTCATACAGCAACTCGTCGAATTGGATGTGATGTTGATCTCACATGTATATTTATCAGCATTGAAGATGATGAGAAAGAAGCTTGGGTGAAATCTCTTCTTAAAGAGAATATGTGAATCATATTGAAGACATTTGCCTTCTTACCATATAGAGGTAAATGATTATTTTCTATCTTAGTGAGTGCATGGAAGTCCTTTGTCTTACATGCCTTTGCTGATGAGAATCTTCTTTTTCTAGCTGGGTCCTAAATTGGGTTGACACTTTAGGCAGAAAAGGTGGTCGATTTCAATTGAAAATTGGGTACTGGGTAATGTCACTTTTGTCTTTTGCCTTTCAGATCTACATGGCATGCTTGTTCTGTGGGTGGGACTTTTGCAGCTCGGATTAAAAAGAAGAAAAGGAAAAGAGAAATGGGTTCTTCAGTGATTCAATTGCAACTTTTTGTTATTATTTTTTTATCTGAGAGGATTGTTCAAGTCACAAAAGGGATTCGGTTCAATGAATGTGGATGTGTTAGGATGTTCTTGCTCATGGGTGCTGTAAATCTGAAATGTTTTGTTGACTATTGTTTCGGATGCCTTCCCATTCGTTCGGGGAGGTGGGTTTTTGTTTGGGAGAATAAGGTTGGTCCCAACTTGCATTCTCTTCTTCTTCAAAAGTCCAAAAAGTAAGACTTACCCCATCGTAATAACAAGGATAATTTAGTAATTTCACTTATTTTGTTTATTCCATTTCCTCTCACCTCATATTAATTAACCAAATAAAGTAATGAAATTGTCATTCCATAATCCATTCCATTCCATTCCATTTCATTAGCATTTTCATTCCGCGTACCAAACGCCCCGTTATAGTAACATTCTGGAATTCGTCCCAATTACTTATTCCTAACTAACCAGTGATAGTGATATGACTGGTGATTTATAACGTATCTAAAGAAGATTTATTTTTTTCCTGACCATATTGCATGGCAAATGAACGATGGATGGGAAAACGGGCAAAGAAAAAGAGGAAAAAGGGTCGTGTGTTGGGGGAGGCGCACGCGTGTCTGAGGTTTGGGAATCTCGAAGCACGAAAGGGGGGAAGCAAGTAGGGAGGGGGAAGATCTCTTCCTCCTCCATTCCCTTTCCCACCTCACGATATAAATACTCGCCTCCCTCCCCTCACCTTCTCTCCCCCCCCCCCCCCCCCCACAACCCCAACTCTTCCCCTGTTTTTCAATTTCATCTCCTAAATTTCTTCACTTCTTGATCCATTTCCCATTTTCGCTTTTGGGTTGGGTCGGGGGCACCAACTCTTTCTCCCTTGATCAGCCTCCCCCCCCTCCTGAAGCCTTGACGGACCACCCACTTCCTGATCCCGGGTTCCGTGAGTTAGAACCCTCTTCCTAAATGCATTGCGTTTTTTATTAGTGGAGGGTTCTTGTGGCTTTTCCCGTTTCTGGGTTTTGTGGATCTTGCCGAAATTTGGAAACTTAATTTGGAAACTTTCCCCTTCCCAGGAAGGAATTATTGTGAAATATGTGCGTGGGGCCTTTTTTTGGGGATTAGTGGGTTCCGCTCTGCGTTGTGTGGCCAAATGGCGTTTGTGTATTTATTTGTCGGTGGATTTGTCACGTGTACGTTCCATCTGCCTCGGCACTTGAATGCTCCCCGGGATGTTATTGATGTCTGATAGTCGTGGGGTTCTGAAATAGGTGATTGGAGATTTTGTCGTTGTGGGGTGTGTATATATATTAATGTTGGAAGGTCTTGTCTGATTACTGTTGAACTGTCTGTTTTTTTGGCCGCTTTTTTTTTTTTTTGGTAGGGGAGGATAGATATCATTAGATAATAGTGTTTTGGCCGCTTTCTCTCGTCAGGTTTTGAGGAAGCATTTGAATGGGACTGTTGAGTGCGTCCTGGCCTATTTGTTTCCCTGGAAATGGATATGTTTGAGGACATTGACCCTGTGGAATTGTTGAAACAGTTGTTAAAAATGGGTTGAGTTGGTGAGATGTCAATGCCATGGAATTTTCGACTTTCTTTTATCAGCCATTGGATGTGAGATGTGACCAATTGAGTCCATGGCGAGTGAGGTCGAAATGTGTCAAAAAAGGTCATCTATCTGATTAGTCATTGGCTAGAAACATGAAATCTCCGCGTGTTAAGTTGGGGGATCTTACTATGTGTCAGTAGTTATGTCAATGCCTTAAAAGCCAGATAATTTTCCATCCTCTTTAGGGAAATGGTGGGATTCCTCCTCCTTGAATGTACTTTGCTTTTAGTTTATGCTTTTGTCCATGGAAAGGTCTGGCTTGAAAGTTTAAGCGGACAAACAAATGTGCCTTTTAGTTGGTTTGAATGTTTCAGATTTTCTTTTCCTCTTATTTTTGTGTCAATTTCTAAGAAATTACCTGTTTTTTTCTAATGTTTTCCTAGACATTTTGTCAGGAGCACAATGGTTTTCTGGATCTTTGGTTATGGCTCGCTGATGTGGAACCCTGGTTTTGATTACGATGAGAAGATTTTGGGCTATATCAAGGACTACAAGCGTGTTTTTGACCTTGGTAAGTTTCTTGCACTGAAATTAAGTGCAGTGTTCTAGCGTGTAATGTTTGCTGTTACTGCAAGTGTGTGGATGAGGGCAGTTGTAAATGAAAGCTTGATGTTTTTGGTTCCAGCTTGCATTGATCACAGAGGCACCCCTGACCATCCTGCAAGAACATGCACTCTTGAGAAGGATGAAGGGTCGATATGCGTGAGTGCAAAACCACCACCAATCATATTTGATGAATTGTCTCGCATTTGCATCTTTCTGAATTCTTAGTGTCTATAACAAAGGTGTGACTTTATGAGTCAAATTCATTTCCTGTTGCATAAGCAGTGGGGTGTTGCTTACTGTGTCCGAGGAGGGCCTGAGAAGGAGAAATTAGCCATGGAAGTGAGTCTTTGAATCTCATCTTTGTAACTCACATGGATTTCTCAGAAGATTAGACATAATCATGCTTACAGAATTAATCACTTCCCATTCTGTAGTATCTGGAGCACAGGGAGTGTGAGTATGACAAGAAGACGCTGGTAGACTTTTACAAGGTGAGGCTGCTGCTCATAATTTTGCAGCTCTACCTTTCCCCTTTTAGTCCGTCTTTTCTTAAAGTCATCCGATACTAATCTCACTGTCAATTTCCCTTCTTCCAGGAGTGTGAACCGTCACATCCTATTCTGGAAGGAGTTATAGTGTATGCCATAACCACCCTTAGCTCGATCAATTGCCTTTGTACTTTGCCGTATTATCCTGGCAATCTCAGCGTATAAATTTTGGTCGATGCAGTTTTACTTCTACACCAGACAAGGTGTTGAACAAATACTATTTGGGTCCAGCTCCGTTAGAAGATATGGCCAAGTAAATATTAGTTATTGTTCGCTTTTTTGGCACAACTGGCTGGAACTTTCCCTGATCATGGTATCATTGTTTTTCGGTGTTTAGGCAAATCGCAACTGCCTTTGGACCTTGTGGAAACAACAGGGAATACTTATTCCGGCTGGAGAAGGCCATGTTTGATATCGGTGAGTAGAGTAGTCCTCCACCTGGGAAACTATAGCGAGGGCTATTTAGTGTTGTTCAGTTCGATTCTGATATTACAAGGATTGATTGTTCTCACAGGGCATGAAGAGGATGACATTATAGAGCTGGCCAACGAAGTGAGGAGGGTTCTGGGCAACACCAGCCACAAAGTTGAGAAGAAGTTTATGGGTTCAATGGACACGAGGACCGTGGTGCCGATGCAGCTACCTTTGCGGCCCCGACAGGAAGCCATAGCCATGGAGTGAGTGGTGCCAAAAGAGACAGGGAACAGGGACTTTTTCTTGTTCTAAGAAGGTTATTTCGTCTCAGCTGGAAAGGGAAAATAAAAAGAAAGACTTTCAAGACATTTGAGAGTTTCTTCACGACTCGAAGATAAAAAGTTAAAAAAATTAAATTAAATTTTAAAATTACTTATCTTAAAAATCTTTTCATTTTGTAACGTAACATTGGAATTTGACGGTTTCTTTTTTTTTTGAATAGTTTCAAATAGACTACAACTTTGACACTAAATTGTAAGCTCAATGACAGCCAACAGAAGAATAATGTATTTTGAAATGATAATTTTTAATTAAAATTCGATGTTTAGAATTTCGAATATAAAAATCAAAATGAAAACGAATTTCCTTTACACACCAACCAAACAGAGCATTAAGTGATTTAAGCAAAGGTCTTAATCCAACTTGGGGAAGAGGCAAAAGGGCGATTCGGGAAGAAGCAGTCGTTGGTTCTTCGTAAAAGCAAATTAGGGTTTCCTTCCGATCTGAAGAACAGATATGGAGTCGTTAGATGTCGACGGGCCTCACTCTATGGGTACCACCATCATCGGCGTTACCTATGACGGCGGCGTCGTCCTCGGCGCCGACTCCCGCACCAGCACCGGTTAGATCTCCTCCCGGGTCCGTTCATGGTTTTTTTGTAGCTTGGAATGCTCCGTAATGACTGGGTGATTGTGGTTGGGGTTGATGTTTGTAGGGGTTTACGTGGCCAACCGAGCGTCCGATAAGATCACGCAGCTCACCGATAACGTTTACGTTTGTCGATCCGGATCGGTAATGTCGTTTCCTCCATTCTAGGAGTTGGCTGGTTTGACGGTGTAGGCAGTTATCATTATGTTATATGCATGTTCAAATCATCGAGTTCGGTTTGTGTGATTCAAAAATAGATCTCTTGTATTTTTAGGCTCGTTATTTTCTGATTTATTGTTAATTGGTGCGGCGTTTGATGGCCTTCTGCTGAGAAATTGAGGATGTTGTATTGTTGTATGAGCAGGCCGCGGACTCTCAGATTTTATCGGACTATGTGCGCTACTTCCTGCATCAGCATACGTCAGTACATCTCCCCGATTTTTCTTTTCTTATATCCAGAAAGAACACCTCGTGTTAGTGTCTTCGCAGATGAGGGCAACTGTTAGTTCCACTTGTGGAAGTACTTATCCCTAGGGCAAAAGCATGGTGAACCTGCAATATATTTGCTGTTTGGACTCTATCCTGTAGGTGTCAGTCTTTATTAGACTTACGCACTCAGAGAATGACGTTGCCTTTACTGAGAAATAGGGCAAGTTCATTGGGGATTAACAGGTCGATCAGTTTATTAGGTAGAAATGGTTACAATTTGGCAGACCATTCTTTAGTTTGTTAGTCATTAAAATGCTCAGTCAATGCTATTTATTTCAATTCATTAATTAAATAAAGGGCTGTTCATGTGACTTGTTCTGGTCAGGGAGACCTGGCATCTGTTCTACATTTTGATTTTCCTTTTCATATTTCTTATCGGTGCAGTATTCAGCTGGGCCAGCCTGCAACTGTGAAAGTTGCTGCTAATCTTGTGAGGCTGCTGGCATACAATAACAAGGTTTGTTCTTGTTATCATGTACCGTATCCTTTTATGTTTGTGATTAGCATTAATTATACTGTGCAATCGAGCCTAGCAGTTAAATTTGTTGACATGTTTTAAGTAAAAAGTGGTATTTCTGAATCTCTCTTATCTTTTCAGCTGCAAATTGCTGCTAGGTATTTTCTCACACAGAAAGGCGGAGTTTTTCCATCTCTGATAGGATATTTAACACTTATGAATGATTGGAAAGGTGATTGGGCATGTTGTAGCTGTATCACCTATTTTCAGTATACGTATTCTCCATAAATCGTGTCAAGTTGTTTTAATATTGTGATGATGCTTTTGCTTGCTTTTCTATTACTGTAAGCATTTAATGGAATAAATGCTGCCAGTTTCCAGATGCTCGTTTAACACTAGTGATATGTTTTTATGTTTAATTATTTAATAGAATTTGATGCCTTTATAGCATGCTTTCACGTCAGTTGACGCATTGGTGGCATGTGATCAGAATATGCTGCAAACAGGCCTTATTGTTGGTGGATGGGACAAGTATGAAGGTGGTAAAATATACGGAGTCCCTCTTGGAGGAACAATCTTGGAACAACCTTTCGCTATTGGAGGTGCTTTTGTTTTTATAATGAAAAGCACTGTAAAATATTTCAGGATAGAAATCTTTCTGGGGACCTTTATGTTTGGCTGAAATCTGGCTTGGGTTTCTTTCTATTTTGTTCGGAAAATGAGGACATTTTCAATTTAAAATCTTGATATGACATGGCTTTTGGTTAGGTTGGCTAATCAACTTGTATGAAGTTCAATGCCCTTTTGCCTGGGGGCTAATGCTTCACTGAGAAATATGAAATTGCAGGTTCTGGATCCAGTTACTTGTATGGGTTCTTTGATCAAGTTTGGAAAGAGGGGATGACGAAGGAAGAGGCCGAGGTATGATAAAGTATTAACTTTCTAGAGGAGGAGTGAATCCTTAAACCTTAGTTGTCCTGGCTTCGTCCCTTGAAAATTTGCTTTTCAGTATTGTCCATATAATGATTTCTTGCAATGCCTTCCATCGAACTTCTGTTCTTGTTTAGACCAATGTAGAGAATGTGAAATCTAATCTCTGTTGGAAGAATTCTATCATGACTGGTCAAGTCTGGTCCGCATTAGAAGTGTGATGATAGACGGGTAGCATTTTAGCGATTTGCACGTCAGGGATATTAATATGGACTGCTTTTGCAGAGTCTCGTGGTGAAAGCAGTTTCTCTTGCAATTGCACGAGATGGTGCCAGCGGCGGTGTGGTCCGGACTGTCGTCGTAAGTTCTATATTCAACTTTTCATGGTTCTGTTTTGTAGTTGTAGAATGTGGCTGAACAGTAGTTTCTTCTGAAACTGTTGCAGATCAATGCGGATGGAGTCACCAGAAACTTTTACCCTGGCGATACCCTCCCTCTGTGGCATGAGGAGATTCCCGCACAGAATTCGCTGCTGGATATTCTCAGTGCTCCCAGCCCTGAACCAATGAGCATGTAGGATCTCAGAGGTGACAATAGGCATAAAATGCTTCGATTGGTTTCCTTAATATCCACTTCCTCAGTTCGGATTTGTGTTGTCGGGTGCGATGTCCATGATTTGAATAGTCAATATATCAAATGTTCGTGGCGCATTGTGGGGTTACTGAAAAACAAGTGGCTGTTTCCTGGTAGTATTGTGTGGTGATGGATCCTTGGAAATTAAGGCGTGGGAGGTCATTAGTCGTGGTTAGCCGAGCTTCGTTCCTAAATACGGTTAATCCGAAGAATAATTTGCCGTTTACGATATAAAAAGCGATTTTGATTTACCAAGAAGTCATTATTTGTACAAGTTATTTCTTCCCTAATATTTGGAGGTCGTTTCGAACAATGGCTTCATGCGTATGTGTTTGTAACATTGACTTACAAGGGACGTAGTTTGAATGATAGAGCTAAGGTTCAATCCCTCACATCTTTACGCAATATGTAGCTCAGATGGTAGATTCTCGTCTCTCCATCCATTCTTTAGTATAGTAAGATATGTAGCCCTGATGGTAGATCCTTTCTTATCATAGTAAGATATGTAGCTTAGACGGTGAGGTTAATCCTTAGCACACGAGGTATAGGGATTGATTCCCCGCATCTGAACCTCATACCTCTAGCATGCTAAGTAACCCTCAACCATCCGAGTTACGTCCCCTTTTTAATTTTTTTAAGTATGGTATGATGCGGGGATGGCAAGGAAAAGATGATTCCAATACCAAAATGATGGGGAACGTCACCGTGGGCGCGAAATGGAGTGACGTGGGAATGGTCGGAAGGATAAATAATGAAACGGTTTGGCTGAATGGCCAGGTATGAAGGAAAGGTTGAGATCAACTTTCACGGATACAGATACACCACTGTGAAAGAAGACTCGGATAGAACTCGCCTGTCACACGGATATAGACACACCACCATGAATAAGAATGAGGGCGAGGAATAACACGGATGATACATGAACACCACCACCGGTTGATACACTTCCACTCATTCGGATAGAATGACAAAAGTCTAATCTAGGTTTAAAAGTCTGAATAATTTGGGTTTTTTAATCCTTACAATGCAAGGGCTTATATAGGCCGGCCATGGTAAGACAATAAAGGAAACAAAATAAAAGATAAGGGAAATAAAATAAAATAAAAGATTGCATCAGAAGATAAGGAAGGGAAATATATTATTTTCTCTCGACAAGATTTGCAAAGCTGGTTGAGCAGTGTAATGGAGCAGGCGCGACTCTTGGGGTGCAAGTTGTCGGACCTGAGGAGTCAGATCGTAATCGTCCTTTGGGCTGCTTATCGCCTGGTTGCCTTTCGTAACCTGAGAGATGCGTCGTTCGGTGCTCCTCGTCGCCTCGCTTACTCGATGATCAGCAAGTTGAGACCTCCAATAGGTGACAGTGGCTGAGGTGTGGGCGAAGCGACAACCGTCCTTGTATCATGGTAGTTGTTGTTTGTAATAACGACTTTCAAATCCCAAGAAGTCGCTGTTACAAACGACTTGATGGCGTTCACCACATATGCATGAAATCGTTGTTTGTAATAGTAGACTTTCAAATATTATTGAATGTAGTTGGAATATGAACACCAAACTAAACCCTTAACCTAAAATTTATACATAATCGCCTAACCTTAATAATTACCCACATCCTTAAATTCGGCTAACTATTACTAATCTAAATCAAATTGGGCAAACGATCCCTAACCTAAAATAAATTACGTAACTAAAACTAACACTAACCTTTTGGAGGCACGAATTGGTGAAATTTGACAAGGAGATGGAAAGAAAGTACTACGACAAGGGATACTCACGCATAAGCAAAAGCGAGCTTTGGGAGGCAAGGGTTATGCCACGCCAAGGGTCCGAGAGAAACGTCAGTGAGAAGTGTGATGACAACGACAAGCAACAGGAGGGAATGGGCGAAGCACGACATAGGAGACTTAAGAAAAAATCCATCCCTAGTGGAGGGGTTCTAGTGTCGGATCATCGACACTCAATGAAAGTCGTTGTCTCTAACAACTTCCATCAAGCACCAGGAAGCCCTCGCACTTGGCAAACTTTGCCTAAGTGCGCTTTTGCCACTATTTGTAACAATGACATTGCCGTAATTTATCAAAGTCGTTGTTTCAAACAACAAGTTTATGTGACATACATAAAATCACTGTTTGGGGCAACGACTTTGACAAACTACGGGAAAGTTTGTTATACACAATGGGTTCTTTTTAATTTTAGTCCTGCTGTTTCAAACAGTGAGTTAGGGGCCGTATTTAGGGAGTTTTTGGAAATTCATGGTGTGTCCTATATGTATTTAAATGATATAGGACACTCATGGTGTGTCCTATATGTACTCTAGTTTATTCGAAGCATCCCAATGGTGTAAGGCTGTCGACTTATTGGGAAAAAGGAGGAAAATCACTTTTATCTGTTGTTTCGATGAAATAAGTGGCTCACGAGGAATGGAAAGAAACATATTCTATTTGATCTGTATCTATAGATTCTAGTTTAAAATAATCGAAATACCCATTACTAAGTAATTTACTGATGCGTTTCTCGTTTATATGACCAAGTCTACATTGCTAAAAGCAAGTTGGGTTTGAGTCATGCATTTTTTGTTTCTTATTCTTGACGCAATGTATCAGTTCATGTAAGTTTAAAACATATATATCACTGTTTAATAATCCATGTAGAGTACACCATTCAAATAAAAGGAATACGCCTTGTCTTTAAATACAAAAATAAAACCTTTGGTATCTAAATTGAACACCGATATGACGTTTTTCAAGAAACTTGAATAAAACTCCCCCTGAACACAGCTTACAACTTTTATCATACTGTGCTCTCCAAAGAGCAACTCTTCTCAAAATCTCAAAGGGTGCTTAGTTGGAATCCCATTCTAACTAAGAATTCTTGTGGTTTCGGAGGATCCACCTACAGGAGAACCAGGAACGGAGAGCTTTCCCCTCTTTTCCAACCAACTTTTTGGTCTTTCGACAGTTCGATATATGATTTATCATTCATTGACGTTGATAAGGTCCTTCATTTAGCAGCACCTTATGTTGGCATATACTTAAAGTAAAGTTAAGGGCGAGATTCAAACGAGGAAATGCTACGGTGGATACTTAGGCACTCAGAGACGAGGAAGGGCGTATTAACCGACGTAATGCTTCGGGGAGGACCACAGGTTTTTAAATTCAAAACAAGTCCATTGAGTAAACTTATTTTATAAGTCTCGACAACTATACATCTACCCGTGCTCCATTAGCCACTCGTAGGTCCATCTCGCCCTTGGATAACTATCTGCATTCACTTTGTCCGTGTAAGTCCACACAGATATGAGAACTACATCATGAATCTAGGCTCATGAGGACGAACCAGAAAATTGTATTCAATCATGAAACCTGAAGCATAGCCCTACTTGTGTTCTTCTTTTTGGAAGATATAACAATTATTCTTCCTATGACATTTCTTGCCACAATGAAAGCATATTGCTTTTTCGTTATCATATTGGGGAATCTACTGACCCTTTTTTAATTTGGGCTTTTGGCCCGAGTGTGTTGACTCGTTCGGTTTCTTGACCTTAGGGTTGAACTTCCCTATGCACATTCTCTTGTTGGTATTTTGACCAACATTGCGCTTGTAATGATTTTCTATTTCAAGTCTTTCTCTACAGTCTTGAGCATAGTTAACATGTGAGCAAGACTCTTCTTCATGTTGTTCATATTGAAGTTCATCACGAATGGAGCAAATGATGGATGTAACAAACACGGAATGACATCAACTGCCATATGAGTGAGTATCTGTCTTACGACCAAACTTGCAAGCTTCTCAATATACCTAGCATCTTGAGTACATGACACCCAACTGGGGATTCCTACTTGCAACTTAGTCACAAAAAATGCTCGAAAGATTTCAAATCTCTTAGTCTGGTCACTTCTTTGAAAGAGCACGCACAAATGGAAATTTATCTCACTAGCGGTCATATCTACATATTGCTTCTCTAACTTTAGAGATATTGTAGACAACATGAGAGATTGCACATCAATAACAACTTTCACATAATGATCATAAATGATCCGATTTGCTTCAGAAGTGTCCGCACCGGGCACAACCGGTGGCTCATAATTTAGAATATGAAATTTTCTTGCTTGTTTAAGTACAATCTAGTGCTTCATGTACCAATCTAGGTAATTCTGTCCATGGATGATATTTTCTTTCTCCAAAATACTTCGCGACGAAGGTTAGTCGACATCTACTACAAATAAAGTATAAATCACTATTTGTGATTAAAAATAAAGGATTTTTATAAACTCCCACTATTTAATTCAAAACACAATAGCTTTTACCATTAGGTTCGAGAATTAATTAATAATAAATCCTAGCTAGACCAAATATTCAAATCATGTAATTTGCACACAACTGAGATGTACATACACACCATTTATTAAGTAGGAACTTCTTGGCGATCACAAATACATTTGACCCTCTGCATACTTAACTTGGGTTAATATTTTCTGAAACCTATCACCCATGAAGGCAATTAACTGAGCTAACAAATCAACTAATTTAAGTTAAGTTGACTTAATTTGAGTTAAGTTGACCTTAGCGAAATGGATTACTCATGTTCAAGCTCATTTTATAACCCAATTGACTCATATTTTCTCGACCATATATTAAGTTGGCCTACTTCCTTTTACTTATGGGACAGAACTATTTGATACAATTCTAAAATACTTTTTGACCTAGACTATGCCCATTTAGTCACTTATATTACTCGTGGCCTTTCAAACAACAATCGGTTGGATTGAATTTCAGAATCAATCCAATCTAATTTTGGCTAACTCAAATCTCTCTCGGTCAAATTTCCTTTTACTTTGAGCCAACTTTAATTTTTTTTACGTATGTCCATTAAACCACTTGCCTTTTAGCAAGCATACTTGATTTGCAAATCTTATTTCACAAACTAAAACTACAAAAACTACAAGTTTTTTTATTTATTGTGTTAGAATTTGTTGGCCATTTAGTTGTGACTAAGAGGGGGTGGATTAGTCTTTTAGCATGAATATAATTTTCGCGAAAACTCACAGAACCCTTATAACGAAAGACTTCGCTTGTGTGATTTACCGAAGCTTAAAGACAAATCGGAACACAATATTTGTTCAGCAAATACGCCTACATCTACTTTCAGCCGCTTTTACTAATACTTGTAAGTATAGATTACTGTGTAGAAGGTAGAACCTTCTGTGGTGAAAGAAAACAATTTCTTTAACCACGAGGCGGTAAGATGAACTTAACGAATGCAAGAAACTCTCTTGCCAAGATTGGGATGCGTCTAAGTCGAATCACAAGGAAATCAACTAAATTCAGCGAGCACAGAACTCTGGCTGGAAGCTTCAGTCTTCTGTGACTCAGTAGCGGGCTTCTATTTTTGTATTTTCAATTTAACCTGAAAAATAGAAAGATTGACGTCTACAAGAGGTTACCCGTCCCTCACTACTTGCGCCTGCTACGGACTCCTTCTCCTGGACCTGCTGTACGCGGACTCGCCAGCCAGCAACCTTCTTTAAGGTTCTGCTGCACATAGCTCAACGTTACAGACAGCTTCCCAACCAAGTCCTTTAGATCTATAGTCACTGACGCCCACAGAATGGCTTCACCAATGCACACTTGCTGCAAACAAACAGATAAACAACTACAGAAGGTTGTCAATCCCTGATCGCTTACGCCTACTACAGACTCCTTCTCTCTGACAAACTTTGTACGATGACTCGTCAACCAGCGACCCTTCTCCCTAGGCCTTATTGCACACAGTTTGACGTTACGGACAGTGTTTCGGTCGAGTCCATTGGATCCGTAACCACCAGCATCTCTTGAGCGGCTTCACCAACGTTAAACCTACTGTAGTCACCTCCTTCTGTTATTAGGGAAGTTTATTTTACTAAATTTAAATTATGACCAGAAGCATTCCCATAATGCATAAATCATTTGGGAACAATCTCTAATTGATTTCGTATCAATCGGACTCCAATCTCAAGATAGCGCATTAGAAAATGTTGGAGTTAGATTCGATCAACAACCTTCTATAGTTGGAAAGAAATAATATTTCATTCCAAATATGAGAAATCTGATCATGGGCTAGTGCATATATCTGTTGGGGACTATCCAAATTAATTTTGTAATAATTGGATATTTTAATCCCACGATAGAGTACTATAGAAGGTTCGATCAAACTACATAAGCAACCTTCTATACAAGGAAAATCAATTATTTATTTCCAAATGAATTGATTCATTCCAAACAATTTTGTCATTGTATCTGAACAAAATTCATGTGAGTTGTATGATTATTGTATATTTCTTATTAGCTTAATCTTGTTAATATGAAAATTCCAATTTTTGTTATATAATTTCCATATATAGGAAAAATATATTATTTTTGACTTCTTATGGTTTCTCTTACTTGGTAAATAGTTTAATATTAATTCAAATAATATTCCTAAGTATATTCTTCTTTTTTAATCAATAAATTAATTAAGATAATTAATAATTAATTAATTATTAAAATATCTATTTATTGAAATATTTTCTAATCATATCATTCGATTTGAAATGATCATTGGAGGATATAGAAAATATTTTCGTGATATTTTTTCTTTACTAGGAAGTATATCATTGTTAGAGGAGGTTACAACTTTTGTAAAGTCATAACAGGTCAACCAGCTATACGACTCATCATTAAAAACATATCAACAAAATTTTAATAACACGATGATTATGGGTTTCGTGAAATCTTGTAAATAGATTCTAATTAAGATTTTTGTTCTTTTTGTCAATATAAATAATGTCAATTAAAATAAAAACTTTCTCATAGTTTAATAAATAATAGGAATTTTCCTTTATCAGAAAACAAAACATAATAATAGAATTGTTAATTTTAAAGTGAGGTTTAATGTAAAATATCGATTTATACGATACACTAACAAACAAGCTTAGATACCACTAAAGGGTTTCCATCGAATGCAACGAAAACTCGTTTTGGAAATAACTATCCGAAATCGATCCCATATCTATGTGATACGCATAAATCGACTAATAAAACATATAAATGACTCATACTTCATAAATTCAAATGTTGAATATAGTTGGAACACGTCCGTTTCTTGAAAATCTCAAATGTTATTCATCTAGACATATCCACGTACATGTTTGACTAATGCCTTGAGCTCACTCACGGGTGCTAGCCCTATGAGCAATCCTAATATTCTCGGAAGCCTTGATTTTGTTTCTTTTCCATCGAGTGCTATATTCAATTAATAACATCGGTTTATACAATACGATAACAAACTAGCTCAGATACCACTGATGGGCATCGATTTATATAATACGATAACAATAGCTCAGCTACCATTGATGGGTTTCCATCGAACATACTGGAAAGTCGTTTTGGAAATAACTATCCGAAATCGTTCCCGGATCTATGTGATCCTCATAAATTGAATAATAGAAGACATATAAATAATTTATGCCTCGTAAACTTGCTCTTTTATGAGCATAGTTGGAACACGATCGTTTCTTAAAAAATCACAAATGTGATTCATCTAGACATATCTACACACACGTTTGACTGACAGCTTGAGCTCACTCTCGATGCTAGCCCTATGAGCAATCCTAATTCTTTTGGAAGCCTCAATTTTTGTTCTTTTTAGTCTAGTGCTATATTTAATGAATCTCTCTTTATGCAGCTTATGTCCCAATTTATGAGCTGAGAATTCCTAACATTTGGGGTACCATCATTACATTTTCATTAAAGTTAAATCCTTAAAAAACAAGTAGGGTGTTTTGGATTTTTTTTTTAATTTTTTATATCGTTTCGTCATTAGAAATGATGTTCCATATCACTTCCCAAAGAGACAGGGCTTATAGAATGGATGTGACAGCTATGCTCCGTCGGGCTTATGTACATGGAAAAATGTACATGAAGGTACCCCAAACGAATCATGACATGCACTCAAACATGTCCAAATCAATCAACCTTATCCAATTAGTTGGATGATGGTTGAGAAGCATCCACATTCCGCTTTGCCCATGAAGATTCACAATAAACCTTGGACCCAAGCCGATAAGGATTGTGCATAGGAAAAGTTAAAGCGGGCAGCACCTCCAAGAGAGATATTTGGGTTAGGATGTGTGATATAGCTTTTGGGAAGGGGGACTAGGAATTGTTTTTTTTTTTTTAAATAATGTGGCAAAGGGGAGACATATACATCCGTCTTGAGAGACGGATGGATTCGTTTGGTGTCAGCGTTATGGATACGTCCATCTAGGGGGACAGATGCATCCGTCCACGGTCAGATATCGCGGATGCATCCGTCAAGGGGGACGGATGCATCCGTCCGCGGTCAGATATCGCGGATCCGTCTGTCAAAGGGGACAAGGTTCCATCGTAGTCCTAGAAAAGCGAATTAGTTCATAACTAAAATAAAAGAAAACATCAATTCAAGTCTGAAAGTAAACGACATCAAAGAAATTAAGTCAAGAAAATTAGATAGAGAAAACTCTAGTCATTGGCTCCTATCACCAATCTCCTCCTAATGTCCACCCCACCTTTCAAATACCAAAAGAAACCTATTTAACCTAGGGTCGTCTTAGAAAATATTCACCTAAAATACCTAAAGTAACCTTGCATAAATTTTAAATAAGAATAAAGGGCGAAATATCCTAAAAATAAAATAAAATATCTTCTAATGCATAAAGACAATCTCTAAATGTGGAAGGTTGGCCAAATCTCGTCATCACATTAGATCTAGAATGAATGCATCCTCCATGGCAGACAAATGCGTCCGTTTGTAGTTAGTCCAGCAAGACGCGCCACGAATGCATCATTCTGGTCAGACGGATGTGTCCATCTGTAGTCCTTTGAAATTCGATGTTATCCACTTTCTCGATTCGTCTTTTGGCTAATTGCTTTTTCATTCAACCTTTATTCTTAGACATTCCACATCAAAAATCTCAACTTATTAAACTAATACAACACAAAATTATAGAGATTCAACTACGCAATGAAAATCAACGGAAAAACAACTCAAAACAACGTCGAAGCTCAAGGAACTAATCACACTAATGCTTAAATGAGTGGCTAAATAACTCCACTTTCGTAGAGTTATCAGGATGAAACATTCGATAGCAGAAGGTTGTTGTCCTGGGATCAAGCCGTGCTGAATGTGAGTGAGGCTGCGAAGGACTTGGCCGCGCTGTGGTGTTATGTGCACACTGCAGGCTTGGTGGAGAAGTCTGGAGGAGTGCTGGCGGGCAATGGGCAAGATAAGGGCCGCGTTCAGGGGAACACAGTGAGGTGATATTATCAATTGTTTTATAACTATTTTGTTTGTCCATACAGAAAGCGAGTGTCCAGGGTACAAGCTGGACCAGACATGAGTGTGGTTGCGATAGATTTGGCTGCTATGGCGTGGTGGACATGCATAAAGCCCGATGCAATTGGGGTTTGTATGTGCCATGACAGTGTACAAGAGGGGTCGCGTCTGGAGGAACCGATGAGGCACTGACATTTGCTGTTCTGTAGAAGGGGAGGTACCTCCTATAGGCTTGGAGGACCCCTGGTGGTGTTGTTGTTTCCTCGATAGATACTCCAGGTACAATCAAATTTTGATAACTCCAGAAGACTAAGAGAAGACAACCTTTACATTTCCATATGAAACTTTTACTTTCCATCATGTGCCTTTTGAAGGAGGAACTTATGGGATGACATCACCCAAAATTATCAAGCGTCAATGATGAGCCGAACCTTAATTTCTGAACGTGGGTTCGAGGTAAGCGATTGTGCTATGGAAAATTATATGATGCATATTAGGCAAATGCCTTGGACGCAATTTTGCGCTCTTCTAGGAGCTGCGATGGTTCAAATAATAAGAGAATTTTATGCTAATAGCACTTGCGATGAAAACCATGAAAGCATTAGAGTGGGGTAAATATGTTGTGTTTGGTACTCAAATTATTCTTGAACTAATTAATCTTTCCATGTTCAACCATGATGAGTTTATCAAATATCTTCGAGAAGATTTTAATGAAAATGATGTGCTTGAATGTTTGACTAGACTAGAGACCATATGGAAAAAGTCAAGAAGGAATGAACCTTTGGCATTACATGGCAAATATTTCACTGTTGAGACTAAATGTGGGTCTCGTTTGGCTTGACGAGATTGATTCTGGGGACAAACACAAACAATGTGACCAAGGAATGCACAACGCTGGTGTTTTGCATCTTGAATTGAATGACTATTGATGTGAAAAAGCTGCAGAGAGATTTAAAAGATACTGACCTTGGCGTGTTTCCTACTTTGATTTTTGAATTATGCAGGAGGGCGGGGGTGCCATGGGATACTACAGAGGAAATTGCTCACCCCCAAAAAGCCACATTGGCAAAAATCGAACATGAGGTTGATATCAATGACGACGACCGTACCAATACTTCCTATGGTGGATGTGCTCACAAAGGTTTCTCAATCCCCACGAGTATGCTTTTATCATCAGCAAGCATGCCTATTACCCGAGATCAATGGGCGAAGATGAATGACTTTATGGCTTAGTCGACTACGTGCCATCAAGGGTCCAACAAAATTTAGAGGATGATTGCTGAATCGTTGCATGTGGATTTGTCAGATCTTGGCCAATAAGCAACTCCACGGTCGGTGTTTGATGAGGATGATGAGGATGACGATTCTGACACAACATAAGGGAGTATCATTTTCCTTATTTCTTTCATGTACTTGCCATATATTTTTTCGCACCTTGGGCATTGCTTAGTTTAGGTTTGGGGTGCTTTGGTGTGGCAGGATGCATTTTATGTTGAGCTAGGTGGTGTTTCCTTTAGTTGGGTAAGTCTAAGTCTAAAAAAATGTGTTTTGTGTCTTTTGTTTTGGTTCGTTTTGGTAATCCCCAGCAAAAGTGGAATGTCTATATTCTGTGATGAGTTTGTGGTTTGCACTCCTTACTTGTGGAAAGAAGATGTTCTAAGCTTAGGAGCATTCGAGTTATTTGATTTTTATTGAATTTCTCAGTAGGAAACATATTTTAGCGGAAACAACCTACATCTTCTTAGAATACATGGTGACTTGTGATTAGTGAAGTCGCTTGAAACAACGCCTTTCGTGCATTCTAAAGAAGTGAAAAAAGGAAGTTGCCAAGGCTATGAGTACCACTGTTCAGGTTTAAAAATTCGTAAAAGAAGAAACAAAGAGCCGAATATGTACTTCCGGTGTGAGTTATCCATGCTTGCTCGAGTGATTGATCCGAGGGGTGCTTTATCACCTAATGCTTTGGTGCAACCGAACTGGGTCATTGATCGAGAGCTCGTTACATATGCTTTTGCAAAAATTAGATGAGACATTTAGAGTCGTACAATCGAGAAAAAATAAGAAAAGTTGTTTAATGAAAGATTGTAAAACCATTGACGAGTAGAGAAAATTGTTTGCGGTGGTATTTGCGAGTCACATGGTTGCCATGACATATTTGGAGTATGGATTTGTTACTGTGATGTGTGCAACTTACCATGATGAAAACTTTATGTTATGAAAACATCTTAAATGAGCATCCTTGGTGGCGAATAGAATCTGACTACATCAGAAGTGTGCGGCCATATCTGAGAATATTGAAAATGATATTTCCACATTTGAGTGACTTGGGTTGCCGAGGAGTTTCATATGTATTTTTTTTCTTTTTAGTTTTGCTCGAGGACTAGCAAAAGTTAGGTTTGGGGGTGTGAAAACCCTATGAAAGTAGAGTTAAGTTATCGCTTTTGGACTTAATTTATATGAGTGCATTTCATTTGGTTTACCGTTATTTTCTTTAGTTGTTTTTTTTACTTTGTTGTTCATTCTCTCACTTTCTGTTTTTATCCATTTTAATAATTGATGTGAGATCGAAAAGGCATAATGATGGATGAAGAATGCCATGCTAAGAGTGCGCGGACAAAAGGAAGAATTTGTGAGAAGAACGTGAGTGGCCGAATTGGTAACGTTGCACAAGGACTTTGTGCAGCTGCACGAGATGCAAGGAAGGAAGGAAGAAACTTGGTGCAGCTGCACGAATGTAGAAGAAAATATTTATTTTCCTAATTTTCTTAGATTCTCTATGGCTATTTCTAGGACATATCAAAAGATTTCCTTCATTTGTTTGAAAAAGGGGTTCCACATAGGAGACGACTGGTGACAAGGAGCTTATGACTAGAGACGATTTCACTCAATTTCTTCATTTAGTTTTTCTTATGTCGTTATTTACCTTTGAAATTAAATCGTTGTTTTTGGTTACTTTCGTTATGAACTAATTCGTCTTTCTAGGACTACGACGAAACCTCATGTTCATATGTTGCTTCTGAACATATTTTCTTTATTTGATTCGAATCTTCATAATTGTTAATCCAAATTTGTTCTTATGGCATGTTAATTCACTGATTACCACTTAACATCGATTAGATACTCTAGGGAAACTTGGGAGGGTAGTCTAGAATATATCTCGAATTAGAGTCTAAAGAACTTATTTGAGAAGAGTTGCTCGTCTTCCTTCATATTCGAGTTAAGTCGCCCCTAAGCTTCAACTAAAGCTTTGTAGTTATCTTTCAATAGGATCTTGTGCATGTAGATCGAAGGCTTATTCCTCGGCTATCTGCGATCCTCCAACCTAAAGCTCGTTTGTGCTCCTTAAGAATTTGAAGTAACTCATCTTCCTCTTGGTTTGTCATGTCTGCAGAGATATAGGTAAAGTATTAGAGGGACCAAGATAAGCATATTTTAGATGTTCTGGCAGTTGTTTGAACTCTAGCATGGGTGGTTCTTCAATAGAAGGCTTCATGGTGTTCAACAGTCGCTCCAACATATTGAAATGGATAAACATCTTTATTGTGATGGTGAGTTCTCCAGCATGTACATGTTTTCAAACTTTTCTTCCCCCTCCAATGATGCCAGAGTCAGTAATGCATCCAAAGGATCCTCATGGTAAACCTGCGAGAGATAATCGGAAGAACACCTGTCCACAATTTCGAGAACCAAACATTCATGAACATCATTTGACCATTTCATAGGTTTATACACATTATATGTCACATCCTGATTGTCGACACGGATAGTCAACCCTCCCTTTTGGATATCAATCAATGCTCATTCTGTAGCTAATAGTCGACTGAAGATGATCAGAATCTCTTGATCATCTTCAATGTCCAAAACAAAAAAGTTAGCAGGGAATATAAATTTATCTACCTTCACCAACACATCCTCAATTATCCCTTAAGGATAGGTAATAGATCTATTAGCTTATTGTAAAGATTCTAATGTGGGTTTTACCTCACCCAATCCGAACTCCTTATAAACAGAGAATGACATCAGATTAATGCTTGCACCTAAGTCACATAAAGCCTGACCTACAAATGTTGAACCAATTCTACACGGAATTATAAAACTACCAGGGTTCTTTAATTTTTGTGGCAGCTTCTTTTGAAGGAATGCACTACACTCTTTTGTTAGCACCACAGTCTGAAAATAGCCTAATATTCTTTTCTTTGAGAATACATCCATCATAAACTTGACGTAATTGGCATATGCTCCAGTGCTTCTGCAAAAGGAATATTAATGTGAAGCTCCTTAAACACGTCAAGGAACTTACAAAATTGGGGTCATCGTTTTGCTATCGTGCTCTTTGTGGGAAAGGTAGTATTGGACGCTCCATTTTCTCCGTCATAGTTTCAGTTATCTCTATCCTTTGCTTTGGGTGAAATGAAGACTTGGTAGGAATGACACTCTCCATAGGTTGATTGATTTGATTGTGTCCATCGAGAGTGTTTGGTGACTCTATCTCAGATGTGGTCTGATTCTTTTTCTATGCCAATACTTCCTTCCATAATCGTTTACCGTTCTTTAAAGTTATTGCCTTTGCTTACTTCCATGGATTTGCATCTGTGACACTTGACAATGATCCATATGGTCTGGAATTTATAGCTTGTGCCAACTGACTGACTTCGTTCTCTAAATTTTAGATATATGCCGCTTGATTCTTCATCAAGGCATCTTGATTAGCCATATGTTTCATCATCTCCTAAAAAATTTAACTTCTTTTTTGATCTATGCACTTGAGGATGATTGAAATTTGGAAAAGGTGGTGGTGCTTGAATCCCCACCGCTTGTGGTCCCTTCTAATAGAAATTCAGGTGATTTCTCCACCCGGATTGTATATATTGGAGAAAGGGTCATTCTTTTGGTTTCTAATGAAATTCACTTCCTCAATGCTTGCCGAGCACAAAAAGTACGTTGACTTAAGTTGACGTTCACGGTATCAAACTTCTTGGTGAAGGCTGGAAATTGAGCTTGAACGTTTAGCATGGACGTTTTCCTCATCGTCTCCAAGAGCTCTAGTCCCTCAACATAAGATTTCTTCAAGAATGATCCATGAGATGCTAAATTCAAATATTTGTGAGAAGATTCTATCAGTCCATTGTGGAACGCCTCCAATTATTTCCATCTTGCAAGGTTGTGGTAAGGGCAAAACTCACCCACGCTTCCACAAAGGATTCCATATCTTCATGTCTAAAGGTAATAATCTAGTTTCTTATCCACGATATCGTTGATGGAGGGAAATAGTGGTCCAAAAAAGCCACCCCCATTTGCGACCACGTAGTGATAGAATTCACTAGGAGTGAATTGATCCAACCTCATAATTTGTCCTTTAGCGAGAATGCAAACACTCAGGAAGTTCAATCTGACAACATCTTGTGGGACTCCGTTTTGCCTAAACGTATTGCAAACACTCAGGAATATGCTCAAGTGCTCATGTGGATCCTCCATCCGTGTTCCTCTGACTTGGATTGAGTTTTGGATCATCTACATCACGTAGAATTGAAATATAATGGGTTCCCACTAGTTTTTTGCCTAGGAATAGAGTAAGGAATTCCATAGATGGTGATACATCGTTGTATGTTCAGGAGAAATATGGGTAAAATTTAGAATCCTATGTTAAGAATTGTTATGATTTGATAATATTAGAAAAGTGGGGGATCAGATGCATACTACATGAGGGGAAGTTAAACGTCATAGATATTTCCATCATTGATAGTTATTAATTTCGCCTCTGTACTTTTATTTAGAACCACTCTTCTTTATTTTCTACTTGACCTAGTTTGATTCCTAAGAACGATGTTAAAAGAATTCACTGGTACAAATCTCTATGAAAATGACTCTTGCTTGCCCTTACTATTTTGGTTAGTTCGAACTAGGAATTTATTTTTGTTTCATTGACGACGTGCATCAATAGGGCTTCTGTGCGCAACGCAAACATGTTACCGATCACAACCCATCGGGTTACTAGTTGCTGAAAAACTGAAGCGCTATCTATATCACCTTGTGCAAAAGTGTTCTTGTACCTTATGTTAGTATTACTTTTGTGGAGAAGCCTTTGGGTCTTCTGCATTACCCTCTACAGTAGATTCTTCATATCTATTGATAGTCATGTAGCCACTATAAGTGTTTTATAGTGAATCCCATCCAACAAGGGTGAAAAGTAGACGTAGGCTATTGTTGAACTACTATAAAACTTTATGTGTCTCATTTACTTTCCGTACCAACGGTTTTCAATTTGATCATTTGACAGAAACAGTTAATGAAAAAGTAAATCAACAGACACAAGGCTAAATTTGGGTAAAGACTCAAAAGGTCCCGTACCAAACCTCTCTCAGCGACAATAACCTTCTAGGTTCTAGAGTTGATCTAATCGATCGAGCGTTAGCTGATCACCTAATGGTATCACAAGATTCTGTATCAGCGTGATCAATCCCTTATTGATCACGCTGCGACTGGTCAAATCTATAAGGGATTTGATAGCAGAATCCTTAAGGTTCTGCGTCAACCTTCTGCTATTATTTGGATTTCTGTGATCTAGAGAAACCTAACTATCCGGTGTTGGGTTTATTAGTCATAGAAAGGTCAAAAAGGGTAAGCACTAATTTACCCCATTTTTAGTGTCATTATTACACCAACAAATCATTTTAATTGATTTGGAGATATGATAGATCTTAACTTGAATGAAAAATATTTCTCCACGGTCGTGTATTTAAATTCACTAATATGTCAATTAAGAGGCCATGATATCAACTCTTTGATCCAGAAGAGTGAAGAATCTTATATTGACTTAACACTAACCTCTCCATGCTTTCTTAGGCACCTAATGACCATATTACTCACAACTCGATTAAAGTCTGCTTTTAACGATACCAAAGTGCACAACTTTCACGCATAGAATAAATGAATGTCCTAAGTTAAGAGATCAGTTACACTTGTTCAATAATAGAAGTGAATTATAATGATGTTTAATATGTGATATTTTCTATACACGGGTCTTGTCCAATGTACCCTTAAACTCGGGAACCCCAAATGTACTTTAATATCAATCCTTCGGTATAACTCATCATGCGTTATAATTAGCGTCGATCTAGATCATCATGCCCCCCCTAAACTATTCGATCAATGACAAATAATCAATATATGATACTTTATTAGTAAGTTAATTATGAGCAAAAGAGTAATTAATGAACAATAAATTGTTGCCTTTATCAACAATTATTCATATATATTAGAAGGCGTTTTGACACATATATACACACACTAACACTAGTTGGTCGATGGTATGAAAGTGGAGAGGAAGGGAGGACCTCTCATGGTTTCTTGGCTTCATTTTAGTAGGAAGGGAAACCGTCTGTGATGGTTTAGTAAGGAAGGAGCCATGACCAGAGGCTTGACTCCCAGTATATGGAGAAAAGAGGTGAAAGGATGATGAGAGAGATCTTCAGCCACCAGCAGAGGGTGGAGAAAAAATGGGGCTCTAAAATTGCTAGGAAAATTTTGTTCAACCCCCGGGAGAGGGTCCCGAGTAAAGTTGGCTGAAAAGAAGACTCCCCAAAATGAAGGAGGGGTGAATTAGTTAGTGATATGGGAAGGACGAGATTCTTCATGGCGGGGGTTGAAATGTCTTTATAGCTGATTTGTCTGAGCTGTTGGGGAAGCAATCTCTCGCTGGTTGTTGCGCTTCTCTTCTTGTCTATGGTCCCACAAGAATGTTGCAGGAGCATGGGGTAGCCATGTCCTTGTTTCTCTCAAGGTATAGGGGAATCGACTGAAACAGTGACAGACGCAGCTGTCGTGGTAGGGATTTGTGGAGTGGCCGCCAATGGAGCGGTGTTTGTGAACAAACGAGTTCCCCCTGATCGTGTTAAGTAGCATAGTATGATTGAAGAGGAAGATAAGGTAGGAGCCTCGGGACAAAGGAAGGCCTTGGGATGTCAAAGAATAAGTTCTTCCACTAGGCCGTGTAAATACATGCAAGAAGGCCACCAGCACAACACCATAAGTAGAGGGAATGATTGTAATTAAAAAAAGTTAAGTTGTTAGATTGATAAATTGGTTGCATGATTAGTTTCTCTGTTTTATATTGATGGCGAAGCTGTTAGTACGTCGTGGTGATTGAGAAAGAAGGAAAATGATTGCAGAAGATTGCTTAGGTTCTCCTTCTTCTACTTCACCTGTTCTAGTTTTTCTAAAGGCTTGATCGCTTTCAGTGTTGTTGTCCTTGATGATTTTGTTGCAGCAAAAGGTGAGGTTTTGTTGGTTAGTAGGTGGTCCCCAATTCATCTTAGGGTTACTTTTTTCCCCAAAATAAGCATTCTTCCTTTGCACATTTTGCCACGAACAGTCAGGGGCGTAATTCTCCATTTAGTTCAATTCATGTCAAGTGGCGAAAGGGAATGATGGTTCATAACTTCAACAAACAAATAAGGCTAGAAAATAATTATTGTGTGGAGACTGCTCTGAAGATTGTAGTTTCTTAGTGAAGGCTCCTAAGGACGAAACTAATTCAACTCAACGGATGTGACAATTTAATCTTCGCAAGCAACCTTTGACTTAGCTTAGTTTCATTGCCTTGGCAACTAAGGAGATCTCTATAGTTCTTCATGTTTTCGATCATCTCGATCGAAAACTTTCGAAAACATGTATACTAATGTCAAAATCTTTGGGGGATCTACACACTTGGAGGTTGAAGATCGAAGATTGATTGCAGGATGTTTGAGTCCTCCTGGCCGCATAAGCAAGTGAGAAGTTCTTCTAATGAGGGACATTTGTTCGTTTGAATTTCGGATTCATGATTGACTGAAGGTGTAGAAGATTGGTTTAAAGACATTACAATCCGAGCACATGATGATGGTCATCCAGATTAGTGATGGTTTCTTCTTTAGAAGAAGTAGTCTTCCTAAAATTACACACGTGTTGTTAGCATTTGCTAGTTATGTATTTGTATAAACAAGGCCAGTGTAATAAAAAAGGACACGACAATCACTTGTACCTTAAATGAGCATTTTGGTTATCTTTGCTTTCATTTCTTTGTTTGTTCTTGATTACATCTGATTGTACGTTCATTTGACATAAATGGAAGTAAGTGTTCCCTCTTCTTTATTCTTCATAATTGCCGATCAGTTTTCACGGCGACCACATTTTTTTTCTTTCACGTCAAAATTAGTCAACGGACAAGATCACGAAGAACAATCACTTCTTAGACGTGAAGTCGTTGATCGTGACCCCATCCTTCGTTGTGTCTACATCCCTGTGACCAAGGCATGTCTCTTTTAAGATGGGGCATCCCCAAACAACCAAAACTAGCCTCGGTTTCTTCATGTCCACCATTACAACAGATGGCGATATGACCTACATAAACGTCCAAGGATCTTCAACCAAATGCCCCTTTATATTTGCTCGCTTCACCTCTCTCTTCTTACGTTTCCGTGGGTTCCGTAACTGGATGACCGAAGTGCAAAATCAGCCTCTGACCTGCATTTTTGTTCCCCTTCTTGTGCGTGGGCACACTCAGACCTCCTCGAGCATCCCTAGCTCACGGTGAACTCCTTCGAGATAGGAATGCCTAATTGCCAACTCTGTAATCACATGTGGTATCGCATAGTGTAAAGAAAAACACTGGGACCGAGAAAACAGTCTGATAACGATCAAAGTACAACTGTATAGCCTGCAATTCTCAAATATTGAAGAAGAAAAAAAATTATAGAATGACTTCTTGCCCGATTCAAAAAAATGATACACAAACAACATAATGAAAGTGACTTATATACACTAAGAAACTAATTAATACTTGTTGGTTCGTTTAGGTGCACTAAGAGCGGGTGAATTAGTAATTGTAACTTTTTCGCCCTTTCTCAGTAAGCGTATCACAACAAAACATTTCTCAGATGAGTGTTACGTTTTGGTCGAGTGGGTTTTCCATATGAGTGTTTGTACGATCGTAATGGACATAGTAGTGTATAATGGTTCGGCCTTAATTGACCTGCATCCACTTTCTACGAACGAGGTGATTCCACTATAATATAATGGGTGGAAAATGCTCTTGCACTAAGCATGCAGTTTCTCACAAAGTGAGATTTCCTTAAAGAGATTGGAGATCCCTTGGGGGCAACGATCAGCTCCTCACTAAGTGGACACCGTCTCGTTTCCAACATATAAATGTTCAAGCTCAACAATTGGTAGCTCAAAGGATTTTAACACAACACTTTGTCGTTTTAGCGTGGGTCTATCAATCAAAGCACAAAGACAACGTTGAAGTTAAAATACATAACGACTTCTCAAGGAGCAGCCCGTTTCTGGTTCACAGCAAATGAATGCTTCAGCACTTAATAGCTCAGCAGATGATTTCCACACAACACTGGTCTCCTCGTAATAAGAACTTGTCAATAAGCACAAGAACGACAACCCCACAGAGTCACTTAGAACAGATAAAAGAAAACGAAGGGGTTGGTTCCTCACACAGTTAAACCTAACTTCTCACACAATGAAGTCGAGGTATCTGTTCTACACACACTTCAGACGTGCACGGTTACCACATCGTGACTCACTACACTGCACACCCAGTGTCTAGGGTGAAATTTTCAACTCCGACAGCTCCCACGCAACCTGTTCTACTGTCCCTCCAGGAGGTCGAGACTTCTATACAGCATCCCTGTGCTCGGTAGGACCTCATTT
Organism: Melastoma candidum; assembly: GCA_023653495.1. Classification (NCBI taxonomy): domain Eukaryota; kingdom Viridiplantae; phylum Streptophyta; class Magnoliopsida; order Myrtales; family Melastomataceae; genus Melastoma; species Melastoma candidum. The sequence goes on along the minus strand of CM042882.1, from coordinate 9,670,781 downwards.
CACTCAGGTGGCGTTCCCAACTCCTACTCTACCCTGTAGACACGAGACTTCTGGCACGCACCCGCAAGTGAGTGTCTAACTGCACAAACTCCGTAGGTTCGTGGATTCCCTGCGAAATGACACAACATGAATGACTTCCTATTGATGGGTTAGCAACTGGTTACTGCAATCAGAACATGTATTCACTAAGCTTTCCTTCAGCCACTCATTGAACGCACCGATGACACACAGTCCTTCTCAAGACGACCAAGGTAGCACGCAGCCCCTGGCAGTCTCACACGCAGTTGCGAGTGGTAAGAACTAGGCGATCACGTAGCACCTTCTGTTTTCCGCCAAATCAGACAGATCACACAACCTCAGAGTTTCACACATATCACATGGACTTTGGAAAAAGACACATTTGATCGTGTAACCATGGCTGGGATATATGGAGGAAAACATTAAGGGAGTGTCCAGATTCATTTGGCAATCCCATTGATTTTTTTTCAAATTTCAACGGATTAGACCAATCTGAGTGGATACCTGCTCAACAGTCGCACAACAGAGATGGAAAGTTAATAAACGATAACTTTCCTTAGTTAATTTATTTTATCCGAATGTGATGATTAACTACCATATATATATATAATTGATTTGATAACAATTTTACGAGAACAATTATTGAAGTCAAATCATAATTTCAAATTATTTGATTTGATGAATTATTTCTTTGCAGCGTAACAAATAATTATTGGCTTCCATAATAAAGTATATTGTTTCTAATTCTTTACATGGAAAGACAATATTCTGATTTTGAGTTGCCTAATCAAAGGATTTGGAAAGTCCAAAACCGATTCCATGTATTCGGACATCTCAATATTTGATTTAATTATATTCTGAAATAATTTAAAATATATTGCAACAAAAGAAGGAAATATTCATTTTCATATTTTCAATAGACAAGTGTATCAACAATGTACAGCTCACGCTAGCTGTGACTCAGCAACACTTTCCTCAAGCTCATCACTAAAGATAAGCTTTCCTCTTATTAATGAATGAAATTAATCAAAAGGATTTTGATTAACTTCCACAATTAAAGGCTTTATTACCATAATTATGATAAAATATATTCTAAATTAAATTAAAATATTTAGGACATCTAGATAATGATTGAACCATCTAAATAATCTACACAATTCGCAATAAAAATTAATTTCAATATTTTATTATGGAAAAATAATTATTTCCACGTTTATAAAAGGACAGACGTAACATTAGATCGACAACTTATTGTAATATAACATCACATTCATTAAGCTCATCATCAAAGACAAGCGAAGTGTTACAGCAACAGAATGCTGTGATTTTATAACATTTTTTAAGTTCATCATCAAAACCAAGGTTAACACTACTAGCAACCAAAATTGTTCTAACAGGTCTATGAAAAGATTAAAAGCACAACCCTAGAAAGGTGGATGTGATTAAAAAGGAGAGAGAGAAAGAGTCGAGGGGGTTGGACAACCATATACTCAATGTCCTTAACGAGTGAAGTTTATGAGCAAAGTCTTCTAAGCAAGTCTACAAGGGAGGTCTACGAGCGAAACATTGGTTTAAAATTTAGTTAGTTTAGCTTGATGTGCTTTCTTATAGGTATATGCAAGTGGTGGACATGTTATGAAGCTTCCAAGTCCTTTGATACAAATTGCCAAACTTGATTTAAAGAGGAAAATTACAGAAAAATGGTTGATGGGCATAAACCATACTACGATACGTTCACAGCTAAAAGTTGTAAAAAAGAAAAGTTACAAACGTAAAAAAGAAACGTTTATGCAACTAAATCTTGAAAAATAAAATATGCTAAAACACTCCCTAACTAAGAGATTTAGTTTGATTAATTCAAACTTATTCAAATCAACCTATTAGAAAAAGAAATTAATTCCTAAAAACCTTAACCACCAACACTCCTCCTTAAAGTTGTTTAGGAAACACTCCAAATTTCTGTGTCAGATGCTGGAACTGATTTTTCGGTGATGGCTTGGTCAGAATATCCGTGACTTGATTTTGAGAAGGACAATACTTGAACTTAACTTCACCCTTCTTCACAGCTTCTTGAATTGTATCATACTTGACCAAAATATGTTTCGTCCTACCATGTTGAACAGGATTTTGAGTTATAGTGATACCAGACTTTTTGTCAACATATATCATAGTAGAACCACTTGTTTCTAGCCCATATCACAGTAGCATAGTTGATGGTCGCTGCAGCAGAAACATATTTAGCCTCAGGATTGAGCAATGACTTCCTGTTTTTTTTTAAATTCCAAGCAAATATTACACTTTCAAATGAGAATATAAAACCTGACGTTCTTTTCAAGTCCTCACCACTTCCAGCTTAATCACTATCGCAGAAACCTTAGAGGTTCGAACATTCGTTCTTCACAAACCAAATACCAAAATCACTCGTACCTTTGACATTCCTCAATATCAGCAGGGTTCGTAGGAGACTTACATTTTGCAAGGGCTCTCACGAGGCCCAGAGGCTCTTTGACAAGCCCGTGAGCCTCAGGCTCAAAGTGAGGCTCCCCTTTGGGCCCGACGTGAGGCTCCCTTATCGGTCCAATTTCAGTTGAGGCTCAAAGGCCCAGTAGGTGGGCGGCTCCTGGGCTTTATTAGCCATCACCTAAGAGACCAAACGTAAATCCAAGTGGAGTGTGGATGGTGGGGTTCGAATAAGGGATCATGACAATGTTCCAAACACCCACCACCCACCTTACGCTACTTGGGTGTCCTCGGAAGGACTCCTCAACACTCTTTTTGCTGCACAAAGATGGATTTGACTCAAAGATTGCATAAATCGGGACAAATAACTGGCTGCGAACATTACATCTGGGTTCACTGCCAATAAATACAACAAACTTCCAATAATACTCCTAAATAACGTTGCATTGGTCACGTCACTCCCATCATCATTCACCAACTTTAAATCAACAACGAGAGGAGTCGAAAGTGACTTAGCTTCGTTCATTGAGAATTTAGCTAGTCAATGACATACTTCTTTTGACTAGAAAAACCATCATTTTCCTATGTATCTTGAACCCCAAAAAATTAATCATCAGCCCCAAATATGATATTTCAAACTATTTGGCCATGTCAAGCTTCAATCAATTTACCTCCATTTCATCTCCCCCTATGATGAGCAAATCACATATAAAGACACTATAAGTAGCACCTTACCCCTTGACATTTTCATATAAAGTGTTGCTTTCATCTCACTTCTACAAAAGTCCTTCTCTAAGATGTAAGAATCAATCCTGTTGTAGCCCGAATGAGGGGCTTGTTTCAAATAGTAAAGTGCTTTACGAAGCACATAGAATTTCTCCTCGCATCCATCCACGGAAAAACCATCGGGCATCTCTACAAAGATTTTCTCATCGAGATAACCATTCAAGAACGCAGACTTCACGTTGAGAAGAAAATGTTTCCTACCAACCTTCACTACAATTGCAATTAACATTCTTATTGTGTGATGTTTGGCAACCGGTGCGAAGGTTTCAAAAAAATAAACTCCAGCTTCCCAAGAATATCCCTTCACATCAGGTCGTGCTTTGAGTTTGTTTACGGAACTATCGACATTCAACTTCGTTCTATAAACCCTTGTTACTATGATTACCTTTCTATTGGATGGTCAATCGACGAGATCCAAAGTACGATTTTTATTAATCAAATTGCTTTCTCCTTGCATGGCTGCCCTTCAGTCAGCATCCATTGAAGCAATTTCATAAGAATCAGGATCTTGTATGGTCAAATTACATCTCTAATAGACATCCCGCAAACTTCTTGATCCCCTCATAGGCTCATCGTCAAACTCAGCTACATCATGAAACTAATCCCAGTTCGCATTCAACCCATAATCAAGTAAAATATATTTTTTAGCTCGACAAACTAGCTTGCCGCTCTTTTGTTTCGGAACATGAGCGTAAAAAATACTCCCAAAAACTTCTAAATGATCAACCAAGCATTTCTTTCCGAACCAAGCTTCATACGAAGTTGAATTCCTCAAAAATTTGGTTGGTAGCAAATCTAGAATATATACCAAACTGTTTGCCGCTCAGCCCAAAAATATTTCCGCAATCATTTTTCATACATCAAACACATTGACATATCCATTAAAGATTTGCTTTCTCGTTCATTGACCCCTTTTTGTTGCGGAGAATATGGCTCCGTGAATTGCTGAATGATCCCATCTTGCACACAAATGTTTTTGGACTCCTCATATGTATATTCACTTCCGTGTCTGATGTTAACGATTTAAATTTACAACCACACTAATTTTGGCAAGCTGCTTAAACTTGACGAACTTGCCGAAATCTTCACGTTTTGCCTTTAGGAAAATAATCAAACAAAAACGTGTAAAATCATCGACGAATATTAGAAAGTATCTACTTCCATTTAAAGAAGGCACGTTCATTGGACCGCAAACATCTGAATGAGCCAATTGAAGTTTCTTCGTTAATTTCACTTCGCTTCTTCAAAATGAAGTCTGGATTGCTTGCAGTATTCGTAAATTGCGTAAATATTTGAACGCTCATAAATAGCCGGAAGATCAACAATCAACTCTTCTGAGTGCCCGCCACTTCTTAAAAGTAGTAAGGCTGATATGCCTAATTCTTCTATGCCACACTCATTAATAGCCGAAAGATCAATAATCAACTCTTCGGAGTGCCTCTTTTTAAAAGTAGTAAGGCTAATATGCCCAATTATTCTATGCCACACTCATAAATAGCCGGAAGATCAGTAATCAACTCTTATCAGTGCCTCTTCTTAAAAGTAGTAAGGCTGATATGCCCATTCTTCTATGCAACAACTGAGAATCATCAATACTGGCCGATAAAACCAAAGAATTGGATTTAAATTTAATCGGAAAACACTAATCCTGCAGTTTCACCTTCATAAACTCCTTTCGGTCACGGTCAGCAACCAAACAATGCATATCCTCGAAATAAATAATATACTTTTACTCCAACAACTCTTCCAAACTCCAAAGATTTTGACAAAACTCTGCCTTGAAAAGAACTTTCATAAATTCGGTTAACACCCGATGAATTTATAATAATAGTCGACCTTAACAAGTGCCTTGAGAAGTTTTCCGTTCCCAATTTTAATGTTGGTTGAGAAAGACTTAACCAAGTCAACAAACAATTTTTCATGAGGAGACATATGATGCGTGCATCTCCTATCAATAAGCCATGCATCGGCTCCGTAACTCGTTGTAGAAAAAGTTGTCACAAAGAGCCGATCTTCCTGCTTTGACTCATTCTCCACGAGGTGTGCCTTCTCTTTAGAGGCAATCTTCTTCGTTCTACAGATTTTTTCGCCGTGACCAGGGACATTACAATGGTTGCACTTATAACTATGTTTAAAGCAACAAAAGTCTTCCGTGTGAGAAGTTTTACTACAATGAGAGCATGAAGAAAACTCTTTTTGACTCTTTCCGGTGAACTTTTTGTTCTTTAATTTTTTTCGACAGCCCTCTTCCTCGTTTCATTTCTACGAGTATATTTGTCCTTCTCCTTAATTCATTAAAAGTGCACGTTCAGGTTGCCACTCCTGTCTTATTGATCTCCATTGTTCTTGTGCTTGGAGAGAAACAACCAGTTCCACGATTGTCAATGTAGTGAGGTCGGGAGATTCTTCTAATGCATAAATCTTTGACTCAAATCTCACTGGAATTGTCATAAGAATCTTTTCACAGTTCTGCTGTCTAACAAATGAACCCGCAACAGTCAAATCTGATTAATAACCCCCATCAACTTGCCGACATACTCTTTTATACTTTGTGAGTCCTTCATTCGGAGAAAATCAAACGCCCTCCACAAATTTGAAACTCTTATTCTTCGATTTCGACCACCACCATTGAACATCTCCTTAAGTCGATCCCATGCATCCTGATGCGAGGACGACAATGAATAGATGATTCCAATACTGAAACGGTGCGGGACGCCACTAAGGGTGAGGAATGGAGTGACGTGGAAATGGTCAGAACGGTAGATAATGGGGGATGGATAGGTATGAAAGGATAGGTTGAGATCAACTTTTACGGATACAGATAAACCACCATGAAAGAAGACTCGGATAGAACTTGCCTGTCACATGGATACAGACATACCACCATGAACAAGAATGAGGGCGAGGAACAACACGGAGGATAAAGATACACCACCGGTTGATACACTATACTCAATTTACACTTGGAATCCACGAAATGAAGAATAATGTTGAAAGAGAGTTCACTCATTCGAATAGGAAGACAAAAGTTGAATATGGGTTTAAAAGTCTGAATAATCTTAGTTGGTTTTTAAACTCTTACAATACAAGGGCTTATATAGGCTACCCATAGAAAAGATAATAAAGGAAACGAAATAAAAGTGTACGAAAATAAAATCAGAAGATAAGGAAGGGAAACATTTAATTTCCCCCGACAAGATCTGAAAAGATAGTGGAGCAGGGTAGTGGAGCAGGCGCGACGCTTTGGCTACAAGTTGTCAGACCTGGACCGTCAGATTGTAATCGTCCTTTGGTTTGCTCGTTGCATGAAAGTCGTGTCGCTCGGTGCTCCTCTCGTCGCCTCGCTTACTCGATGACCAGCAAGTTGTGGCCTCTAATAGGCGACGGTGACTGAGGCGTGGGCGAAGTGACGACCATCCACGTATCATCCTCCCCATGTTAAAAAGTGTTTGTTCTCAAACTCATAGGGTCAATGTCTTCATATGGAATGATGTCCTTCACATTGAAAGTGGCAGAGACTCCATACTCTCTAGGAAGATCAACCTTGTAGGCGTTGTCGTTGATGCGCTCGATGATCTTGAAAGGTCCTTCCGCTCGAGGCATCAACTTGTTCTTCCTCTTTGTAGGGAATCGTTCCTTCCTCAGGTGAATCCACACTAAGTCTCCTGCTGAAAAATCTTCGCTCTCCTCCTGCGGTATGCTCTTTCCTGATTTCGAAGATTAGCCATTTCGATCTGAGCATGAATCTTCTCATGGAGCAATCTCACCTCCTTAGCGCGTTCTTCGGCATCTCGGCTGACTGTTTTCGCATTAGGTAGATATGAGAACGACAAGAACCAAAGGTTGAGGCCATAGACTAACTTAAAGGGTGAAGGCTTGGTTGTCGAACTTATCGCTCTGTTATAGGCGAACTCAGCATGGGCAAGCTTCACATTCCAATCTTTCTGGTTCTTCGAGACCAAGGTTCGATTAACAACCTCTGTCTGTCCGTCAGTTTGCGGATGGTACGTTGTGCTGAAGACGAGCTTAGTTTCAAGCTTGTGCCACAATGTCGTCCAGAATTAGCTTAAGAACTTTACGTCGCGATCTGATATGATCAACTTAGGTACTCCATGTAACCTCAGCACTTCTCGAAAATATAAATCCGCTACATTGGTTGCATCGTCCATCTTCTGGCATGGAATGAAGTGTGCCATCTTCGAAAATCTATCAACTACAACCATGATCGACCTGGGTAGACCTAACACAAAATCCATACTCACATGCTGCCATGGTCGCTCAGGGACTGGAAGTGGAGTGTATAGGCCTTGTGGTTGGACTCGACTCTTCGCCTGGTGGTGGATTGCACATGTCGAGATAATACTCCTCACTTGCTTCTCCATTTGAGGCCAACAGAAATTCTCTTGAAGCATCGACAACGTCTTGTCGACTCCAAAGTGTCCGACGATTCCTCCTCCATGGACTTCTCGAATGAGTAGCTCTCGCGTCAAACTCCTGAGAATGCACAACATAGAGTCTCGAAAGGGAAATCCATCCACCTGGTGGAATCGATTGATCGCCTGGGTGGTACACTAGGCGAAGATCCCTCCAAAATCTTCGACACCCTTATATACAAGTACTCGAATCCAATGAGCTTGGTTTCCATTGCGGACAACAAGATCAACTTCCTTGAAAGGGCATTCGCAACTATATTCTTCGCTCCGGGTTTGCGCCTGAGCACAAAAGTGAATGATTGAAGAAATTCTACCCACTTCGCATGTCGCCGACTATGCTTGTGCTGACCATTAATATATTTGAGGGCCTCATGGTCGGTGTGCAACACGAACTCTCTAGGTAATAATAATGGCTCTACGTCTCCAAAACTTGAATGATGGCTAGGAACTCCTTGTTGTACGTCAAGTAGTTGAGTTTCGCACCATTGAGCTTCTCGCTGAAGTAAGCGATCGGTCTCCTTTCCAGCATCAACACTCCTCCTATTCCAACTCCGGATGCATCACATTCGACTTCGAACATCTTCGCAAAGTCAGGTAAGGAAAGAACGGGTGCTTCGCTTAGACACTTCTTCAGTTGCTCGATACTAGCTTGTACGGCAGAAGTCCACTCGAACTTGTCTCCTTTTAGACACTTAGTGAGCGAGGTTGTGATCGAGCTGAAACTTCGAATGGATCTCCTGTAGAACGACGCCGAGCCATGGAATCTACGAACGTCGTGGAAACTCCTTGGCACCGGCCACTCCTTGATTGCTTTGATTTTTCTCTCATCAACTTTGATTCCTTCACTTGGCACTACAAAACGAAGGAATACTACATTGGGTTAGAAGAACTCACACTTCTTGAGATTTCCATACAACTTTTCCTTGCGAAGTGTGTGAAACACTTTGCGAAGGTGTTCAACATGCTTGTCGGGACTATTCCTGTAGATGAGTATGTCGTCGAAGTAGACAACCACGAACTTCCCCATGAATGGTCGCAAGACTTGGTCATCAGTCGCATGAACGTGCTGGGCGCGCTCGACAAACCAAAGGGCATCACCAATCATTCGTACAATCCGTACTTGGTTTTGAAGGCTGTCTTCCACTCGTCGCCTTCCTTCATTTAGATCTGGTGGTAGCCACCTCGCAAGTCTACTTTTGAAAACACCTGTGCTCCATGAAACTCATCCAACATGTTATTTAGTCGAGGAATTGGGAAGCGATATTTCACCGTTATCTTGTTGATCACTCGACTGTTCATGCACATACTCCATGTGCCATCTTTCTTCGGTACTAATATAGTTGGAACTGAGCAAAGGCTCAAGCTCTCCCGTACCAAACCTTTCTCCAGTAGCTCATCGACCTGCCTTTGAAGTTCTTTTGCTTCCTTGGGGTTGCATCGATATGCTAGTCGGTTGGGAAAGGATGCTGTTGGAACCAAATCAATCTGGTGTTGAATGCTTCGCAAGAATGGTAGTTCTACCGGTAACTCTTCAGGAAATACATCCCAGAACTCCTTAATCAAAACTTTCGCACGAGGATGTTCTATCGGTCGATCTCGAGCTGCTTCAACCAGAACCAAAAAGTAAACATCCTCACTTGATAATTTGAGCGGGCGACTGGTGGATGGGTGCATCCTTGAATGGGCGCTTATAGGCATCTGGGTAATCAATTTTTCGTCGACGCAGACGGAATAGGTATTCCGATACCCGTCATGCTGTGCGCGATCATCGAACTGCCACAGTCTTCCTAGGAGCAAATGGCACGCATCTATCAGAATCACATCGCAAACGACTTCATCCCTGTAGCTTTTTCCAATCGAGAAAGGAACTCACACTTCTTGCGTCACGCAAACATCGTTGTCCTTGCTGAGCCATTGTAGGCAATAAGGATGAGGATGTGGTGTTACGGGCAACTTGAGCTTCTCAATCACGGTTCTAGAGATTGCGTTTGTGCAACTTTCTCTGTCTACAGTCACCAAAAAGGTTTTATCCTTAACGGTACACCTGGTATGAAAGATGCACTCATGTTGGTTTTCCTAGCGAGCTGGTGTTGCGTTCAAAACCTTGTGGACAATTAGCAATTCTCCTTCGTTCGGATACTCTTTAGTCTCCTCTTGATCCAAAATCGGATCTACATTCTCTACGAACTCTTCTTCTTCATCTGACAACTCTTTGATGATAATATTTCTCCTTGAGGGATACTTCAACGCCATGTGTCATGTCCTTAAGCATTTGAAACAACGGCGAACCAGATCTCGCTCGTTCATCTTAACCTCTTGCCTAGTAGTCGACGGTGGAGTTGTCCTTGAAGTAGTCGACGGGAGCTTCGCCTGGGAGTTACTACCCTTGTTGAAAGGCATAGCCTTCACAAATGGGCGGGTACTCGATCTCCTTGCTTGTTGCTGCTCAATCTTGTGGGCAAGCGCTCGAACATCGTCGAAGGTCCAGTACTGCTGAAGTTCTACAACATCCACAACTTGAGGTTTAAGTCCTCGAAGATACCTAGCAATGGTTTGCTCGGTGGATTCTTGGACATCGCAATGCAGCAAGAGTCTCTCGAACTCCCTCGTGTACTGCGACACAGTTGAGACATACTGAAGTGACTGCAACTTGAGATGAGGATCTCGCTGATAGTGTTCCGGCAAAAATTTCTTATTCATAGCCCTCTTCATTTTTTACCATGTCCGGATCTTATCACCTCCTTCTCCGTAGTGCTATTGATTGATGTTCTCCCACCATAGCCTGGTGTACTTCTTCAACCATAACACTGCCATCTTAACTTTTCGATCTTAGGGCACCTCCTCGTAATCGACGATGCGTTCGACCGTATGCATCCAATCAATAAACTCCTCGGGGCCAAGGTTTCCCTCAAATTCCGAAATCTAGAACTCATCATCGGGGCTCTTTTTTGTGAAACCCCTCGTTGAGACTCCTCGTTGAGACTCCTCACGCCATGGATTCTGGTGAAACCCCTCGTTGAGACTCCTCACGCCATGGATTCTCTTCTTTGTCGCTGTCTAATCGACTAGGAAGGCCATCCATTATGGGTTCGTAATAGTTGTTGTTGAAGATCAGTGACTTGCTGCTCAGGCCGAGCGACGTGTCCTTCGTCAAGAGTCATATCACGTCGAAATCTTTCAGCCATTGACAACCGTGTGGTTCAATAACAACCTCGCGCTCTTATACCAAGATGATGCGGGGACGGGGAATTGATGATTTCAATACCGAAACGATGTGGGACGCCATTAAGGGTGCGGAATAGAGTGACGTGGGAATGGTCGAAATGGTAAATAACGAGGCATGGCTGAATGGATGGGTGTGTAAGGATAGGTTGAGATCAATCTCCATGGATACAGATACACCACCGTGAAAGAATACTCGGATTGAACTCGCCTCTCACACGGATACAGACACACTATCGTGAATAAGAACGCGGGAGTGGAACAACATGGAGGATAAAGATACACCACCACCGGTTGATGCACTCTACTCAATCTGCACTTGGAATCCATGAAATGAAGAACGAGGTGAAAAGATAATCCACTCCTTCTAAAAGAAAGATAAAAGTTTAATCTGGGTTTAAAAGTCTGAATAATACTAGTTGTTTTTTTAAAACTCTAACAAGACAAATGTTTATATAGGTTGCCCATAGAAAAGACAATAAAGGAAATGAAATAAATGATACGGAAATAAAAACAGAAGATAAGGAAGGAAATATTTAATTTCCCCCAACAAGATATGAAAAGATAGTGGAGTGGGGTAGTGGAGGAGGCGCGACTCTTGGGCTGCAAGTTATCACACCTGACCCATCAGATTGTAACCGTCCTTTGGATTGCTCGTTTCCTGAGAGTCGTGTCGCTCGGTGCTCCTCTCGTCGCCTGTTGATAAGTTACAAATGTAAATAAAAAAACGTTTCTACAGCTAGAGCTTGAAACATAAAATCTGCTAGAAAAACTTTGTGACTTAGAGATTTAGTTTGATTAATTTAAATTTTATTCAAACTAACTTATTAGAAAAATAAATCAATTCATGAAAAACTTAACAGCTAACACAAATATGAAATAGAAGACATTCCCATGCCCCTCGGTTTGTGAAGACCCTCCGGTGGCAGCGTATGTTATGGGTAGACTGAAGAATCCCCAGTTCGCCTTTGTGAGGTTAAAGAGTTGTGTAATCGAGTGCGATGCTCATGATTTGAGTAGTCAAAATATTACATATTGATGCACATTGTTAAACGAAAGATGTATCCCCACGTTGGAGTTTGCTAGTTGAGCTTCATGTTGCCGTGAATGCAATAGTCAAGAGTAGAAGATGATGTCGTTTAACGAGAAACACACATCTGCCTTCACGTTTCGCCATTGGAGATTGATGTTATTTGATATTGCACCAGCCAATATCGATACACGGCAATAGCTTGATCTGGGTTTGCAATTGAGTCATGAAAAGGCCGCGTCTATGGGCCGGGACAAAGTAAAAGAATGGCATTTAAAATTTACAACTCATACTTAGATTTAAATAAAGTCAGCGTCGGGAAGGACATACCTGGTGTCGGTAGCGGCGCATCGCCCCAGTGAACTGTACCCATGACGCTGTATCTCCATACACGCAACAAAACCTCCCTAGGCGTATTCGAGGACGCATTGATTTGGGGGGGGGGGGTGGGGGGGTTATAATATGGTACTATTTCGTTATTCGCCTACCATTATGCTATCAAATAAAGTTGACTTTCCCGCGATAAATTTTGGACAAAACCCTTTTAGTTGTCCATTGTAGATCTCACCGATTAATATCTCATCGGTATTAACAAATTTGTCTTTGTTTTTTATAACACGTAATTATTTTGGATTCATTCGTTACATGTCTTATAAAACTTAGGCAATATTTTCTTTTCCTTTTAACCAGGGAGAGTTCAGATGTTGGGGATCCTAGTTGTACCGAAAATAGCGTACTTAGAAAATATTGGGAGGGGTGTAATGGCAACAACTTAACCAACTTGTGATCAAGTTAGATGCTCCGAATTTCAGTATTGTAATACATGCATGCATGCATATGTGTATGCGCGTCTTCCGGCTTAGCACGCGTACGGCAGTTCCGACGACACGAGGATTCGGGCTCGCTCCCCAAGGCCTAATCGGTCGACGTCACGACTCGAACGTCGGACACTGCGAAAGGGAATTGGGTTGAAACCTCCCTTGGTTCCTGAATGGATCTACGAGACGTTTCGCCAACCGTCTCCAGTTCTTTGAAGACGACAGGCGAAAGGCTGCGCGTAGGCCTCACAAAGGAACGTTCGAGAGGGCTCGAGAGCGGCTCGTATTGTCAGTCCCTCATCCCAAAATGACTCCGTAGAAAGTATGTTAATAGACATGGCTAGAACCATGATATGTGAGAGCTCTGCTCCACAGAACCTATGGGCAGAAGCTGTTAATACAGCCTGCTACATATCAAACAGGGTTCTACTTAGACCCATACTTGAGAAAACTCCCTATCAACTATACAGGGGGAGAAAACCGAACATCTCCTATTTCCACTCCTTTGGAAGTCCATGTTTCATCTTGAGACCTTCTAAGGACAATCTAGGAAAGTTCAAAGCTAAGACAGATGAGGGCATCTTTCTTGGATACTCTCTGTCTAGCAAAGCTTACAGAGTTCTAAACAAAAGAACTTCTTCTATAGAGGAGTCTATTAATGTAAAAATTAATGACCTACCTACTATCAATAGAAGAGATATTATATCTCTAGAACCTACAGAAGATGCTGTAGAATCTCCACCCTCTACGAAAGAGAAGGGTGAACCCTCTGTTCATGAATCTAAAAATGATCTTGAACAAACAAATGATCATTCTGAAGAACATTATCAGAATAATCAACAAAGCGATATTAGAGCACCTGCTCTTTATCAAAAACGACATCCTATTGATCAAGTCATTAGTGACATCAATAGTGGTGTACAAACAAGACGTTCGGTTATTAATAGTGATGTACAGACAAGACATCCTATTAACCAAGTCATTGAAGACGTCAATAGATATTTTCTTCAATACAGTTCTCCTGATTAGAATCCGTCAATGTAGAAATTAACTACAGAAGGTACAATTCTTTGTACACTTCACTATAGAAGGTAGAATACTTAGTATACTACTACAGAAGGTACACTTTCGTACACTTCATCATAGAAGGTAGAATCATCTACACTCTGCCATATAGAAGGTACATTTATCTGTGCACTTCATTACAGAAGGTATAATCTTCTGTTTCTACTCTACAGAAGGTACATGCTTGTACTCTTCACTATAGAAGGTAGAATTTTTAACCTTCTATACAATAGAAGCTTGAATTTCACCATCTATCTTATAGAAGGTATAACGATATGTATACCTTAAATCTAACTTTGGTAATTTCCAATTAATTGGAAGTTTACATCTGGAGATATCAATTATCATCCAATAAAATATTTAGATATAATCAGAGTCAAATAAAATATTTGTTCTGATCAATATCATTTCTATTAGGAAACTAATAATCCTAATAATATATTTTGGATATAATATCCATAATATTTGGCTCTTCTACACTGAAGAAGCTTGCAACAGAAGGTTATGAAACCACCTTCTGCGTTGCAGAACCGTCAGATTTCCTATTATAATAAGGAAACAAATAATCCCCATATATTCTGATGCATGTCATTCGTGAAATGACAGTTTTTCATCTTGAAAAATCAAAATCTTGAGTATTTTGGGCAGGAGAATATTTTCTTCCCAAAAAGAAGGCATTCGGAGGCTGGTTAAAATCATTAACCGTGACTCTCCTTCTTCACACTTCATCTTCAACCCCGAAAACTTCCTTGTTCTTGCCCTAACCTCGAAACTTTCGATTTCTCTGTGTCCATGGCACCCAAAGTGAAATCCCTGAGGAAAAAGGCTAAGGCCGGAAGAAAGAAGGCTCGCGCCTCTGGATCGGAGAAGCCTGCATCATTTGCGAGCAGGACTCCACCCCCTTCCTCGCCGGAGAAACCCATCTCTCCTGCGAAGGACCAAACCATTGCTGCCGTTGAGACTCTCGATGGCATGCCTCTCATCTCCACAGACGAAGGGCCCTCAAAAGTCCAAGTCTCCGTGGAAGATACAACCCAGAAGGAACCTCCGATCGTCATGACGGTGGAACCCTCTGTCTCTGAGCCTTCTGTGCCTGAGTGCTCTGTTCCTAAGGCCTCTGTCAAAGGTTCTACTGCGACAAGTGATACACTCCCTGTCGCCCCTACTGCTGAGATTGTCGCGTCTGATGAGGTGGTGGAGATCCCCCCTGCTGATGATGTGCCTGGTGAGGCTGACACGGAAGTTCCTACTCCGGTCGTCACTGTCTCTCCTGATCTCAAGCTGAAAGGAGTAGCTTCTGAGCTTCAGAAGGCTTCGCAGAAGCCTGCGGCCACTCCTACCAAAAAGCTTCTCCATGATGCCATGAAACCCGGAGGAGTCTCCTCTAGGACCAGGTTGAAACGGAAAGAGCCCGAGACGGTCAGCACCTCTATCATTGATATGGCTGCCAAAAAGACCAAGTCCCCAGAGAAACTTGTTCCTGAGGACACCTTCGCAGAGGACCTGGATTCGTATATCTTTCCGGTAAATCCTCTTGTCTCTAAGAAGGAGATTGAAACTGTTTTGGCCGATGATAAACTGCCTAAATGTGATGCTGCGGGTAGGCAGATTGCCACCTTTAAGCGGATCGATTTTAATTGGTTTGCGGCTAATGGACTTGATATTGCCCCTCTGCTGGATAGAATCGGTTTGAGAACCTTCTGTGAGACCTATGCAGAGCTGCCTGTCTCTCGTTTGAGAGAGTTCTATGCGAACATCACGTTCCATGAACAGGGCTGGCATGCCAAGTTCATAAAGACAGTCATTGAAGGGGTCACACTGGTATTCTCTGCCCATGATGTGAATCAATTGTTCTGCTGTGAGGAATATGATCCTCTGATGGACATGAGAAAAGAAGAATCCTATAGCATCATCTTGGGACAGAAGGTCCAAGCGACCAAGTACCTTGAGTCCACTAAGCTGGATCTCAAAACTCGTATTCTGCATCGAGTGGTTCTGTTCTGCCTTCTACCAATAACTGGAAGCATCGACACCATCACCTCCAATGATGCGACGTTGATGGCTCATATCCTGAAGGGCATTCCCTTTAATCATGGTTTGCTGGTGTTCTCCCACATGAAAAGATGCTGCAATACGGCTGGGAAAGCTCTCCCTTATGGCCAGGTAATCGCCGGCCTTCTGAAATTAGCTTGTGTTTCTACTGATGCTTCTACTTTTCAAGAAAAGTGGAAAGTTGGCACTTTTGGACAACAAATTATAGCCAGCATGCATTATGTGAGGAAGGGCTCTACCTGGACCCTGAAAGGGAAGTCACAGGATTCTGCGCGTGATGATGAGGATAAGCTTCTAAAGGCCAAGAAGAATGCTGAAGCATCTTCTGCTCGACCCTCTGCTGCTAAGCCTGTTGGTCGGAGACGTCCTTCATCATCTGCTGAAGCTCAAGTCCCTGTGGATAACACTGCTCTCCTCAATCTTGGGGAAGACATCCGCGTCCTTCAGCGAATGGTCACTGACCTGTTTCGCTTAGTGGAACGCCAGGACAAGCTTCTGCGCAAACTTCTGGAAAAGGATTCTGCTGAGTCTGAGGAGTGATCTCCTTAGTTGCTGTTTCTTTTTCTTTTATGCATTTCTAGCTAGACCAAAAACTGATTTCTGTGGTCTTCTAGATTGCAATAAGTGCCAATTTGTTGGACACATTTCCTTTGAGCAGTATGGTATTGAACTTTCTGTCACACCTTCTGCGCTATATTCTGCATGATGGTTTTGAACTTTCTGTTCTACCCTCTGCAAGAATTAAAACTACCTTCTGCATGTTGGTTATGAACGACATGTCATACCTTCTGCAAGAAATTTACTCTTCTTTATCAACCTACATTCATCTTCTTTTTGATGTGACAAAAAGGGGGAGAAAATTGTGTTGAGAGGGAGTACCTTGCTCTGTATTGGTTATAGAAAAATCCTTGATTTTCTATAACTACATGGGTCGTAGAAGGCTATACCGTCTACGGTATAGAAGCCTATGAGACTGATACAGCTCATAATCGCAACCTTCTGCAGGGAATGCGATTCGTGATCTTTCTAAAGTCACTATTGCTGGGAGTGCAGAAATGAAATACCATCATTTTTGTCGGGCTAAATACAGAAGCTCCACGCTCTGTATGAATCACAGAAGCCTTTGTGCTCTGTAACCTTAACATAAGCTTCTATGCTCTGTTTCACAGAAACCTTATGGTTCTGTAAAAACGCGAGACTCATACTCTCATCTATTTAGGGGGAGTTAGGGGGAGTTCTTGCAAACATATTTCCCTCAACGATGAATGTTTTGTCATCATCAAAAAGGGGGAGATTGTTGGAAAAGGTTTTGATGATGAGCCAGACCTCTGTGCCACAGAAGGTCGAACATTCTTGGCCTTGATGATGAGCCTGACCCTCTGTACTACAGAAGGTCGAACATTCTATTCTACAGAAGCTTCTATTATTAAGGACTTCTTGTAAGAATTATTTTTGTAATTAAATGATTAGTTTTCAATTATTTAATTACGAAATATGCTTAATTTGATTAAGATATTTATCTGATCAAATTACCATGATTTGGTTTCCAAGTAATCATATTGGAGATATTAATTTTTGTAAAGGAAATATATCTTCTATATATGGAAAGGTTCTATTAGACGGTCTACAGGCTTCTGTAAGCTTAATTGGCCACTATACGACCGTTATTTGCAAACCTATCACTACCACCTGTCTAGATGCGTCCTCCTATGTATCTTTAACAGGATGGAACGAATTATTACCCTAACGTCGATTATTTCCATCTGTAGAAGGTTATCGAGCAGAACCTTCTGCGATACCTTCTGTGCTGCATTATTTAGGGAAACTATCATATTCTTATTTTATTTTGATATGATTATCTTCCTTGCTGAATGTATGCACGTGTATATCATTTTATCTATTTTGTAAACTAACTTTTAATTTCTTGTTTTGCAGATTTCGTTTTTATCTTTTCCCATTTATATTTTCTTCTTAGACTTTGTGTATAAAAGGCCATGCTCTCTCCCACACAAACACAGAACATTAATTTTCTCTTCTCCCATTCTGTCCAGAGAGAGCGTGTGCTTGAGGTTTAGTTCTTTCATTCGTTCGAGTTAGTCACACGAGGAGCACTACCGGCGGAAGTTGCAGCGTTGGTGAAGCCTTTTGGGAGAGTGACTCGGGGGCTCGAGGGACTCGACTGGAAGCTGCAGGATACGTTGGTTGGAGGCACGGCTGGAGGTCGTGTGATCAACGTGCGGCGGGTCGGAGAGAAGAGCTGAATCTCGGGAGCACAGAAGGTGAGGGACTAACTAGCTTCTGTTGTGTAGAGCTCTGTGTGCAGGAACCTCAGGACAAGAGGAAGGTTGTCACCTCAGGACAAGAGGAAGGTTGTCACCTCAGGACAGGAGGAAGGCTGTCACCCCAGAACAGAGGGAACGCTGTTCAACCTCAGGACATGAGGAAGGCTGTCACCTCAGGACAGGAGGAAGGCTGTCACCCCAGAACAGAGGGCACGCTGTTCATCCTAGGACAAAGGATACGTTGTCCACCCTAAGACAAAGGGAACGTTGTCTACTTGCGTAGGGTTCGCTACGTACTCGCGTGGAGTACGCCACGAAGTCGTTATCCTTGAGGGATTGCACATTTGCTACCTTGTTAGTCACGTTAACACGTGCAACCTCCTGTAGTGCAGAATCTTCGGATCTGTACAACCCTCTGTAGAGCAGAACCTTCATGTTTGAATCTACTTTAGTGCAGAACCTTACGGTCTGTACAACTCTCTGTAGTACAGAACCCTACGGGTCTGTGCATACATTTTCCTTGTCACTTTTGCTACAGAACCTCACGGTCTGTGCAGTAGAAGGTCGACTACCCTTGGTACAGAATCTTTTAGATCTGTGCTTCTCAACTAAGTCATTTTCCTATACAGAACCTTCTGTTGTGGATTGACATACTCGGTACAGAACCTTACGGTCTGTGCTATACCTTCTGTGATACAGAATCCTAGGATCTGTTCTATAGAAGGTTGACGTCTCTAGTACAGAATCACTTGATCTGTGCTATAGAAGGTTAACATATTCGACACAGAACCCTCTGTGTTGTGCCTAAGCCTCTTCGACACAGAACCCTCTGGTCTGTGTTGTGCCTATTCTCTTCGACACAGAACCCTCTGGTCTGTGTTGTGCCTTACCCTCTACGATACAGAACCTTCTGGTCTGTATTGAGCCTAAGTTACTATAGTACAGAACCTGCGGGTTTGTGCTACATAACGAGCCTCTACGGCACAGAACCTTCTGGTCTGTGTTCTGCCACTCATGCCTCTATTGTACAGAACCCTACGGGTTTGCTTTTGGTTGCTATCACTTGTGTAACTTGTACTGAGATATATTTGAGTGGAAACCATCCAAATATCTGGGTGAAGAGTGGACGTAAGCAATTTGCTGAACCACTATAAAAATCCTTGTGTCCATCAAACAAATTTGCGTACACAATCAAACGTTCTGTCTTACAGAAACTCACAGGCTCTGTTTAACAGAAGCTTTTCATTCCGCTGCGGGGTAAAACGAAAAAGGGTTAAAATCCAATTTTGGAGATTAACACTAATTCACCCCCCTCTTAGTGTAATAGGTTCAACAAGAAAAGAGAGAATGTCATCGCTAGAAATTTCGTAAAGAACAGCAATGAAGACTAACAACATGAAACACTTTACTTCCATTGCAACAAATCCTAGACTACAGCACGGACCCAAGAACACAAGTGTGAAAATAACATAATTAAAGGAGACAATCAAATAAATACCCGTGTTGAGTTCCACGTGATTGTATTGTCCTGTGATTCTAAACACTGAGCGTATTTATAGACCACAAAAGAAGCTTGTACTTAAATCCTAAAGATAATTGTTGATAACTGCTCTTAGAAACCGTCGGTGACTATTAATCAATAGTAGATTTCAACCTCTAACTTTCACTTTCATCTTGGACATGTGATCTCCGACTGGAAATCCTTCGACTCAGATCCTCCGACTGGAGTCTTTCGACTGAAATCCTGTAGCTTTGGTGTACATGGGCTTCAATCATCTTCCAGCTTGATCGACCGTCAACTATAAATCTCTATTATGGCAATTCTTCATGGCCTTAAGCCAATGACCCATAATCAATTTAATACGTAAACACGCCTCCAGATAAGAATGCATATGGTTCATTCGTGGCTTAAACTTTCGAGGGATTCCCCTTTCCATTGATTTATATGTTTGGGAATATATTAGTTATGAGTCTGTCTGCGATTCGTAACTCTCCTTAACCTCTCAATATCAATTAATCATTAAGATAGCTGAGAACTTAGCCGTCTTTTGTTTTCGAAAGTTCTTCGATGGCAGAAATGTATATTTGCTGGTTGAATGTGAAATGGGTGTGTTTGGTTTAGTATGCTCGCCAACTCAACAAAACAAACGAATCAAAACTCACTACATATTATGAAAAGATTAAAACAAAATTCCCCAATTCATTCACCACTATCTTAAACTCTAGTTGAAACTATTATACTTGACGTCATGGACATCAACATTCTTGCCAAACACTTACAGGGTCACCTTCCGATTCATTAAATTTTGGCAGCATGAGCATAATACTTGTTTTCCTAGTTGCCTACACAATGTATCTTAAATATAAGGTTTGACATTCTCGTGCAATGTACTCGGACGAACCCATTTGATATATTAGATGATTAAATGCTAATCCATTTGAGAAAGGACTTCACGTCTAGGGGCTCAACCAATTGATTTTCCAAGTTGTACGTAATTTGGCCATCTTTAAGTGCACTTGGAAAGAATAGGAGGGATGCAGTTCACCACAACAACTTGGCCTACTCATATTCTTGTTATTATATCCTCAAGTTATCTGTGACTTAACATGTCGTGGAAATCGATCGAAGAACTATCATAAGATGAGTTGCAACGAATTAGATGACTAATTGTTACTGTTTAACTCTATTGTAAGCCGACTATGCGACATAATTGTCTAAATAGTTGTTATAAATCGGACATGTCAAGTAATTAAAACTCTGATTAATATAATAAGGATATAGGCTTGTTAGGAACCTCCGACTGCCTTCCATATAAAAAATAACTGTTAGATCAGACAAGACGACCTACAAGTTCGACTAGCTAACTCATCTGGATACTCACGCCGCCGTGAGTTAATTCTCCGCAGGACATAGCAACTGCGATGAATTAGTTCTGTAGCAACGACATGTGAAGTCATTCTTATCTCCTCGTTATTTTGGAACAAGCTGGAATGTGATTAGTGTGAACGTGAATGAACAGAAGAGAAGTTCAAAACCCATATAATTCCTCTTTGACATGTTTGTTACAAAGTTTTACTACCCTTATTGATGTTAGTTGCAATCAGAAACTATGACAGAACGAACCAAGAAATTAACTCTATAGTTTTAGGTTCATGGCAGAGGACATGAGGGATACTCAAATGCGTTGGTCTCGTATTCCGGGGATAAAAGGTTCTCCGAATTCAACGACCAAGATTTGTGATTATAATCGTTGTCGACGCATCCGGACTTCCCCTGTCTTCCTAGCTTCTTACGCTTCTTCTGCCCTTCCATCTTCCGCAGTACATGCTCGAACAAAAACACATCGATAGGAATCCGGAGGACTCCCTTCTGCTGGAACCCGAACTCCTCCTCGGCCTCCCTCAACAGTTCCCCGAACAAAGGGTGGCCAAGGAACTTGGTCGGCAAGACGAACCTCTTCTCAACATCCCCGACTGACACCACAAAACAACCCTTGGGGATGACAGTGGTTGCCTTTTCTTCCAGTGGGGACGATGACGTCCTTCTCAGGGACCCAGAATCATTCCCATAAAAGGAGGAGGAGGAGGAAGAAGAAGACCCTAGCCTCTTCCACTTCCCGAGGATCTGGAACCGCCGAACCACATCGAAAACCTTGTTCGACGACTGCCTCGGAGGGTAATCCATTAGGGAACGGGGCAATCACGGCTGCTGAACCCTCTAAGGTGTGTCGTCGTCAGTAGTTGTCAGGCGTTGAGGTTGAAGGTGGAGGCAGGAAGGAGAGCAAATGCCAATTTATATAACTTCTTGTAGGTCACCTAATCCTAGGGGGTTATAACTCCAAATATTATGTGTTATAATGCATACGTAACTTGACTCCGTTGAATGAGATTTTTCTTTCAATTTATGTGCCTCTGTAATGGCGTTCAATTAAAGGAATGTGACTAATCTTCGGACAAAGTTTTCAAATAATTAAACAAAATATTTTGGTGATTGACCGCTTTTTACTTGGAAGATCATTTCTTTATATAATAATAAGGCAAAATATACGATTATGGCCTCATGAGCCAACTTTCTGTTTTGTCATTAACTTAGTTTGTTATATAATTTTGTCACCAACTTTTGTTTTTATTTCGATTTTGGCCAATCATGAATTTTTTCTAGCGAAAGCCAAACAAGGCCTTAATATAGTCTAACATATGTCCTATAATAGTGGAGATTCGACATCTCATTCATTCGTCTCGTAATCCACTTTATCCGTAATAGTCGCCCCCTAGTAGAACATCATTCGAAATTCATCGATTTTTCATATTTTTTGACAACATCAGCAACTATCGTTAACTTTGGCTTCCAATTCACTTAATTTGTTCATCAAAATTTTATAATAAAAAAGCAAATGAAAGGTTTCAATATTATTTCTTATTTTTTAAAATCTTTTTTCTTTTTAGTCGATAAATGAAAATTGAACGGTCAATCACCAAAATATTTTGTTTAATTATTTGAATATAACTGTTCTGTATAAACAGTATTTTAATTATAGCTAGTTTTTGTCTGAATTGTGATTGCGTTGCCTTTATTATCTTTACAGAACCTATTTATACTAAAATTCTATCCAATTGCCTTATATCTACTGTTTATTTTTATGTTGAGTGAGTCACACCTATTTTCATTATCGTATCAAATTCCAACTAATTTCTTGCTGTTGTTGCACATGTCTTCCGTTAGTACCTACATTCTTCGTCAGGATGGATTGAAAACTGTCACTCTCTTCCAAACGAATGATGGAGTCAGGGCAATACTCGTGATCAAGTGAAAGTTGAAACCCAATGTAATACTCCTCATGAAGTGAGTGATGTCAATAGGTTGTGATCTTATGGGCGAAAGGTGAAGTCCCAGCGATGATAGGTGATTTCTGTATATTAGGCTTGGGTCTATCCACGAGCCCATTCTTGATTTAAGGGCCTGAGTGTTTATAAAATGACATGATAATGTTTTCATCCTTGACAATACAAATATTGCTATATTTTTTCCACGTTGAATATTTCTCAATACAAGAACTGCTGAAGTTGCGAATTCATTCTGTTGGATTTACTAATAAAGGAATACTTGGGACAAAATCGGGAAAAAGAAACAAGATAATGCTTAACCTCTATCATGAAGGAAACAATTATTAATATTATTGACTATACATGAATTATGACCATAGCCTCGATCTCATAAATTATGTTATGGTTCTTTTTCTACTTGGACAGAAATAAATATATTATGAGCATATGAAACCTGTCATAACAAACTAATTACTTTTAATATTTGAACCTGTCATAACAAACTAACTATAACTCTTTATCCTCTCACATATGAAACTTTTGTCAGATTAATGCATAAAGTTTATTAAAGATGTACATATTCAATGTCTCCCACTGGCAGTGGGGACATCAACCTACGAATACGAGAGATGACGTCGCTCCCCATTCCTACTCCCGCCGAATATCTTGAGTGGATAGGATGGACCCTAAAGCAAATAATTCAATTACTTACGACTATACTTACGTTAACTAAAGCCCAACCATGTTATGCCGGTGAAGGGCGAACAGGGGCAGGCAGCGGCGGTGCTGCGCGTATTAAACAAGGACTGGGTCGCCTTGCGCGTATTAAATGATGCAAGCATGGGGCATCTATGCTACTCATTTTGGATATTGTTTAGGGGATGTCATCTTATCTCTTACATATGAATGTTTGACCTTCTCGTGATAAGTTTGAGCAAATAATCCACTTACGATATGAAAACTGCCTCTTGAGACCCCAATTGAGAACTTCTCAATTGCATTGCCTAGTCTACAGTTCAGTATGATGGTCCTTTATTGGGGGGTATTAAACGCCCATTTAATCACGCAAGCTGTGTCTTACACCATTGTTATTAAATGACAAGAAGATAATATGAGTTTGACATAAACCCACGGGCCATGATAAATGAATAATAAATTGTCGTATTTCGAAAAACCAATGGTTGGAATTGTGCCGAATATTGGGCCATATGTTCGGACCCCAAGTTGTCGATAATTTGGTACTCAAGTCTGTAGAAAATATTTGTTTTTTCTTTTGCTTTGTTTTGGGTAATGTTGGTATCCGGGCTCAGTTTTTGGTATGACTGTTAGTTCAATGTTTATTTTTTATTTTTGAAAATCGCCATGTCCATAAGCTCATCAAACTGCAATAGAAAACACTTCATATAAGAGAATTTGCAGGTGACGTGCTGCTTTTTTTGTTACGGATTAAGACATGTCAAGCCAATTCTGGTCGCTAATTATTTAGGAGTCCCTTGCAACAAGGTACGTGGCTAATAAGTTCATCATCATGATTTCAAAAGTGAATTACGCTGTTGCCTATCATTTCGATGATCACGTAAACTTGTTCAAACAACGAACCATGTACATATCGATCAAGAACAGTCAGAAATTCACGATACATATGCTTCCCCTTCGGTGTACTTGCTGCGTGTTTGTTTTAATGCATGTAAAACCTTGATGCACGTTGCTATTATTAGGAGGCTTAACCGTTTTGTCATTTTGTAGCTAGTTATATTGTTAGGATGAAGTTGAAGGTAATATGGCTTGTATGCGTATAAGCCAGACGGCCAGCTTGAGCAGGGATATGGGCGCGTCTGCCCTTATTTTGTAAATCTTTTCTTTCTTATTCGTATCAATATATTAGCTTACCGAGAAAAAAATAGTTGGGAGGGAAGTTAAATAAGATGCCAATTTATACAAGGTTTTTATAGCTTTTCATACCATATTACGTCGGTTGATGTGCACTTCTTGATGTGAGTTGGATCGAGAAAGGTCAAGTCGGGATCAAATCGAGACTCGAGACAGAAAGTACCTTCACGGTGTTGAAGTGGTCGAGTTGATTCATCAACTCGAGAATATAGGAGTTCGTCTCGAGATCAGCTCCAACTCGAAACCCGGGAACTCGGGAGTGCTCAAAGTCCGGATTTGTAGACGAACGGCCCAGCCCATGACAGGCCCAGTTTTTTAAGTTTATAGCTTTTGGAGAGATGCTCTGTATCACTTAAAGATCAATCATGTCATCTGGTCATGATTGTGTTCACGATCCTAAGAAATATGGCTTGTAGAATATTCAGATAGATAAGATCCGTCAGGCTTCTGTAAATGGAAAACAGATAATCTTGGTTTCCAAAATTAGTTAGCAGACCTTCTGGATACAAACACGTGTACGGTGCGTCCATATGCAGATGGGTTGTCCTTTGCCATGATTCATAAAGAATCTAGACGTGTTTAGACGCAAGAGAAGTGATTAATTAACCGTTGGATAGTTTCAGATCAATCTGCAGAACCTTGCAGCAATGATTTCCATATATAGAGTGATTTGTTCCATTAAAGAGAATAGATCAACTCATATGGAAATAAATTGTAATCAAAATTATTTAAAACTATTTTAATCGTAATCAAATACCATATGCATATATTTAAATAATCAGATGATTAACCAAATAATTCGTGGTACAGATTAGGTGACAGAAGGTATGTAATAGATTGTCCTTGTAGGTTAATCTTTTGCAAAGTAGTAGAAGCTTATCTTCTACACAGCAAAAGTGTACCTTATGTATGACATCATCTAAACCATACTAACACATTGGTTTTCGTTTGTTTGACAATTTCGTTCGCAATATTCCTTATTTTGTGGTGGGTTTCAGAGGCTAAATTAAGATACAACAGGTTTGTTACATTACACGATTGTATGTCCCCAAGTGAAGGAAGGAATCTTTAACAATAAAACGTGAACATAATTTAATATATTGTAAGAAAGAAACTACAAAAGAGCAACCAAGTTCCTCCCAACAACATGGCATTTGGTCCTGGGTTCTATCAAACTTCTTCGTAAAGGTTTATCATTCATAATTATCTTTATGAATCCAAAAGTACAATGACCTCAATATATTTCCCTTCTTAAAATTAGTATCAAGAAATTTTAACGGAGGTAACATGTAATTGTTGAAGCTATGTATAAATAACACCAAGTAAAGGTGCTATTGCGGCCCACCAATTACCATGCCGGTAACTTATGCATCCAAACCAATCGAACTTCATTTATGCAACGACGAGTTTGTCGCTTACGATTCATCTTGAAATGCTCTGCCGGCGCCCCCGGCGGCTACCCAAAATCATTATGAGTTCCCCCTCACAAGTAGTTTGGAAAACTACAAGCCAGGAAAGCATTTTGAAATTCGATGCCAACCTCGCCACTACACAAATAAATGGCGTTTATACTTAATTTCTAGCAATATTAGAACAATTTCTCCATCATTGTTTTCTTTTTATTTAGTCCAAGCTGCATAGAGGCTTACAAACGAAAACCCACAAATTTATAAACAATGTTGAGACTTACATTGGTTGATAAAATATAATATCAGTCGGAGGTATCGATCGTCCTTTCATTTTCTATACCAAACAGTGAGCGGTATGACTTGAGTAAGTCCGCGATTTTTTTGAAAAATAATTCGAGTCGAAAGGTGATGAGATGCCGGTCCATTTGTTGTATAGGAGGTTTGATCCCCCTCTCCGCTCACGTCGTTTGCTATATCACGAAAAGTAATTTAACAACGTTTGTTGGGAGATGTTTATTCCAATTGTCTGTCACGTTACATTGTTGTGGGCCAAATATTTCAACCGAATTGGTGGGACGACGACTTTCGAATCGCGATCTGAGAGGGAGATGACGTCCCTCACCATTCCTATTGTTATACCTAACATCTTAAGATGATATAAGCTTTGGCCGATTGGGAAAGAATTTGACGCTGACACTTATTATGATAGGAAAATAATGATGCGTTTCATTTGTCGATGGAACTCAATCTTATTATAACTCCAAAATTAACCTCATCCTGATTATCAAATATATCCTATCGATTATGTTAAAATTTTTCGACATACCCTTACTAGAAAATATCATACGATGCCTAAACTTTTAACTTTATGCTACTAAAATCCATGAGAAAATGTTCAACTTTTCAAAAAGTCAATTGTAGTCCTTGAAATGTCAAAAGGAAAATATTCGGGAAATCCGCATGAATCTCCTTCAAAATTGGAGTTCATTCCAGAGTTCGGAGCTAATAGCTTCGAAATTAGTAGACATAAATGATCTTTTAATTCAGTTTACTATATAAGGTTAGAAAATCTTGAAAGCTAAAAACACTTAGCTCGAGAAGTAGGTGAGATAATAAACAATATGCTTGATTATGTGGTAAGAGAAAGAGGCTTGAAAAAGTCTCTCGAGACTAAAGCAATTTCTAAACTATAAAGTTTTGCGAGACAGACAATCAAAAAATTGAAATTGGAAGGAGAAATTCAAAAAGGATCAAGAAAAGAGTGCAGAAGAAATGTATAGGGAGTTAGTGTTCTCTTGCATTTTAGATCTGTAATGACGAGATGTAAATCTGAATTCCCAAAGTGGAGAATTGGCAAAAAAACCTAATGAAAGCCTTGGGTCTGACAGAAGATACTCCAATTCATTTTGGACAATATAATGTTCTACCAATTAATAATTGTGAAAAAGGAAATTTATATACTAGATTATCCCCATAGATCAAAGCCAAAATTCATTCCAAGATATTATATTCTGAAGCCTATAGTTACTCTTGGTGTTGGAAATGATTCTGAAAAGCATGTATCTTAAAGGATAGATGAGTGGCTGTTGTTAATTTGAATGACTGTATCTGCAAGGATATTATTCCCAAGTTCATTCTATGACTTATGTGTTGTTGCCCTCATGGAACAACGTAGGAATATTGGAAATATTTAGTGGCACATATAACAATCAAGGAAAAGATTGATCCAGAGCGAACCATTGGTGGTATATTAGCAATTACCATTAATACATTAAAACGAGAATCTTGCTTTTCTCTTTTCACTGACCTTAATGCAATTCAATTATTGTCAAGATCACCTGTCTAAAGAGTAAGATTTCAGTGAAGGAATCGCTTGAACCATATAAGAGACTATACAAAACCAACGTAAGCAAAAACAAAAGGTCGAAGTTGAATATGCACAAGAAGAGGTACAATTAAAAATGCCTTTATAAGTCAATCGAGCCAGAAAACAGAAATCGATGACATGATAGAAATTGAGTATGATAATTATTTCAATTACAAAATAACCTTGATTGTAGAAGTAACTCCTAATGGTTTTGAAGAAGGCCTAGAGGAATTAATTCCGGAAAGAGTATGCTAAGCAAACTTACGAAAATAAAACCATGAGGGTTCTGTGAAATCATGATATTTTGATATAGAAGTTTTGAATGAATCCCTTTCGTGGGATAGAATGAGAATCTATGCAGGGCTCAAATGAGGAATTAAATATAATTACATGCATCAGATTGAATGGTTCACGAAGAAGGCCATGGCGTATATCAATGATCTGGACAGGTAAAGGACAATGTATTCTCACCACCACTATGTCTATGATACTGTGTAAGGTAATAAAAATAAAACCCTCAAAGATGGTGGATATAAGAGAATCCTCAGTCAAGGAGAATTTGTACATCGTCCCTATCTACACTAGATAGAGGAGAAGTAGCGAACCCTAAGGATTGATGCAGTATTGGTGGAAGTTCAAGCTTTATGGATATCCTTAAAATTGATTGTGTTGAACTTTACCAGCCATCACAACTCCCATCATTGGTAAAGTTTCTACTTGGATGCCTTGGCTATAGCCCAAGTATGTCGCAACATTGATTACTAATATTATGATGTCGCAACATTGATTACTAATTTTATTATGGAAGAAATCGAGGAAGGAGTAATTCTTCGTAATATGCAATAATGGAGAATTCATCCAACTGAATAAACATTTTGGAGAACCTCGACGACGATACCTTGATCACTAAGGTTTATAGTAAAAGTATTACAAAGACAAAAAGCAAGGAAAGCCATCCAACTTGAGTTATTCAAAGATGTGATGGAGCATATATTATCCAAGAAGGAACATTATTTATGCTTAGTGATGGGATGACCAACGTCACTATCCTACGTTATTTTTTGGATTATGAAAATACAATTACTGGAGAACGAGGATGTGAAATATCTAGATGATTTATTGAAGAGAGAAAACTCTTAACTTAATCTCTAAACTAATAAATTCGAAGTCTAGAGGGAAATCATTGATAACTAGACAAAACCTAAGAATAACGATTTGAAGAAGCAAGAATGAGAATTAATCGTTGCAGTGAGAAAATTGTTTAGAAGCTTAATGTACAATATAGAGTATGTTTTGGTTTGGATATCTGGTCCTTATGGCTTATTGGAAACGGTATTCCAAACTAAGCTTTGTGACATTGGATGATTAGTAACTGCGACCAAAAGAAAAGGAAAAAATTATGGGCTTTTAAATCGATGCACAAAAACATAAAGACGAAATATACCTTGAGAATATACATTGCCAGGCACCTAAGATTGGGTGAATGAAACTAAACACTGACGAATTTGAATTAGGAAACTCTGGTAAGGTGGGAATTGATGGTTTATTAAGAGAATAAAATGGCTTTTGCAAAGGGGACTTTTATTAACATATCAGTTGTATTACAATGGTTATAACTAATGTCCACGCAATAAAAGAAGGTTTGAGATTGGTTATTGAATTGAGTGTTCGAAAATTGGTTGTTGATTGCAACACATGCCTAAGATAGTTTCGTCAAGTACACGTCCAATATATTTACCATGAAACTAACAAATAGGCGGACTGAGCTACTAGCCCATAAAAGGGAGATCATCTTCTAGCAGTCAATGTATGTTAAAAATTTTAATATTTGTATTTACCGTCTTATGTGATGTGACTCCATAACGTCAACAAACATAGTGATTTTCTTACGCATAGAAGACTTGGCGATTCAACGTATATTTTAAAATTTCTCGATTAATGATTAAGATTGAAACTTTTCCACCTTCACATTCAATTAATTGCTCAATTCTTACTATCATTTTTCCAAGTAAATACTATTCGAAAAAACTAGCGACGAATTGAATGAAATGAAAAGGAAAACAGAACAAGAGACATTCCTTAAGACAGAGAAAAAAAATATTCTAGTTTCAGTAAAATCAAAGTGGGAGCATCTCTCAAGATTTGGGGATGAAACTTCTACTTAGAGAACCCATTGTTGTCTCCGCTGTGCTACCGGGGGCCGTCCTGGGAGTGTCCGGTCTCTGTTGCGAGCGACTGAAGTATCATTGGATTTGTCGTTCCAAGTGCCTTCCATTGATGTATTTTGCATTTACATCGGACCACGGAGCAGGGAGACATCACCGTTCGAAGTTTTGGCGGTTTGGGGGTAGGATTTTTTGTTACCGGACTTTTGACTGGTGATTTTGATTTGGTCCAGTCTCTGATTGGGGCTTGCAGTATATCATCCGACTTGCTGCTCGATATATTGTGTGCTTCCAGGGGATAAGTGTGCGCGAAGAATATTTTTCTCGAAGGTTTCTTAGGAAACCGAGGAGTGTGCCGACTTTGACTGCAATCCCAAATTCATTCAGACTTTGATTAAGGCGAGGTTCGTTCCATTGCATTTTTAATTTTAAGTGCTATCATTTGATACATTATACACATTGACTGAAGAAGCAGAGAAGTGGGAGGAGGCACTCGAAGATTGGGCATCGGAAGGAGTGGCGATGAAGGCTAGGGTTCTCAACGGCACGTCAGCAAAGTCAGCTCACAAAGCAATCCCATTAACGTTGGATCAATCTCATTTTTTTAGAGTTCTTATGAGCCTAAAGAAAGGCGTCTTGCACCAATTATTTTATATAGTAGAATCACCTCGTTGGTGGAAAATGAATGTTAGTCAATTAGGTTCGATTCACTATAGAAACTGACGTGTCAATTACGTTCGAGTTTATAACCTTATGAATAACAAATAGATCAAAATCGTAACCGAAACTTACAACAGGTGGATCTCACAATCTGGCGACACTTTGTTAAGGTGACATAGTACACTTCCGCATACAGAACACAAGCAAAAAAGTGACAAACACTAATTCATCCCCCTCTTAGTGCACCTAAACGATCCTACATCAATATTTCAAGTGTCTTTGCTAGGTCCTTCGAACCTTTGAAGACCTGCCTGGGTCTATACTGTGGACAACATCCTTCTCTGGCTGGGAGGCTCACCCGACGAGCTAGACAAATATGAAAGCTTGAGATCTACGCTCTCTTGCAATCTCTCTTCATTCATTTTACTTCTAACTAGAGAGAAGTACAAAGCCTTACACTTTTACAAGATGTTGTATGCATATAAAGTAAAAATTTGACGAAGGGTTATGCACATAGTAGGAAATCAATTCAACATGTAATATGTTACCATATAATGTGAGACATCAGATCCATATTGTCCATCACATTTTGTACATGAAAATTATGGAGGTAAGTTTTCATAATTGTTTGGCATGCCTTCTTTATACAAACACACGTACAACAACATATATTCAAATGGGCTCATCATTGACATAATTCCGAACGCTAACATGTGTAAGCGGAAAGCCAAAATAAACTTAGTTCACTCCGCAAAAGCTCTCGGAAAGAGTTTTTTTCCTTTTATATATAAAGAATCATTTATTCCCTTTGAGAAGGAAATCATCACTTGGCTGATTTCAAAAGAATAATTTACCATCTAAATATCTTTAATTAATCAAATAATTAATTAAGCGATTTATGATAATTATTAGATGTAAAAGGTTTCGGTTCATGTTAGTGAGCATTATACAATGTAACAAAAGCTTACCTTCTTCAAAGTAAAAATTGTTAGGGATTTTGTGTGAAAGGATTGGATAAGAAGGGAAAAGGTGTTAGCAGACGGCGTTTTGTTGGATAGAAAAACCTTCTGTAGAACTACTTCTCCTACGAGGGACAAATATTATTTGGTAGAGTTCAAGTGTTTAAGCTGCAAACTATTTTCTTCGTCATTTTTTTCAAATGATTACACATTCCTCTCTATATAGGGAGGAGTAGAAATCCAAATGACAGTATAAATCGCTACCTTAAATGACATATTTATTGACATACTTAAATGTTATACTTAATGCTCCACTTAATGACAATTTTCGTTACTAAACTTATATTTAAATGGGATTATAAATTACCTTCAACACCTCCTCTTAATTTTTTATCTTCAAGAAGTATTTGAAAGTCTCGAGCTTCTCCGAATGTACCGCCTTGGTAAGAACATTTGCGGGTTGATCATGGGTGTTGATAAACTCTAGAAGTATCTTCTTCTGCGAAATCATCTCTTTGATGAAATGGTGATGAAGTTCTATGTGCTTCGGTCTTGCATGGAAAGCTCGATTCTTGGTCATAGCAATTTCAGATTGGTTATGACTGACGATTGTTGTTGGCTCGTCCACCTTCTCTTGTAACCTTCTAAGTCTGATAGCTTTTCTTGTTGCCTCATTTGTTGCGATTGTACTCAGATTTTGCAAATGAGAGAGGAACGGTGCTTCTTTGAACTCCATGATATAGAAACTTCTCTAGAAACTTCCTTCTGTAGCTTTTCATTAAGTGACATTGGAATAGAAATTGGCTTAGCATTCTCTATATGAAACTTCTTCAATCCGCTATGTACTTCTCCTGAGAAATGAAAATCTCTCCTTTCTTCGGCTGCACTTGAAATTCGAGAAACTACTTCATCAAGCCAAGATCTGTCATCTCAAACTCTTCCATCATGGCTTCCTTGAACTTCTGCAGCATGCTTCTGTTGGTGCTAGTATAGATCAAATTATCCACATAGAGACATGCTATTAGAAAATTAGGACCAACCTTCTGTATGTATAGCGAAGGTTCAATCGAGCTTCTCGAGAATCCATTCTATTGTAAGTAGGATCAATTCGGCAATTCCACGCTCTTGGTGCTTGGTTCAAACCATATAGAGCCTTATGCAGTCTGTAGACTTTGTCTTTTGTGCCTTTTATCACGAATTCTTGTAGTTGGTCTACGTAGAATTCTTCTTCTAGTACTCCATTCAGAAATGCTGATTTGACATCAAGCTGGAATACTTCAAGCTCCTTATGTGCTGTAATGGCTAGAACAGCACTGATTGTTTCCATCCTTGCTAAAGGAGCAAAAGTTTCTATAAAATCAACACGGGGCTTCTATGAATTACTGTTTGCTACGATGCGAGATTTATGCTTTTGCACGCTTTCATCTTCATTATACTTAGTTTTGTAGACCCACTTCAAGCCGATAGCTTCTTTTCCTTCTGGGAGATCGACCAATGACCATGTATCATTCTTCTCTAAAAAAGTCATCTCCTACTTCATGTCATTTCCCATTTTTCTTCTTTGGATGCCTCTTCAAAGTTCTGTGGCTCAAATGCAGCAAGAGAAATACCTCATTGGTGGTGTATCTCTAATAAGACCCTTTGTTTTTGGAATGGTTCCAAAGGAACTAGCTTCTGTTTTTCCGATGGGATTTTGTACTGTAACTTCTGCTACTCCTTCTATTGTTATGATAGGGTTATGTACAGATACTTCTACTACTGCTTCGATAAACTGAAGCATCTAAGTGATAGAAGACTCTTCCTGCCACTTCCAAGCTACAAGTTCATCAAAGATAACATCTCTCGACAGAACTAACTTGTCAGTGTTCGGATTATAGAAACGATATCCCTTTGATTCATCGCTATATCCGATAAAAATCAACTTCTCGCCTTTCTCATCAAACATTTCTCTTCCTTGGGATGGTGTTAGTGCATATCCAATACACCCAAACACTTTCAAATGAGTCACCACGGGCTTCCTTCTGTGCCACGCTTCATATGGTGTCTTGTCCCTAACCGCTTTTGTAGGGGATATGTTCAGAAGGTACGCAGATGTGTTAACAGCTTCTGCCCAGAACATGTTGCGTAGACATTTGCCCTTCAGCATGCTTCTGGTCATCCCCTTCTATTGTCAATAGTCTAATAATGATTTTAACAGAAATTCTCCTCCGCGATCTGTTCTCAAGGTCTCAATCTTGTATCCACTTTGATTCTTTGCAAGTGTTTTGAACTTCATAAAGGTGGTGAAAGCATCTGACTTCCTTTCAATAAAATAAAGCCAAATCATTCTAGTATTGTCATCTACGAACAACATAAAATATCTTCTGTTACGGAGAGACGAAGTTTTAGTCGGTCCACAAATATCTACATGAACCAGCTCGAGATGGGCTTGAGCTCTCCATGATGTGTTTGGGAATGGAAGATGATGATGCTTTCCGAAGACACATCCTTCACAGACGTCACATTTTGCAGCTTGTATAAAAGGTAATCCTACCACCATATCATTCTGCTTCAATAAACCTTTCCATTCAAATGTCCATACCTAAGATGCCAAAGATGAGAATCATTTACAACCTCAGTTTTGAGAACAACACTGCTGCAAGGAGTCATCTTTGACAGAAATAAATTGTTGGACGTCATCTTCACGACTACAACCTTCTGTCCGTTTTTGTCCATTATCTCATATTGATCTTCTGCAAAAACCAACTTATATCCATTTTTCATCATTTGTCCCACAATTAGTAGGTTTTGTGCGAGTTTGGAGGGTATAAGACGTCGTGCATCCACTTCTGTTAACCTTTTGCACTGAAAATTGAAACCATACTTTACAACCACTATCGAGGAACCATATCTCATTCATGTCTTGCATTGAGTTAGAGGAAGAATATAAAACTCTAGAAGGTTCATCTTCCTTAAAGAAATTTATCGATCCTCTGTCCTCATGCTTCTGTTCATGTTTCTACCCTTTATTATTGTATCAGCAATCATGATCTGAATGAGTGGGGAACATACATATCCCGCATCGAAGACGACAATCTTTTGTTTCCTGGTTATGCTTTCTGCAGATGCAACATCTTGCTTATATGTTGACCTTCTGGTCATCCTTCTTCATAGCCTCTGCCTCTGCCACGAAACCTGTTGTTGCGTCCTCTGTCGCTCATCTTCTGGGGGTTGATGACACCTTCTGCGGAACTATTGTCACCTTCTGAGAGAGAGATTCCTTCTGGAACTTCTTCATAGCCATCCTCCACAAGTTTCCATAGATCTTCTGAAAGGAAAATGATCTCCGTTTGAGAACTCCAATAGTCGAAGTACTTGCCATCGAAGATGGGGATTTGGTTGGGAGAAAAGGTGAAGAACATGTTGCTAGCGGATGAAGACATGACCTTCTGCGCTTTGATACTAAACTTGTTGGGGGGTTATGTGTGAAAAGATTGGATAGGAATGGAGAAGATGTTAGCAGAACATAGGTTATGTACTGCCGACGACCTTCTGTAGGATAGAGAAAACCTTATGTAGAGCTGCGGCTCCTACGGGGGATAAATATTTGGTGGAGTTCAAGTGTTAGGCTGCAAACTATTTTCTTTTTTATTTCTTTCAAATGATTACACGCTCATCTATATATAGGGAGGAGTAGAAACCGAAATGATAATAGAAATCGCTACCTTAAATGACATATTTAATAACCTACTGAAATGTTCCACTTAATGACAATTTTCGTTACTAAACTTGTATTTAATTGGGATCATAAATTACCTTCAACAAAATCTTCCTTGAGTTATTATAAAAATCATATTAACAAGCCAGATATTGTATAAAGGTGTGTTGAAACTTCAAGAAGTTGATCCTATCATATCGACTTATAACATATTGTTGGATCGTTCAGGTGTACTAAGACGGGGTGAATTAGTGATTGTAACTTTTTCACCCTTTCTCAGTGTAAGCGAAAGGGTACTGTATCACAACAGAGCGTTTCTTAGAAGTGAGATCAGCTTCACTGCAACCATTACGATTTGATCGAGTAGGTTTTCGTACGAGTGTTTGCGCGATCGTAATGGACACAGCAGTTTATAGTGGTTCGACCTTAATCGACCTAAGTCCACTTTCCACCAACGAGATGATTCCACTATATAACATAATGAGTGCAAAATGCCCTCACATTAGTCTTTCGGTTTCTCACAAAGTGAGATTTAGAATCCTTTACAAGAAGAGATCACTCCTGGGCAACGGTAAGCTCCTCACACAGTGGACGACTTCTCGTTTTCAGCAGAATGATGTTCACGCTCAGCAGTTAATTGCTCAAATGATTTCCACATAGCACATTGTCGCTTAGGCGCAAGCCTGTCGATCAAAGCACAATGACAACGTTGTGCTAGAGTATAAATCCTCACAAATAATTCCTTACAGTGAAGAACGACTTCTCAAGGAGTAGCCCGTTTCTGTTTCACAATAGAGAATGCTTCAGCACTTAATAGCTCTGCAGAGAATTTCTACACAGTTTATGTCTCTTCTCAAGATGAGCCTGTAAGCACTTAAGACAAGCACAAAGACAGTTAGAACAAAAAGGAAAATATAAGAAAGGGTTGGTTCCTAACACAGTGGAACCTGACTTCTCACATAACGAAGTCGAGGTATTCATCCTACACTCAGTTCGGACGTGCACGGTTACCACAGCCGTGACTCGTTACACTACACACCCAGTGCCTAAGGTGGAATTTTCAACTCCGGCGGCTCCCACGTAACCTGCTCTGCTGTCCCTTAGGAGGTCGAGACTTCTGCACAGCACCCATGTGCACCTCTTTCCAGTCCGGCGACGTTCCCAACTCCTGCTATACCCTGTAGGGACGAGACTTCTGGCGCACACCCGCAAGTGCTTGTCTAACTGCTCAAACTCCGTATGCTCGAGACTTTCCTGTGAAAAGACACGACAAGAACGACTTCTTGCCAATGGGTTAGCAACTGGTTACTGCAATCAGAACAGGTATTCACTTAGCTTCCCTCAGACGATTCGCCAGCCGCTCGTTGAACGCACCGAGAACACTCTGTTCCTCTCACGACGATCAAGGTCGCACTTAGCCCTTGACACTCCCACACATAGATTGCAAGGGATAATAACCAGGCGATCACTTAGCAACTTCCGTTCTCGCCAATCCTCAAAGCTTCACTCATATCACATAGGCTTTGGACAACCACTCAGACCACTCAGATGCACATAGGCTTTATTGTCTAACGTCCTAGTCTGATTTTAATGGAGAAAATACATGAAAGATGTCCAAGGGACAATCTTCGTGATTTGTTTCCAAAAGTCCGGACGAATCCTAAGCAGATGACTGCTGCTCCCGAGAAGGTAAGTCCACAACGGTAACTTCCCTTGATTGATAACCTCATCCGAATGAGAAGATTAGTTTCCATAATTTATAAGGTACCTTACCTAATGATGATCTTTTCAGATAAATTATTAGAGTCAAATAAAAAACAAAATCATTTGAGTTGATGATTTAATTCTTTACAGCGTAGGACTGTTGGAGACTATCACAGATTTCCAAAATAAAATATTTTGTTTCCATATTTTATATTGGAAACCCAATATCATGATTTCGAGTTGCCTAACCAGATGATTTGGAGATTCCAAACCAAGTTCAATGAATTAAGATATCTCTTGATATATTCTGATATATTTCAAAATAAATGAAATATTTATTTCCAAATATATAAAGGTCAACCGTAACAATGATGTAGCAGCATACTGTAAAATAACAACATACAACGTATGCTAGCTGTGACTTAGAAACACTCTGCCCAAGCTCATCAATAAAGATAAGCACATGATTCATGAAGCAATACTGCTGCCCACAAGTAACTCGTTGCTTAAGGTCATCATCAAAACATAGGCCAACACATATGTATCGATTATTTAATGATCTTAGTATGCTTGCCTTAGAAGAGGGGAAGGAACATCTTTCATATTTATGGACCTTTACCATGGAATTCGAACAAACTAACGAGGCATTTTCTTGCTTGGGATGAAAACACCAGTGTCATGCCTTCATCCTACTTGAGATCTCAACTTTCCAACGCAGCTAATGTTTGCTTAATGATCTTGCTGCCGTGAATTAAATATACGGTGAAGGTTGCCATTGCTAGAGACCAGCTTTCTAGCGCTGGCATATGAAGTAATCCCGAGTAACTTGGAAGTTACATTTTGGTAAGAGAAATTGTGACACTAGACACAATCTTCAACACAATTTTGAAGGCAAACTATTCGGCTATTACAGATGATTCATTTCATTAAGCACGTGATGTAAGTTCAATCAAGAGAATTTTAGTACTCGACATAATTAACTAATTTTTTTATTAAATCTTTTAGTAGAGAAGATATTTTATAAACAAATTATTTAATCGAGGAGACATTACATTGAATCTAATTAACAAGATTGTTGACGGTCGAGAGGAGGAAATCCTTTCAAAAAATGATAGTTTAGGAAAAAATCTTAAATTGTGAAGACATGTCACAAACATGGAGATAAATAAGATTTAGTTAAGGAAATGCAATCAATAAACATGGGACAATCTGTCGAGCAACCTAGATCGAGATCGATTTTCCAACCTTCTACTCGAATTCGAGATTCGATTTCCAGCCTTTTACACTAGCTCGAGATCGGTTCCTCAACCTTTTACACTGTTCCGCGATCCAGTTTTCAACACTGAACAACAACTCAAATCAATATTGTGACATTTTCATCAAGTTGAGTTCGAGAACTATGATTTAGGCAGATACACCGTATAAATAGGCGTTCCCTTTTCTGTAAAGGGCACGGACAAATCCCCAGACAACTCAGGCCTTTTGTCCTCCCAACATTAACATTCTCCGTTTTGTGTCTTTGATTTCTATACTCAACTTGTTAAATATTGATATGGTTTTAATGATGAGTCGTACAACAGGTTGACCTGTTTTGACCTACAGAAGCTGAGCCGACCATTATAGAAGCTTGACAACAGTAACCTTATGTAATTTAGATATCCTTCCTAAAATAGGAAAAATATCACAAAATTTTTTTTTTAAATTCCCCAATGATCATTCCAGATCGAATGATGTGAATATTTCCATAATTAAATATTTTAATCATTAATTGTTAATTAATTATTAATTATCTTAATTATTTTATTAATTAAAATACTCTGATGCAGAAATGCAAACCCCCTCTCTGGTATCAGAGCCCGTGTTCGTTTCTGTCCAGTTTTCTTACTTTTTTTCAGAAAGGGAGAGAAAGAGACTACGTACCCAGCCAAAGGTTATTACCCTGCCTCACTACCCATGGATAATCCCGTAGTTCTAAGTGCTCCAGTTACTTTAGACTCCAGCCCATCATTTCGCATATCCACTACATCCAGATTAGATTGTTTGTATGAAATCTCTCACCAGGATATTTCAGACAACAACCAAATCTCCGACACCACCATTCCTTTGCTTAATCCATACACTGCCTTCAGTAAGCCCACATCAAGTCCTATCAGACAGATTAGATCACTCATCCGCCAGCCTGCCTCTCAAGTTTTTGAGTACATTCAGGCCAGTAAGTTCAATCAACATCATATTATGGCCACACAGAGAGAACAATTTGTGTCTTTGCAGCTAAATACATACTTTCCTTGCCAATGGTACTAGAAAGGCTACACGCATTTGCACTTTGGTGCGATCAGACTCGCCTTGACATACCATGGCAGAAAAGGTTTGCCAGTTACTGCTAGAATGGCTCTACTTGACACAAGGTTTCTAGAATATCAGTATGCTTGCATAGGAACGGTTGAGACAACTCTAAATGCAGGAACAACATTTGTTACTTTGTATCCTAATTTCTGTATGTCACTCCAAGATCCTAAGCTACTGACAGCTTTGCAAGTACAATTACATATTACTGGACCTTAGCAAGACCCTAATTCTATTGAAGCAACCCTGCACTACCAGATGTCATACCGTGTGTAGAATCATGCCCTGGATCTTAAGGTTCCAGATGAGTCCAATGATGCTTTGATGATTGAAGCTAACTACCATCACCCAAGCACTCCTACTTGTTTGCATGTTACTAGACAGATCTCCAAGAATGAGTTACTTAAGCTCCTCCTAGAGAAATGGGTGACAAATTACGAACAGCTCCAACAGCATGTTAGACCAATTCAGTCTACAGAATCCAGGTTCATTAAGGAAAAAGATGGAACTGTAACCATCAAATTTGACAGGTCCCATGAAAAGGATCCGGCTACACCATCCATCTTCCCGACAATGTTTATGGTTCAACCAGTCCCAAGACGTAAGAAACCTGAGTTTCTTAACACCATTATTCATTCTTTTGATGGACAGGGAAAAGCAGCTTATCATTTTAGAGATCCTCATACCGATCATTGTTATTGGGATATAAGTTTCTCATCTATCTGTGGTTGTAAGGATATATATGATCCCGATGATGACAGCGAAACTCCACCGTCTAGAAAGAAAAGGTCAGGACATAGGAATCTTCCTGATTCTGACAGTGACAGTGATGATGATGATTTACCTGCACCAAAGAATGGTGACCAGGATGATGAACCAGATAATGCTCCAGAAATCACCGTCTCCTCAAGACAAGAGAATTATGGAGATTGGCAATTCTTGATGGACATGGCTAAAACAAAAAGGCAACGAAAACAACCATCAAAGGTATTACCTTGCTATAAGAATTTTTGAAATGGCAAAAGAAAAATCCTTCTCAGCAGGTAATCCCAATTGCTCAAGATCAAGCTACATCAGTAGTACAAGAAACTGAACCAGTGACTCAACCAGTTACTGTAAAGCCTCCAACAACTGCACCTACAGTACAATCAGTTTCCATCACAAAGGTACCACTGATCTCATATCTTAAGCTAAAATGTACAAAGACTTCGTGTGCACGGGAAGCATTCAAAACAACCCATGTGCCCACAACACAAATACCCACTGTTATGATGATGGGTAACACATGTTTTAACTTTCCTTCTACTGAAGAACATACTGTTGATAATGTTCGATATTCTGCAAAAATTCATGTTCCTACAGAACTTGACAGAAATGGTCATCCAGCCCGCAACAGTATTGCTGAAACAGTCCTCAATTGGCAAAGCCAAAATGCACTGGTACAGAACTCAGCGCTTAATACCATTTGTCATAAGATTGACACCATGCAGGATAATCTGAAAGGAACAAAAAGACGCTTGAATGAAAAATTAGACACTCAGCACAGTAAGACTCATGAGATATTACAGACTCTTCAGAAAATGTTAGACAAATTTGAAAGGGGAATATTTCCCTCGTACTTTAGATCTGACCCAGATACTGAGATTGCTAAAATTAAGCGACAGATCAGAATGATTGAAGAAAAGCAAGTAGAAATTCCTGAAAAACCAAATATGTCAGACTTTTTGAATTTTGGAAGGTCCAAATCTACCAATACAGATTATTTGAACCTTGAAAGACCTAAACCTTACAATTCTGACTTTTTGGATTTTGGAAAACCATATGTACAGCCCACTTCACAAGTGCAGGAAGGCATGCACCCAATTTTTAGACAAATGGGAAAAGAGGACCCAGCTGAATTAAGAGATCTAATACGCGAACAAAGGCGTAGAGACAGAAAACGTGAAGATATTCGCAAAGTCAAGAAGAAACAAGAAAGCTCTTCTGAAAGAAGGTCTAAGACCGAATATAGATCTTCACAATACATCTCCGAGTCTAAGCCCGACTCATCCTACTCAACAGCTTATGGTCAAAAAGAAAAAAAGAGAATCCACCGGTCTCAGTTCCGAAATGGGTAACAAAATCTCTTGCCTCAATTTCCAATCATGATTCATCTGATTCCACACCATCTGAGAATTACACAGAACCAGAATCTAGTGATAATATTTCTCAGGGTTCAATAGAAGAAAAAGACTCTGCTATTGGTTATTACTTTGAGAATTCTCCGCAGATTCTTATGACAGATAAACCAGGTATAGCAGAAGAAAGTCAATCAGGTGTGAATACTTCAGATGAAGAATCATTAGTACCTCAGATTTTAATGGT
Source organism: Melastoma candidum (assembly GCA_023653495.1). NCBI lineage: Eukaryota > Viridiplantae > Streptophyta > Magnoliopsida > Myrtales > Melastomataceae > Melastoma > Melastoma candidum. The sequence goes on along the minus strand of CM042882.1, from coordinate 9,628,730 downwards.
AGACAGAGGAAACTCAGACCCTATAATTGATGAACCTATAGAAGAAAGTCTTTCAGATCAATCAGCAGAAAGACAAAGACCAATTACAAGGCCAAGTAAAGGAATCACTAATCTCAAGTTTACATTTGATGATATTTCATATACCAAATGGCCCCAGCGTATACAAGATTTTTATGCTTGGTGTTTACATAAGAAATTGACAATTTTCAATACATCTGACATTCTTGCAGATTTTACTTCCAGATTCACAGGAACGCTCCTAGTTTGGTGGAGTTTGTTTCCAGAACCAAATCAAGTACAGATGATGAGTGTACCCCTTCAAGACTTTATGGGTAACCTTTATACTCATTTCTTTGGAAGTCCTACTAACATTCTAGAAGAACAGAGAACATAATTCTTCCAAAAAAAATGTTGTTCTTACAAGCTTAAAGATCTTAACAGACATTACCAAGGGCTTTAACATTTGTTTATACATCTTGGAGCTGGCAATTCTTTGAAGCCAGTATTTTTATCTTCCATACCTTCTTCTATATCCGCTATGGTAGAAAAAAGCTTGACTACCAAACATTTGAAGATTACTGACCTTACAGTTGGCCAAATACAGCAAGAAATTCATTTAGGTCTCAGTGAATTATGCCAAAGAAAGGAAATCATCCAAGGATTCCTGAAACCAGACAAAAGACTTGAAAAGATTTACCAGAACAAGTCATCCATGTACAAAATTAAGTGTACAAAGCGAGACTTGTGTGACTATTCAGGAATTGCAGGTTCCTAGCCTTCAAGGCGTAAATTCATTAGACGAAAAGAAAAAGAAAGATTTGGACAGAGGACAAAACAGTTCAGAACTTCTCCTAAACGTTGGAAGCGTTTTCTCAGAATCAAGAGAAAGAGAAGTCCACAGAGGAAATCCTCCAGGTGTTTTATTTGCAATAAGAAAGGTCATTTTGCAAAGAATTGTCCAAAAGGACAAAAGAAACTTATTGCTCAAATTGAAAACATTTCTGGTATCTCATTACATGATAATGATGTCGAATCCGTATTTTCTATTGATGATGAATCTTCTTCACAAGCAGTTTGTTTTCTTGAAGGATACATAGACTTAGACATAGCATCATCAGAAGAGTCTTACACGTCCTCTTCTTTAGAAGGGCAGAATACTAGAAGGATTTGTACTATTAGTGCTTATCCTAACCCTGCAGAACATCATAAAAGATTCTCGTACGAAGCCTCGTACCCAAGAAGGATATCGACCAATGGATCAGCCACAGAACCAGAGCAAGGTTCTGAACAGAAAAAAGAAATTCCATTAATTGCCACTTTACAAGTTTCTCCCCATATAGAGGTACAAATATATTTTTTAAAATATCAAAGACCAGAATCTACAATAGCTTTCATTGACACAGGAGCTTCTGAAAGCATGATCAATCTAGTGATCGTACCTCAAGAATTTCTAGTGTCTCATGAGAAAACTTTCATGGCTGCATCCGGTGAATTATTCTATACCCACTCAAAAACCAAGTCTTTAAAAGTCATGATTTTTCCTACATGTACTATCAAGACTTGTTTGATTGCAACTGATCTCCCAGGAAAAGACCTAGTTCTAGGTTGGGATCTTTTACAACAAATGCCAGATCTCAGAATTTTAACTACAGGGATCAGATTCAAGGGAAAATTCAAGCCCTTTACTACAATTACAAGGATATATTCCATTGGACCAGTTGAAAAAGCACGTCATTTATTTGAATCATCCTTTGCAGAGAATCATACTAAATTCTTGCATAAATGCCCAAGTCCTTTATGGAAGAATCCAGACTTCTTTGTGAGATTGCTCTTCAAACTAAATGAGGATATCAATCCTACTAAGGCTACTCACCCTAGTATGAAACCAACTGACTCTTATATAGCAAGAGAAGGATGTATGTCTTTATTGCAGCAAGGACTTATCGAATATTCTGACTCACAATGGGCATGTGAAGCATTTTATGTTAATAAACGCTCAGAGCAAGCCAGAGGTAAGAAAAAATTAGTGATCAATTATCAGCCTCTGAATCACTTTTTATAGGATGACAAGTTCCCACTACCTAACAGAACAGCTTTGTTTTCATCATTAGCCAAAGCCAATGTATTTTCTAAGTTCGACCTTAAGAGTGGTTTTTGGCAGTTAGGTATTCATCCAGATGATAAGTGGAAAACATGATTTTGTATTCCTGATGGACATTTCTAATGGACTGTCTTACCTTTTGGATTAAAGACGGCACCTTGACCTTCCTTATTTCAGAAAGCAATGACTCGTATTTTTTGGCTCATACAGTCTTCAGCCTTGATTTATATTGATCATATTCTTTTATTTAGCCTCGACAAAGAATCTCATGAAAGTTTGTTAAAACAATTTGCTGGAATACTTTAGAAGTATGGAATAATGCTCTCAGAAAGAAAGGTGAAATTATTTGAAACTTCAATTGAATCTCTTGGTATGAGACTTTCAGATGGCAAGTATCATCCTGGACCACATATTGCCCAGGAATTGCTCAAATTCCCAGATGCTCATTTAACCGCCAAACAGGTTCAACAATTTTTGGGAATTGTGAATTACCTAAGAGATTTTGTACCAAAAATCAGCAGGTATACAAGCCCACTCGAAGTCCAGTTAAAGAAAAATGCTCAACCTTGGAGACAAGCCCAAACAGAAGCAATCCATTATCTAAAGACACAGTTACAGCTACTTCCACCTTTACAGATACCTTCAGATGGAATTCGATGTTGCAAATAGATGCCAGTGATCTATATTGGGCAGCAATTTTGTTAGAAGAAAAGGAATGTAAGAAACATGTTTGTGCATATAAATCAGGAAAATTCAACCAGGCAGAACATCATTACCATTCAACCATCAAAGAGATACTTGCAGTAAAGTATGGTATAAAGAAGTTTGAATTTCATCTGGTTGGATATCATTTTATTGTTGAAACTGATTTATCTTCCTTCAGCTCTATACTAAAGTTCAAACAGAAACAGATTCCAAATGCACAGCTGCTAAGGTTAGCAAAATGGTTTTCACAATACTCTTTTACAGTCAGACATATCAAAGGTACATTCAATGTCATTGCAGATTTCTTATCAAGACCATTTGATATAGCACATCCTAATTTGTTAGAACATCCAAAGTTGCAAGCTATGTTTACAACCAGAATTCTTAACACCAGAGATCTAAATCCACAGGAGTATATTGTACTTCTTCCAGAAGTTACTAGATATGATCATATTGATATTTTATTATCTAGAGCTTAAAAGATGATGAATAAGCATTTGATACAGATTTTCAGAAAGCATAGACAGATGATGTTTCCTACAGATGGATTTCACCCGAAATACCCATTTTTACAGGCTATTCCCATCCAGCCACATGACATTTTTCCTCAGGAATTAAAATGGTTCCTATGGTATTTCTTTCATGCACATACAGTTGCCTTGGAATTTCACAGAAGAAATCCTTCAGTAATTGGATCAACTAGGAAATCTTCACACTTACATTCCACGTGGAAAGCTACATTCTTTTTTGGCGGAAATATTATCATGGTTTGCACTATTTATTCAATGGAAAACTTGGTTTGAGATACACAGAGATAAATATTTCAAGTACTCAGGAATTACTGCTTATTCAACTTATCTTTTTCGCAGACATTGGCACTATGACTCAGAGTTACAAGCATTAGTTGCTATAAACACTGTTGATGATTTTTCATGTCTTCCACACTCTTTAACATGTTGTATAGATGACAGCTTCTCCGAATGGGAAGATTCATTGGTCAGCAAAGAACTTTTGAAGCAAAAATTATGCAAGGAAAATTGATTCCATTATTTAACCCATGAAGAAATCATACAGGCCCGAATCCAAGATACAGATCCAAATCATGTTTATGAGCTCCAGTGTGCACTTCACCAATACACGCACAACAGAGAATACTGGGATGAATTGGCCCAAGAATTCTTGAGAATCGTTGATCTAGAAGACCAAGGCCCAGGACCTTCAAACACAGGCTTAGGATCATTCGGCAGTAAGAGACCAGATCGAGACAAAGACCCAGACAACCCAGATCCACGTGGCAAGTGACCAAGGAATTAGAAACCAAGCCACCCATGTGCTAAAAGCAAAGATTCCTTGGAGATAAGGTCGGCAGAAAAAGACGTCTTAGCCTTAGCCTTTTAGCTTTTAGGCTTTAAGACTTTTTGTAAAGTTGCTTGAATAGTGTAAAAGGCAGCGTGGCTTAACCACCGCCTAGTTTTCTTCCTTTCTCTTGTGTATAAATGTCTCCTCCGTCCGAAGAGAAAAAGAAGAGAGAAGAACCAAGTTTAAAAATAACAAACACTTTGAGCTTTCTCTCATCCATGAGTTTCTAAGTTTCTCCGAAGGGCAATAGTTGAGGCAGTGGTAGCTTAGTTCTCAACCTCTCATAAAAAAGTTTGTACCTTCGATAAACCCAAAAACATTTGAAAAACCAAAAATCCAAAAACATTCGAAAAAACCTAGAAAACGTCAATGTTTTGATTATAATGTTTTCTCTGCTTAGAATTTTTCTTCTCTTGTGATTTCTTATTTATGATATGGTTTATTTTGCACTCTTAAGAAAGGCTGTTTAAGTTATTGTTTCTGATCAAGAAGTCTTTGTGATACTGTAAAGCTACCAGCTTCGCCCAAGAGGACCAATCGCAGCTTAAGCCAGGAGGGCTGCCACGCACCGGTCAAGGCTTGATATTAGTAGTAAGTAGAAACATGAGACCCCCTTTGAGGAAACAATACCGTAAACCTCCTTTCCCTCAGAACTAGAGAATACGCTATCATTTTCTTGAAGAATTTTGCCGAAGGGGTAGGGAACTCTACGTATGGAGAAAAAAGTCTTTTCTTAGATGTATTCAACTTCGTATTGAACAGCTTGATCTTTATTTAGAATATAAAACCTCTAAATCTGTGATTAATCAAGTTGATGGTTTTATCCACTATGAAGCAGAGTCTAGCCCAGAAAAGAATTGGTTTCTTGAACCTCATCCTGATCAGGTTCGTCGAACCTTTCTTTGTTGGTATCTTAAAAAGTGTCTGTATTTAAACTCTATTTAAGTCTTCCGCTGTATAGTCCAAGTGCAGCTGCCATCTCCTGCCTATAATCTTTGTAATTCTGTTGTGTAAATCATTTGTAAACTCTGATGCAGAAATACAAACCCCCTCTCTGGTATCAGATCCCGTGTTCGTTTCTGTCCAGTTTTCTTACTTTTTTTCAGAAAGGGAGAGAAAGAGACTAAGTATCCAGCCAAAGGTTATTACCCTGCCCCATTACCCATGGATAAAATAATAAACTATTTATATGGTAAGACAAACCATAAAAGTAAAAAATAATATAATTTTCATATTTACGGAAATTACAGTGTTAAACTTGGAAATTTCGTATTTATATTATGTCAAGAGATTTAGTTAATAAGAAACATCCTTCAATCATGTAAATGATATGGTTAGCGTCCAGATCCATTGATGATCTAATCGGAACATTTCAACTCATTTTGAAAATAAATCACTGATTATTTCCATCTACTAGAGGTCGATTACCTAACCAGACCGAACCTTCTGTAGTGTTCTATCTTGGAATTAAATCATCCAATCAGTGTTAAATTAATTTTGGATAGTCCCTAACGTATGCACTATGTAATGATACGATTTCTCAAGTAGAAAATTAAATATTTTTTTTCAACTATAGAAGCTCGTTAACACAATCAGTCATCAACCTTCTATAATGCGCTATCTTGGGTTTGGAGTATCCGATTGATACGAAATCAATCAAAGATTGTCCCAAATTGATTTATGCATTATGAGAATGTATGTGGCCACATTTTACTTTTTGTAAAATAAACTCCATAATAATAGAAAGTCGAAGTTGTTCTATCAAAGAGAAAACCCAAAAATAACTTAGTTAGTTGGTTATGTGTACGGTGGTAAGTCTTGGCATTATTGCAGCATTAATATGGTATTTTAACGTTTGTGTTGAGTGTATAGGATGGAGCCTTCAGGCGAGCGTTCTCACAGGAGGTGACTACAGCAGGTTCAGCGTTGGTGAAGCCGCTCCGGAGACGCTAGTTGTTACGGATCCGAGGGACTCGACCGTAACACTATCTGTAACGTCGGACTGCGTGCAGTAGGGCATGGGAAGAAGGTCGCTTGTTGGCGAGTCGGCGTACAGAGTTGGTCGGAGAGAAGGAGTCCGTAACCAGCGTAAGCGGTTAGGAACTGACAATATTTTGTAGTATGTTATCTTGTTGGTTTGTTGTGTTTGCAGCAGGTGTGGTTTGGTGAAGCCGCTCTGTAGGCGTTGGTGACTACGGATCTGAAGGACTTGGCCAGGAAACTGTCCGTAACGTCGAGCTACGTGCAGCAGGACCTTGTGAGAAGGTTGTTGGCTGGTGAGTCGACATACAATAGGTCCAGAAAAGGAGTCCGTAGGAGGCGAAAGTGGTGAGGAACTGGTACACTCTTGCAGACGTTTATCTTTTGTTTTGAAGGTTAAATGGAAAATACAAAGAGAGAAGTCTACCAGACAACGTTCGAACACGTGGAGATAGCGCGAGCCAGATCACGGATCTATGGAAAGGACAGCCCGCTACTGACTCATAGAAGGCTGAAACTTCCAGCCAGGGTTTTCTCGGCTCGTTGAGTCTGGTTGATTTCCTTGTAATTCGACCTAGACGCATTCCAATCTCAGCAAGAGAGTTTCTTGCATTTGTTAAGTTAATCTTACCGCCTCATGGTTAAAGAAATTGTATTCTTTTACCACAAAAGGTTTCTTACCACCTCGTGGTATTCTTATACCACAGAAGTTTCAAAGTATTAGTGAAAATGGTCGAAAGTGGATGTAGGCGTATTTGCGAACCACTATAAAACCTTTGTATTATCCGAATTCATTTCAAAGTCCATTTCATGCGTTTTATAACTACAGAAGCCTGAACGAAAGATTTTATTTCCACAGTAAAGGCTGTGAAAAATCGTTAAAGAAATCCTTAAATGGACTTAATATTAATTCACCCCCCTCTTAGTGTAATCTTTGGGCCAACAATTGGTATTAGATTGGGTTCCAACGAAAGCTGTACAGCTTGTTGAGATCTTGTAGCAGCTTAATGCCTACTATACAGAAGCTTGCGCTTTGTATCTAACACAAATTTGGTTCTTTCTACAGAAGCTTTAGGCTCAACTTGAATTCAAAAATTTGTATTAAAACGGGATTCAACGAAATCTTTAGTGCTCAGTTATATCCTATAAAAGTCGGTATCTGTTGTACGCTTAAAGTCTCTACTGCGTCGTTTTCTTCTACTAAAACTTTAACGTTCTTGTAGAATTAAACACTTTGGTACTCGTGCTCTATTTAATAGAGACTTGATTGCCATACAACATCATTTTCAATTCAACAGAACCTTTTGAGTATTGATATTCAGCACAGTTCCGCTTAGGTTCTGTGTTCTGCATAGAAGTCTAAACCTTCTGTAAGTTGAAAAATGGGTGACAACTATTATTACCAAAACCATATATTGGGAATCCTTCCATGTTTGATGGTGTACGCGCACCCTTCCGTGACCTCACGGACCGCGACGACGGTTCGGACGATACGAGGATCCGAGGCCTGCTCCCCCGATGCTCCTCCGGTCGACGTCAAGACTCGGGCGTCAAGGCGCCGTGGAAAAGAGTGAGGTTGACCCTTCTTTAATTCCTAGTCGGGCCTACTCGGGCTCTGGCTCGATAGTCCAAAGGCGACAAGCGAGAAACGAAGCATGATCCCGAAAAGGAATCTTCGGGAAAACTCGAAGCGGCTTACGTTGCCTTCCCCTCATCCAGGATGGCTCCGTAAGAAAACGGTTGAAGTTGCTTGACCTGGGTAAGCTTTCACGGAGTCGTCATCGACTTATTTATAAAACGGTTTAAGTAAAAAAAACTGTTGGTTCAGGGATTCCTATTTACTAATTTTATAATCTAACATGCAAAACGGTGGCGGTGCTTCGAAAATCTCTTTGTTTTACGGGCGTTGGACCCGATTCAGACTTTTAGGTCCGAACTCGTGTTCGATTAAAAATATCACAAGCGACATAAAACCTGTGGGCCTAAGGCATGCAAACACCCACAGATTAATTATTTAGATCAAAGGGGGCGGGGAAGGATGGTGACTGTGCGTCTATGCACTTGGGCCCACGGCCCGTTACAGGTGGATAAAAGAAACTCGGGAAGCCCGCACTTCCCTCATGTACCTGAGGCAATCGTGATAGGAAACGTAACGTGAGTACAAAATAAAAATTCACAAAATATGTCCAGACGGCCAAATACAAATGATAGGCATGTCTGCTGATTTTGGTGGTGATCTAATGGTGAGATCAATTGCAATCTCGTCGAGAACGAGACTATGACGTGTAGAAAATCTAGCTCCACACGTATTTCTCAAAAGTTTGGAGACGATCCAACAGTCGAATCTCTCGAGATCCCCTCGGAAGTGGGTCTGTAGTATGCTGGCTAGTCGCAAACTGTACGCTCTCCCTTAGCATTCGAGGTCCTATCTCGATCCCCGATTGACAAAAAAATAAAATAAAAATTTTGTCAAGACCGTCACCCATCGGGGATCATTCGATATGGAGAAGTCGGGGTAAGGCGACGTGCATAACCCCACTATTATGCTGGGAGACGACAGAAGGGAAAACCCGAAGGTTCTCCGTCGTTTCCAAGCACTGTTCTCGGCCTATGAGACTCCAAATGACCTCAAAAAAGTTTGAAAAGATGCGTAATCAAACAAGGAAGAGATACCACCTGATTTCGCATCGATCCGACATCGGACGGGAAAGTTACGGCCTGTTGACTACCTCCCCTGCATTCTGGCCAAGGTTGTCTTGGTCCATCAGTGCTCGGTTTGCGTTCCACGCCACATGTGAGGATTGAAACAAATTGGTCAGCCGTGCTCTAAGATGAAAGAAGGGTTGCGTGATTATGAGTAAAAAGAACGAATACTCACCAAGGGGTTGCCTAGCCTCGGGGTGGCCCGGGGAAGAAGAAGGACGTCTAGGAGTCTGTTAGGAGCTGCCTTGGAGCCGGTTCTTAGATTGTGGCTGTGACAGAAGTGGGGTAGTAAAGAAGGGTGATGGTAGGTCGGGAGCCTTTGGCTCGTCAACGCTGGAGAGGGAGAATCTTTGACTCTAGTTTTGTGTGTGGAGTGGAGTTGGCCTCTGATTTCTATGTGTGAGGGAGGAGTTGGCCTCCGATTTCCCAAGACTCTGAGGATTGTGTCCCTCTCTCTGGTGTGTCTAGGTCTACATTATTTATACGGAGCTAATAATGCTTTATTTGTTTATTTTTTATTAAGATTGATTTTTTAGATTTTTTTTTTGTAATTTTTCAGATTTTGAAGAGTTTTTTCCACCTAAGATTTTGTTTGTTTATGAAAATTTTACAAAATTTGGGGTATTACAAATGGTAAGAACTTTTCCTATTGGAAAATTCGAATGAGTGCATTTGTAGATGCAATCGACGATGATTTGTGGTCCTTCATAGAAGATGGTCCACCTTCTATACTGATTGATCTACAAATTGGTCTAGATGATCGTCCCTCATGGAAATACCTTAGGATCAAACGATTCACTAAGACAGCTAAGTACTCAATGTTTAGTGCTATGTTGGAAAGTGAATTTGTTAAAGTTACTACTTGCACTTCGGGCAAGGAGATTTAGGATAAACTTGTCACCATGTATGTTGGGGCAAACCAGATTAGAGAATCTAAGATGAATTTCTTAATTCATCGATATGAAAACTTTACCATGAAAGGTGAAGAATCTGTAGAACAAATGTTCTAATGACTTAACCTCCTGGTTGATGCCTTAACTATTTTAGGCAAGCATTATACTAATTCCGATTTAGTGAAATATTCTACGAACTCTACCCAAGTCTTGGGCAGCTAATGATCTTTCTACTCATCGATTAGATCAATTAATGGGTTCTCTAATGTATTAGGATATGGAAAGAGCCTCCCAGCTAGCATGAAAAGAGCTACAATGGCTTTCAATTCATAACAAGAACCAACAGAAGGTTCTGACGATGAAACAGAAGTTGATTCGGATGACGAACTTGTTGTGATTGTTAAGTGCCTTCTGCGATTCGCATCCAAATGTCGCCTCAATAAAAACAAAGGCGAAATGAAAGAAAAAACATGATAAGCAAAATTGCTCTAAGATTGGTCATTTGCTTTGAATGTAATAAAAGAGGACATTTCAGAACAGATTGTGCTTTACTTAAAGAGAAGGCCAAACCTTCTATATACACCAAACCCAAGAAAACTATGATTGTTTGGGCATATATTGAAGATTCTAGTTATGAGGAAGAACAAGCCCTTATGTGCATAACTACTCACACAGAAACTCAAAATTCTATAGAAAGTCAACTTTGTCTTCGGACAGAAGCTACTGAAAATGAATGGTATCTAGACAGTGGTTGCTCTAAGGACATGATCGGAGATCCATTTTAACCCAAACCTTCTACGGAAAACTTAGATGGTTACAAATCTTATGTTCATGATTCTCAAAGAGAACCTGAACAAATAGTTGAAAATTCTCACGAGGTATCATCATCAGCTCAAAATAATCAACAATTGGCTGGCATTCTCACCAAACCTCTTGATAAGGAGAAATTCTTCTTTTTTCAAAAATGAATTGGGAATTTCTTATCCATTTTAATGAAAAAGACGTTGTACAGTAGGTTCAACGTTCTGTATGAAATATCTTTTGAATCTTGATCGAAATTTATTTCCAAATGAGTATTCTCGACAATATTATTCTAGAGAATATCTCGTCAATAAAGAATCTATTTCCATGAATGTAGATTCTCTTAGAAGAAACTACATATAGAAGGTTCTGCCTTTTATGAATGTTTAATTCGATACATCTATTTTGATAATAACCAAATTTGTTCCTTAACTATGGAAATGTACGTTAAGAAAATCATAAATAATATATTTCAGATTTTCTTAATAAATTCTCTAAGGATTATTTATTTACCTTCTGTAGCAGCTCGGAACAGAATGTTAACCCTCAGTCCGTAAAAACTATTTCCTAATTTAGGGAACTCTTCTAGAATCCAAGTTATCTCATTTTCTAACTCACAAGAATCTTATATTCTTGTTTAAATTAGGCAATGTTTAATATCCTCAATATACAACTTAGGGAAATAAAATATTTTCCCAATAGGAAATAAAATATTTTATTTTCTAGACCTAATCCCCTTCTTCTCCATCATGTGTTCAACCACATTATAAAAACAGACATGAGAAACCCAAGGAGGAATTTCGTCCTTCCTTCCCCAAATGGATCGATTTCTCTTATCCGATTTTGCGTGATGGCACCTAAGAGCAAGTCTGGCACTCGTCGTTCTTTCTCCATCATGGCCACGCCTCCACCAGTTGAGATTGGTTCGACCAACCCCGTCCTCTCCATGGATGACGAGAAAACTGCGTTTGAGCAACTGGTAATCACCAAGGACTCGATCTTCGAGACCGAGGAGACCTCCAAGGAAGCTCTAGCTGAACAGCACGAGGAAACTCCTCTTTTCAAAGAACTTCCAGCACAAAAGGAGATTCTAGAGGATGCTGTTTTGTGGATCCTGTCATGAAAGATTATTAGGATATGCGATGCTAAGTTGCTACCTAAACTGAAGAGATTCACTTTCGCAAAGAGCTTATCGCGAATCTCTCTCCCTTCGTCACACATCAGGAAGCTCCTGCGTGACAATCTTGAGGCGCCTCCTATAGAGTAATGACTTATATAGTTCTTCCACCAGTACCTTTGACCAGATCCTATAGAAATCTTAATTATCTTGCTATGGTTTTGATGTATAAGTGTCTCTAAGACACGCCTAACCCGTTTCTGAAAAGACTATTTCTACCTTCTACAATTATGGTTTATATTCTGTAGAGCCATTCTTCTACTTTTCTACATTTTACTCTTTTTGATATGACAAAAAAGGGGATAGACAAAAAAAGGGAAGAGATTTTGGAGATATTTAGAAAAATTAGGAAGTAACAATTAAGGGGGAGATAGACAATGAGATATAACCAAGCTAATTTTCAAAAACCTCAAGAATTCTTGAATATTTAGCAGGATAGAAGGTTAGTCCACTATGTGGTATATCAACCTTCTATAGGGCATGCAAAATTTGAGTACAATTCATTTTTGCTGAGAGTGCAGAAGCACATACTACCATCGGGTTAAATATACAGGAGCCTTGTCCATGTAATCTGTTCAAACTATATGCTTATATAGAATGTCAGACTCTTACCTTGTTAAAGCTTCTATAAACATATCACCCTCACGAAGTACTTACCTTGGTTCGTCATTTTGCATTAACATATCTCGATGGAATTGTCATCATCAAAAATAGGGAGATTGTTGATATGGTTTTGTTGATGAGTAGTACAGCAAATTGACCTGCTATGACCTTATAGGAGCTGAGTTGACCGTTATAAAAGCTTGACAATAGTAAACTTCTACAACTTAGATATCCATCATAAAATAGGAAAAATATCATGAAAATATTTTCTAAATCCTCCAATGATCATTCCAGATCAAATGATGTGAATATTTCCATAATTAGATATTTTAATAATCAATTGTTAATTAATTATTAATTATCTTAATTATTTTATTAATTCAAAATAGGAATATTCTTAATTAAACTATTTATCTGGTAAAACAAACCATAAAAGTCGAATATAATATAATTTTCCTTTTTACGAAAATCATATTGTTAAACTTCAAAATTTCTTATTGACTTTCTGTCAGGAGATTTAGTTAATAAGAAACATCCTTCAATCATGAAAATGATATTGTTAGCGTCAGATGCATTGATGAACTAATCTTGAACGTTTCAACTCATTTTGAAAATAAAGCATTGACTATTTCCATTTATAGGAGGTCGATGATCTGACTGGACCAAACCTTCTGTAGTGCTCTATCTTGGGATTAAATTATCCAATCAACGTTAAATTAATTTTGGATAGTCCCAAACGGATCTATGCACTATATAATGATAATATTTCTTATGCAGAAAATTAAATATCTTTTCTTTCCAACTATAGAAGGTCATTGACACAATTAGTCCCAACCTTCTGTAATGCGTTATCTTGGGATGGGAACATCCGATTGATACGAAATCAATCCGAGATTGTCCCAAATTGATTTATGCATTATGAAAATGCATCTGGTCGCATTTTATTTTTAGTAAAATAAACTTCCTTAATAATACAAGGATGAAGATGTTCTATAAAAGAAAAAACCAAAAAATAATTTAGTTGGTCGGTGGTGTGTACAGTGGTAAGTCTTGACATTCTTGCAGCATTATTATGGTTTTTTAATGTGTGTGTTGAGTGTGCAAGATGAAGTCTCCATGGGAGTGTTCTCGCAGGAGGTGCCTCCAGCAGGTTCAGCGTTGGTGAAGCCGCTCTGGAGACGTTAGTGGTTACGGATCCGAGAGACTCGACTGTAACACTGTACGTACGTAGGACTGCGTGCAATAGGGCCTGGGGAGAAGGGTGCTAGTTAGCGAGTCGGCGTACAGAGTTAGTCGGAGAGGAGTCTGTAGTAGGCATAAGCGGTTAGGGTGACTGCGGGTGACTACAGTCCTTCTGTAGTATATTATTTTGTTTGTTTATTGTGTTTGCAGCTGGTATGTCTTGGTAAAGCCACTCTGTGGGCGTTTGTGACTACGGATCTGAAGACTTGGCCGGGAAAATGTCCGTAACGTCGAGCTGCGGTCAGCAGGACCTTGTGAAAAGGTTTTTGGTTGGCGAGTCAGCGTACAGCAAGACCAATAGAAAGAATCCATAACAGGTGTACATGCTGAGGGACTGGTAACCTCCTGTAGACGTTTATCTTTTGTTTTGCAGGTTAAATCGAAATTACAAAAAGAGAAGTCCACAAGATGACGTCCGAACATGTCGAGATAGCGCCATTGAGTGTGATTGCGGATCCACAAAAAGGACAGCCCGCTACTGAGTCATAGAAGGCTGAAGCTTTCAGCCAGGGTTCTGTGCTTGTTGGGTCGGGTTGATTTCCTTGTGATGCGACCTAGATGCATTCCAATCTCAGCAAGAGAGTTTCTTACATTGGTTAAGTTAATTTTGTCATCCCGTGGTTAAAGAAATTGTATTATATACCACAAAATGTTTTACTTTCTACAATATAATCATTACTTCAAAGTATTAATGAAGACGGTCGAAAGTGGATGTTGGCGTATTTGCCGAACTACTATAAAACATTTGTGTTCACTGAATTCATTTCGAAATCCATTTTATACGTTCTGTAACTATAGAAGCCTGAATGAAAGGTTCCGTTTTACAGCAACTTGTTTCCGTTGTAAGAGTTGTGACAAAACGTTAAAGAAATCCTTAATTAGACTTAATACTAATTCATCCCCTTGTACTGTAATCTTTGTACCAACATTAAACAAGTGTTCTCATGTAAGTTTGTTCAGATCAATGAATCTGTTTCTTTTCTTTTAGTTTGACTGGCGACCATGTTCGTCTTCCACGCTCCATCGAACTCTTCGACGGCTCGCATTTTCGTCAACAAACAGTTGGTCTTTATCTTCTAATAGTAAATCGTGTGCAAACAGTTGTCTTTTTCTTCAAACAGTAAATCGTGTGCAAACAACTCCAAGAATGAACAGAAATTTGACATGTTTCGGGATTAGAAACTACGACTAACATGAACAAAGAAATTAACTCTATAACGTTATGTTCATGGCGGAGGGCCTTAGCATTGTGTCTGCTTCGTAGTCAGGCAACAAAACGTGTTCTGTACTCCGAGACACGAATCGGAACAGTAACCGTTGTAGCCGACACTCGAACCTCCCCCTTTTTTCTAGTTTCTGGCCCTTCTTCTTCGCAATCATTTCTAGGACGTGCTCGAACACGATCACATCGCAGGGAATCCTTAGGACTCCCTTTTGATGGAATCCAAACTCTTCCTCTGCCTCCCTCAACAGTTCCCTAAACAAAGGGTGGCCAAGGAATTTGGTCGGCACGGTGAACCGCTTCTGAACTTCCCCAACCAACAAGGAAAAGCAGCCCCTGGGAATGATAGCGGATGCCTTTTCCTCCAAGGGGAACGACGACGGCTTTCTCAGGGAGCTGGAACCATTCCCCGAGGAGGAACCCAGATTTTTACATCTTCTGAAGATCTGGAGCCACAGAACGACATTGAAAACCTTGTTCGAGGGCTTCTTCAGTGGGTAATCCATTATAGACGTGAATCCGCAGCCTCTGAACCTTCCACAATGTATTGTCGACAATAATATTAGGTGAGGAGGTTGGAGGTGTTGGTGAGGGGAGATGGAATGCCAACATATATATAAGGGATGGAGACGACTAGTCTTTGGATAATTCATAATATTATGCTATAAACAATGCTAACAACATCATTTGAGGACAATGGAAAGGTCAACCGTTCCTACTTATAGAAAATAGCAACTTTACGTCAATTAAGATCATATCATTCGATATATAATTTCCTTAACCCAAATATAAAAGCCAACTCGACTCGAATAAAATTATCCTGCCTTATAACTCGAATTTATCTATTGACATGCACGTCTCCTCTTTCTACTAAGACCGACGACGGCTGAGTTGATTGATATACACGTGACTTGTTGAACAAAACCATATATTATAATATCGCCGGCCTTGGTAATGGATGCACGATTACAAAGATTAAGACTAGTCTTCCTAATAAAGATTAAGAATAAAGAAGATTATTGTTGAAGAAATATTATGAGGTCGACTGCATCTATTGGTTCGTAAGTAGTATGCGTATTTGATTTCATTTATATAATCTATGGGTAAGACGTAGTACTAAACCTTTTCGAAATGTCTCTAGCGCGGCACACAGTGAATACAAATAATTCTAAATATTCGGTCATAACACACTGGCATCGCAAAAAATTTTGGGCCTAATTTAATTTTGACCCGTGCAGAAATTTATTTTAATATAGCCCATCAAAGTAAGAATGGGGAATACAAGTCCGTACTAAGCCTACGGCACATAAGTCTGCGAAGAAGGAAACACTCCTATGTCTACGAAGATCAGAAAAGATCTTGATTCCGATATTTTAGGAAAAGTGATTATGGGCCACGTTCCCATGATTTGAGACGACTTTTAGATGGAGAAAAATCAGGAAAAACATGGTGTATACCCACGCATATCAGATTCAATATAAAAGGAAGAAGATTCTCTCAACAAAAAATGTCGACAATCAAATCAGACACATTTTGCATTGATCGTCAACCTTTAGTTTTAGTAAGCAGGCATCCAGACCCCGACCTGGGTGAACTCGCAAGGGTTCTTGGTCTTCATTTCCACCAAGCAACCGCAGCTGTGGTAATCAATCTCCGCCATCACTTCACTGTCGGAGTGAGCAACCGTAACCCTGTTAGCCGATCCCCGCCTTCACTCCATCGTCTTGGTGAGCAACCGTAGCCTCGACACCAAAGCTCCACCTTCGTTCCACCGTCCAGCATCCACATCCGTCACTACCTTCAACCATACTCCATCCGCCATCCCTCCAGAAGTCGATTTCCACCACTCCAGTTCGCAAGTCTACAACACCAGCAGCAAGTCTACGGCGTCACCACCATCCGCACTAGCAGCTTTTATTTATTTTTATGGCTGTAAGCTTTTCAGTTCTATTGTAAGATATCATTTGATATTGTTTTATCAATTCAATTCATCTTCTTCTTTACTGGCGACCACATCCGAATCCCCGTGAGTAATCGTGTCAAATATTTCCAATGTGATCCGTTTCGACGCGAACACACATAAAGATGTACGATAAGTTTATGTATACATTATTCATACAATACTTATACATATATACGTTTACTGTACAATGTCAAAACATCTACATATAGTCTTATTTCGTACATATGTACAAGAATTAGCCTACAAACCTATAGTAATGTACGAAAAATGTACAAATGTACATTACTCGTACATTAATTGTACACATGTATGAAATATGTACGATGTTAAAAAATGTATATATCACGAGATTTTTCGTAAAAACACATATAAATGTACGAAAAGTGTACAAGATACGTACAAAATTAAGGTCGCTGGTTACGTCAAATATACGAAAGTCGCATAAGCTATCGTGCATTTATACGAAAACTAACTTCAGCTTCGTACAAGGCGGGGCCCGAAATATTTTCTACGGTTTCGAGTTCGCAGGAGAATCTTGGACCGGTCAAAATGGACAGCCATATATTTATGGATATAATTGTTACTATTCTAAAAAACTCCACGCTTACACATTCGAATGGTTTCATCTAAAACCTACTTGGCGGCTACGTTCTTCCCATACTTATTTTACGAGGCGTAAGTTCTTCGCGTACTCGGACACGTGTCGTAGCTCGGTAAGTCTACATTCGCCGTGACATATTTAATTGGGGACTTAAGCATCGAAACAAATAAGCACAACGATCGAAGGAATGTACGTAGCAACATCAACAAGTGTTTTTGTTATCTTTTGGCCCGCGTTTACCAAAAATGGTGACTTCTTTCATGATGAAGTTCCCGAGGATGACTTTTTGAAGCCGACCCTTTTGTATTTTTCCCTCGAGTCGCCGCGCTCAGATGCTAAAACAAATCGGACCGGGCGATCGTTTATTCTACGAATTACGCCTTTGGTCATCTGACCACCGGGGCCAAACCCCGATTATGAACTTTACTGTGGTCCGCGACGAATTTCTCCATGGGTCGTTTTAGGACAACATCATGATATTTTTAAGGCATATGCTTTCTTACACGTTATCCACAATAAAAGAAAACCTTATTCTTTTCAGCGGATACATCTTATGACTTTTGACCGCCTTTTATCCTTTCAAATTGAAATAATTTGTTGATCCCGGTTCTCATCGAGATATGGAATTTTTAATCTCCGTCTTCGGAAATTCAGTGAAAATAAATCCATCAGTCAACTTTAAGAGAAGTGGCGTGACCTCCTCACATTTTGTCTAATGAAATTATTTCAATCATTTTTATTATCTTTGTTTTCGCCAATCCACTCATTGTATTCTTTGTTTTAAGTTTTCTCACATCTATGAAATGAAAATCGACTACTACATCAAAATCTCCGAGCGTCGGCGTCTTTAAATTATTGTTGTGAACAATAAAATCCCGTGTGGAAATATCATAGTACAAATTGTTGTATGAAAATATGTAGCGGGTTCTGTCTCTAGTCACGAGAAAAGCATGTGATTCCTCTGATTCGATCTTCGAAGAATAACGGTTGATGGGTGGTGATCTTGAGCTCTGACAAAATTTCAGCAGAACTTGGGGGTGAAATATTAACGAAGTCGTTGGGGCCTTTGGGAGTGATCCGGCAGAGCTTCGGTAGCTTGATGAAGTCGTCAGGGCATTTGGGCGTGATCTGGTAGAGCTTCAGTAATTTGATGAAGTCGTCGGGGCCTTTAGGCGTGTTCCGGCAGAACCTCGAAACGTATTGCAGAAGAACGCCGGGCGATGGATGTCGGCAGAGCTTCGGCGAGCAGGAGGTGGCGAGAGTCTTCGAGAGCTTAAATAGTCTTCTCTTCACCTCGGTGTGTTGTCTATTGTTGTATTGACAGAGGGATATAGTCGTCGTCGAAGAATAAATATCCGAGAATATCGCTCGGGAAGAATATTGTTGTGTGTGTAATATGACCGCAGGGAAAAAATAACTCCAAGGATAATATACCACCGCGAGAATCTTGTCGGCCTGCTATGGGGCCCAGAGATAAACCCGTAGAGAGACCTTCGGAGATAAACCCGCTATGAGGCCTTCGGAGATGTACCCGCAAAAGGGGCCTTCGGTGATATACCCGCAAAGCAAGAGGGGCCTTGATGATATACCCACAAGAGGGGCCTTCGGAGATAAACCCACCAGAGGGGCTTTTAGAGAAAAACCCGCAAGAGGGGCCTTTGTCACTGCACCACCCGTAGAGGGGCCTTCAGAGATAATCCCGCAAGAGGGGCCTTCGAAGATAATCCCGCAAGAGGGGCCTTCGAAGATAAACCCGCAAGAGGGGCCTTCGATGATATACCCGCAAGAGGGGCCTTTGTCACTGCACCACCCGTAGAGGGGCCTTCGGAGATAAACCCACAAGAGGGGCCTTCGAAGACAAACCCGCAAGAGGGGCCTTCGATGATATACCCGCAAGAGGGGCCTTCGGAGATACACCCGCCAGAGGAGCCTTCGCCGCACCACCCGCAGAGGGGCCTTCGGAGAACCCGCTTAGAAGGGCCTTCGCCGCACCACCCGCCGAGGAGCCTTCGTAGCACCACCCGCTAGAGGGGCCTTCGGAGAACCCGCTAGAGGGGCCTTTGCCTCGCCGCACCACCCGCCGAGGAGCCTTCGCCGCACCACCCGCAGAGGGGCCTTCGGAGAACCCGCTAGAGGGGCCTTCGCCTCCGTACCACCCGCCGAGGGGCCTTCGCCGCACCACCCGCAGAGGGGCTTTCGCCGCGCCGCTCCACCCACTGAGGGGTCTTCAAAAATAACTAGAATCTCTTTATAAACCAATGGGGCTTAAGAGAATAAGAGAGAAGAGAGAATTTTGTGTGTGAGAGGTGTGAAGTGAATGAATGGGGATGCCTCTATTTATAGTGCTCCGGGGTCAATCTATAATAGGCAGCTGGTTTCCCCATAATTGGTAACTTCCAAATGGACCGGGCTATGAGATGGGTTAGGAATTGGGCTTGAAACAAAAAGATTTAGCCCATCTTATGATTTGGGCTTAGTAATTGGCATTTGCAAAATTATAATGTCTACAATTGTAGAAGTCAATTTTCTTTTAAAAACTACAACCTCTAATTATTATACTTTTTTTTCTTAAAACAAATAATCGTCGACTACTTCAAATAAAGACACCGCATATTAGGTAGTATAATGGTCGACTGGATCATGTAATGAAGCAGTTATACGTGTAACAATACTTGTCCCTTAACCATGACCATGTGCTTACGTCACCATTATATTGGAATAATAATAATTTTGGTCAAAAAGATCAGCTGTTGTTTTTTATCCGAGTTGAAAAGAATACTGAGGACAAACATTAGAAAAAAAGAAGAAGGAATGCGGTTAACCTCCAAATCAATTATTGAGGAAGTAATTCCACCGGTTTTAAGATTTGTGGTGTATATATATATATATATATATACTTTTTTTAATATTATAAAAGAATTTTTTAGTGTTGTTTGGAAAACTCTAGGCACCATTGCGAGATTTAACACAACTATTCATGCCCTGCCTTTTAGACTAAAGAACTTCGAAAGTGTGATATCTTCGCAACAGTTTAGTCACAAGTTTCGAGGAAAATTATAGTATACAGTCTCAAGATCATGCTTGCAAGTTATTCTAATCAAAGTTATTAATTCATCTCGTCCATTATACAAGATATTACTCAACAACTTACGCTTTTAAGTCAAACAAGATTTTTACTGCATAATATTAAAGCGATCCTGAATTCAGACTTCCGTGTATGTAAATGCTGGCCTGATTCGACTTAAGAAGACGTATTAAATTATATAATACAAATCAAACCTAGCTCGTTAGAGTTTCTACGAGTGTTCATCACTCGATTCAGTATTTGAGAGTTTATTCTTGTTGGTTTACCCCTTTTGTTGTGGGCTCTTATTTTTGTCGTCCAAAGTGTACTACGAATCAATGGGGCCTAAATTCTCCCTTCCATAAAAATCACTAGTAACTCGTTCATGAAGTTGTTGGAGGGCGGGGGCTGGGCATGGAGAGAGATGGGATTCCGGCCCTGAAATTCGCAGCGTCCCGTGTCGTGCCGGACTTTGGATTTCATTTCAACGTACGTCAGGCGCACATGTTATACTTCATGGCCAATTTTGGTTCAATCCATTCATCCAGAACAACAGCAGAGGACCTTCAGCACAGATGTAGAAACTGTCTAAATGGCCAGCTTAAGTCAGTGTCTGGTTCCCTATTGTGATTCGAAATTCATGCCGATTCCATGCCCTTCCTCGTGTCGTCGACCTTCCCGGCCATCGCACCATTCCCAGGCATGAAGTCCAGGTTGTAAAGGACGGGGACTAGCGTGACGGAGCAGAAGAAGACGAGCACAGGTCCAAATATCCAGAGTAGGAGGGGCATGGCCACATAGAAGATCCGGTTCCCAACCGTGTTGAGTATGAACCCCCTCTCCAGGATATCGGCCACGTACTCCGGCGTCAGGGTGAACCCCTGGTAGACCTCGACCTGGGGGCTGTTGATGAGGATATTGACCTGGTTGATGAACCGGATGGAGAGCGAGTGGCAGAGGAACGAGAAGAGGAACATGACAAGGAGCGTCACGTACTTAAGGGCGAGGGCGAACTCGCCATGCGCCCCGTATATGGCCTCGTTAAGCGGCTTCTTTATGCTGTAGGTGCTGCTAAGGACTGCGGCGAGTGCCGAGCAAAGTAGGATAGATGTGGTGGCCATCAGGGTCGCCCCCATTATCGTGTTCCGGAGGGTCTGGATTGCCAGGATGTTCTTCGTGTTGTTGTCCTGCGCACAAAAGGCCAAAAAACCATATAACAACCCATTTCATTCAATTATATTTCCATTCAGGCAATTCTTGATGGATTCCAATTCCACGATATCTCTTGTTATTTTAAATAACCTGTAGACTTCAGCAGCCGCCCTTAATAATTTTTATTATGCCTCCTTATGGGGAGCGCACTAAATAGGCAGAGCGCGATCTGAAATTCGACAACAAAAGATAGAAAAAGATGATGATGTAACATCACGAAATGTTAACAATCCTCATGCTTCTCTTACATGCCGATAAGCCTCACCTTTTTCTTTCCCCCCATCTAAAGATGGGACGAATGCGTGATTTAACCGTCGGTGGCGTTCTTTCCCCTCCTGTTACGACACAGTTCTTGCCACTAACCTCAAGGTAGAAAGAAGGAAATGGCAACACGCCGAGGTTTTACGTTATGACCGACACAGAATCTGAACTGAGATGATGGTGATGGCGAGTGCTGCCTCGGACAAGTTTTTTTACTTCATGTTCAAATGAAGTGATCGGAATTGGGAGCTTTTGAGATCAAAGGGATCGAAATATTCCTAGAAGAGAATAGATGCCTAATTTTTAAATATTAAAAAGGGGCAAGTGTAAAAAGGAACAAATGCGATGAGAAGTGCCCGGAGAAGATGAAATCAGAGAGTTTCGGAGCTGGTTGGGCTGTGGTTCGTGTACCTTCATTATGGCCAAGACCCAGAGACGGTGAACCCGGGAGTTGGTGCCGATCACGGTGACGAGTGGTCGTTCCCTCAACTTGTGCCACAGAAAGGCGTGATACGCCCCGTTTATTAGCAGGCCGAGCGGGACGAGGATCGCGTCCAAGTAACACACCCTCCACTCCATAACTCTTAACTAAGTCGATTCCTTTGGATCTCTCCTTCGTCGGAATTTGGATAGAAAGCGAGACGAGGCGGGTTTATGTGTGTGCGGAGGAGGCGTGTGTATATATAATACATCTTGCCATCAAGAAACTCTTTCAGGTGTCGGGTCCCTTTATTCCGTCACCAAATGCTCTCTCTCTCTCTCTCTCTCTCTCTCTCTGTGTGTGTGTGTGCTGAAAAGCATTTCTGGCGCGGATCACACCGTAACTAATTTCGGTAAACGTGATGCCCATATGCCGAAACGTGACTCCCTCCCTCCACTGACTTTTGTGCTACCTAAAAAAATCTCCCCATTATTTTCCCGAATATTCCACCCGAATTCATTCCGCAGGAAGTCCATCCTTTTGATTGTATGTAGCCCTTCCCCGTAAGTTCTATCTTTGATATTCAATTCAACTACTTCAATTTATAAGTAAAATGATAAGGTTTCTACGCATCCAAAGAAAATTGAATGATTTACAAAGTCCGTAAAAGTAATAATGACGATGATGACAGAAGGTGTACAGCATTAGCCTCATTTTTTTCATTCTCATCCTCATTCTGCCTTTCAATTCTATTTCCCTATCCCAATCAGGAAGGCTTTTGGTTTCGTAAATCTGAAAAAGCTCGACATCAAATAAAATAGCTCGATGATAAATTTCAAGTTACGACGACCAGAGTTTGAATTTCGAATGATCATCTAATCGATCATAAATAAATCAAACCATAAAAGAATAAAAAGGTGAACCACACGTAACTACTGATTCTTGTGTAAACTTTGAACTTCATCGAGTACATGCATTCAATATGTAGTGTAAGAAGATGTGTCGAGATGCATCATGATTGGTCTTACCATAAAGTTAAATTAATCTTTTCCCCTTCTTTTATAAAGCTTTGCATACTTTGGCTCTATGACATTCACGATGCATTGGAATGAGAAAAAATAAAATAAAAAAAATGAAAAGGAAAAGGAAACCATGGTCACGAGAAGATTACTCCCATTTTTTGATCGAAAAATGAAATGCTGATTTCGCGGTCGCCCACAACGAAACATAATCCCCCCCCCCCAACGTTATATACGTGACTAAAGTGAATTCAATCGCGTATATACTTAATATCATACGAATATGTCGGAGACATGGGAAATTTTGATCGCATTAACATGTCGATACAAATAGTTACTGGCCACAATAACGTGACCGTGGGGGGGCGGAGGAAATGAATGAACTTGGACACGTTGCTGATTCACATTCACTCCCCCGCATCAGAAAAAGGAAAAAAAAAAAACAAAGCCAATCAAAGCAAGAGCACCAAAACTATCCTCCCCCTTTTGGAGTTTCCTCCTTTCCTTTTTTTTATATGTATATAATTAAACAATTGTAACATTAAAGAATCATCGCTCGAATCGTGTGAATTTGGAAGAGGCCAACACTGATCTTTCTCTCCCCCCCCCCCCCCCTCTCCAATTTTGCCTCTTGGTCAGAATCCCGCTCAGATTTGTTCCCCCCCCCCCCCCCCCCCCCCACCTACTCATCAGGTTTTGGCAAATCTACTCCCTTCCCACCGAAAAGGACAAAATTATTTAGTCTCCTCCTCCTACCAAACTTATATTCTATTGGGACAGGGAATGAGAATAATCTACATATATATGGATGCTACATATCATACTTCATTTTCAATATGCCATCATTAATGAAATGCTCATTTGATACTCACTTGACAAGATGAATAAGAATATGCCCTACTCAATTTCTATCAGCATTTGTAGAGAAATGTTTCGAATCGTAAACGATCAATCGACTGACCTAAAGATGATTGTCTTGTTTTTAGGACTTGAGATTGGCCCAGGGACACCAAGTTAGGTAATATGATAACTATGTCCTTAAAACATCGTATCATATCAAGTGTGATTCGTTGGATTTCGCTTATCGGGTGGTTTTATAGTCAATTGGGGTTTTGGTTGCCTAAACCTTTTTCCTATTAAAAAAAAGGAAAATATGAATGTTTCTTCATGGGAGTAAGCATTTGAATGATCCAAACCGAATTGTATGAAAGGGATTTCCATGTTAAGGGGCCTGTATGACATGGTTTCCAATAGAAATGTCTGGCAATCCATCCAATGACTATGTCGAGAAGTGGAGTCCTCTTTTCTTTTCCCTTCTTTTTTGGATAGATTGCTGCCTCCAAACGACCTTCCGGTTGCATCCGACGCAGACGACTCGCGTCGTGCATTGATGATCATATTCCATGGAAAACAAAGCACGCTCATTATCATTTTCCAACTTACTTTGCTTTCTATCAACCGAAAATAGATTGAATATATTTAGATATGACCAACAGGAGCGAATTCTAAGATTTGCTACGAATCGATGCATTGATATGTAGAAGGTGTACTAACTCTGCGTAGGCGAAGAATTTCACGATATCATGCCATACATACTACATCTTTATTGCTTTACTTTCATTTTTGTCCACAGTTTCCGAGGCATGGGGCACAACACCCGCCAAAAGCACGAGCTTTGCATGAGTGAGATTCTGACAAGGCGCAAAAGAGAAGGAATCCAAAGGCAACAAACATCGCGACTGACCAACAAATTTCATGTTATCAGAATTCCGGATTTATTGGGTTTTCCTAAATTGGGTTTTACCCCGTCTGTTGCCTTTTCAACTCTTCTTTTTCCCACCTTCTATAACAAGTTGTAAAAATAGCTGACTCTTCGTTAATCTTCGCAAAAACGAGGCGTGCAGAATAATGCTTAACTTAGTGTAAATGTTGCGTGTGTGGTGGAAGCTAGAAAAATTAGGTGAGGGATCAAATTGAAATAGACGAAGTTTAGGGGTCTTGTACTATTTTGAAAGTTTTAGGCTAGATCTAACCTAATTAAAAGAATATTTTAAAAGCGACGAGATCATGACCCCTTCTGAACTCCTGGTTCCGCCGCTGTGTGCGTGCATGCCTAGTATATATATACATTTCTTTTGTCTAGAACACAGTGACGTACACGTATTTACGGTTCACTTAGTTTAATTAGTGGAGCTCATTGGAAATGCAAGGACGCGGATAAACTTCCTCATACGGAAGTTTTTGTGAATACAAATAATTAACGTATTGTTTCGTACTAGAAACAGTAGCGAACCGTCTGTACTTTATGAAGTTTTTCGTACTATAGTACAAAACAGTATCGTAAGCTTCGTACTTTTGTATGTGCTCTTTCGTAAAGTATTAAATGGCTTCGTACGAGTCTTTTCTTGAAGGACGAAAGGATTTCTTACTTTTGTACGGGCTTTTCGTACTATAGTACGAAGATATTCGTACTTTACGAACTGGTTCGTACAATAGGATGAAAAGTACATAGTTCGTTCGTACTTTACGAAAGAGCTCGCACAAAAGTAAGCCATTCTGCACTTCATGAAAAGACTCGTACAAAATTACAAAGTCCACGTTACGTACTAGCAACGAGGGAACTTTCGTCAAGAGAAGATTAGCCTTGTCTGACATGCAATTGCAAAAAATGAGGCGAGAAACAATTGGAGAGGGTTGGAAAAGTCGCATTCGGGACGCCCTCGTTTTTTTCTTGTCCATTTCGCTAACGAAAACAGACCTTTTAGTAGTTTAAACCATATGTGGATAATATTTACGTTTAAAATGAAATCCATCATAAAATCACACGTCCAACACGTATAGAATGGCAAAAAGTCGGTCAATATCAAAAGGCTATGGTTCCACGTCCTAAAATGGACCTCCCTGTGTCCCCCCCATTTAGATCATCTAACCCTAAAAAGCTAATGTCACTACGACTTCCACTTGGTATTGGTATGGGCTAAAGCTTACGGAAAGGTGTCCGTTAAAAGTCACTTAAACATAATAAGTGATTCTTCAATTAATCAGTTCATTATTTGACGGTTTCCATCGAAAAGAAGGTCATTGATGGATAAAAGGGTTTCCTAAACTCTTGAAAAAAAATTATTTTTTCATCGATTAAAAAAAAAATATATTTACAATGCACGAGTTAATATGAAACTATTTCTAAACAACTTATAATAATATTTTAAATTAAAAATTTTGAAATGAATACGAATAAAATAAACTATCAACACATAAATAAGAATTTAAGTAAGAATTTAATTTTAATTTCAAAATAAATTATCACACGCCAGTCATCAGTTTCACCCAATAATTATAAATCTGATTAATTGATAAAAAAGGATAAATATTTTACAAAGAAAAGATAAGTGAGAGAGAACAGCCATTTTTCCTAACGCTAGGAGTTTAAAGGTGTCTGTAATTGGATGGGAGCCAAATTATGGAAGCTAGTCGTGGTACTATGGGCCTATTCATCCGAGGCCCATCTGCAATCGCTCTTCCCTCATTCAGACAACCTTGCTGGATTGAAGTCCCCCGCGCGAATTTTTTATAACACCGATTTTATCTCTCAAGTAAATATGCCCCCACACGTAATTTATACGTGAAAATTTTAAAATTTAGTATTCTAATCATCGTGTTTTATATTTTTTTAAAGGCGAACTCGACTTTATATATCAAATTCAATATTTTTAATACCGAATTAGGACAAATTTTTAAAATTTATATCATGTTTGGCTAAATATTTTCCTAGTTTCAAAGTTTGGCGATCGGAAGGCCCTCTACATTCACTCACTGGTGTCTGAGCTTTCGATGAACGTACTACAAAAGTTCTCGTAGCAAGTATTTAGTAATTTCTGGTGGAGGTAGGCGGGGATGTCAGGGGGGTCAACTCCCTCCGAGGAGATCCGTGAATTTAGCCACAAAAGGTGCAATTTTTTTTTTTTAACATTATTCCTTTAGTTCGTTAGGGATATATCAAAATTCCACCCCGATCCTAAATTTAAATAAAAAAAAAACATTCTACTAATTTTTACATGCCAAGAGGGGGAAAAAGATCCTATTTACATGGCTTATTTTAGGGTTTTTTTTCTTATTATTAATTCGCTTTTTATTCGGATGAATGTTTTTTTTTTTAAGTCCAAAGAAAAGAACTCAGACAAAACCACGTGTTTCGTATGAAGTCAATTGAATGTGTGTTTTTTTTTTAATCTCTACATCTTTGTTTTTTCATGTGCATTACTTGGAGTTGACGACCATGTTCATCGCCAGCTATTTTCTTACTGTGCCACAAAAAAATAAAATAAAATTCATATATCGATTTTATTCATAAAAATGAAAAGACACGAAAGAAGGGGGGAAAAGGGAAAGATGGGAGCAATACAAATACAACCCAAACCCGATCTTAGCTTATTTACAAGTCACCGTCGATTGTGGAGTCGAATCATGTGCTTCATTAAATTTGGTCCCCCCCCCCCCCCCCAGCCCCTCCCTTTTTAAATGTTACTCCATCATGGCACGACATGAACATTAAATATTTTTTATTCATCAAGCTCGTTGAAAAATTTCTCATTTTTCTAATAATATTATCAGAAATTATTCAAAGAAATTAACCTAATCCTTTCACTTTTTTTTTTCAATTTTCTGTAAGTCAATGCTTGACCTCCAATTAAATTTATTGTTCACGTTGAGATCAAAGCATTTATAGATATTTATATGCCGGGCTGTCGTCCTACGGAACAAAGTCTCCCGGGGCGGTTGACGCTGTTAGTTACTCCCGTGATGAGCTCCGTCGGAGGCATGGCGATAACCGATAAGGTACGATTCGGAATCCTAGGGTGCGCCAAGATAGCCCGCCAGGTGGCCAGGGCGATCTCTCTCTCAGAAGAGTGCGAGCTCCACGCGGTCGGCAGCCGTTCCCTCGAGAAGGCCGTTAGTTTTGTCCTTGATAATGGGCTTCCGGCCTCTGTCAGGATCTATGGGAGCTATGAGGCAGTCCTGGATGACCCCGAAGTCGACGCTGCATACATCCCCCTGCCGACGACCCTCCACATGGAGATCGCCGTCCTCGCGGCGAAGAGGAAGAAGCATGTCCTCCTGGAGAAGCCTGTAGCACTGAACATCGGGGAGCTGGATAGGATCCTAGAGGCCTGCAGAGCCAACGGCGTGCAGTTCATGGACGGCACGATGTGGATGCACCACCCGCGTACCGCAAAGATGAAAGAGGCTCTCTTGGATGTCAGCCGATTCGGTCAACTCAAATTGGTAAAGCTCCTCTTGGTGCCTTCGGTTCAATTCATTAATTGCACGCGCATGCAGTAGTCGTGGTTTCATCGATATCTCGCTCATGTGATTTCCTCGGCGTCGTGACTGATATCATTGAAACTTGTTATGAACGCCGTCGTGGTAGATACATAGCTTCATTTCCTACAATGCCGGTCCGGAGTTCCTCGAGAACGACATACGAGTGAAACCTGACCTCGATGCCCTCGGGGCGCTCGGAGACATTGGATGGTATTGCATTAGGTCAATCCTCTGGGCTGTCAACTACCAACTCCCTAACAAGGTCGTAGCCATGCACGAGCCAGTTTACAACGACGCAGGGGTCATCCTTTCGGCAGGAGCATCCTTGTATTGGTCCGACGGCAAAGTAGCGACATTCCACTGTTCCTTCCTAAATCACATGGCGTTCGAGGTGACAGCTTTCGGGACTACAGGAATCATCCGTGTGAGTGATATCATAACTCCGTTCCAAGACAAGTACGCGACGTTCTACTCGTCGTCCGTATCGGATTTTGCGGAGGTCGAGCCGGGGCAATGGGCGCCGGCCCCCAAAGAGCACCGGGTGGATGCGGATGTCCCTCAGGAGGTCGTTATGGTCAGCGAGTTCGCGAGATTAGTTTCTGGGATCAACACGAGAGTTTCGAAGCCGGATGAAGAGTGGGTTAATATCAGTAGGAAGACTCAGCTAGTGCTCGATGCTGTTAAGGACTCGCTGATGAAAAATTATCAATCGGTCGAAATCATTGAGTAAGATCGATCATATCATTAAAGTTTTAGTCTTTTCTTTTCCGGGGAAATTTTAGCTTCTAGGAAATACTCAAAATGATTATTGGATAACTTTATCTTTTGTTATTGTTATTATTTTGTTTTCATTTTGCAGTTTAGAGAGGAAATGTGTTTGTGTTTTTTTAATTACTATTATTTCCGTGAACGAAATGTGATGATCATTTATGACTGAAACCAAGAACTCTCAATAATAATATCACGGATAGTAAATAACTCTGTTTAGTACTATGTAATAAAGACATTTGATCAAAACTCATGTCCATAATAGTGTTTGATCACATCACAAAATTTACATAAAAACGAATTTTTAATAACACTAATGATAAATATTATACTCCAATGCTTCAAATGAATAAGTACAAAAGCTTTAGACAGGATCAATGCAGGGGGAAAGGGAGAGTGCATGCAAGCTAAGAAATAACATGTTCGAATTTCAAAGTTAAAGAAATGGAGACAGAAACAAAGAACAACAACAACAACCGATGTCGTTGGTCGGGGCTGATGGCAGCATGAATTAACTTTGGGTTTCCGATTTCGTGGGATGCAATTTTGTTTTGATGGTTGCGTGTTCGTATTTCCCGCAAAGTTTCCTTAAAAGCCGTTCCCCTTTTCCTCTTGTGTCTTTTGCCCCATCCATATCCTTTTCTTTAAAAAAAAAAAAAAAAAACATGTTTGTGAATAAAATTGAGGGTTGGGAGGGGGAAACAAAAGGTCCTCGTGCTTCCCGTTGAGAAAGGATGTAAGTGGGTCGACCGTCGTCTAGCTCTAGTGCATATCTTTGCGATGAATCTGTCCCTCTCGGAAACATCCGGCATTTGTCAGAGATTCATGTGCACTATTCTTATGATTATGTTGACCCGTTCATGTCTTCATCCCTGTTCACAATTGTTGCATCCCACTCCCACCCACCTATTTATACACATATATATAGCCGCTATGATTATAATATTGGGATGTTAATCTGAATATGAGCGTTGTGTCTCAAAACGGAGGAAAGTACGAAATTTGACGTTAGTTTTGAAAAGTATTCGAGCGTTGTGTCTCAAACGGAGAAATATTTCTTTTCGCAAGATATATGAAAACTTGTGGAAGAAAGCTATGAAGAAGTTCCAGAAGGAATATCTCTCTGAGAATATGAAAACACTTCCGCAGAAGGTGTCATCAACCCCACAGAAGATGGGCAAAAGCCGTACAAGGAGAACGTCATGAAGAGTGTCATGACTCTGCGGATTCTACAACAATCCGTGAACTAGACCATCTGCCCAAGGATATTCGGCCTGAAGAAGGTGAATGAACTGTAAGAGGTCCTAAAGGAGGAGTCTAAAGGGTCAAAGAAGGTGATCTCTATAAAACTGCATAACCTTTGAAGAGACTTCGACAATCTAGCCATGAAATAAGACTGCATAACCTTTGAAGAGACTTCGACAATCTAGCCATGAAATATGCAGAAACCGTCAAAGACTACTTCTCAATGATCGTGGAGATCCTCAATCTATTGAAGAGTTGCGGAGAAGTTGTTCCGGATCGAAAAGTCGTGTAAAAAATACTTAGAAACTTGCCACAAAAGTTTGAGCATGTGGTAACGGTGATTGAAGAGATGAAGGATCTCACAGAAGTTTCCATCTTTTAGTTGATGGGTTATCTAGAATCCCATGAGAGGCGGGTCAGCAAGTACACAATCCCAGTGGAGCAAGCATTTCAAGCAAAGTTGAATATTTCTGAGCAGAAGCAAGAACGTTCTAGAAACAGCAGAATGTCCTACGATAAAGGACACATCAACAGGTCTCGTGGCAAAGGTAGAGGCTATGCAGAAGATCAACATAGAAGCGGTCTTGGAGAAGTGATCGCGCTTGCCGAAGGCGGCAAAATTTAAATACTCTAACAAACCTAACTAACTTGTAGATAAGGTAAGTAGAGGTCGATCCCACAGAGAATCAACAGAGAAAGAAATTCCTAACGGTCACACGTTTAACGATATTGAGGTCAAGTCAACAAGATGAGTGATAATAAAAGAGAGAAATAAAATGCAAATAAACGGTAGTTCAATCAAATATTAAAAGCCTAGGACTATCAACTTCCCCTAACGAATTATCTAACTCGTTCCTTCCTTTCTCCAGTTATCAAATTCTCAAGTTACTAACCTAGGGTTCGATTATCTCCTTACGCCTCTTCCGAAAGCTCTAAGGACGTATTCCCTGTATCGAGCTAATCACTCTATTCCTAGGCAATTAACTAGTGGGAACCCATTATGCAACAACCCTAAATGGCTACCTAAGCCGATTCGGTATATTCCTATCCCTTTCGCTAATTAGCTCCGTTTTCCAACGAGACGCTAACTTAGACTATCCAATCCACGGCTTAACCTAAACAACTTTTCCAAGCCCGAATAGGTCTCCAGTTCAAATTAATTGGTGATCAGGCAATTAACCGCATTAAGATCAAGATTTGAATAAGTAACCACACGAATTCGAATAACACGGAGAAAAAGAATTCACTCGTTAAATAAAAGCGTTAAGTTCCATTGAAGTCCTAGAAAAGAAAATTAGTTCATAGCGTAAAAGAAATTCATCCCAAGTTCAAGAGAAAACAATAACGACATAGAAATCAACGGGAAAGAAAGAAAAGAGAAACGCCCTCCCGATCCTCCGATCTGAGAAGTAGTAGACTCGTCCCGATCTCCGCTTCAATCCAAGCCGTCACCTCTTTCTCCGCTCCTCAGTCGAATGTCCAATGTCTCCTCTCTCCCTCAGAATAAATCCCCCTAGAGTTCCTCTAAAACAGAATATCTTGTTTCCCCTCTAGAAAGATTTCCTAATATTCTCCAAATCTAAATAATATCTCTAGGGAGAATAAAATAAAATAACCTAAAACTACCAAACTAAATGCCTAATTGATCCTCTATTACTTCATAATGTGGCATCATGAAGATTTGAAGACTCCTTGAGCGATTTGGGAATAGGTTCGTTAGTGGTCGCCAAAATCCACAGAACCTTCAAGGACGCGTCCTTCTGCTCTCTGGACATTTCCTGCTCATATGCACTTCACTTCGTTCCTGCTCAAATGCTCTCTGGACATTTCCTCTCTTTCGTTTTTTTTTTTCTTTTTACATGCCTAAACATTGGTACTCAGAGCCTTGGTAACCGTTTTTTTTTCTTTTTCTCTTTTTTTTTTTCTTCTAAGAACTTGTTTCAAATCAATGCCTAGCCAGCCCCCACTCGACACCAACTACTATGCGTTATTAGATTTCGAGAATTGTTTTCACTCACTACCAATCCATACCGAGGAATTATTACCCACTAAAAAAAACAGTTTAATCACTCAATTAAGCTCAATTTTCACTCTTCCATAAGTCGTAAGCATGTGCGTAATAAGTCATCATCGAACAAGGGTCAGCTCATCAAAGATATCGTCAAGTCTACTGAAGAGTTAGACACGCCTAGACTTATTCTAAAAATGATGCAAAAATCAAAACTAAAAATCAAAACACTACTAGCAAGCAATAAATTAGAAATGACTATCAACCCAAACCACAGAGATAAACATACTTACAGCACAAACAACACCCCCAAACCTAGACTAGACATCGTCCCGATGTAAATATGAATAGTAAGAGATGAAGAACGAAGTACTCCCCTGGGGTGAGCTAGTCGTCGCCGTCATCAGCATCATTTTCGTCCTCAAGGTCTTGGGAGTTGTTGTTATCCGAACCAAGCTCCTCCTCCTTTTGGAAAGGGGGAGTGAGGCGGCTGCACAAGAAAAAAAATAGGTTAGGGTTGTGTCACTTAAAAGAAATTAAAAACTATTTTTTTTTTCGATTTTTTTTCTTTCGGAGGGACGCGTCCTTCAAATTGGAGGATGCGTCCTCCATGGTTCTGTAAGATTGCAGAATGCCCGAGGTCGCGTCCTTGGCTGTGAGGGACGCGTCCTTGAATTTTCTGCAAAATAAAATAAAAATTGTCAATGAAAAGTAAAATAAAATGATAAACTTATGCAAAAATAACCATGAAAATGAAAAAATAAAAGTAAACTCGGGTTGCCTCCCGAGAAGCGCTTGATTTATAGTCATCGGCTTGACTCTCTTCTCGTTTTCAAGGCTCTTTCAAGTTAATCGAGGATGTTTCCCGTTCAAAGCTTCTCCGATAATGTTTTATCCGTTGTCTATTTACTTTGAATATCCTTCCCGAACTCTCTTCTAATACTTCAATTGCTCCATATGGGAATACTTCAACAACTCGGAAAGGACCCGACCATCGCGATTTCAGCTTCCCAGGGAATAATTTGAGTCGGGAGTTGAACAACAATACCTGTTGGCCTGTCTCGAAGTGTCTGGGTATGATCTTACCATCGTGCCATTTCTTTGTCTTGTCCTTGTACACTCTCGCACTGTCATATGCTTGCAACCGAAGTTCATCAAGCTCATTCAATTGAAGCAATCTTCTTTCACCTGCTTCTTCGAGATTTAGGTTCAACTTTTTCAGAGCCCAATACGCTTTGTGCTCGAGTTCCACCGGAAGATGACACGCCTTGCCAAAAACCATTATGTATGGTGACATCCCAATTGGATTTTTGTATGCTGTCCTATATGCCCACAATGCATCATCTAACTTCGTTGACCAATCCTTCCTCGTTGGACATACCGTTTTCTCTAAAATACGCTTGATTTCCCGATTAGAGACTTCGACTTGCCCGCTCGTCTGTGGGTGATACGCTGTAGCTATCTTGTGCTTGATACCATACTTTTTAGGAGTTGATCAAAATAGCGGTTGCAGAAGTGCGTCCCTTCGTCGCTTATGATAGCCCGTGGTGTGCCAAATCGGGTAAAAATCTGTTTTTTCAAAAACTTGCACACGACTTTAGAATCATTAGAAGGCAGCGCTACTGCGTCATAATAGCGCTACTGCTTCATAAAACTTCCACCCACTTGGAAACATAATCAACAGCCATAAGAATATACTTATTATTGAAAGATGAAATAAAGGGATCCATAAAATCGATACCCCACACATCGAAGAGCTCAACTTCAAGGATGCTTTACAACGGCATCTCGTGTCTCCTGGTGATGTTTCCTACGCGTTGACACCTGTCACAAGACGCAACAAAGTTATATGAATCTTTGAAAAGAGTCGGCCAATAGAATCCTGATTGCAAAACTTTCGCTGCTGTTCGGTCTCCTCCAAAGTGTCCGCCATAGGGTGATGAGTGGCAATGTTCAAGGATGCCTTTGATTTCTTCCTCTGGAACACATCTCCTGATAACTTGATCAGCACAATGCTTAAAGAGAAACGGTTCATCCCACATGTAATAGCGTACGTCATGCAAAAATTTCTTCTTTTGTTGAGGAGTAAAGTCAGAGGGAATATGGTTAGAAACAATATAATTCACAAAGTCGGCATACCAAGGGCATGACAAATCGTTCATAGCAGACAATTGTTCATCAGGAAATGATTCATTAATTGCCGCATAATTATGAGATGACGTCACATTTTCTAACCTCGATAAATGATCAGCAACCTGGTTCTCCGAACCCTTTCTGTCCCTGATTTCAAGGTCAAACTCTTGCAAAAGAAGAACCCACCTGATAAGTCGCGGCTTGGCCTCCTTCTTTGATATCAAGTACTTGATGGCAGAATGGTCAGTGAACACAATAACTTTCGTACCGACAAGATAACTCCGAAATTTATCAAAGGCATAGACAATCGCAAGTAATTCTTTTTCTGTGGTAGTATAATTTACCTGAGCATCATCAAGAGTTCGACTCGCATAGTAAATGACATGAAATACCTTATTCACTCTTTGTCCTAGAACGGCTCCAACCGCGTAGTCGCTTGCATCGCACATTAGCTCAAATGGTAAATTCCAATCAGGTGCAATAACTATAGGGGCAGAAATTAACCTTTGCTTGAGCTCGTTGAAGGCACTAAGGTAGTCATCATCGAAAATAAATGACCTGTCCTTTTCTAAGAGATTGCAAAGTGGCTTGGAAATTTTGGAAAAGTCCTTGATAAATCTTCTGTAAAATCCTGCATGTCCAAGAAAACTCCGGATTGCTTTGACTGATGTTGGTGGCGGCAACTTCTCGATCGTTTCTATCTTTGCTCGATCCACTTCAATCCCCTTGTTTGATATCCTGTGTCCAAGAACAATACCCTCTCGAACCATAAAATGACATTTTTCCCAATTTAAAATAAGGTTTGTTTCTTCACAACGTTTTAGCACACGAGCTAAATTTGTCAAGCAATCATCAAAAGACATCCCAAAGATGGAAAAATCATCCATAAAAACTTCAAGGCACTGCTCAACCATATCGGTGAAAATAGACATCATGCATCTCTGAAACGTAGCTGGGGCATTACATAGACCAAAAGGCATTCGACGAAAAACAAACGTACCATACGGGCATGTAAAAGTAGCCTTTTCTTGATCTTCTCCTGCTATGGCAATTTGGTTATATCCAGAATAACCATCTAGAAAACAGTAAAATCCTTTACCTGCCAGGCGATCCAACATTTGATCTATAAACGGAAGTGGGAAGTGATCCTTTCTTGTGGCTTTATTCAACTTCCTATAATCCATGCAAACTCGCCAACCAGTCACCGTACGCGTGGGAATGAGCTCATTCTTTTCGTTGGAGACAACGGTCATCCCACCTTTCTTAGGTACACACTGCACAGGACTCACCCAAGAACTGTCAGAAATCGGATATATTATACCTGCATCAAGCCATTTGATGATTTCCTTCTTATCTACTTCCTTCATGTTCGGGTTGAGTCGTCGTTGATTCTCCACCGAAACCTTATGATTTTCTTCTAGCAAAATCTTGTGCATGCAAATTGATGGACTGATACCTCGAATATCAGCAATTGTCCACCCTAATGCTCGTTTATATTCCCTCAAGACTCGAAGTAATTTTTCTTCCTGTGTCACTGTTAATTCTGATGAAATAATAATGGGTAGAGTTTCATTACTTCCAAGATATGCATACCTCAGGTGTTCAGGTAATGGTTTTAACTCCAAGTGGGGTGGTTCTTCAATCGATGGTTTCATCGGATTATGCGGCCTCTCCAGAGCTTCAAAATGTGCTCCCCTTAACATGTGTGGTATTGCATATATTGATTTTGTCACTTCTTGTACTTCTTCATTGTCGGATGCCATTAAATTCATCGCAATTTCAAGTGGATCATCATATGGCATCTCGGTAGCGTACCTATTCAAAACATCAATAAGGAAGCATTCATCAGGTTCACTCGGGCATTTCATCGATTTTAAAACATTAAAGGTTACCTCCTGATCATTAACCCGAATGGTCAATTCACCCTTTTGAACATCAATGAGTGCTCTACCTGTTGCCAAGAATGGCCTCCCTAAGATGATGGGGATATTCTTATCTTCCTCAAAATCTAAAACTACGAAGTCCGCTGGAAAGATAAACTTATCCACTTTAACAAGCACATCTTCAACAATACCTCTAGGATATGTTATTGATCTATCAGCTAATTGCAATGTCACAGACGTAGGTTTCACTTCCCCCAAACCTAACTCATGGTATACAGATAAAGGCATAAGATTGATACTCGCGCCAAGATCACACAAAGCCTTACCATGAAATTGTGAGCCGATAGTACAAGGGACAGTGAAACTACCTGGATCTTGTAGTTTAGGAGGAAGTTTTCGTTGCAATATGGCACTGCATTCTTCCGTTAGTGCAACGGTTTCAAACTCACCTAACCTTCTTTTCTTCGATAGAATGTCCTTCATGAACTTGACGTAACTCGGCATCTGCTCAAGAGCTTCTGCAAAAGGAATGTTAATATGGAGTTTCTTAAACACGTCGAGAAACTTACGGAATTGGGCTTCATCATGTTTTTTAGCTCTTTGAGGGAATGTAACTGGTGGTCGTTCTATCTTCCCCATGTTGGGTATTATCCAAGTGGGACGATGTGGTTGTTCAGTTGGGGGAAGGACACATCCTTCATATGGCAGGGTCGCGTCCTTCTGTGCTGCTTCTTCCACAGAATGTCCAGAGACGCGTCCTTCAGAACCGGAGGACACATCCTTCTCGGTTCTGTGAAAATTCTCAAATTCCTGATCTCGTCCTTTGTTCAGTCTGGATGTGTTCGTCTCCTCATTGATTGGCTCTCGTGGAAGATCACTAATCTCACTTGACTTTTTATTGTCACTCGACCGAATCTTTGGTGGTACTTCTTCAAGTGCCCGACCGTTTTTCAAAGTTACTGCTTTAACATATTCTCGTGGATTGACCTCAGTATCACTTGGCAACCCTCCTTGTTGACGCGAGTTCAAGGCTTGAGCGAGCTGACTGACTTCATTCTCCAAGTTCCTTATTGATGTTGTTTGATTCTTTATTATGGCATCTTGATTCGCCATGTACTTCATCATCAAATCCTCAAAATTCGTCTTCTTTTCTAGTTCTGGGGCTTTGGGTTGCTGAAATCCCGGAGGTTGTGTTGGTCGATGATCCACCGTTTGTTCTCCTTTCCAAGAGAAGTTAGGATGGTTCCTCCATCCCGGATTATACGTGTTGGAATAGGGATTGTTCCTTTGATTTCCAATAAAATTAGCCTCTTCCATGCTTGCAGAACATTGATCTGTTATATGTCCACCACCGCAGATATCACATCCTCTAGTTGTACCTTGGATGAACTGTACATTCACCGTCTCGAACTTCTTAGCCAACGCCGATATCTGTGCTTGAATAGATGTGAGTGCATCGAGTTCATTAACACCCTTGGTCTTTTTACCATTAACTCGGTCAAACGATTGACTTGGTACATAAGTCCTCCTCATAGTCTCCAGAAGCTCTCTTCCTTCCACATATGATTTTCGTAGGAATGATCCGTTCGACGCTAAGTTGAGGTCCTTGCGCGATGATTCCGTCAACCCATTGTAAAAAGCTTCCAGCTGTCGCCATCCAGGTAAATCATGATATGGGCATTGAATTAATAAATTTTTGAAACGCTCCCAAGCCTCCACGAAAGTTTCCGTCTCATGTTGCTGGAATGTGCTGATTTCATTCCTCATCTGGAATATCTTGGATGGCGGGAAATATTGATCTAAGAATGCTTCTTCCATCTGTTCCCAAGTACTAATTGATCCAGCCGGTAGCGAGTTCAGCCAACTCCATGCTCTATCCTTCAAGGAAAAGGGAAATAACTTCAATCGAACTGCATCCTGTGGCACTCCGTTTTGCTTGAAACTGTCGCATATGCTTAAGAACTTGCTCAAATCCTCATGTGGATCCTCGGTCGGTGATCCTCGAAATATCACTAAATTCTGAATCATCTGAATCACCGATGTCTTTATCTCATAGTCCCGAGCTTGAATCGCAGGCGCAACGATGCAGAACCGGTTAAAGTGAGGTTTTGCGGAAGTGAATTCCACCATCGGCCTGTTATCAATGTCTTGTTGTCTCTCGTTCTGTTGAGCTGGAATTAGGTTTCCGTCCATGTTGCTCTCTTTCTCACGAACCCGTCTATGGAAAGTCCTCTCGATTTCAGGATCAAAAGGGAGAGTTCCTGTGCTTCAAGTTCGTCGCATCCACCTGAAATCAACAGAAAAGAGTAACGAAAATTAAATAACTTGAACGTCAAATAGATAAACGTGATAACAGTAGAAAAGAAAATTTCTCAGAATTGATTCCCCGGCAGCAGCGCCAAAATTTGATCGCGCTTGTCGAAGGCGGCAAAATTTAAATACTCTAACAAACCTAACTAACTTGTAGATAGGGTAAGTAGAGGTCGATCCCACAGAGAATCAACAGAGAAAGAAATTCCTAACGGTCACACGTTTAACGATATTGAGGTCAAGTCAACAAGATGAATGATAATGAAAGAGAGAAATAAAATGCAAATAAACGGTAGTTCAATCAAATATTAAAAGCCTAGGACTATCAACTTCCCCTAACGAATTATCTAACTCGTTCCTTCCTTTCTCCAGTTATCAAATTCTCAAGTTACTAACCTAGGGTTCGATAATCTCCTTACGCCTCTTCCGAAAGCTCTAAGGACGTATTCCCTGTATCGAGCTAATCACTCTATTCCTAGGCAATTAACTAGTGGGAACCCATTATGCAACAACCCTAAATGGCTACCTAAGGCGATTCGGTATATTCCTATCCCTTTCGCTAATTAGCTCCGTTTTCCAACGAGACGCTAACTTAGACTATCCAATCCACGGCTTAACCTAAACAACTTTTCCAAGCCCGAATAGGTCTCCAGTTCAAATTAATTGGTGATCAGGCAATTAACCGCATTAAGATCGAGATTTGAATAAGTAACCACACGAATTCGAATAACACGGAGAAAAAGAATTCACTCGTTAAATAAAAGCGTTAAGTTCCATTGAAGTCCTAGAAAAAGAAATTAGTTCATAGCGTAAAAGAAATTCATCCCAAGTTCAAGAGAAAACAATAACGACATAGAAATCAACGGGAAAGAAAGAAAAGAGAAACGCCCTCCCGATCCTCCGATCTGAGAAGTATCCCGATCTCCGCTTCAATCCTAGCCGTCACCTCTTTCTCCGCTCCTCAGTCGAATGTCCAATGTCTCCTCTCTCCCTCAGAATAAATCCCCCTAGAGTTCCTCTAAAACAGAATATCTTGTTTCCCCTCTAGAAAGATTTCCTAATATTCTCCAAATCTAAATAATATCTCTAGGGAGAATAAAATAAATTAACCTAAAACTACCAAACTAAATGCCTAATTGATCCTCTATTACTTCATAATGTGGCATCATGAAGATTTGAAGACTCCTTGAGCGATTTGGGAATAGGTTCGTCAGTGGTCGCCAAAATCCACAGAACCTTCAAGGACGCGTCCCTGAGAACTG
The DNA here is from genome assembly GCA_023653495.1 of Melastoma candidum. Classification (NCBI taxonomy): domain Eukaryota; kingdom Viridiplantae; phylum Streptophyta; class Magnoliopsida; order Myrtales; family Melastomataceae; genus Melastoma; species Melastoma candidum. Next base: position 9,588,472 of record CM042882.1, on the reverse strand, counting down.
AAGGACGCGTCCTTCTGCTCTCTGGACATTTCCTGCTCATATGCACTTCACTTCGTTCCAGCTTCAAATTCTCCTTCATTTTCCTACATTAAAACATGACAAACCAAGAGGCATCAACCAAATAAAAGATTCAAATCAAAATAGATTAAAAAACTACGAAAATAATAAAAATCAACTTAAACTAAAACTAAACTAAAAAGTACTCAAATCCTACCAAATTCCTATCAATACTCGTACGACTAACCACGTAAAGCATCATTAGAGATATGAAATAACCCTACTTTCATAGAGTTATCAAGAAGCAGAAGTAGGATGCCGCATCTGCAGAAAACATAATCATAAAACAAACATTATCGTCTTCTATGCAGGACATGCAAGTTTCCCATTCATTCAGATAGCGATTGCTAGTACAAAGTTAAAGAGCAGAATCATGAATAGAAGCATGAGGATAGAGGCTCGATAAATATCTCTAAGGAAGATGAACATTCTAAAGTTTTCTATTCTTCCTCTAACTCAATGCAAGATATGAATGTGATATGGTTCCTCGATAGTGGCTATAGCAACCATGTCACGAAGATCAAGAAAAACTTTGCGGAGCTTGATGAGAAATACAACTCTCTCTTGAAACTTAGAGATAACACGAAGTTGAAGATATAAGGTAAATGCGTTGTTTCAGTTTTCAGTACAGAAGGTCAATAGAAGATGATGCACGATGTCATTTATATTGTAGAAATCGCACAGAACCTACTAAGTGTGGGACATATGATGAAATATGGATATAAGTTGATTTTTGCAGAAGGTCAATCTGAGATAACGGACAGAAGGTCACGGTTGTGAATATGACGTCCAACAATTTATTCCCATTAAAGATGACTCCTTGTAACAATGTTATTCGCAAAACTGAGGCTGTATATGATTCTCATCTTTGACATCTCAGGTATCGACATTTGAAGAGGAAATGTCTGGCTCTATGGAAGTAAAAGGATATGATGGTAGGATTACTTTCCATACATGGTGCAGAAGGTGATGTCTGTGAAGGATATCTTCCATTCCCAAACACATCATGGCGAGCTCAAGCCCTTCTCGAGCTGGTTTATGTAGATATTTGTGAACCGACTCAAACTTCGTCTATTGGTAATAAAAGAGACTTTATTTTGTTCGTAGATTACTATACTAGAATGATTTGGCCTTATTTTCTTAAGATGAAGTAAGATGTTTTCACCACCTTTAGGAAGCTTAAAGCACTTACAGAGAGTCAAAGTTGATACAGGATTATGTCCTTGAGGACAGATCGAGGATGAGAGTTTCTATCAAGACCATTCTTGGACTATTACCAACAAAAAGGGATACAAAGGCAGTTGACCGTGCAGTATTCTCCACAGCAGAATGGAGTCGTAGAAAGAAAGAAGGGAACCATAGTGGAGAGGCCAGAAGCATGCTGAAAGGTAAAGGTCTACCCAACAAGTTCTCGGCAGAACTTGTTAACACATTTGCCTACCTTTAGAACAGATCCCCTACAAAAGCGGTTAGGCATAAGACACCTTATGAAGAGTAGGAAAGCAGGAAGCCCGCGGTGAATCATTTGAAAGTATTTGAGTGTGTTAGATATGTGAGAAATTGATTCTCAAGGAAGAGTAAAAAGTTTGATGAGAAATGTGAGAAATTGATTTTCATTGGATATAGCGATGAATCGAAGGGCATCTGTATAATGCGAACATTGACAAGTTAGTTTTGTTGAGAGATGTTATCTTAGACAAACTTGCAGCCTGAAAGTGACAGGAAGTGTCTTTTATGACTCAAATGTTCCAATTTACATAAGCAGTAACGGAAGTATCTATACAGAAACTTATCAGAACAACATAAGCGACATTAGAAGTTACAGTACAGAATCCCACCGGAACAACAGAAGTCAGTCCCTCTAGAACCATTCCAAAAGTAAGGGTCCCATTGGAGATACCCCACCAAGGAGGTATTGATCCTTCACTAAAATTTATGAGCAAGCTAACTTTGCTCTTACTGCATTTGAGCCATAGAACTTTAAGGAGGCAGGCAAAGAAGAAAAATGAGGAAATCCCATGAACGAGGAGATGACTTCTATAAAAAAGAATGACATGTGGCCACTGGTCGATCTCTTGGAAGGAAAAGAAGCTATCAGCTTGAAGTGGGTTTACACTACCAAGTATAATGAAGATGGAAGCGTGCAGATGCATAAAGCTCGCATCGTAGCAAAAGGTTATTCATATAATTCCAGTGTTGATTTCTCAAAAACTTTTGCTCTTGTAGCAAGGATGAAGATAATCCGTGCTGTTCTAGCCATTACAGCACATAAGAAGCATGAAGTATTCCACCTTAATGTCAAATCAACATTTCTGAATGGAGTACTAGAAGAAGAAGTCTACGCAAAGCAACTACAAAGATTCGTGATGAAAGGCATAGAAGACAAAATCTACAGACTACATAACGTACTTTATGGTTTGAAGCAATCACCAAGAGCGTGGACTTGTAGAATTGATTCCCACCTATATATGAAGGATTTTTTAGAAGCTCGGTACAACCTTCGTTATACAAACAAAAGGTTAGTGCTGATTTTTAGCATGTCTTTATGAGAATGATTTGATCTACACAAGCACCAGCAGAACCTTATTGAAGAAGTTCAAGGAAGCCAAGATGGAAGAGTTCTAGATTATATACATTGGCTTGATGAAGTATGTAGATCCCCCAAATCGTGAATCACCCTGATGAAAGTGTTCAAATGGCTTTTCCGGTCTAAATGGTCGTCAAAGTCGACTAGGCTTTCAAAACTCTGAAGATTGAAATTCAACCGCTTACTCCTTGTACACAAAAAAGGAACAGGAAAGAAAACCCAGCCGTAGCACATCATCCAAGGAGAGAACATAAAATGAAAACTAAACAAAATTTAGGCCAAGGACCCACATACATCTCAACGTTCCCACCGGCGGACAACACCAAGAGAGTAGGCAGGGGAAGGCAATTGTTAGGGAAAATCCCTCACACGGAACAATGCAAAACTCATCCATTTCCAATTCCCCATCAATGTTTAGTCGGTTGTGTCCCAATTAGTTGACTTTTGACTTCACCCAAATCGGACAAAACAAGATGGAACAGAACTCCATGAAATAAAGAAAGGAGGGGGACATGTCCTTGAATTTCCATTGGTGAGATTTCCATTTCTTGTGTCATTCCCCAAACAACAGCCAACATTTCCCAAGGCCACTCCAAAGATCTGCCCCCTTCAGCCAAGGCGCAGAAGACAATGAACAAACCAATGAGAAAACCTGATACAACCCTCAGTCTTGAATCCTGTTGTCCCACAATTTTCTCCAAAGACAAGCCTCGAGGTCACGAGGAACCTTCTAGTACGTTCCCACACAAGTTCAACCGGACTCCTCTCCGACAAACACACGAAGCAATATCCTTCCAAGCATCTTTTGGAGCCTCTCCTCTTCCTCTCGACGAGCTTCTCTCGACCAAGGTAAGCTCAGGGAGCAATGGAGACCCCCCCAACCAGCTTGACCGCGAAGAACATGTTGCGGCTTCACAAGTCAACGGCCGCGACAAGAAGAAATGGCGGTAGCCCCGAACAACCTCCGGCGTCCTCCCCTCGCCGTCTCCTCGCTCGAGGCTCTCTCTCCAGGGCATCTAAGACCTATCTTTCCTCATCCAAAGACAAGGGGGACTCGACTGCCACCTCCCGTAGCCTCGCGGCTTTGCGGGAGGACTCCTTTCGTTTTGGCGATTTCTTGTTTGCGCAGGTGCAAATGTCGGACAGCTGAGAGCCGACTTCCGGAGACGTCCCAAAGTTACACCAGCATCACATCCCCTCTCTCCTATTTGTCCCAGCATGGTGGAACGTGTTACAAAACCCAATCGAACCAAAATAACTTGGTAAGTGCAAGCATGCCTCGGATCAGCCTGTGCAACCTTTGGTTTTTGCTGCATATCTTCCTGTGTACTTATCAGAATCACGCGAATTGCATTTGATTCCTAACTTAAATACGGTTCTAAAGACACCAACCAAGCTCAATTTGAGTTCCTACCCCGGGAATTTCGAACAAAACACTATACTGGTTGCAAACAACCGAGTTTCGCACATCTGGACATGTTCGTTTGCGCTTTTGCCGCAAATATACTCCAGACATGTCACACTAGCTGTATATGGTGTTTCATGCATAAAGGTAGTGGTTTTGAAATGACATGGCATTTACACACGAATGGAGTGTTTTCGAAGAATCCGAACACCCTAGGTTCGGATCTGCATGTCGGTAGTTCACTCATTCCCTCATTACTTTCCATCTAGAACTCGTATTGAACTAAAAAAATACATCATTAGAAGCCTGACTTGAAGAGCGCTATTTTGAGTATAAGTAGTCTCGTTTTTGTGAACTGAACTAAAAGTTATGCACATTTTTTGGAGAGGCAGCAAAGCTGTCGAAGGTTCTGATCTACATATTGGCACCTCACTCTTTGATTCGTAACTTGCGTTCGAGACCTCACATTGACATGAAACTTGTATTATTGGATTCCTGGCTTGAAGAGGCGGGAGTTTTGCTGCCTTTTAGAAAAACATGTGTAGCTTTCTGCTCAATTCATGAAGAGCTTTCTTTCAAATATAAATAGGCTCATTTTCATGAACTGAGCAGAAAGCTACACATGTTTTTCTAAAAGGCAGCAAAACTCCCGCATCCTCTCACACTCTATCTCACAGTTAGAGAAGAGTCATTCGGGGCCATGCTTGCCCAACAACTTGTACCGACTGCGAGTCTCGGTACACCGCTTCGGAACGTACCATCGCGCGCTCATTTGGGTCTTACACTGACTCCGACAGTACACTCTCCACTACGAGATCATGTTGGTGTCCGAGAATGACTCGCTAAAGTATATCTTCAACAAACCAACACTGATGGGAATAGGCTCCAAATGGCAGTTGCAGTTAGACGAATTCGATGTCAGATTTCACTCTATGAAATCAGTAAAAGGCAGAACAGTTGCTGATCACATTGCTGAGTATCCAGGAGCAGATGATTCACCTCTAGTGGTCAAATTACCTGATGAGAACATCTTACTCGTGGAACCAGAATCAAGGTGGACAATGTACTTCGACGGTGCCGTTAACTCCTCGGGATCAGGCATCGGAGCCATGGTAATATCACCAGATCGACAATACCACACAACGGTGGCCAAGGTCACATTCCCTTTCACAAACAACATCGCTGAGTATGAAGCATGTATCCTCGGCTTGTTATGTGTACTCGAAATGAGAGCCCAATTCCTCGATGTTTGTGGAGATTTAACACTCATCATCTCTCAGAAAAATGGAGCATGGTGCACACGGGATCCAAAGTTCATCCCATACCAAGACTACTTACAGGCATTGGTCCGCCAATTTACCGACATTGAGTTCAACTATCTCCCACGGGCGGACAACCATTTTGTAGACGCGCTTGCGGTCCTCGCATCAATGATTCCATTGGCTGGAGAGATGGACATTGAACCTTTCCCCATCAACATTGCTGACGATCCAAGTTGTATGCATATTGAACCATTCCAAACTGAAGACTCCTCATCAAGGTTCACAGACATCAAGGCATACGTAGTGTCAGGCACTTTTCCCTAAGGAAGCACAGGAAAAGAGCACAAGTTCATCCGAAGAATCGTAAGAGGTTACTTCCTTGATGGTGACACCCTGTACAAGAAATCATTCGTGACGACCCGTATGCTGTGCGTCACTGAGTAAGATGCTCCTTATCTTCGAGGTACATGAAGGCGTTTGCGGACCACACATGAATGGGTATGCACTCGCTCAGAAAATAATGCGTCAAGGCTACTATTGGTCAACAATGGAAGCCGATTGCATCAAATACGTCAAGGCCTGTCACAAGTGTCAGATCTACAGCAACAAGGTGCATGTACCCCCAATGAGACTCTACCCCCTATTTGAGCCATGGTCGTTCTCAATGTGTGGCATGGATGTAATTGAATCGATCAATCCCAAGGCATCCAACGGACATCGATTCCTCCTAGTTGCCATCGACTATTTCACCAAGTGGGTTGAAGCCCAATCCTTCAAGGAAGTTACAGCAAACAATGTTGTACGGTTTATGCGGGCGAACATCATCGCCAGATACGGAGTTCCAGAACTACTGGTCACCGACAATGGTACCAACTTCAGCAGCAAGCTGATGGACTCCCTTTGCAAGGAGTTTTGAATCAAGCATCTCAACTCTTCACCGTATCGTCCACAAATGAACGGTGTAATCGAAGCTGCAAACAAGAACCTGAAGAAGATCCTTCAGAAAACTACAATTACGTATCGCGACTGGTACGAGAAACTCCCTTTCACGTTTCTTGCCTGCCGGACGACGATACGCACCTCTACTGGGGCAACTCCCTTCGAGCTCGTCTACGGCACCAAAGCAGTCATTCCAGCAGAAGTCAAACTACCTACTATCATAATCTCATCCCAAAGCAACATGACAGAAGAAGAGAAACCCAACCATCAGCTCGCTCACCTCGACTTCATAGATGAGAAACGACTCACTGCCGCCCATCATATGCAATGCGATCAACAGCGCATGTCCAGGGTTTAACAAGAAGGTCAGGCCGAACAGGTACAAGCCAAGGTAACCTTGTTCTCAGGTGGATCCTACCGAGCGTCAGAGATCCTAGGGGAAAATTCGCTCCGAACTATGAAGGGCTATTTGTGGTCAAACACGCCTTTTCGGGAGGAGCAATCATCCTAACAAAAATCGACGGAGGAAACCTACCGCAAGCAATCAACGCAGATGCTCTCCAACGATATTACACCTAAAAGGTGGCAAAGTTTCAAGCAAGAATTTCGAAACGATATCCGTTAGCGAAATTCCTTTATGTCCCCAAGGAGTCAATTGGGGCAAGGACGCCGACAACTAACATGAAAAGGGAGAATTACACTATCATTTCTCTCATCGTCAAAATGTAAGCGAAATTACACGAGCTTATTTCGCCTTACATCCTTTGTCTCGTTGGTAGGTACAAGAGCTCATCACACGAATGATACATAACTCCTATGACAAAGGCGAGGGTGGCAAATCTTCAAGCCAAAGACTTGTTGCAGTTTCGTCAATCCTTTCATTCCTGCGGATAAAGATACACTATCGAAACAAAAAAGGCAAGTACCAAAACTCTACTTCACCTTTCTTGCAAAAAACGAAGTTACATGAGCAAACATCATTTCTACTTTAAAAGAAACAGGTCGCACGAACTCGCTTGTTTTCTCGTCATCTGTTTGATCAGTACACGAGCAGCCTTATACAACAGTACATGGCAAGAGTAGACTTCGTCAATCCTTTGATTCCATCGGACAAAAACGCAATGGCGAAAAGGCACGAAAAGGAGTATCAATCCAATTTTAATACTTCCTATATCATAACGAGTTACATGAGCTCACTTATTTTTCCGCCCTTCGGCGAGTGTAGGTACATGGACATCCAGCAGTACGAACAAATGCGTGGACAGTCGGGTGGAAAATTCCAAGCCAAAGCTTCTGAGCTGCCTTTGTCATCGCCAACAATGATCACATGAAAGGGAGTATCATCTACACTATTCCCTAACAAGTTTTCTTATCATTCCCAAGCCGGAATCATACTTCCCACTTCCCCAATCCGAAATCGGTTACATGAACACACCACAATCCCCAGCACGAGTAATATTCCTCCCCAGCGGCAGTACATGATCATCCGCACGGTATGGTACAAACTCCCATGCAATGGCGAGGATGGTCAGGTGGAAGCGATTTCGAGCCTAACCTCAAAGAAACTAACAGGGGCACGAGAGTACAGGCATCTTCCCCACAAATCTTGAACATGTTCAATCTTCATAATATCTCCAAAGAAGCTTGTTTACCCAAAAGTATGCATTTCCTAAGCATGCGTCTAATCATTCACATCATCAAAATTTTCACATTAAGAAAATACATCTGGGCGAGAAATCATAGAAGGCAAACCCATTCCCCAAACACTTACCCAAAGAGAGATGAGCGTAAACACATGAGGGCTCTTCTAAATAGGTGTCCGGACGCACAAAGAATCCCTTAACGAAAGATGCTCAGATCGGGATGAAATCGAGCATTTACTCTCTATCCCAAACACGAACATTGACCATTGCTTGCCCCTTCGAAGCCAAAGTTGAAGTTTCTATACACACTACACCTGCCGAGTCTAAGGATCTCCTCACATCGAGGTTAACGGAGATCCTGTAGTCGATTCCCTCATATTCCCTCAACCTCTTCTCAGATTCCCTTGTAAGGAGGGGCAAACTATAGATCCCCCAAATCGTGAATCACCTCGGTGCAAGGGTTCAAATGGCTCTTCCTGTCTAAATGGTCGCCAAAGTCGACTAGGCTTTCATAACTATCAAGATTGAAATTCAACCGCTTATTCCTTGCACACAGAAAATGAATAGGAAAGAAAACCCAGCCGTAGCACATCATCCAAGGGGAGAAAATAAAATGAAAACTAAACAAAATTTAGGCCAAGGACCCACATACATCTCAACGTTCCCACCGGTGGACAACACCAAGAGAGTATGCATGGGAAGGCAATTGTTAGGGGAAATCCCTCACATGGAACACTGCAAAACTCATCCCTTTCCAATTCCCCGTCAATGTTTAGTCGGTTGTGTTCTAATTAGTTGACTTTTGCCTTCCAGTAAATTGGACAAAACAAGATTGAATGGAACTCCATGAAATAAAGAAAGGAGGAGGACATGTCCTTGAATTTTCATCGGGGAGATTTCCATATCTTGTGTTATTCCCCTAATGACGGCCAACATTTCCCATGGCCACTCCAAAGATCTCCCCCCCCCCTTCAGCTAAGGCGTAGAAGACAATGAACAAACCAATGAGACAGCCTGATACAACCCTCAGTCTTGAATCCTTTAGTCCCACAATTTTCTCCAAGGATAGCCAAGAAACCAATGGACAAAGACAAGCCTCGAGGTCATGGGGAGCCTTCTAATACGATCCCACACAAGTTCCATCGGACTCCTCTCAGATAGACAAACGGACTCCTCTCCCCTTCCTCCCAATGAACTTCTCTCGCAATCAGCCTGACCACGACTTCATAAGTCGACGACCACGGCAAGAAGAAATGGCGGCAGTCCCGAACAACCTCCAGCGTCCTCCCTTCGCCGTCTCAACGCTCGAGGCCCTCTCTCCCTAGCGTCAAGGACCTGTCTTCCCTTGTCCAAAGACAAAGAGGACTCGACTACCACCTCCCGTAGCCTCACGGCATCGCGGAAGGATCCTTTTGTTTTGATGATTTCTTGTTTGCGCAGGTGCAAAGGTTGGAAAGCCGGGAGCCGACTTCCGGAGACGTCTCGAAGTTACACCAACATCACAAGAATCTCGAGTCCCCTCTCTCCCATTTATCCCAGCATGGTGAGATGTGTTACAAAACCCAATCGAGCCAAAATAACTTGGTAAGTGCAAGCATTCCTCGGATCTACCTATGCAACTTTTTGGTTTTGCTGCATATCTTTCTGTGTACTTGTCGAAATCACGCAAAACTTCTTGCATTTGATTTCTAACTTAAATACGGTTCTAAGAAAACCAACCAAGCTCAATTTGAGTTTCTACCCTAGGAGTTTCGAACAAAACACTCTACTGGTTGCCAACTGAGTTTCGCACGTCTGGACATGTTCGATTGAGTTTTTGCCATACGTCGAACCTCAAATATACTCTAGACATGTCACAATAACTGTATATGGTATTTCATGCACAAATGTTTTGTTGTTTTAAAATAAAATGGCATTTACACACGAATGGAGTGTTTTCAAAGAATCCGAACACCCCTAGGTCTAGATCTGCATGTCGGCAGTTCACTCTTTCCCTCATAACTTTTTGTCTGGAACTCGTATTGACCTAAATAATACAACACTAGATGTCTGAATTGAAGAGCTTTATTTTGAGTCTAAGTAAGCTCGTTTTCGTGAACTGAACTAAAAGTTATAGACAATTTTCTAAGAGGCAGCAAAACTGTCAAAGGCTCGGATCTGCATGTTGGTACCTCACTCTTTCATTCTTAACTTGCGTTCCAGACCTCATATTGACATGAAACTTCTACAATTGGATTTCTAGTTTGAGGAGCATTCTTTCAAGTATAAATAGGCTCATTTTCATGGACTGAGCCGAAAGCTATACATGTAATTCTGAAAGGCAGCAAAACTGCCGCGGTTGAGAATCGTTTGATTACGCGCATTGTTTACCCTCATGTCTTGAACTTGCTTATACGCTATCGTTAACATATTTCTAAGTCTGTTATCTCAGCTTCTAGTATGCATACATCACTGTTTACTAATCATTTTTCTATCCCGACGTTTTCGCATGTGAAATACATACCGGGTGACGTTCGGGGCATATTCGAGGTCAACAGACATATTTCTATCCACACGTAAGTCACTCGTTTGAAGTTCATTGCTCCATGAAAGTTTCGTGCTTTCTTGCTTAGAACATGTCTAAGCATGTCTCATCCCTTTCTATGCATAAATCACATGAGGAAAACTTCCTAAGCACGTCTCATCCCTTTCTAAGCAAAACTTCAGTGGCTGATGAGGAATGAACAGGTCGTGCTCTTTCGGTTTCCAACTTCATATCTCAAACTCCCGACATCAGAAAACAGGTACGTGTTGCCTATCAGGAAGATACTGTCATTGCTTCTTCTCCGGGAACCCAGAGTTTTGACTTGATCCAAAATGTGTGATGTATATCATGCCGAATCTAACTGGGGTTCGCGGACCCCTAATCAGGAAGACCATTAAAACAAAACCCTGATTCTAGTAGTAATTTATTTGGTACCTCCCAATCAGAAAACAGGTACGTGTGGCCTATCATCGCCACACGGTGGTCAGAATCCAGTCGACATCAACAATCGGCTGCAACGCACTATAAGGAAGAGCTCTTCAAGATGATGCGCGGTGGGCCGTAGTGGAAACGCTCCAAATGGCCCCAATCGACAAACCGGATGTAAAAAAGAGGAGGTGCGGGTTTCCCCGAATTACTCATTTCCACGTGAAACGGGCTGCGGGCCCAAGTGCATAGGCCCGCAGTCACTGCCTTCCCTCGTTCTATTTGATCTAAATAATTGTTTGTGTTGCTGTGGCGTATACTGTTAGGCTCTTAGGATTTTTGTCGCATGTAATTGTTAAACAAATACACATGAGTTCGGGTCGAATGCCTGAATCGGGTCCAACACCCGTAAAACAGTGACATGAGTCTGGAGTCAAGCCTAGATTGGGTCCAACGCCCGTTAACCAAAAGCAATCTTGTGAAGCAAACGTCACCTCTTTGCATGTTTAGATGTAGGAGTTAGTAAATAGGGATCCCCGGACTAACTGTTTTTTCGACTTAAACAGTTTTAAAAAATAAGTCGGTGGTGACTCCGTAAAAGCTTACTTAGGTTAAGCAACAACAACCATTTTTACGGAGTTATCACGGATGAGGGAAGGCGACATGAGCAGCTCCCGATCCTCCCGAAAATTCCATCTGTGGATCGTCCTCTGCCATTTTCCCATCGCCTCCTAAAGAGCATGGAGACGATCAGTGAAGGCTCGGGCAGACCCGATTAGGAATCGAGGAGGATCGACCCCGATTTCCTTCGCAGGGCCTGGATGTTCGAGTCTGGGCGTCGACCGGAGGACACCGAGGGGCGCAGGCTCGGATCCTCATGTCGCTCGAACCGTAGCGAGCGTACTAAGCCCGAGGGCGCACGTACAAAGGATTTTCTCGGATTTCAAGTGAAGTAGAAGGAATGAGAGAATTTCACTTCTTAGGAAAAGTACATAGCGGATCAGTTGAAGAAGTTTCGTATGGAGAATGCAAAGTCAATTTCTACTACGATGTCACTCAATGAAAAGCTGTAGAAGGAAGACTCTACAAATGGCTTTGACTCGAAGATCTACAGAAGCCTTGATATTGTTCATTCTACGAGTTTGCTGTCTAGATTCATGAGGAACCCTAGTAGAACTCATTTCACAACAGAAAAAAGGGTTTCTACGCTAACTAAAAGGCACACAAAAGATCGGACTGAAGTATACGAAAGAGTAGAAGGATGATCTGGTGGGTTAGGTAGATAGTGACCGGGCGGGAAGTTAGGATGATCGTAGAAGCACATAAGGATACTTGTTCTGCATTGGAACAAAGCCCATTTCATGGAGTTCAAAGAAGCAAAGCATCGTTGTTCTCTCATCTGTAGAAGTTGAGTACATCACAACAAATGAAGCAACAAGAGAAGTTGTCTAGCTTAGAAGGTTACTTCTCGAGCTATAACAAAAGGTGACGAGCCAACAACAATCTTCCGTGATAACCAATCTGCAATTGCTATGACCAAGAATCTGATTTTCCATGAAAGGTTAAAGCACATAGAACTTTGTCATCATTTCATCAGAGAGATGGTTTCACAAAAGGAGATACTTCTAGAGTTCATTAGCACCCATGATCAACCTGCAGATGGTCTTAAAAAGGCAGTGTTTTAGGATAAGTTTGAGATAATCAAAGACTACTTAAAGATCATAAATTAAGAGGGTGCGTTGAAAGTAATTTGTGATTATGGAACATTAAAAGAACCGATGTAGCGGAGCAATGACATCACCCAATAAATGGAGCATCGAAGGAGGATTAAATACGTCATTAAATCTATGTCATTTAAGGTAGCGGTTTCTATTGTCATTTGAGTTTCCTACTCCTCCCTATATATACAGGGAGCGTGTACACATTTTATGTAAGAAAGTAAGAAAAGAATAAAGAAAGAGAAAGGCATTTTGTAGCCAAAATACTCAAAATATTCATCCCTCGTAGGAGCAACACCTTTAAGAAGATTTTTATTGTCTTACAAAAGATCGTTAGCAGTAAAGAACCTACGTTCTGCTAGCACATTCTCCATTCTTATCCAATCCTTCACGCATAACCCCCAACATTCACTTTAATAAAACTCCCATTTTACTATCCAACATAACTTTTATATTAGGAAGAAAATATTGTTTAAAACGGTGATAACTAAATTGTTGCTTGAAACCATATAGTGCCTTGAAAATTATGATTAAAACAACGATTTAGTCGCATTTTAATCACCGCCTAATTCTTTTTCCTTCATTTCATTCGTGCCCTATTTTACTTGTGAACCCCCTCCCTCCTCCCGGTATGAACTCCTTCCCTCCCAGATCTCGTCAATATCGAATCGATTATCCCAAACCTCGTCGTGCCCCACCCATTCATCATGAACCTCGTTGTTGTCGAATCACGAATCTTCCTTGTTCGCTTTGGTTCTCTCCCTCACGGTCGTTGATACATGATTTAGGCTTCTCCTCGAATATATTGGTAATTGGATGCTTCAGTTGATTTAGGTTAGTACAATTTAGGGCAATTAGATAATCTAGGGCCGTTGGTTGATTTATGTTAGTAAAACTTAGAGGACTTCATAATTTTATCTGATTTGGCTGATTTAAGGTACTTAGATAATTTAGTGCTGTTAGTTGATTTAAGTTACTAGAATTTAGGGAGTTAGATAATTTTGTCGGAAATACATATATTTTTTGTTATTGTGATTTATATTGTTTAGTTAAATTGAGATATGTCGTGATTTAGGTTATTTGATGTGGTTGCCTTTCTTTAGTGAATTTGAGCGTGCTAGGACGTATAGTGGGGTAGTGCTTGTTTAACATGGTTATGTTGGGGTCTCTATAAGGCAACAAATTGTACGATGTTACAGGTTTCTAGAGCGCTACAGGTATGGCCATGAGATCGATTTCCACATATTGCACCTCATCGACGTTGTACCATTTACGTTGGGGGGATGTCTTTGAGTTCACGATGGAGAGGACTTTGATGTTCACATAGTACCGACCCATGTCCTATCTGCTTATAGAGAAGCCATTGGTAGACAAAGTACAGATCTAGTACACATCATTGCTTTCAAAATAACGTATAGAATAACTTGACATTGTTGTTACTCATATTACACTTAAATTGTTTAGGTTATTTGGCATTCCATCATATTGTTTGACCGAAAAGGGAGTGTTGGTATTCTAGAGTGACACTTATTTGTTTCTAAATCGTTGAGTGGGACTACCTAGATAGGGTTATATGCCAATTTGGATCGACTCGTTCCAAAGCCTTGCAATACTTAGAAGAACCTACATCAAATTGGCCTACACACAAGTTCAGGAATAACTGGGTAGAAATACATCAAGAGAATGTTGACTTGTGGAATGATCGAATGTCTCACAATGTGCCCCTTGTATGGGAGACTTATATGTCGAAAGAAGAGTACGAAGTGGAAGAGGAAGAGGAAGAGTGTTGGTGTAACAATGGCACTAAGAGATGGGGAATTAGTGTAATGGCCTTTTCAGTCTTTTTACAACTAAAAGAACCAACCAACGGAACGTTAGGTTTCTGTAGGTTACAGAACCCTTGTACACAGCAGATCCCAAAGTGAACTGCTTGATGAGAGAACAATCAGCCAAAGCCTGATCTAGAAGGTGACTATACAGTCCTGATAAGATTTCTACAATAGTGCTTCTGCTATCAAGGTTCTACAGATCCGACCACCTTAAGCGGGATCAGCAAGATCTACTGCAAGATTTGAAAGATACTTATAGTAGCATAAGGTTTTCATAGAACCGTGTAGATTTCTGCGCTACCAAGAGATGATCCGTGAGAACTAGATCGACGGAAACAACTCTAGAACCTGATTGGTTTCAATAGCGTAAGATGTTTGATGCAGCACCTTTGGAGTCTCTCCTTATACGTTCGCGTTGTGTCTGTTAATTTGCTTTTCTGTTTAGGTTTTCGCTGAATGCTCAGTGATGTAACCGCTTGCGTAGAAAGTAAATGAGACATAGAAGGTTTATAGTGGTTCGGCAATTGCCTACTCCACTCTTCACCCTTATAGGATGCAATTCACTATTGAACACTTATAGCAAATACAAGACTGACAAAAGAAATAAAACACTCCTGAAGAGGGTATTGTAGATAGCGCTTCTACTTTTCCACAAATGATGTACTAGCAGAAGGTACAAAGACACTTCTGTAGTGTAGAAGGTGATGCAGATAGCCCTTCGGCTTTTCTACTCACAGAAACCCTAGGGATTGTGATCAATAACCCTTTGGGTCGAGCATAGAGATTTGTGGCTAACTCTAGAAACTCTCTGGTTGAGGTTCTGCACTGAAGACAGTTACTAACTCCATAATCCTTATGGTTGGTGTTCTGTAGAACGTGGCAGCTCTACGCAAACATGTAGCAGCCCTTCGCAGGCAGATAGCCCCTCTATCCAAGGGTGGATTTTCCCTCCAGGGGTTCCATAACCTGCTTGGCTCCTCACCAAGGCTTCCCTGATGCTTGGCTCCTCACCAAGACTTCCAGAAGTAGACAACACCCGCGGGGATTCTCCAAAACCTGCAGTAGGTACTTCCCTTCTACAAAAACACAAATGTCAGTGCATCACCATGAATCTCCTAGACGCGGCCCTTCTTCTGCTCACTACCCTGGCACGTATAAACTGACTTCTCCTTAAAGCATGATGCACGTCCGCCACGCCATAGTGCAGCCAGATCCTTCGGGACCTCACTCACGCCTGGCACAGCTTACACCCTTGACACCTGCTTTCTGCACACACGAGTAAACCAGTTACAAAACAACCGATACCAGTACCTCATCAGATTGTTCCAGACGTGGCCCTTCTTCTGCTCACCGCCCGGCACGTATACACCCCGACTTATCCCTAAGCCTAATGCACGTCCGCCACGCCACAGTGCAGCCAGATTCTTCGCAGCCTCACTCAAGTCCGGTCTAGCTTGTACCGTGGGCACCAGCCTTCTGCAACCGAATGCTCAACCTCAAAGAGAATGAAAACTCCCAAGTCTCTTAGGCTACAATACACTCACTCTACACGTATGTCCTCCATTGCTCTCTATCTAACAAATGATCTATCTTATACAAAATAGAAATGCATATTTACAGAAGGTACAATAGCTGATGGAAGTCTCTGCAAAACAAGGAAACAAAATGTCAGCCAAATAAAACATTCCCCCATTAGGAGAGATACTTCATATAACTTAAAGATCAATCATGCCATCTGGCCATGATTGTGTTCACGATCCTAAAAGATAGGGCTTGCAGAAGATTCAGACAGATAAGATCCGTCGGGCTTCTCTAAATGGAAATCAGATAATCTTGGTTTCCACAATTAGTTGGCGGATCTTCTGGACACAGACACGTGTGGGGTGCGTCCATATTCAGATGGATTGTCCTTTGCCATGATTCATAAAGAATCTGGACGTATTTAGATGCAAGAGGAAGGATTATTGACCGTTGGATAGGTCCAGTTCAATCAGCAGAACCTTGCATCAACGCTTTCCATATATAGAGTGATTTCTTCCCTTAAAGAGTAGATCAACTCATATGGAAATAAATCGTAATAAAAATTATTTAAACACATTTTAATTAACATAATATATCATATGAATAAATTTAAATAATTAGATAATTAAGTAATTCGTGGTAATGATTAGGTGACAGAAGGTACGAAACAGACTGTCCCTGTATGTTAACATTTTGCAAAGTAGTAGAAGCTTACCTTCTGTATGTAGCAATCACACAACATCGGCCGACTATCTTCATCAACTCCACAAGCACCATTGAATGCTCCGGAAGGCTTCTAGTTCACTCATGAACTGGGACCGGTTTCTTAGCTAACGCGACTCCCTACAGGGAATTTCTTGCATTAGGAATAGGTCTAAGAGCTTGAATCGTCGCCACTTCGTCGTTATTCGAGAAGGATCTGAGCTTGTATAGGGAAATGTATGATTAACACTATTATTTAAGACATTTAATTGATGTTTATGTCTATAGATCGCTTTCATTGTCTTTATGTGAATAGCCTCATTGAAAAATTCGATTATAAAATATGAAAATTTTACTAAGTCCCCCCAATCGGTGTCTTAAATAGTAACTTTCATGGAAAGATGTTCTTTCATGTATTCGACCATATCTGCATCAACTATTGTGTCGGCCTAGTTAGTAACCATCATTCGGCACTCATGCGAGGCAAGGGAAAGCTTTGTCACCTAAACAGCCCTCGGTCGAGTGCCAATAAGAAGGTGTTGCCTAGAAAAGAGCCTAGCCTCAGGAGTTGAGGAGCTCGGGCATTGAAAAGGCATCGTCTGGGTGCCCCTTCCCCCCATTGGTAAAGAGATCTAAAATAATAGTCAAGGTAAATCGAGGTTCCAAGTAAAATACTAGGGGCTTTGACGACGCGATGCTGGTTTTGGTCTTGGTGGCGTAGTTAGTGTCGTTTTCAATTTGTTTGCCTCTTCCTCCTAGAGATTTAGGGTTAGCGGAATAAGGCAACCTCAGATCCAACAACTGCATAGAGATCTATTGTAAAAGAGATCATAATAAGGATGTAAAGAGATCTAAAAATAATGGTTGAGATGAAAATTAGCTTTCCTCAATCCAATACAACATCATGGACATCTCAAATTACCATAATATTTTCTGAATTTTTTTTTAAGTTCTGAACTTCCTGAAAAACTCTAATTTACTCCCTTGATTCTACGTGACTGAACAAACTGACATCCTAATTCAATCGGCCCCCATAATTCTCAACGACATTTTCATCTTCTCCTTTTCCTTTTATATTTTTTTGTTGTTTTGCTATGTATGCTTGGAGATATGTGATTTATATTTTTTTTCGGGTACGAATTTGCTAACATGCACATGTGGGAATTTACGGTATTTTTAAATAAGCCACTTTCATTACTGAATTTCTTCTTCCTATGATGGATAGGGACAAAAACATACCGACATAATCTTTTCAGAAAAGACAATCAAAATGTTACAACTTTGCTTACAAGGACCTGATTGTGTTGTTCGTGAGATGTATGGGTGAAATGAAATTTTTTAGTTAGCCACTAGTAGTAAAGACCCATCGTGGAGTTTATTTTAGATAATCATAGCAAAGGTGGTTTTTGATTTGTTATGGCACATGCATCACGGCAAAGAGCTGACACTGGTATTGGACTACTTGTGTTCTTCATTGCATCGATTTGATCCTTAAAGATATTGATAAGTTTTCGAACGTAAAGAAAACAGTCCAAAATATAATCTTTCTTGTGGGATTTATCTGTAATCATTGTAGTTTTTTTAACAATATGAGAAATTAGACGTAGAATAAGGAGTTCCTCATATATGGTTTTACCAGATTTACCACGACCTTCCTAACTTTAGAGAGGCTTCATATTGTGAATAATAAGTTGAGGAAAATGTTCAGATCCCAAGGATGAAAAGAGAAAAAGTTATCAACCATGACAAAAGGAATGATGACGTATGAGTTTATGTTGAGGCAATCGTTTTGGAACCTGATTTTCCCCGCATTGAAGACGATGTGGCTTGTAGTATATATATATTCTTCGTCTTCTGGATAACAAGAAGAAGCCGATGATGGGGTATATATATGAGGTGATGAATAGAGTCAAAGAGATTGCCCAAAAGTCTTTCAATAACAAAGGAGATACGTATGCAAACGTGTTCGAGATCATTGATAACCGATGGAATTATCAGTTGCATCATCCTTTACATGTAGTTTGACACTTCTTGAATCCAGCATACTTTGATCAGATTTCCAAGGCTTACATAGATATGGAAGTAATAAGTGGTTCGTACTCTTGTACCGAGAAGTTCCCTTGGACTATCGAGCTTCAAGATACAATACTTGCTGAAATTGTGTATTACAAGCGATCTAAAGGGAAATTTAGTAAGGCCATAGTTAATAAATTAAAGAATTTGACATCACTGGGTACTTTATTCTACAACTTATTTCGAAATTTCGGAAGTGTTTATATCATGAAAAATTCTATTTTTGGATTACATCGATATGGCGAGATATGTTTCGGGATAATACTCAAAATCTACAACATCTTGTGGTTGTGAGCGTAACTGGAGCATACTTGAGTATTGATAATTTTTTTCTTTATAGATTCATACAAAAAAAGGAATTGCCTTGAGCATCACATATTGCTTGATTTAGTTTATGAGATGAGACTAAGTAATGAATTGGTTTTTCCTGACGATACTTTCATGTGGAGAGCAGTAGAGAGTACATCAAGAGTCGACGAAACGACTCGGACTATTAGGCGACATGTTAGTTCGAGTAGCTTATGGAGGATCTTCAAGATCAAGAAGTTAACTCCTGTATCGAAGAGGACATTAAAGCACAACAAAAAAATGATAATTTGCTTGAAAAGAAAGTTGATGGATGATGATGATGATCGTGATGATTTTGATCTCGATATTTAGACGTGAATAATGTGAACATTGCTTTTTATTCGGAACTAATGTAGATGATGTGGTTGTGGACCTTCAGATGGTGTCTTGGTTAAAAATTTAATTTCTATTTGGCATTTCAATTATAAAAAATTATTCTCTATATCGATGCCTGAAAACAAAAAGGCTAGTGCCTCAAGCAATGGGAGCCCTTGTCGCCTTGATAGAGCCTTAGCGCCTTAATATCACTGGTAGACATTAGCCATATGGTATAACTCTACTTTGCTTTCATCTTTTCTTTGAAGAGATTCTCATAGCAGATCACTCTTCTAGTGAGTTCATTTTAATCCCTAGGCACTTCTCCCTTTTCTTTATTTTAAGCTTGAGGAGGAGAGTGTCCTAAGCAATGGCGATTAACTTATCTTATGGATATTTTACATCTCAAACAAGCTTTTTGAGCCTAGCCAAGAAGACATCAACCAGTTTCCCAGGTTGTTACTTCATGTGAATCAGTTCTTGTAAGGTGACAGACGAGTCTGACTAGAAAAAGACTAAAGTGAACGGCATTTGCAATTCTTCTCAAGTTCTAAATGAATTTGGGGGAAAGTTCATATACCAAGAGAAGGCAACTCCTGTAAAAGATCTCAAGAAGAGTCTTAACTACTAAAACTAATTAGCAGCTGCTTTGCTTACTTGCTGTATAAACCCGACAATGTGGTCTACCAGAGATGTACCTTCATTTCCGATAAATTGGGCAAAATTGGGCACCCAATATCCTCGAGGGAAATGATAGTATCTATTTATGATTTTTGACATGAGGGATGATATAAAATTACCTCACCTCATTTGATCGTTCCAAGGGCCGTCTACTCTATCCCGATGTGTCTTTGATCTTAACAAAAATACATGTAAATTAACAAACATATCGGGAATATTTGGCTTGAACAAATAGTTTGAAATTGGTTGGTATATACAATTGTCACCTGAATTTATTGAAAACTCAAGAAAAGTTAATGTCTCAGCCAAAGGAGGTTGCCCTTTGGCCTTAGTAGAGACGGAAAGTGAGGGGATTCTTTTCCAAGGGGGTAAAAGCCTTTACCCTTGAAAGGAGAGCTTGGAAACCAAGTTAAGGATGGGTAACCCTTCACCCCGTTAGAGAAACAGGTGGATAGAAGACAATGAGATTTATAAAGACACATTTAAGCAAAGACAAATGTACTTACAAATGCCATTAACGATCGTGCAGCCGAATAATAGGAAACATCTAAGTCTGAAAGTCTAAAATAAAGTCTGTAGTTGTAATCATTGGTGTCTAAACCGAAAAGAAAATGCCTACTTATGAAAATCATAAGCAACGCCTAAAATATTGGGATGTCTTCATATTGGGTTGTGTTGTATCTTCTTCGGGTCGTGTCGAATCATAACAAACTCTTTCCTATCTTGAGAGATATCCTTCTTTCCACTTCATGTTGTATCTCCACGTGTTCTAGTAGCTCCTTGGTTTTGTGCCATGTGTTCCTAAGTATCTTCCACGTCTTACGTCTAGATGGTTTCTTGGGCAATTGCTAAAAGTTGAGCGACTTGAACGGAAACCTCCTTTCTGGCGAATCTCAAATCGAACAAATGGGTTTGACTTAACATTTTACTCTCGACACCATACTGTCCATAATTTTATAGAGGGTGAAGTATTGTTTTTATCCTTGTAATTTAACGGTCGTTATTTTTGGGATTTGTAGAGTTATTTAAAACCCATACGATGTGCATGTGGTGTAAATATGAAGCTAAAAGTCAAGGTAAAATAGCGACTTCTGGCATCACTTTTGGGCCGACTTTCTTCTGTTACCCGATCTTTAAACTATTTCTTTTGTGGCCTTAAATCAATATTAAGAATCTTGTATAGCTTAATAGAACAACGTTAGGGACCTCTCCAATTTGCCTTCAATATTATCCTACGTGCTTTCTTCTTATTATAATAATATCATATGTGGATTAAAAAATTACAACCCCAACTCGATGGTTTCTCCTAACCCTAAATTGAAGCTAGGACAATTTTGAGAAAGGGGAGTTTAGACGATTTGGGGAAAAGGGGTTGTGTTTGGGCAGGAGTAAGGCAGACCCATTTAGAGGTGGCGAAGGAAGGGTGTGAATGGGCAGGAGTAGGTGGAGCCAATCGAGATGAAGATTTCTTCCTAGCAGAGAGGATATATTCCCCTCATTAAGCAAGGTAGAGGAGATACATATCCGGGGGTCACAACAATCGACTCCAAATGAGTGTAAGGTGAAGTTGTTTTGGTTTTATTTTCTATTTTGGATGGCAGATGACTAACTGCTACGTTAAGCTGGTTAAGATGAAGAAGATTTTTGTATCAATAGACATAGATGGCGAAATGTCGTTTGATGACATAATTAGGTAAACTGGAGTGTTGGAGTTTGCTGATGTCGATTATGATATGTTGGAATAGTTTTCATTGGTAGCATTATCCAACCAACCTTCCTCGTTTTAGTAAGGCCATCTAAGATTCTTAATATTGATTTAAAGCCACAAAAGATATATTTAAAAAATCTGATTAAAAAATGGTCGGCCCAAAGTGGTGCCAAAAAACAAAATGAGTGGTGTATAATTTTTATTTCTTTTTAAGAGTTTTTTCTATCACACCTCTTGCCACCCATTATTTTTTTTCTAAGTGAATAATTTTTGTGTTATTACATATACCACAGGCTCTATCATTTTAATAGCGAAAATATATTACGTTGTACCTAATTTTATATGCATTTTTAATGCTTAAGAGGTGGAAAATGTACACTCTTTCTAATTATTTAAAGTGATTAGTTTCATTGCTTTGTGTGACCCATAACATGTATAAATAGATTACACATTAGTACTTAATTGGCTCATCCCATAGACCAAATTTACATGCATTCACAGTACGCCAAAAAAATGATTGTTGGGCTATTGTGTAAAAAAAAAACAGTAAGAATGTTGTTGATGTAGCAATGGTACTAATAGGGGATGAGTTAGTGCTTAGCCCCTTTTCAGACTTTTTAATTAATAAATTTGGTAGTGGAAAGTTAGATTTATGTATACTATAGAACCCTGATTATCAGCAGAATGTTGATGTGGAACCTTAAGGCTTCTATTATCAACTCCTTATAGTTTTGACAAGCTGAGGCGTGATCAGCAAAGTTTACCCCAAGTCTTGAAAGACACTTGTTGTAGTGGAAGGTTGGTAAAGAACCTTGTAGATTTCTACACTACCAAGCGGTGATCAACTAATATTCGATCGATAGGATCAACTCTAGAACCTTGAAACTTGCTGTAGCTTATAGAAGTTTGGTACATGACCTTGTCTATTGATTTGCTATTTCGTTAGAGGTTTTCGTTAATATAGAATGTAAATGAGACAGGAGATTTTATAGTGGTTCGAAAATAGCCTACCACCAAAGTGATTACAAGACAGTCAGTATGTACAAACACACTACTATAGAAGGTAATGCAGATAACTCGTAGGCTTTTCCACAAATGTAATATTGATAGAAGATAGCACAACATTTATGCATAAGATAATCTAGATAGCCCTTTCACTTTTTCATAATCAGTAACCCGTCGGGTTGTGCACATAAGGCTTGTAACTAACTGTAAAAACTCTCCGTTTGAGGTTCTACACTGAGGGCAATGATTAACTCCACAAATTCTGTGATTGGCAAGTCCATGCAAGCACATAACGAACTATACGCAGGCAGGCAACACCCATGTCCTGGGTTGGAATTTCCCTCTGGTGGCTCAATGATCTGCTTGGCTCCTCACCAAGACTTCCCCAATGTTTAACACATCACCAAAACTTCCCAAAAGCATACAACTCCCCTTGTACTTCTTCCAAGCTTGTTGCCGGTTCCACCCCTTCTCCACAACAGCCAATTAAGTACCTCACCAGTTCCTCCTTACGCGACCATTCTATTGCTCACTATCCTAGCACGTCTACATCCCGACTTCTCCCTAAGCCTGATGCACAGTGTAGCCAAGTCTCTCACAACCTTACTGACACCTTGTCACAGCTTGTACCCTGGACAATAATAGCTTTCTGCATACACAAGAAAACCGATTACAGAACAACTAATGTCACCACCTCACTATGTTCCCCTGAACATGGCCCTTCTCTTGCCCACTACATGTAGGCACTCCTCACGGCTTCTCCACCAAGCCTGCAGCGAGCTCATCGCGCCACAATACGGTCAAGTCCTTCGCAACCTCACTCACGTCCAGCACAGCTTGCACCCAGGACACCAGCCTTCTACAACGGAATGCTTAACCTCCAAAAAGTAAACAAAGAGCTCACAAGTCTCTTAGTGTCTCTCTATTTTTCTCCATAACTCTATCATACACTTAACTAACTAACACAAAATTCTATCTTATATAATTAAAAAATTATGTACATAAGAAAAAATTACTGAAGAAAGGTTCTTCAAAACAAGGAAAGAGATTGTCAAGAAATCAGAGATGTTCCATATCAATTAAGGACCAATCATGTTAGTGATGTTTGTGCTCGCGATCCCAAAGAAATAGGGCTTGCAGAATGATAAGATATATATGCTCTATCAGGCTTCTGTATATGGAAATATTATATTCCATAACTAACAGATCTTCTGTATACAACACATGTGGGATGCGTCCATGTTTAGATTACTCGTCCTTTGTCATGATTTATAATGAATCCGGACGTGTTCGGATGTAAGAGAAAATGTTGATTGACCGTTAGATTATCCCAAGTCAATATGTAGAAACTTGCATATATTACTTTCATATTTGAAGTGATTTATTCCTTAAAGAGAATATATCAACTCACATGAAAATAAATTATTAATCAAATAATTAAATTAATCACATGACTAATTAAATCATTCATTCTAGTTAATCAGGTGATAGAAGGTCTAGTGAGGTACGGACTGCCCTGTAGGTGAACCTTCTCCGAACTAGTAGAAGCTTACATTTTATATAAGAGAAGTTTACCTTCTGTATGACATCATCAAAACCGAAGAGCGACGGAGAAGCTGATGCAGCTAAAGACGACTTACCGGTGCCAACATTGACTCGTTATACTCCTCGCTTCTGCAATATAGTTATCCCTGGCTGCAATAAATTCTCTCCCCGACTTTCAAGGGGCTTTTGTTTACGGACGAATCACGTTGCAATATAACGGGGACTAAAGTATTGAATGTAATGTGGTCGCCAATAATGTAAAAAGAAAGAAAATAGTCAAAAGATTTCACTAACACAGGAAAAGAACACTTACAGCCATCTTACAACACTTGACACGATTTCTAACAGTCAGTTTGACTACCAAGCAGCCATTCGGGGTCATAGAACGATTGTCTATTGTCTACAATTGACCAGTGACAACTTATTTACAGATATAATCTAAGTAACAGTCGACCGAAACACATTAACAATATGTTAATTACTTTAACGCTAACTATCGACCAACGGCTGGGATAACGCCATCATCGACGAACTCCATTGTCAATCTTCACAACATCGATAAACTTCTGAGGTAGTGCCGACTTTATGCCTTGATGATCACATTTTGACACATCATCGATGCTGAACACTGTCTATGCATCGTCGATCTCGACCAACTTCGAAGCCCAATACACAAAGCCTGAAATGACGTTTATCATGTAAACATTTTGCCCCCTTCCTTCGATGCGCCAGTTCGTCTTCTTCATCTTCCTCTATAAAACCCTTTTCGTCTTCTTATTTGCTACCTTTACTCTCCTTCTCTTCGGCGGTCTGTCTGTTTCTCCCTCTTTTGTAAAGCGAAGCTTTCTTGTCGCGTACAGCCATAGCCCTTCAAGCATTCTACAACCACACACCGTTAAGTGGATCTGGGGTTTACTTTAAAAGGTTCAGGAGCCAAGTGACAGATTCCTTGACCATAAAAACATTCGATTTCGCCGAAGAGGAGGAGAGACAGAATGGGCAAATCACAATGGGCCCCTTTTCCTGAGGCGGTGCCTTAACCCTTCGCCGGACAACAAGCAGATGTCCATCGATTACTTCCTTCATAACCCAATAGTCATCCCGATCTGTAGAGACATTTCCTTGACCTAGGTAATTAGTGTCGACCCCATGACTCCGACGATTCAACCCTGCATGGCTTCCGACTACAGGTGTAGATAAGTTCACTGAATGGATAAATTTGTGGACCGATCTTCGACGCAACAAGTGGGAAACAATAGGGATTTATCACCTTATTAAGGCTTCGACAGAGCCGATGAGATGAAATCATCGTTCAGTCACGGCACCTTTATCCCTATGGAGTGTATCGACCAATTGATTCTATCTCCAGGAAGGACACATGACGATGACCATCCCTGACGTGGCTTTCTTAATAGGTTGCTATCCTTACGAAATACCCGTTAGATTATTAGAGACGAACGATGATCTTAGATTTGAAAAGAAGCAACGCCTTGGGATAGTAATCCAAGCTCATCTGTCAAAGGATCCGAAAGACTGGGGTGAGGAGGAAGAGTATCAGTTCATGATCGAATAGCTCCCGAAGTACAACTACTGCAATCGCAACAAGCAATCGCTGGAGCACATGGTACCAATGACGAGCTTCTTGGTAAAAGCAACAGAACTAGTGGCGATGTCTTTGTTCCTCCTTCGTCTAGTATATCGAGCCCACTTCAAAGCAGTTGTAGTCGATTCAAAGAACCCAGTAGGATTTCCTTCGAGACCAGCAGTAGGACCCTTGTGGATTATCACAGTATGGGCACACTTGTACTTCCTCGTGTGCACAACTTCGAGCTGCCTATGAATAACGATCCATCCGCATTCTATGGATTGGAAATTATTCGCTTCTTCCGATATGAGAATTGGAAGAGGGATACTGCCTTGGGATGTCTTCATCGACTCTTGCATACCAACAAGCCCTGTTGGCAACCTTTTCCTCATAATGACAAGGTGTATGAGCTTTGACACTTCTTGAGGTCGCACCACTTTTGGGATCATGTGCTAACTCTCAGAGACTTGGTTGCCAGCGATACCAATTGCTTTTTTGCTGAAGTTTATAATCCTCAGTTCGTGGTACTACAGCTGGGTTTCGCATAGAGATGCCCTTTCCCTTTCATCGACTCTTTTAACACAAACCTAGAGGACCGTGTCAGCATCGACTTTGGTTATTCTAGCAGGGTAAGCTTAGTTATAACAAAATATTTTATTACTTAACTAGCAATAACATTCCCTTGTTCTCACAGTTGTACGCTGTTCTGGATCGAACAATTTCACCCATCGCCTTCCCTGACACTTGAGAAGGATGCAGTTCGACAAGGACGTTCGATTGCTATTGGAAAAGGGCCTTCAACAAAGGTATGTTGAACGCTTCATTTTCGAAGAAAGCCAATGAAGCGATGCTGCAACTGAAAAACTTCCGAATTTCTGACTGCCAAACAAGAGAAAGCACTGATG
The DNA here is from genome assembly GCA_023653495.1 of Melastoma candidum. Lineage (NCBI taxonomy): Eukaryota > Viridiplantae > Streptophyta > Magnoliopsida > Myrtales > Melastomataceae > Melastoma > Melastoma candidum. The sequence continues at coordinate 9,561,694 of CM042882.1, read as the reverse complement.
CCAGGTACTAATGCTGAATTCTTATCATAACTTTTACTGTCGATTTTGACAAATTAACGTCTACAGGGGCATTGGACATTGCAGCACCTCCGGTTCCCACGGAAATGGGAAGAGTCAAAAGGAAAAGGACACCATCAGTGATCGTGTCGAAGAAGCCTACCACTCGAGCAACTTGGACGAGTAGGGGTGAATCTTTTCTGATGAGTTTGTAGAAGATGAGAGTATGGATCTTCGTCGACCACCAAGGAAGGCTAGGCCTGCTCCGATCCCAGAAGAAAATGATGCCGGAAACGAGGTTAATCCTCTAGTTGTCACTAAGAAAGAGGCTCCTCCAGCATTGAAAGAAATAGCTCAGGCTTCTGATGAGGTAAACGTAAAATAAGCTTTCAATATAACATGTTAAAGTTCTAACCATGTGTACATACACAGGTTGAATGTGACGACCTATTCACACCCCCATCTCCTCCAGCAGAGGTCCTTCCTCCTAACGTCGAAATTGCGACCTAGGTACAAATCTATCCTCCAACGGTAAACGTTTCTGAGGAAGGTCCGATAGAGGCGATGAATGAAATTGTCGAAACACCCGTTTCGCAAGGAGTGAGCCATATTTCGAACGTACAGGTGCGTTCTTTGAATTCATATCAAGCAAATTTAGATATCACTTAACTTCTCATGTACTCAGGTCGCTACCCTCTCTTATGAGAATCTAGCAACTACTCGTGACCTAACCATCGAGGAATCCATTCCCGAGAAAACTAATCAAGTCACGACCTTCCAACATGACTGTACTCCCATTGACTCATATCCAGAAATACCTTTGCAAGTCGATGTTCCAACTCCGACAGATGTGACGCTTCCACTCAAAGTTGATGCAGTGTCATACACCAGAGGCATCTAAAGGATTGGATGACGCTGGGTTCACTGAGATGCTTGATCAACTTCTGGTAATAAATTTTATCATAGGATTTACTCAAAGAATATAAACTAACACATTTTTTTATTTTGATAAGCAAAACTTTGAGCTATCACCACCGAAGGTCTCGGCAAGGCTTGGTCATATAGCCTCCTCAAGCAACATGGCTCAAGTGAGCATTGATCCGAGTGACCCAATGGCGCTTGCTCAAAGGCTGCTAGAAGTACTTCGACGCCAGGAACCATCAGCATCCAATTTCGATGAGATGGTTCGAACCAGAGAGCCATAGAGAGGCATGCCAAGGCTCCCATCAACTTGCCCAGCATTTGCCAAAGCCTCAAAGAGTCATTTTAGAAGTCTTGGAAAGACTGGGAGAGAGCTGTGGCAAATGCTGGGCAATGGAAAGAAATTTCCTTCAAGTTAATCAACCATGACGCTACCGAAAGCAAAGCAATGGTGATTTCCTCTGAGCATCGACATCTGATCGAACAACGGGATCACCTGGAGGCTCAAATGGTTGAATTTTCGTCGAAGTTAGATAAATGCAAGACCGAGATCACTGTTCGGGAGAGAGAATTGTCTGAGGTTGATTGAACTGGCAGTCGAAGCAAATGATATACCTATATACGAGACAAGCAACTTGATCGCCTTTCAGAAAGCCGTGAACGACTTACCATCAAGAACAGCGTTCAAGCTTATCTTACTGACTTGCTAGCGGGGCATTTGTATACTCAAGGACCGTGACTTCGTCGATGATGTACCATCGACGTTAAAAACTTGTCTATTTTTTCATTGTTTTATGAAATGAATCAATCATGACCTCATTAAATCTGCATCGATTCACTATATGTCAAAAATTTCCGATCGACGCATTCATAAGATATTGCCAGGTGGAATATCTAATTTAATGAGGCTGTTACGATTCGCAGGGAACTGTTAACATCTTCTAGAGATTGTTGGGATTTTTTTTTTTTTTTTTGCGGTCGATGCAGTGCTATATGACTGCCTATAATTAGCAAAGGAATGGACAATCATTAGTTCACACACATTTATTGTAAACACTCAGCCATAATGTCCTACCGAGAAGCTCTATTTCTAAACCCATCTTTTTATTGCAAAACGTCATCCCGTGGTACCAGACAACGGTGCCGTTTAGGTCTTCTCTGATTGTCTACACTAGTGTTGCTTACTATGAAGGCTGCAACACTAGTGGATTTCGAGGTACTTCCGGAGCAAACGAAGCAAGAAAGATTCCTGGAATGCAGATGTTGTGCGAACCCTCATTGAGAAGACCAATAAAGAGAAGGACTGGGGCTTCAAAACGGTCACTCCAGTGGCTGCGACAAACGACTGTCGTGTCCACAATAGTTGCTGCGATAATCGAAGATCGAAAGTACTTAGTTTCGACGGAATGATTGTATTTTCTATATAATGATCTACTTGTAATTTTATTAATACATAGTGAATCGATTTACTTCTCAATCGGCTAAGTTTCTCCAGTAACCTTGACTATCACAATTAACTGTGACCACGACTCAGGACATCGAGACTGAATTCCTTTAGAATGTAAGCGCACAATGTTGGTTGATGAAGCTTTAAATGTTTGCCATTAAAATCTTTAAAGCATGTGGCTCACCATTTAAATATGACAAGTGATAAGCATTTTTAGGATATACTTCATCAACTCGAAAAGGACCGTCTCAGGTAGGAAACCATTTGCCCAAAAAATAATCTCTTCTCCCAATTGGGAGGATCTTTCAGAACAAATCTCTCTTTTTAAAAGACTTTAAACCAACCTTTTTATTATAACTTTGAGCTACCCTTGATGGACCAAGAATCTCATCGATTTATAACGAACTTCGATGTTTATCGATTCTTCATAATCAATCGGGCGATCATCTTGATGGGCCAAGAATCTCATCGATTTATAATGAACTTCGATGGGAAGGATCACATCATGTCCATAAACTAAGCTGAAGGATCACATCATGTCCATCTCGTTTCAGAACACGCAAAGCCCAAAGTACATCCAACAACAATGTATGCCAAGATCGAGGATTATGATCGATCATCTTCTGAATGGTGTTTTTGATAGTCTTATTTGTGGATTTAGCCTGTCCATTCGATTGAGCATAATAGGGCGAAGAATTTATCAACACAAATCCAAACTTAGATGTAAATTCCTTAATTAGACCGCCATTAAAAACAATAGCATTATCGACCACTACATCCTGAGGAATGCCAAATCTATAAATGATGACTGATCGAAGAAAACCTATCACATCATTTTGAGTAATATTCGTAGAAGCCTTTGCCTCAACCCATTTTGTGAAATAGTCTGTGTCCATAAGGCTATAAGAATCTTTGTTACTCAAACATGGTCTTATTTCTCCAATTATATCTGTAGCCCATGATCGAAAAGGCCAAGGTTTTACTACAGGATGTAAATGAGTTGTATGCGCAAATGATATTGGCCCATGTTTTTGACACTTTTCACACCCTTTAGCCATGCTTATACAATCTTTCATCATCGAAGGCCAATAGAAACCATGCTTCTTGATTGACCAACAAATATTCATCCTAGAATGATGAAGGCCACACAATCCCTGGTGTGCTTCTAATACTATGGGAATCGCTTCATCCATATCGACACATCTTAAAAGGACATCATCGTTCCGCTTTCAATACAACACGTCATCGATTAACGTATAAAATCGTGCCGACAGTTTTACTTAGCGGGTTGTCCCCTTTCCAGGATTGGAGAAAATTATTGATGCTTTTCTCCAATCAGTCGTCGAACGAAAAATACTTATGACGATTAGTTGTTTGGTGTAATTGGTCAATACAAAAGATAATGATTGTACATGCCCTCTGATTTCTTGCAATAATTGAGGGCTAATTCTAAATCCGGAAGCATGTTGTGTCAATTCATTTGCCACGGAGTTTTCTTCTCTGGGGATATGTTCGAAGTGACTTTCCTTGAAAAAGGAGGACAACTCGTGCACTTTGTCCAAGTATCACTCAAGATGATAGAAGGTACACATGCTCAAACCAAGGATATGATTGATGAAAAGCTGCGAGTCTCCTCGCACCACCGCATACAATACTTGAAGATCGATCATGGTTTTTAAAGTGAGGATTAAAGCCTCATACTCAACATAATTATTTATTAACGTATCATCGATTCTATAGGCTACTTTGTGCCTTACTCTCAAAGGTGATAAAATATAAATCCCTACTCCAACTCCTTCACTTGACACGGATCCATCAAACCAAGCTTCCCAAAATTCTTTCTGATCTTGGGAATCTGTTAATCTAGAATTAGCGTATTGGGCTAAGAAGTCAGCCAAGATCTTTCCTTTAATTGCCGCCTGTGATCGATATTGAAGATCGAAAGGAGATAAAATAAGGCTCAATTTACTCAGCCTACCAGACAACATAGAGCTATCAAATAGTATTTTCAGTACAGGAGCTTTCGATACAACATACCTTATACTGCTTCCAATACAATGTCAAACCTTCATGACAGCATAATACAACGAAAGGCATAGCTTCTCATTATTAGTGTACCTATATTCGATTGGATAAAGTATTCGTTGGTCATCCTCTTATACTAACATCGATCCAAGTACCCGTTCTCCAACAACGATATATAGCGAGAAAGGGCGATCATATTTTGGAGGAGCCAAAACAGGTGGGTAGGTGAGATACTTCTTAATAGCTTCGAAGGATTCCTGATGACTATCAGTCCACTCAATTATTATGTCCTTGTAACAAATTCGAAAATACCGTTGTTCGGCCGGCAAGATTACCTATGAATCTTCGTAAATACTTTACTCTTCCTAAGATGACTTGAAGCTGTTTTTTACTCGATGGAGGAGGCAGATCCTGTACTGCTTTAATTTTGCCTGGATCTATCTCTATCCCTCGATTGGTGAACTAAAAATCCCTAAAATTGCCTAGCGCGAACACCGAAAGCGCATTTCATGGGATTCAACTTCAAGTTTGTTTCCTCATTTGAAGGAAAGTTTTTTGGAGATCACTGACATGACAGTCATCTGCCAAAGGCTTTACAACGATGTCGCCGATGTAAACTTCGATAATTGACTCAATTAGTGGGTTAAAGATAAGATTCATTACCCTTTGATAGGTCGCGCAAGCATTTTTGAGACCAAAAGGCATGACAACCCATTCGAAGATTCCAAAAGGACAACGAAAAGCTATCTTATGTATATCATCTTCAGCAATGAAGATCTGATTATATCCAGAATAACCATCCATAAAAGACATAATTTTATGGCAAGATGTTTTATCGATGAGCTCATCCGCTATTGGCATCGAGTATTCATCCTTTGAAGTTGCTTTGTTAAGGTCTCTGAAATCGATACACACTCTTATCTTACCATTCTTTTTCTTCACAGGTACAATGGAAGAAATTAATTCAGTGTACCGAGAAATCCTTATATACCCGGCATCGAACTACTTCTTTACTTCTTCATATACTTGTTGTCGATGTTGAGTTGGCAACCGACGCAGAGCTTGTTTCATAGGTTTAAAGTCTGGTTTGGTAGGTAAAGTATGCTCGACTGATCGTCGATCCACACCAGGCATTTCAGTATAATTCCATGCGAAAGAGTCCTTAAACTCCTTTAGTAGTTTCAATAACGATTGGAAAAGATGGATGTCAATCGAACTATTAATAAATGTAAGTCGCTGAATTTCGTCATCACTTAAATTTATGGCAACCAAAGAATCATGAGGCATCATCAATGTTTGTCGATCCACAGGCGATTCAGCTATAGACTTTATCAAAAAATATTGTTTTATTCATAGTAGGATGAAATCCAACATCAGTCGAATCTACACACGATTACAAACCCAGATTCGACTCATCCTCTTCAGCACGCTGGGCGGGACTATCTACGTCCAGCGAACTGATTTAAGACACATTTCAAGACTAACTCTAGGTCTAGTTAGTTTATAGACTCGTAGTCGCTCTATAACATCGGTGACTACGTCTTCCTTATCTAGATCGAGCATCTTCGACCTCCCGGAGGAGTCTATCGGGCTCTAGGTCTAGGTCACCAGGGTCAGCATTCTTCTCTTCATCGACAGGGTCATTGATTAATCCGGCAGCTTCCTTAATAAAATGGAGAATACCAGAAAGTTTTGCCTCCCTCTTGGCTTGAGCCTTAGCTTCCACTTCCGGAGGTACTATATCAGAATTCCATCCGAATGCAACATCGACGATTGGATATGGAGGACCCCGTATTTCACCAGGTATTCGAACTTTCCACTTGATTCACCTAAAGGTCCAACATTCGAATCTCCCAGAGCATACCTCTTCTTGTGACTCATATCATCGATTGCACCAAAAACGTTTACTGTGCAAATTTCGACGGGGTTAATATGTGTATTAATAGTTGAGTCGGCCTTAACAACATCAACTTCAGAATCAAGCCACAACATAAGTTCTCGATGAAGAGTAGAAGAGATCATTGTCGCCTTACGCAGCCAATCTCGACCCAAAAGAGCACTAAATGTCATATCTACGACGACAATGACAAAGGCAGTATTCATCTCAGATCTTCCAACTTTCAACCTGAGCGGGAATATTCCCACACACTTCGACATAAGACCATTGAAGCATGTTATGCCATTATCGGTGTTGGTAACATCCACTTTATCATACCATAAGTATCTTAGCGTACGTAAAGGCATTACATTAACCGTCACACCATTATCAACTAGTACCTTCTTCAAAGGAATACCATTAAATTCTGCTTCGATATACAGTGAATGCATCTGTGACTGCATCGGAAAACTAGGCTTAATAAACTAGTTTACTGAAAAGCCTATAGGGCAACGAACAACTCGATGGTTGGTTCCGCAAATTCTGTAAGTAACATTATGATGTTACACTCTACAGGGTTTTCAGGAACGTCGAACCAGACCGGATTATAGTCTAAATCATCGAAGGTATCTTCGAAATCATCATCCTCAGTTGGTATCTCCTTAACCTTAAGAGGATTGTCGTGGGAGACAGAGTCATCGACCACAGGGGGGTCATTGCGATCGATTCTCTACACCTCGACTGTTGCACTGTCAACGGATTTCCGCAGTTTTTCCTCTGCCCTCCTACGACGTCTTTCTTTCCTCTTTTTACTACTCTTAGATGGAAGCTGAGATCGTCGGTTTGTTACATGTCTCCATTCGCCATCATTAGAACAGGAAACGTTGAATCGACGTCAAGATGATTGATAATATTCATGATATACCTGAACAAATTGTCTTTCTTAGGATCCGTATCATTCCACTTGTTCAACACCCTCTTTCTGAACAAAAACAGGCATGCAATAGAATGGATTTGTTTCGATCATACCTTGAATCGCATCGTCGACAGTAACAATGCCAAACTTGTTCGCATAGGACATTACAATCAGCTTCTTCAAGGAATTGTACGAACAAAGGTGGCATAGCTGAGAGATCAGTAGGTTGTTCCTTAAGATTGGCCTGCATCGACTGCAAGTGACATCATTCTCAAGAAATTATGCAATAGGAGGCCCATCCTTGATAGCCTTCTCATCGAGGCGGGGAGGGGGTCGAAACCTGTCCCTAACATCGCCTCTCTTGACAGTCCCCTTCGACAGTCACTTGATTTGGTAGAAGAGTCTGCATCACTGTTAACAGTCGATGGAACTAGTTGCGTGTCGATGCAACGAGACACTGCCCTTGGTTTCTGAACGACATGCCCCTTGTCAGGAAAAACCTTGTAAGCATCAGAAGAAGATCCCACGCCTTTGGGGTGTCGATTGATTGCCTTCGAAGACTCTTTACGAGAGATTCCAATTGCAGTCCTTTCAACTGGAGTTAGATCGAACCATTCCTCTGCCTGATGAGACCAAAGAAACTTTTTGAAAGTGAAGCACTTGTCAGTGGTGTGGGTTTTGTCCATATACCACCAGCAAACTTCATTCTTCAGCATCGATGCGGTCACATGGCAAGAAATGACTCCATTATCCAAGAGCCTCTTGAAGAGTTTGTTGACCACATAAGTCTCTCCAGAAACATGGGGCTCCTGAAAAGCACGATGAACAACATCAACGACGTTAATTATCGAACGTGTGTACTTCGCAATAAGCAAAAAGGTTACTTATCGACAGAAGATGGTTCTTCGAACTCTTTAAAACATAAAATTTTGGCTTCGATAAAATCCTGAATAAGATTTCTAAAGGTTAGACAATCACGTGTGGTATGAGTAAAAGATCCATACCATTTACAGTAACTCTTTTTTTTCTCTCTATTAGTCTGGGAAGTCGATGATCAGGTTTCAGCTTAATTCGATCTCGCTTTTGGAGCCAGTCAAAGATTTCATCAGCCTTTTCAACATCGAATGAGTACTTCCGCTCTTCATTTGACTTCTGAGATGTCTTAGCTTTGAAATTCTTTTTCAACAACGAGTCGCAGACGGGCTTCTCCTTTCACAAATTCTGCCATATCGACCTCAACGATCATGGGTTCGACTTGATATGTTGTACGGTCCCTCGACTCTTCTCTGAGTATATTTTCATACTTAATAGCTCTCAGAGCGAGTTAGTAGAGATCTCTGAACTTTTCTCCCTAGATTTTCTTCCGGATACGAATATCAAGAGCATCCTGGGCTATGTTAACCACTTCGTCATCGCTCACTGATGTTTTGCATCTAAGTCGAGCATTTCGATACCTCTGCAGGAATGTCGCTGCAAGTTTTCCGGGCTGCTGTCGCATCTTAGTCAACTCGACTAGCGAAATGGTCGAATCAAGAGTAGCGAAGGCCTGCATGAACTGAGTTTGCATGTCCTGCCAATTTTGCACTGAATTACGCTGAAGATGAATATACCAAGTAAATGCAGGTCCGGTGAGCGAATTGGGAAAAAGTCGAAGCTTCCAATGATCATTATTCGACACCTCTCCCATTTGGTGAGTGAATCGATCTATATGCTCCATCAGTGTCATCTCATCCTCTCTAGAGAAGTGTGTGAAATCGGGGATCTTATAACCCCTAGGATAAGGATAATCCCGGTCGATGAACTCAGGGTAAGGTGTCTTATAAAGGTTAACCTTTTCCCTACGTATGGCCCCTGGGACCATCTGTTCTGTTATTCATGCAATCACATCTCTAGGGCCAACAACATCGATGGGCATCATAGGAACCCTAGGGACTTCTCTTTCCAAGGGATTCCTATTGACTTCCTGGTCGAAGATAAGCCTATTCCTAGGCGCTTCAACGAAAAGGTTCCTCCTTGGGAGTTGATCTTCTGTCGGTGGTCCACGGATGGGATTCTCGATTGTGGAGCGTGTGTAATGACTCTCCCTTCGACGACGAGGAGGCGCATACGCCTGCGGCCTGTACTGATCCTGTCCATCATCATCCAAATCAAGAAGATCGTTATAACGATATAATCGATCAAGTGTGACAAAATCGTCTCGATCATCGGGAACAACACGCTACCTGTTTGGTTCAGCCCGTCGATAATCTTGAGTTAAATGAACAGGATCTTGGGTGGTCTCATGATCGAAACTCACCCTACGCTTCCCGTTGCGGATTGCCGCTCTCCTGGACGCAGTCTCGGGGGAATATTCAATATCGATCTTGGTAGTCTGCCCTTGGACTTGTTTCTTTAACTCCAACAAGTTTTCTAGGTACTTAGCTTGCATATGTAGGAACATGTTTAAAGGGACAGTCTCTGGTGCAGTGGGCAAAACATTCGACACAAGGGAATTTTCTCGCTCTTGCGTCTGGACATTTTGTTGTCCAAGATTTTGGGCATTTTGTTGCCCACTTCGACGGTTCTGACCATTGTTAATATCATGACCTTGTCTGGAATTTGTCTCCGAGTCACCACGAGTATTAGCCATTCTATTAGCCGCACTCCGAGTGGTTGGCATTCCGTGTAACCACACGAAACTCGTTTCCGACTCCCACTAAGGTCGCCAAAAACGTGTTTACGGACGAAACGAGTCGCGATATAACGGGGACTAAAGAGTTGAATGTAATGTGGTCGCCAATAATGTATAACGAAAGAAAATAGTCAAAAGATTTTACTAACACAGGGAAAGAACACTTACAGCCATCTTACAACACTGGACATTAACAGTCAGGTTGGCAACCAAGCAGCCCTTCGGGGTCATAAAATGATTGTCGGTTGTCTACAATTGACCAATGATGACTTATTTATAAACATAATCTAAGTAACAGTCGACCGAAACACATTAAAAACGTGTTAATTACTCTAACGCTAACTATCGACCAACTGCTGGGATAACCCCATCATCGACAGACTCCACAGTCGATCTTCGCAACATCGATAAACTCCTGAGGTGGTACCGACTTTATGCCTTAATGATCATATTTGACACAACATCGATGCTGAACAACGTTGATGCATCATCGACCTCGAATAACTTCGAACCCAATACGCAAAGCCCAAGATAACGTTTATCCTTCTCGTCGGTTACACGCTGTTCACACCCCTTTTTCTGAACAAACTAAGGCTGTGTTTGGGGATGGGGGAGGAAAAGAAAAGAAAAGAAAACCTCCCCTTCCCCCCAAATTCTTCCCTCCTAAAATTTTAAATTTTTACCCCTTTTCTCTTCTTTTCTTTTCTTTTCCTTTCTACTCTATCACTTCCAAACACACCATAAGAGTTCCGGTCTCCGAAATGTTCATAGGCATCGGCTGCCATGGTCCCGGGGCCGCCGTTGACAAGACTCCGTCAATTACATTGCATATGCATGCATAGTCGGGGGAACAGAAAGTCCAACAACACTCTCCTGGTAGAAACGCAACCCAGCCCAACCGGAAGGAGTCCGGACCCACGTCTCTTCGTTATCGACCCAGTGCCAGATTCAAAGTCGGGATCACGGATCCCTCGGAAAGTTATTCCCTTTCGGTCGCAGCTCCCCCGATCGCCACCGTCAATGGCCGCCTCGAAGCGGCTCGCCGTCCTTTGCCTCGTCGTCTTCCTCGTGTGGCTCGCTGGTTCCGTCAGGGCCGACGGCGCGGATGAATTGAGGGACGCCCTCAGGTCCAAGATTCGTGCCCTAGGTAGTGGCGCCCTGGAAGAGGGACGGTTAATTTTTGTTTTCTCTTTTCGAGATCGTTCAGGGCTTCGGGCGATTTGATTTGACCTTGGGGATTCTCGTCCTGCGATTCGTTGACCTGCGCCAGAATCGGCCATCGAGGAGAAATCCAAGGAGTTGGCGACCAAACAGGAGATATTGGAGCTGAAGGAAATTGCCATCAAGGAGAAGGCCGATAAGGTCGATTCGCTTCAGGGAGAACTGTTGTCTCTTCAGGTAGTTGGCGTGAGCCTCGCCTCGCCCTGTCGAGATTTTCGAGATTTGGTCTTTATTTGTTGATTTTTCCTTTTGCGCATCAGAAAAAGGGGAAGCTTGACGCCGATGCTCAGATAGAAAAGGCTTATGCTCGAACCGAGGAATTAGAGAAACAGGTTAGATATTTGGCATAGGGTGCGGAGAAATCCCGGTATACATTGATGTTATTTAATGGAGACAGTTTTTTGACAGATTGAAAAGCTGAATGGAGAAATAGCGTTGCAGATCAAGCAGAAAGAAGCTTTGGAGTCTCGTATAAGCGAATCCGAGAAGAAGATCAGTGTTTTGGTTTTGAAACATGATAATGTGAGTTTTACTTTTGTTTCTGGTTGCTTGCGTTCGTTACTCCATAACGTGCTTCTCTATGTTTACAAGTGTTCCTTAGCCAGTATATTATATCTGATGCTAGAATTTTTTTGGAGAATATGTCATATATAATGGATAAAGTTGTTCTTCTAGTTGGGCACCTATTTGGAAAACAGGAATTGCACGTATGGAAACAGTGATTTCGTTTTGACGCCATAATAAAAATTGTTTTTGGAGTAAACTTTGATCATGGGGATCTGGTTAGGGACATGCAAATATAGGAGTAATAGTAAGGTACTATGTCCCTTATTTTGTGTCATGTACAGTGACCCAAACTGCCATACTTTGGATTTGTAAGCAGAAATCTTATATGGTTAAATTATATCACATTGAAGTACAGTATAAGAAGAATGTTAGGCTATGAATGGGTTGCCTCTCTAGTAATGATTTTTTATTTTTTATTTTTAGCTTTCAAGGTTTCTGTGCCCTTACCTTTTCATAAATATGCTCACATGAGTTCGAAGAACATTTGATCTGAAGGAATCAAGCTTGATGGAGTAAAGGTTCTTTCTGTTATGGGATCCATGCATTTAGATTAGATTGCAGTTTCAGTAAGTTGTGAATAACTCCGAGGAAAATGGAACCGGCATTCCACTTATGGAACATTAAGAAGTAGTTTTGTACCTCATCTAATCTTTTCCTCTGGCATAGAAGTAAAATGAGACACTACTGGTCAAGTAAGATATACAGAAGAATGTTAATTTTTTTTTCTTTTAGCAATAACCATTACAGAACATTCATTTCAAGTATTATCAAACATAAGAGGTCTAACAATTTGTTATTCCTGAACCTTTTTATTATATTTTGCTTTCTTTCATGAATTATGATTCTCTGTGATAACTAATGGGTGCATGCAAATGAATTTTGTGATATGCAATCCTATTACTGTTGGATGTTTGATGCCTGTGATGATTGGTGATGTCGGTTAAAGCAGAAGGCGCCAAGGTGTCCGCGAGGCACCAAGGTCTCCCATTGCCCGAGGCGCTAAGGCGCTGAAAAGGCGATCAAGGAGGCGCCATGTACATAACAGGATAGCAACATGACAAGGATCCTTCACAATTGTGGCATTCATGAGGAAAGACAAGGCAATTCGCCACCTAAGGACTTTATCGAATGAAGATGAAGAGAAAATTCGGAAATCTATTGAGTGGTACTAATTTGATCCGATTGATACATTAGTAAACAGTTAAAAAATAAATAGATCCGCATCAAGGAGAAGGTTCCTACTAGGAATGTACTGAAAAAGGGTCCAAAACAGATGAGGCCAAGAGAATGTATCTAACTCTCATGTAGAAAGGGACGTCAACAAAGAGAGAAGCAATTGTAGATTGCTTGTGTGTAGTTGTTGGCTGCCTATTGCAGATTACTTGTGTAGTTGCGCTGTCTATTGCAGACTGCTTGTGTGTAGTTGCTGGCTGCCTTAGGCAGACCCATCAGCAACAACATGTGGAGGAAGCTGTTGCTGGCCATATAAAGTTGCTAGCTTGTTATTGGTTGCTTAGGAGGTTTATTTTGGCTGTATTAGGCCAATCCTTGCCTTTTTGAAAGGCTGCTATAGCACCTGGGGTAGCGCCTTGGGTGCCGCTTCAGGAAAGGCGCCAAGGGCTCGCCTCGCCTAGCCTCTTTGCCTAGGCGAGCGCCTTTGTCGCTTTCAATAACACTGGGTTAAAGTAAAGGTGGTGGAGAGCAATGTGGAAATAAATGATTGTGCATGTGGCGGGGACAGCATTACACATGAAAAATGACATTTCTTTATTCTTCATGACATTGTTCTTTATTTTTGTTTGGTTTACTTGCTGCATAGATGTGATAATGAGATCATGTTATTCTGTAATTAATGGACAGCTTGAGAAAACTATCGAGGAGCTGAGGTCTAAGATCCGTAAAACTGAACGTGCACTTGAAGTGGCTGAGGTATGTCTGCATTGTTTCTCCTTTTGGTACTTCGATTCCGTCTTTTACTCAATGTATCATCCCTTTTGTAGGAAGAGCTAGTGAAGGCAAAGTTGGAGGCTTCTTCAAAGATAAAACAATTGACAGAGGTGTGTATTTAATTATGCAATTAACCTTCGTTGCATTTTTTGTGGGGATATCGCCATATATTGCAATTTAAAATCGGTTCAGATCACTTTCAAATTCATGTGAAATAATTAGTATGCTTTTTTTGAATTCATTGGATAATTTGGAAAAACCTGATAAAGCAAGAAGTTGTCGGCCCGTGTTTTGTTAATTTTCTTGGCTACATAGCTGTTGTTGAAGCAATCTACCAGAACCATGTGATTTTTGCAGTAGTATTGTTAACAAAATAGTTGCCTGCACCATGTAGGTGTAGGCATTTTTGTTTACAAAACTTACATCCTTTAGTTAAAGGTTCTTGAGATTCTGTACTTGTGAGAAACTTGTGTTCTGGATGCTTCCTTAGGTCCATGCCGCGTGGCTTCCACCTTGGCTTGCATCACATTGGAGTCTGTGCCAGGTGACCCGTGGTATCAATCGATGTATGCAAAATATGTATTCTTCTCACCATTAATACATTCTACTTAAAACATAATATGTGCAGTCCTTCATAGAGACACACTGGAATGAACATGGGAAACCTGCTATGGATGCAATAGTTAAGAAGGTACTATTGGAATACTGTCTTTGCATTTGCATAATCAACGGTGAAGACTGTCTTTGGCCACTGTTAAATTTCATGTAGATATTGGGTATGAAATTTAGTGGCCTTATAAAAGTGAACTTCTTTTCCTTGGTTTATGATAGGCCGTAGAGAAGAAAGCTCAAGCAGAAGAGTGGGCTGCTCCCCACATGGAGAAGATGAAAACAGTAAGCCATCTATTAGAAAAACAATATGATGAAATTCTTTCATTCTTACCCTTAATTCCATCATGAGATGCTAAGGACAATGCATCTATTGAAGGAATATATCCCAGCTATCATGGAGCAGTTGTTGGCACTTAAAGCTTCCAGTGAACCCCATGTAAAATCCCTGACTGTAAAGGCAGTTGGGATTTATGAGACATCCCGGACAGCAATTGGCCCACACATCATCAAATTGCAGGAAGTGGCTGATCCCTTCTATCGGGTGGGCTTTCAATGTGCTCCCTGCCAACCTCCCTTCTTCCTTTTTTCTTATTTACTGTGGAGATGATATTTATGTCTGACCTAAACAGGAAGCAAAGAAGTTAAGCAAGCCATATATTAATCAAGCTGCTACTTTGTCAAAACCCCTCATTGAAAAGATAAGATTGGCCACCAAGCCTTACACGAAGAAAGTTGTCCGGACGTATGGGAAATTCTTAAAGACTGCTTCTAGCTATCATCATCAGGTATCAGTTTCTAGTTGTATTGTTGTGGCTGGCAGCTCCTTCTGGAGCTTAAAACTCTGCCTGATGCTCTTGATCTTGTGCTTCTAGCTATTTTTGTTTGCGAACATTTTGTCTCTAAGACCAATTCTATTTTCATTTTCTCCAACATTTTCTTATAAAGATTGGGATTTTGTAATAGATATTTAAGAATCTCATGAGAATCATGTGGATGAGACTTGTGTCAGCGGAAGTTGTTCTGTTCTGATTGTTTTCCTGGCAGGTCCAAGGAAATATTGAAGAGACGCTGAAAAGGCATGAATTGACAAGATCATTTGCGACAAAGGAGTTCGTTTGGTTTACGGTACATTTGATTATCTGTATGCTTTTAGATTGATTTACAATATTTTCTTCAATGTAATGAAATGAACTTTTTGTTGTAGGCATCTGCCTTGTTGGCCCTACCAGCCCTAATCATTGTTAATTTCATCTCTACTCTTTTCGGGTGAGCTTTTCTGTCCAATAATCTTCCCTGCGTTGGTCAGTATTTGTTCATTTTCTTAAACATTTCCCTTCCTTAAGTTCAGCTGATTTTGATTAGACAGCAGATGTGAATGTTTTGTGGTTTTCTCCATTTCCTTATCTTTTGCAGTCGAAAATCAAGGAAACCTACCAGGGGTTTTCATAAAAATCATGCTCGTCGAAAGGCAAAGCGTGGACATCCCGATAAGTGAATTTGCTTGAAAAGTGAACTTCTGCCATAGCTTGAGGTAATGCCTGCAATGCTATTATTTGGTTGTTGAACCATATTGCAAGTGAATCCATTAATATTTAGCAAATCCTGTAATGGTTGTTTTGCTGTATGTTAATGTAGTCACTGCATTGCCAAATTCTAATACGACTTAGATTGGTAACTGTTGTTTCGATTGGCAGGATGATAGTGCTTGTTTTTAAAGTGTTTTTGTACTGGTCGAGATTGTTGGTGAATTACTACCCTCTTTGCAGAAAGTCAAATTTGGGTAGGTTTAGATTGCTTGCGGTCATGAACAGCTTTGAAGTTTCCTTATACAGGTGGGAATACCATGGCTAACACGCATGCTCCAAAGGCCCGTGCCTTGTTGGATTCAGTCCACGTGGAAGCTTCTAGCTGTCGAATATGGTTACAAGAAAGGGTTGTTTCTCACATGGTTTTGACATAGAGAGTTGGGATATACAGTGTAGACCGGTACTCGTGTTGGGGGCAATATTTTTATAGACTGTTTATATCCTTGTTGTGTGCCCATTTAAGTGATGTTTAAGGGATTAGATTTTTTTGCGTTTCCTTGGTTGGTATATTCATTACCCCCTTGATCATTTTCCATGAATTGCTGTATGATTTATTCGGTAATTTTTGTGTAACCAATTAATTAAAACTGGTGTTTTATCTCCTCCAAGCTACATCTTGTATTGTGCATAGTTTAGGTTTATTAGCTGAAAGCGGCTTGGACATGAGTGTATAGCTTCAAGCCTTAACATTACCTGATTTGAATACTTATGTCTGTTCCCTTTTGGGACATAGTAAGGAAAGGAAACACAAATAACTAGTACTCTGCCAAGCATAAATGGCCATTGCCTAGCTCTCATGGATGGATTTCAAGTCCGGATCAGCGAGTGCCATGTGCTGCCGAGATCAGTATGCTGGCCAGTAATTGTCCATTTCCAAATGCTCCATCCCTAAGTACCTGTTGTTTGCCATGTTTGCGGCACTGCCCAACTCTCCTCCGTATCCTCCTTGATCGGACCCGAGACCACCTGTGCTCATCATGGTCGAAGACACCATTTCCTGATGGCTCATCCCTGGTCCTTGTGGCTGCATCATGGGCCTGACTGGCTGCCCAGTGCCGATGCCACCGAGGTTGAGGTTCAGGCTAGATATAGTGAAGGCTGAAGGGTTGAGCTGGGGCGGCTGCGGCATGGGTTGGCTCATGTTCATTGCTCCGTTCCTTAATACCCGGTTGATTTCTGCCATGTCAGCTCCGTTCACATAGTTCCTCCCTAAGATGTGGGAGTCCTCCACTTGCATCATTGTTTGTGCAACTATGCTCGGACGGATCTCGAGATTGTAGGGAGGTGCCGCTCTTGATTGGTTTGAAGGGTATTTTTTGGCTCCAGCGCTCTTCTGGAAGACGCGGCAGACGACCCACTCATCCTGCTAGGACGTACCGGCAGCCCAACTTATTGCAGGATCACTAATAGTTACGAAAAATATGCCAAACAAAAGATATTTATTAGATAAGTATACCTTTGAAGTTCGGAAGCCAGATCTAGAGTGGATGCGGTATTCGTGCATGACCCAGTTGCTCTTCTCACCTCTCGGCGCTCGCCCTCGATAAAACACAAGCGTCTTCTTCATACCAACTAGCTCGGACGTTAAGCTGCTGTAGATCTCTTTGTCCTTCCCTGTTGTCTTCCAGTAGCCCGTGCTCGTCGCCCGATTCGTCCTCACTCCCGTAGGATACTTGCGATCTCTAAGGCTAAAGAAGTACCATTCCTTTTCTCCCATCTTTGCCTTTGCTGTTTATTCTCGACGAAATGGGAAAAAGGGAATGTAACTACATCAATTTCGAATTGAAGCACATCTCCAACATCATTGGCTAGACCTAGATTGCTTCTCTAGGTAACGAACTGACATGATTTTGTCTATCAATAACTTGTCTAGAACTGAACATGATCCTGAAGTGGATTAGGGTTTTATACCTGGGAGGTCCCAGGGCTCGCACTTGTTGAGATCGACATCAGCAATGGCTCTCCCAGAGAAGTTCGCGTCAGATATCTTATTCATCAGGTAATACGTTATGAGCTCCTCGTCGGTTGGATGGAACCGAAATCCCGGTGGCAGATTGTCGTCCTTCTTGTAGTCTCCATCCTGCACGTCCTCCATCTTCCTTTTCCCTCGAAACCCTAGCTCTACCCAACAAAAATCTTCATGAACTCAGGCAAAATGAAGTCGCACGAGTACACGGAATGAAGAAAACAAAGGGGCCATCAATTCTTCTCTAACCTAAGGGATCGCAAATGTAAAACATGTGAATCCATGCGAGGTAAAGCCTATCCTTCCAAGAAACAGAAAGTAGATAAGAAGTACACAGATGACGAAAAAGCTTATGGAGATTACTTGTCAAGCCAAGATGCAGCACAAGATGCTTTTTTATTTTGTTTACCTCGCGAAAGGTGTAAGAGACTACCTTAAGCTATGGTTTTCGAAGAGACTTTGTCTTACATGAAGTTGGAAGGAACAAGAAATCTAAGATATGGTGATAATTTATTTAGGACGATGAAGTGAAGGAGTCACCAAACATGGGTCTTCATGAACAAGCTGACTGTTCTAGCCCTTGATACTAATATGTGTTAACTTCGTGTTCCAGTGATTAAGCAATAATATAACAACCCCACTTGTCGACTAGTGCAGTTATTATATTATAATCCAACTCTTCGTTTCTTTTTATCACTCGTGATTTGTGATAATAATGGAGCTTTTTAAGTACCTCATGAGTCTAACAATCCAAGAAAAGTCGCACCAATGCTTCCTATTCCTTCACTAGTGGCATCATGAGGTCTGATTAAGCTGGATTCATGGATAGAACGGCAATCTGCTTCCGTTCTGCCAAGATAATCATCGGTCTCTGAGTGTATGGGATGGTATGTGGAAGAAGAGTGAAGTATCATCTCCTTATTACGTCCAAGGGTTTCGCTTTGTATTTTCGTCTGGGCTTTAGGTTCGTCTCGTTTTCACGAGTCCAAACGACCGAAACAAGACCTTCTAAGGAAGCAACTGAATTCCCAATCTTCTTGCATCATATCATGTTCAATTACATGGAGGTTTTTAACGAAATTAGGGTTTCCTTGCGGGAAAGAGGAAACTCATTTAACGGCTTTAGTTTTCTAGTAAAAATACCATGACATTACTCATGTATGAAACCACGCAAGCTAAAACCATTTCACGGGTAAATCCTCGCGAAAATCGTAGTGCTTCGCCACAGAAGGAAAGTCGTTTAATGCCAACATTATGTAAAGAGCAAGAAACGCCCTTCATATCTTCATGAACTAACCTTCATTTCTTTCACTTAGCTTACTAATAAAAGAGAAAGCACTAAACCTTTCTTAAGTTAGTACGTAGGAGTTTGTTCAATGACTTTATCATGTTTCATTCTGGGTTTCCTCTGATTGCGTGAAACGGTAAAGGATGTTCATGTCGGGGGTACATTAGCTCCTGATTAGCACAAACAGCAACAATCCAAGTCCATGAATAGTCATCAATGGGGTCGGCTCGATCAATGGATTTTGTCAAGATCGCAAGGCCTTTGTAATGGCATTATTAAATGAATGAATCGGAGGGCAAATGGTGGGACGCCATTTCCATCCCAATCGGTGGTTTCTTCTCCAACACTTCACCGATTGTGGACCAAAAGTTGATGAAATCTTGAGTCTTCCACATTAAGCAGTTCCGTGATCACTTTTGTCGCTTATCCTGGCAAGAAAAGGGTTATTCAGTGCAAGATAGTTCCGTCCGCAATTAATCAGATTCTTGCCATTCATAGCTTGTCCAAGATGTACATAAAGCGGCTGGCAAGTCCTTGCGCAATTTTTTCAATCCCTCGGTGCAGATATCCCAATATTGGCTCACAAATCAACAACTTAGCAGATTTATTCTTACATGGGATGTCATGGAACTGATACATGAGCTAAAGGATACGATTCCACCTCACAATATGACCATTGTATGAAAAGAAATTTGTCTACGTCATTCCGCTGATTTCTGGCTTGGGATATCACTTTATAGTAATCTTGTCGTGTAAGAAAACGTTCACGCCAAGCAGAAATCATATTGTTATCCATCAAAATTTTTAATCAGACATGGAGCTTTAGATGCAGTCTTTCACGAAAGCAGGAAAAACCAAAAACAAATCACAGGGCCTTCTACGACACAAATCTTCCTAACCTGTCGCCCATCCTTCTTCATCGGGCACACACTAAATTAAATTATTGATTTTTCTGGGCCGACTCTGTTGAATGTTGCCGCAAAGTAGTTAACGATAACTGTCACGAGGGTGCAGCCACTCGATCATCTAGAAGAAATGAACAACCCCCCACTAATGCTTTGATTAGAGAAAGGAATTTGCAGTTGGCGGGCAATTACTTTTTCGACACTTCAACATTATACAACTTACCCTAACAGCTGTTATTTTATCTTTAACACCTTCTTCACGACTCTCCCAGCACTTTATCATTTCCTATGTCTATCTATCTTGATTCTTGCTTCCTTCTTTCTCCTTTTGATTGATTATATTAACTTCTTTGTCATATACCCACAAGAAGAGTCCCCAAGTTGTACTCGACGTGGACATGAAATGTACATGCAGAATCCTTCTGCTTACGGTCCTTATTGCACAATTGCATCGACTAGTCACAACAACAAAGAAGTCCAGAGTAGATGATTTCGGTCGCGTGCATAAGAATCAGCGGATAGAGAGTTGCCAACCAAAACCCTCGTAACAAGTTCCAGCAGAAAGTCCTAGAATAAACAGCGGCATATTTTGGTAACCAAATTGGAAGGCGATAAGATTGAGACTGCGATCGTTGCCTTGGTAGCCTATGATCCAAGAATTAATCAGAAATCTTTTGATAATGTTTAGCTTTCGGACATTATTGAACTATGTTGATATAATCTGGTTTTGATGATGACAAATGTTGTGTATTGCTAATGTGCTATTTGAGTGTACAGAATAACAAGTCTTCGAGTGTAGAAGCAGGTATTTGTTATATGAGCAATACGTAAAAGAGTTATGTTGAGTACTTCAACGGAGGAAACGATCTAGCCAGCAGAAATTGTATTATGAGGACAAGATCTATTATCGAGTTCTCTATCTTTATTGTAGAGATGAACATCTGTGTCACAGTTGCTATAACTCTCCTTGATGGAGTACTTACTACGGTTATATAATGACACTTCTGTAAATGACGATTTCCTTATTGGAGATTGTTCATTATGCGAGCACGTGAGATAATTATCTCATATGTCCTAAAGTTAATTCTTATTGAATTAACTGTCGAATCATGTATAGGTTCACCCTTGGAAATAACTTGTTTGTCAAGTTCATTCCTTGAGTTGTTTTGGAAAGATTTATTTCCTAAACTTACGTGACCCTATGATTATGGAATTTGGCCACGACCTAATCAGGTAGAAATCTCCCTTATATGGTGAGAATATTCTACAATGGGAATGTTTTTATATTGTGGAAACAAATCAATCCCGATGCCAAATTCATATAAGGAAAAGTGTTGATTCTGTCGTCACAGAAAACAGTTTCTGAGCAGAATACATTATCTCTTATTGGGTGATTAATCTAATTTATTATTTTCTGATATTACTAAGGATAATGTTTTGTGTTCTTGGAAGTTTTCCCATTGGATCGATTCATGGAGAAAATGGCGAGTAGATCAACTAGCCGTTGGTGATTGATTGGGAAACTCCTTTCTACTGACAAGCTTAAATGCAAGAGTGAAACAACATTTCCAACTTGTTGTTCTACTTGAAAGTTTACCAGAAACTTTTGTCCCTTCACAGTTGCAAGAAGCTTAGAGCGTCCATTGTTCATTCACCGAGCCGAGCACCTCTGAGAGAGAGTGTCTTCTGTAACTGCAGACTGTTTGTGATGTAGCTATTTTATTTGTGTTGGTTGTTAGTCGCACGGGTTGTGTGTGCAAGGGCAGGTGGTAGCCGTCAAGCCACAGGGCAGGTGGTTGTCGTGAAGCCACGTGGGAGAGTGGTAGCCGTTAAGCCACGAGGGCAAGTGGTAGCCTTCAAGCCACGAGCTTAGTGAGGAACCGAAGTCAGACACGTCGGTTGCGTGTGGGCGGAGTTAGTCACGTGCGTACGTGCAAGTGGTTAGTCACATTTCTAATAAGAAGTGTGCATCTGTAACTCCCCTTGATCATCATCATATAGTGAATACGCCCTAATTAGGGTGAGCGCTGGGAGAGTGGACGTAGGCATTTTTTGTCGAACCACTCTAAATCTTTGTGTCACATACACATAAAATAACTTATCTCATAACCTGGAATCTGTATAGCAGATCCAGTTTTTGTAATCTGACAGAACATCGCTTATGTAATCAGATACAATCGAAAACGTGTCAAAACTCTTAAGGCACTAATTCATTTTCCTTTCTTAGTGCAATCATAAATCAACAATTGGTATCAGAGCAGGCTCAACGATAAAAGCTTAACCGCTTGTTTAGAGATCCGATAGGATGAAAATGGGATACATGCATGCTGTTTGACTTAACAATAACAGTCCACCATTATTTGATGGACAAAACTTCTCCAGCTAGCGCATCAGGATGGAGTTCTAGATAGTATCCCGTGAACCGAAGTGTTTAGGGATCATCGGAAATGGTCCCCTGCTTCACAGGGGACAAGCTCTGAAAGTTGAGTATGACAAGACAGTTTCACTTTCTGATGAGGAAGCTGAAATCATTAAGCTGAATGCTATAGCTGTCGACTTTCTTCATTGTGCTCTATCTCCTATGGAGTACAACTGAATCTCTGCTTATACCACAACAAAAGATATTTGGGATCGACTTGTTTTGACCCATGAAGGGACGGATCAAGTCCAAGAAACTGGGATCAATCTGCTGGTTCAACAGTATGAGGCTTTCAAAATGAAACCCGATGAGTCTATATCAGAAATGTATGATAGACTCAACACTATCATCAACAACTTAGCCCTTCTTGGGAAGAATTACACATGCTGAATTGGTGAGAAAGGTCCTCATGGCCCATGAATTGGGAAACTAAGGAGACCGCAATTGAGGAAGCCAAAGATCTAACAACTCAGGCTGGATCAGCATATGGGTTCTCTTCTTTCCTATGAGGAAGAGAAACGGTCATATGAGCCTTAGACGACAAAATTTACTTGAAGGCATTAGCTTCTACTGATAATGAATCAGATGACAGAAGCAGAAGCAGATGAGGAGCTCTCCTTACTTGTAAAAGGTTTGAACAAACTTCTTTACAAGAAACGCTTCAAACGAAGTGTTAAACTCAAGTCTTCTAACTTAGAAGATAAAAAGGGGCCAGTTTGTTACGAGTGTAAGAAATTGGGACATATGAGGAATGAACGTCTTCTGTTGACTGAGAGGCAGAAATCTTCTCGAAACAAAAGAAGAGCCTTATTGGCTTAGAGCGATGAGGAGGACAATGAATCTGAATCTGAGGAAGAGCAGAAGGCAAATATATGAAACATAGTTCGTTCAAAGTCAAAATCTGATTCAGATGAAGAGGTAATCTCTACATCTCTGTCTAATCTTTCTTCTAATGATTTTAAAGGCTTTCTTACTGAAATCCTTGAAAGAGTAGAAGAGCTATCATCAAAATATCGCTCGATGAAACAATCACAACTATCTTCTCTGTAAAGAAAAAAGGCTGCCTTGGTCAAGGAAGCTGAGATCTTCAGCACAGAAACATCTCCTCTTATCAGATAACCTCATCCTGAGGTGTGGGACGAGCTACTTGTTCGTGACAAAGCGGTTTCTCCACTTAATGAGTCTAACATAGGTTTATTACATGAAAGTTAGCCTCATAAATGTCACAGAAACAAATATGATTGTTCTGATAATGGATGCTATGTGTCACAGAAAACATGTTCAGTGACTAGTCCCAGTATTGCGCAGACACGGAAATCTATGATGTCGCAGAAATCTGAGTCTGTGAAATGCTATACTTCTAAACAAAAACATAACAAAACAAGGATTAAAAACTCTCAACTGATAGAAAAAAGTTAAATCCTATCACTATTGTGGGATGCTTGGACATATGATCGGACAATGTCAGATCAAGAAATTTATAAGCATATCCAATGCGATTCTTTCTAGGAACAAGTCACAATCTTATGAAACCGACTTAAAGTGGAGTTCTATTGTAACTTAACTTGTTTTTTATCGCAGGTATGCTTCAAAACTAAAGCCAGGAAGGATGAGTGGTACTTGGACAGTGGGTGCTCACACTAAATGACTGGGGATCCTTCTAAGTTTTCAAGCTTGAAATTACGGAACGGTGGTTCTGTGACATTTGGCGATGATAGCAAAGGCTATATCAAAGGCAATGGAACTATCGGTAGTTTACAAACAATGCGTATAGACAATGTTTTGCTTGTTGCAGGATTAAAACATAGTCTATTAAGTGTGAGCCAACTAAGTGATAAGGGTTATATAATAACCTTTAACGCAGAAGAATGTTCTGGATCCACAGACGACAAAGTCAGTTTCGTTGCTGAACGAAGAAAGAACATCTACATCGTTTCTCAAGACAATCTTATGTCTTTTGAGAAATTCCTTGTTTCCTACAAGGATGAAACAAATCTTTGGCACAGGAAATTGGGACACATCAATTTCCAATTATTGTCTAAGCAAAAGAGGAGCTGATACGTGGTTTACCGAAGCTCTCTTTTGAAGAGAACAGCTTATGTTAAGCAGTTTCGTTGCGAAAACAAACCAAAGTCTCTTTTAAGAGAAAAGGTTATATTTTCACCACAAAAGCACTTGAACTTCTACACATGGACCTGTTTGGCCCTACCAAAACACAGAGTCTGGGCCGCAGACGCTATGCTATGGTAGTTGTGGATGATTACTCAAGATACACTTGGGTAAAGTTCTTGGCTCATAAGAGTGATGCATTCAGTGCATTCAAAAGCCTCGTCACAAAACTGCAAAATGAGAGAGGGGCCTCTCTTAAAAGTTTAAGAACTGACCATGGTTCAAAATTTGAAAACCATGAGTTCAAGTCGTTCTGTGACAGAAATGGCATTGACCACACCTTCTCTGCTCTATATACTCCACAACAGAATGGAATCGTTGAGAGAATGACTCGAACTCTTATTGATATGGCCAGAATGATGACTTGTGAAAGTAAAGTTCCACAGAACTTGTGGGCTGAGGCTATTAACACAGTATGTTACGTGTCTAACCGTGTTCATACTCGAAAGACACTTGACAAAACTCCTGTACAAGGGCAAAGTGCCTAACATCTCATATTTCCATCCTTTTGGGAGTTCTTATTACATACTAAGACCTCCTAAGGACAATGTTGGAAAATTTGATGCTAAATCAGATGAAGGAGTCTTCCTTGGTTATTCTAAATCCAGCAAAGATTATCGAGTTTTCAACAAAACAACTCTTGTTGTTGAGGAATCTATTAATGTGATCATTAATGATTCTCCATATACAGAGGAACCTATCTTATTAGACAGAGCAAATTCACAGCTGACTGCTACTGAAGAACAGAAAGAGAGCACTGTCCCTCTTAAGATCGATTCTACACAAATCCAGTCCGTCATTGGACATGATGTAAACTCTGAGGTTTTTCCAGAGAATCATGATTCTGAGGAGAATCTCTTGAACAGAGTGCCCACTCTTTACAAGAAAAGACACCCCATGGAGCAAGTCATTGGGGATGTACAGAAAGGGATGCAGACGAGACGTTTTGTGAATCTCTTTTGTCAACATTCGGCGTTCCTCTCTCAAAAGAAACCAAATAATATTGATGAAGCACTTGCAAATCCTAACTCGATTATTGCTATGCAAGAAGAACTTAATCAATTCGAACGAAACAAGGTCTGGACGCTTGTACATGGACCGAAGGATCGTTTTGTTGTTGGAACCAAGTGGGTCTTCCACAACAAGCTTGATGAATCAGAATCTCTCGTCAGGAACAGGCCAGACTCGTGGCCAAGGGGTATTCTCAGTCCGAAGGTATTGACTATGATGAGACATACGCCCCTGTAGCGTTCCTTGAAGCTATTCGACTTCTATTAGCTTTTGCATGTTACAATGATTTCAAACTATTTCAGATAGATGTGAAAAGCGCCTTTCTGAATGGTAAAATTAAGGAAGATGTCTAGGTGGACCAACCTCCAGGATTTGAGGATCCGAAAAAACATGATCATGTATATAAGCTTGATAAAGCTTGGTATGGTTTAAAACGAGCTCTCATAGCTTGGTATGAAAGATTAAGTCAATTTCTTATTGAAAAAGGCTACAGAAAGGGAAATGTTGATACAACTCTTTTCCTAAAGAAGCACAGAACCGAGCTTCTGATAGTTCAGATCTACGTAGATGACATCATCTTTGGATCCACGAACAATACCTTATGTAATGAGTTCGCAGAACTCATGAAAGGTGAATTTGAGATGAGCATGATGGAGAATTAACATTTTTTCTTGGCTTACAGATTCGCCAAACATCAGAAGGTAAGTACACTAAACAACTTCTGAAGAAATATGAGTTGAACAACTCATAACACTTATCTACTCCCATGAGTACAGACGCTACTGTTGAGAAAGACGAAATAGGAAAGGATGCAGATCCTAGCCACTACAGGAGCATGATAGGGTCTTTTTTGTACCTTACTACCACCTGACATTCTATTCAGCGTCTGCATTTGTGCTAGATATCAATTAGCACAAAAGGAGTCCTATTTAACCTATGTTAAGAGGATATTTCGATATCTTTCTGGGACTACAAATCTAAGGCTTTGGTATTCCAAGATATCATTATTTGATCTTGTAAGGTACTCCGACGCAGACTTTGCTGGTTGTAAAATCGATCGGAAGAGTACTTGTAGAACCTGCCATTTACTTGGAGATATGCTCATATCTTGGCACTCAATGAAGCAAGCTTTTGTTGCACTATCTACAGCAAAGGCAGAATATGTTGCAGCAGCTAGCTGCTGCAACATATTCTGCCTTTGCTGTAGATAGTGCAACAATGCACAGCTTCTGTGGATGCGTCAACAACTTGAAGATTATGGTTTCAAGGTCTGAACATAAAGAACTAAGACATCATTTCATTCGAGATCATGTTCAAAACAGTTCGATTTCTGTTGAATATGTGAACACAGAAGCACAACTCTATGATATCTTCACAAAACCATTGAATTTTGAAAAATTCTCAAAGTTAAGAATGGAACTTGGGAGTTGTTATCCCTTCTAAGTTGGATCTTATTGATCCTTATTTCGTGTAATTTGAATTTATGTGACAAATTGATTTGTAAAAATATTTCCTTTCCATTTTTTTTTTTTGGAAATCTTTAAAAAATCTTTTCATTTTTATCTTTGAATTATTTTCTTTCCAAAATATTTCTTTCTCTCCCCCATTCATTTTTCTTTTGTTGAAAAAAAACCAACTTCCGGCACCCACGTTCTTCACTCTCTCAAAATCCATTATCTCCTTAACCCTTTTTCCTCAAACTCTAACTTTCTTCCTTCGCTTCCACTTTGATTCTGTTATTTTAAAAACAAATTTACTTCTCTTTCATGCATGTTTTGCTACTCTATGCTTTTGAAACCTTAGTGCTGTAGATTTTATTCTGGTTTTTATTATGTTTTTGATGATGCAAAAAGGGGGAGAAATAGGAGAAGTAGGCATCTGGAGAATATTTTTAGACTTACGACGGGTTGTGTTTTCTTGTGTTTTTCCTTCTGTATGTCTATGCGCAGGTCATGAAGACACTGAGGAGATTTCCTCAGCTTGTTGCAGATCTCAGCATAATTATTTTCTGCTTGAGAAATTCTGGACAGAACGATGCTTCTTGATGAGATCACTTTGGCAGAGTTACATCTTTGTAACCATATTGGGATTGAGCAGAATTTCGATTGAAATTAACTGCTTAAACTCGGGGGAGTTAGAGAATTCTCTCTACCCTAAACTTTTTCCGCAGAATACCACTTCTGTGTCGTTCTACAGAATCGACTTCCGTGGACTTCTACGAACACAACTCACTCACCTGTTCAGGGGGAGCAATGACATAATAGTAATTCTGTTCACAATGCACGTTCTTGCAATCATGAGCATTGATTTGATTAAATCATACGAATGCTCTTAGCGATAAAGTTAATGAGCATTAACTAATCTCAAAACGAAAGTTCATATCTGAACTAATCACTTATCTGAGCTACATAAAGTAACTTCTCTATCAACCATCTTACAACAAAGAAATCTGTAAGACCGTTTAACTCTTTAATTATAATTCTCTAGATGTGTATGGTTTTGACATCATCAAGAAGGGGGAGATTGTTGATATAATCTGGTTTTGATGATGACAAAGGTTATGTATTGCTAATGTGCTATTTGAGTGTACAGAAGAACAGGTCTTCGAGTGTAGAAGTTGGTCTGTATTATATGAGCAATACGTAAAAGAGTTTTGTGGAGTACTTCAACAGAGGAAATGATCTAACTATCAGAAATGGTATTCCGAGGACAAGATCTATTATCGACTCCTTTATCTCTATTGTAGAGATGAGCATCTGTGTTACAGTTGCTATAACTCTCCTTGACGGAGTACTTACTACGGTTACATAATGGCACTTCTGTGAATGATGAATTCCTTATTAGAGATTGTTCATTATACGAGCACGTGAGATAATTATTTCATATGTCCTAAAGTTAATTCTTATTGAATTAACTATGGAATCATGTCTAGGTTCACCATTGGAAATAACTTGTTTGTCAAGTTCTTTCCTTGAGTTGTTTTGTAAAGATTTATTTCCTAAACTTACGTGATCCTATGATTATGGAATTTGGCCACGACCTAATCATGTAGAAATCTCCCTTATATGGTGAGAATATTTTACAATGGGAATATTTTTATATTATCGAAACAAATCAATCCCGATGCCAAATTCATATAAGGAAAAATGTTGATTCTGTTATCGCAGAAAACAGTTTCTGAGCAGAACATATTATCTTTTATTGGGTGATTAATCTGATTTATTATTATCTGATATTACTATGGATAATGTTTTGTGTTCTTGAAAGTTTTCCCACAGGATCGAATCATGGAGAAAATGGGAAGTGGATCAACTAGCCGTTGGGGATTGATTAGGAAACTCCTTTCTACGGACAAGCTTAAATGCAAGAGTGAAACAACATTTCCAACTTGTCGTTCTACCTCAAAGTTTACCAAAAACTTTTGTCCCTTCACTGTTGCAAGAAGCATAGAGCGTCCATTGCTCATTCACCGAGCCGATCTCCTTTGAGAGAGAGCGTCTTCTGTAGATGCAGATTGTTTGTGCTATAGCTGTTTTATTTGTGCAGGTTGTTAGTCACACGGGTTGTGTGTGCAAGGGCAGGTGGTAGCCGTCAAGCCACAAGGGCAGGTGGTAGTCGTGAAGCCATGTGGGCAAGTGGTAGCCGTTAAGCCACGAGGGTAGGTGGTAGCTGTCAAGCCACAGGCTCAGTGAGGAGCCGGAGTCAGACACGTCGGTTGCGTGTGGGTAGAGTTAGTCACGTGTGTACGTGCAAGTGGTTAGTCACATTTCTGATAAGAAACACGCATCTGTAACTTCCCTTGATCATCATATAGTGAATACGCCCTAATTGGGGTGAGCGCTGGAATAGTGGACATAGGCATTGTTTACCGAGCCACTAAAAATCTTTATGTCACATGTACATAAGATAACTTATCTCAGAACTGGGAATCTATACAGCAGGTCCAGTTTCTGTAATCTGACAGAGCAACGCTTCTGTAATCAGATACAATCGAAAACGTGTCAAAACTCTTAAGGCACTAATTCAACCTCCCTTCCTAGTGCAATCATATACCAACAAACTCAATTAAAAAATGATGATTGATACAAGAAAAAGACTCAATTGCAAATGAGTCTTAGTCAAGCCGACCAATTATCCGCCACTCTAAAGACATATCTCTCCTTACACCTAAAAGGGTTTTTCTTTCTTGCTTCCATCTTCTCTAAATCGATTTCAAATGTTTGAATAGGAACAAACGAGAGTTTTGTACTAGCAATTGGCACTTTCCAGTTCGGTTTTTCTTTACGAGTTAGGGCGATTTTCGTACTAATGGGCCAGTACCCAATGTCTCCGCCCGTTATGTTTTTATTGGGCCCATGAGGCCCAATTGCGTCATCGTTGGGCCCCTCCACAGCCGAATGGTTCAGATCACCCCGAGCAAATCCAAATTTCGCATTTTATCCATTCGCTCAGTTACCTTGTGGTCATAGCCTGTCGACGCGCCGAGGAGAGAGCCAGGGATGGTCGTGGCGGTTTCGGACGTTTCTTGCTACCTTGTGGAGTATTCGGTGTGCGGCGAGTGGGGTGGTGATTGCTCTTGATGATCCAGTTTTGCGTAACTGAGTCTGGTTTAGGACAGGAGAGTAGTGTGTCCTATGAAAAAGCCTGTTTCTGTTATGCTTTTGTGTGGATCTTGGTTAAATCGCCATCTGCTTCCCGTGGGTGATCCAGGCGTAGAATGGCTTCATGCAAAGGGTATTCCCTAGAACTGTGTTGACATGACAGAAAATCCTGGGCCTGTACAGAATTGTGTTGCAGCCCATTAGATAAGATGGAGGGTGTGGATCCGTACTAAGTATGCAAGGAGAAGCCATTAAGTCTACGCTAATCTAAACTGATAGACGATATGAGTAAGGGCATTGGCTACGAGGATCAAGCTGTTACCGAGATTTTTAGTAGTTAAGAGGGCTATGACCTGATAAGATATTCTGAGAACGTGGCACACATCCTAAGCACGGAAAGATTCAGTATAAAAGGGGAAAGATCATTCTTAAAAGCGGGAACAATCATCTAAGGCCAGAAAGCGCATTGGTTGTTATCACCTTTTAGTTTTTAGATATCAGGCGTCCAGATCAGGGTGAGCTCGTAGGGCCCTTTGGTATCCTTTCTAGTGTCAGAGTGAACAACCGTAGCTTTAACACCAAAACTCCGCCAACACTCCATCGTCAGGGTGAGCTTCCTGGCCCTTGACAACCAAAACTCCGTCAACATTCTATCGCCAGGGTGAGCTTCCGGGCCCTTCACACCAAAACTCCGCTAACACTCCATCGTCAGGGTGAGCTTCCGGGCCCTTGACAACTAAATTCCCCCTTCATTCTGTCACTAAGGTGAGCTCCTAGGGTCCTTAGTATCCAAATCCATCGCTACCTTCGTCCACATTTCGTCCACACTCTGTCTAAAGATCAGATTCCACCGCTCCAGTTCGCAAGCACAAAGTGTCGGTAGCAAGCTTATGGCGTCACCACCATCCGCATCGTCAATCTTTTTGCTTTTCCATGGCTGTAAGCTTTTTCTTTTATTTGTAAGACATCGTTCGACATCATTTGTTAATACAATTCATTTTTTCGTTACTGGCGAACATATCCGAATCGCTGTGAGTGTTCGTGCCAAATATTCCTAACGTTATACGTTTCCGACGCGAACACGTTTTTGGCGACCACAGTGGGAGATGAAGAATTGACCATTTAGAATGACAAGAAATACCAGGAGTGCAGCTACTCAAGATCCTCCGCCCCTTCCATTAGATGGAGAGGATCATAATTCGACTAGAGTCATAAATGAAGGAAACATGGCTCAAGGAAGCCAAGTGGACACTACTTAACCCCCTGTGGCAACGCATACCCCTTCCGAGTTCATATCAAGGCTTAAGTTTCACAAGGAATTCATTGATATGAAGAGAAACATGGCGGATATGCATGGGAATTTGCTGATTGTGCAGGGAGAGCTGCGAGATATGCAGGGTAATATGCAGAACATGCCGAGAGATCTGCAGAATGTGCAGGAAAACCTGCAAAACATGTAGATAAGCATAGACATGCGTATTGTCGGGTTACACGAAGAAAATATACGTCGTGGCTATGAGTTAATGGCTGAGATGCGAGAAATGATGAAAAGATTCTACAGGGCGACCTCCAACCCGAAAATGAACGATCCTACTGATAAAGATAATTCTTTCATGGGAGATGCTCGGCATGCGATTACTGAAAAGCGAGTTGTGTCATTCCAGGTGGATGACACATGGGGTAATGTCAATCAAGGCAACACAAATGTGTAAAATAGAGAAGGGACACCTCCCTCCAGACCTTCTTCTTCTCGGTCCCCCATGCCTTATAGTTTGGACACGGTGTATACAGCAAACCAGTAGACGAAGATAGTGAGGTGCAGGGTGAATCGAACAGAAATACAAATTATGTTCCTCCTCGCCATCACGGCAAGTCACCTATAGAGGAGGTGCCGCAAGGGGAAAAGCCGGTCTTGGGGGCTAGCAGGATAGATCCGCCTCGCAGTTTCTACACATGGGCCCCGGTTAACGAACAACCGTTCCGTGCTAATGAGCAATTCGTTTACCCCACTGAGGAATTAGTTCAAGGGTCTACTGTGCCGCCAAATGGTGGAGGGTCTAACCAGCCAATGCCACAGAACCTGAGAGAAGTAGTTGCTCGGGTGGTGGAATAAATGGTGCTTGGGTCTATCAGACAGAATAATCTGTGCTTATACAGGAGCCCGTACCCGGCGTATGTTAATAGAGACTTTCCCTCGCCGAGAGGATATCGGGTCCCTGATTTTACCCGCTTATCAGGGGAGGATGAAATGACCCCTGTGGAACATATAGCCCGTTTCACCAATCAAGTTGCGGATGCTGTCGCTAACGACTTCTGGAAGTTGAAGTTGTTTCCTAATTCACTCACAGGAGACGTTTTTACTTGGTACGCAAGCTTGCCTCCAAGGTCGGTAGTGTCGTGGGCAGAGATGCAGTCTATATTCATGAAGGCGTTCGCCTGCCTCGACACGCCTATATCGATATTTGAAGTAATGCGTTTGAGGCAAGCAGCTGGGGAGCTCCCTGGTTAGTTCCTGACGCACCTGCACAAGGCCCTGGTTTCGTTGTAGACCTGCTATTCCTGAAAGAGATCAGCTAATGGTCACATTAAATGCACTAATGATCCCTCTCAGGAAGAAGTTCCAAGGGGAGCGGTTCAGCGATCTTTATGATTTGGTTAGAAGGGCGACCGAATACCATCAACTACTAATGGGAGAGGGACAGTCTACCCGGGCATATCAGGTGGAACCTAACAGCTTCGAGGTAGACATGGCTGAGTTCGTAAAGGGTGAAGCCACTATATGCAACCCACTGGCGAGGAAGAACCCAAAGGCAAAGACATCCCAGAAATTTGGTGAAGAAAGGAAATATTCATTTGACAGACAAAGCGGATTCGATCTTTGACTGGCTCCTCCAACGAAAACGAATTAGGCTGAAGACATGCCATAAAGTGCCTCAGATTGAAAGAGCGAAAAGCATGAATTATTGTAAATGGCACGGGTCATTCACGCATATGACTAAGGATTGTCTGTCATTCAGAAACATAATCCAGGACCTTATAAAGTCAAAGGAGTTGTGCTTTCCTGAAGTAGACGAAGTTACTATGGTCGATGAAAAACCTTTTGATGATGAAATTGCCATTCATACATTTGACATTTTCAATGCTCATATCAATGTAACATAAACTAATTCTGATGTCTCCATGCAGGAGACAAAGACCCCAGGAGAGACCATCGTCGCTAATGCTTTGTTTCGACGATTGGCTGACAAAGGCATAGTCACATGCCCAGTAAAAGGGGTCGCTAACAATATGTGTTGGTGGCATATAGACGACACGCACACTACGTACAGGTGCCACACTTTTATGAAGTATCTACAAAACAACCAAGAAGACACCTGGTATGATTTGTCTCCGCTTGAGGAGGTGGCCATGGGAATGGTTCTTACGGTATCGCAATTTGCTCCTGCGAGCCTGCAGAGGAGGCAAACTCTCATCAGAAGTCTCCGGGTATGGAGCAGAGACTAGCAGTTCGAGGAGGAAGAGGCGGTCCCCATGGTCGTAGAAGGACAAGAGAAATGGCTGGCCAACAGCTCCGTATCCTAGAGCGACCTAACAGCCAACTCGATTTTGATGAAAATCGTGCTCTGCAAGGGCAGGTTAGGAATCGGATAAAACAGACTTTACTGGTGAGTCGCGACTTAGAGATATTGGGAAGAATATATCCCAATAGGCGACAAGTCTCCATACGAGAATTGTCAAAAAAAACAATGGGTCATCCAAAGAAGACGTGCAAGCCATCCGCGCGGGCCCACCAATAGCTCAATCCTTGGAAGAAAGGATGCTCTGTCAAAAATGCAAGTTGATAGCTCAGAACAGGATCCTAATTTCGCAACTATGCACCCCCTACTGTGTCAACTATTTTCTCAAGCTGGTAGACATGTCATCGGAAGGGACGATCATTGTCGAGTCAGCCCACCTGACACCTTTAGGTATAAACGAAACTAATAATCATTCTCAATGACAACAAGTGTCGACTTGTGCAGTACTGGGTATGACCCTCTTTCTGGAAACTTTGTGGAGGTAAGTCAACTCTCACTTGGTTCTAGGAAACCAAAGATGGTTAAAGCGAGTAATCCTTCAAAACATTGGTAGAAAGTT
This sequence comes from Melastoma candidum, assembly GCA_023653495.1. Taxonomy (NCBI): domain Eukaryota; kingdom Viridiplantae; phylum Streptophyta; class Magnoliopsida; order Myrtales; family Melastomataceae; genus Melastoma; species Melastoma candidum. The sequence goes on along the minus strand of CM042882.1, from coordinate 9,527,412 downwards.
ACTGGCAAAGTGCCTTTACCACCAAGAGGTAGCCGCAAGAGAAGAGAGAGACGTCTAAGTCACGTCATTATAAGGCCCGGGCCTACCCCCTCAAAAGTCACTTCTCCTACCAAAGTGACCATGAAGGAATTGAAAGCTGAGCTAGAACGCGTTGAGTCTACAGACTATTCGGGAGAACCGAGCTCGAGTTTTGATTACAACCCTCTCCGGAGTGGAGCGCCAAGCGATATTTATGGTAAAGGGAAAGCTGTTGTGAGCTGTAATGCCCTTACCTTACCGGCGAATTTCGCAAATAATTGTAAGGAGGCACCTGCAAGAGGTAAGATTCATCTCCCTCATGTAGCGGTTTATCCACTCGGTTCCCTGTACATTGGTTTAGAAAGCCATCTGATAGAATGAAGCAACATATGCATTCTTTATGTATTACCGCCACCTTTGATGGGACTCTGGGGAGTAAGGTCTTAAAAGACAATGGGGCTACCATAAATGTGATGTCGTTGTCCAAATTCAGAATGCTAGAATACAACCTCCAGGAACTGGTTAAAACTGACATCTCCATGAGTGGCTTCAACGGGAGAAAATTCGAGTGCCTAGGAGTGTTCTCAGTACATCTGGGAGTTGGGCAACAGGAGAAGGAAATCACGTTCTTCGTTATAGACATAGTCCCTACTTTCAATGCCTTGTTAGGCCGCAATTGGCTTCATAAAGTTGCGGCTATCCCCTCTACTTTACATAGAAAATTAATGTTGTGGCTAGATTCTGAAATTGAGATCATTAAAGCTGACGAGTATTCGTGTTGTGACAAAGGGATTTTGCATGCAGAGACAAGCAAGACCGTTAAAGATCTTACACTGGAACAAATGTACGAGTTGGGCGACGTTACTGTTGGCCCCCTCGGACAGCCATCTGGGAAATTTGACTACATCGTTTCCTATGGGACACCTCATCCAAAACCTGCGTCTGACACAGCTATCATACCATCTGGATGGGGAAACGAGCTAGATGCTAAGGATATAGAAGAAGTCCTACAAGAAGTCAATTCGGGAGAGACTCCTAATGAAGGAAATGCAGACGACCAGAACAATCGAGAAGGAAACAGAGGTATGATCAAGGAAGAAGTAGCTAAAAATCAAGGAAGCGTTATCACATAATTGGAGCCTGATAGACTCCTAAGGGAAGGGGTTTATGGACCATAAGAAAAAAGTGAACGAGGTAGTCGCTGATGTGTTGCAGTGATTGCAAGTCTACAAGGAAAGTTACCATTGCCGTTGCGAACGATCTATGTCTTTGCTTTCAATAAATCAGGAGACGTCTAGTGCGTCCGATGCTTGTAATAATTCAGTTTCTACTTGTTTAGGAGGAAGCGAGGTCCGGGATCTTGAATGATGCCTTGTGACCCGCTGATCAGTGTCCATTTCGGAAGCGAGACTTCCCTAGGTCTATTTTCATCAGCTCATCATTTAATAAAGTTTTGTTTCATGCAATTCAAAAAGTACCGGAGGAATTTAACGATTGCTTTGCATGGGACTGCACCGAGATGTTAGGTCTTGATCGAAAACTCGTGGAACATTCATTACCCATTAAAAAGGATTCTTTCTAAACCAATCCAACGGGCACCCGACGAATGACTAGGGAAATAATACAATTAGTGTTTGAAGAGGTAAAGAAACTCTTTCGGGCAGGCTATATAAGGACGTCGCGTTATACAGAGTGGATTTCCAGTGTTGTGCCCGTTATGAAAAAGAACGGTAAAATCATAGTTTGTATAGACTGTAGAGATCTAAACCGAGCAACTCCAAAGGATGAATATCCTATGCCTATTACAGATGACCTTGTGGATAAAACAGTCAAACATCAGATCTTGTCTTCATGGATGGTTTTTCAGGGTACAACCAAATTTTTATCGCAGAAGAAGATGTGCATAAGACCGCGTTTAGATGCCCCTTGGGGATCTTCGAGTGGGTCGTGATGCCCGTTTGGTCTAAAGAATGTCGGCGCCACCTACCAAACGGCTATGAACACGATATTTGATGCCTCCCTTGGGAAGACCGTGGAGGTGTATATTGATGACATAGTTGCTAAGTCTACGAATGAAGATTTATATGTGGATCATCTCCGTAATGCCTTTATGAAAACAAGAAAACACCAACTTAAACTTAATCCTTTAAAATGTGCTTTTGGGGTTAAAGCGGGACATTTTCTCATATTTTTGATACACCAGTGCGGTATAGAAGTTGATTAGAATAAAGTTAAAGCAATTAAGAATTTTATTGCTCCAAGAACCAAAAGGGAATTGCAAACCTTTTTAGGAAGGGTCAATTATCTCCGAAGGTTCATAGGCAATGTAGCAGGGAAAACGAAAGTATTTTCTACTCTTTTGAAAGGAAAAGGAGAGTACATCTGGACTACCAAACATGAAGAAGCTTTCAATGCTCTCAAGATGTATTTGTCAAGTCCTCCAATGTTAGTGCCTCCACAATGCAAGAAACCGTTCATACTCTACGTGGCAGCCACCATGACAACCATTGTAGCTATGTTGGCTCAAACAGATGAAAATGAACGAGAAAGGGCGGTGTATTATCCTTCAAGATTGTCGTCACCAATGGAGATGAGATATACTCCGAAGGAGAAGATATGTCTCTCAGTATTCTATGCTGTCACAAAGCTAAGGCATTATATTGGACACAGTGAAGTCTACGTAGTGTCCAAGTCCCCTATCATTAAGTATTTTTTCGAAAGCCCATTTTCGAAAGCCCATTTTTTCGAAAGCCCATTTCTCATCCCAGTTATTAAACCTTGGCCTTTCAAAACATGGGCATTAGACATAATAGGAGAAATACATCGCATTCCAATCGAGGAGATGCATTCATTTTAGTAGCGACAGATTATTTCACAAAATGGGTAGAGACGAAAGTCTACCAGAAAATAGACCATAATGAGGTAATTGAATTTTTGCGAACATACATTATATATAGATTTGGGGTTCATCTGAATATTGTGGTTGACAATGTGACGGCATTCAACAATCTCAAAGTAAGAGTGTTCGCAGAAGAGTTTGGTTTTACAATTACTAATTCTTCACCATATTACCCTCAGGCAAACGGGCAGGCTGAGGCCATCAACAAACTAATTAAAAATAATATCCAAAAGATGATCGGATTTAACCCACGAAAGTGGCATGAAATGCTGGATGATACCCTATGGGCTTTACGAGTTGCTAAGCGAGAGAGTACTGGAGAATCTCCATTCGCGTTAGTATATGGTCACGATGCAGTTTTGCCCATTGAAGTGCAGTATAGGTCGCTTCGTGTTAGTCAACCTTGGTTGCAGGACGAGGCTATGTACGTGGCTCTAGAGGAGTTAGAGCAAAAGAGATTGGAAGTGATTGACAAGATAGAGATACATAAGAAAAGAATAGCCAGATATTATAATAAGAAAGTGGTTCATAAACACTTTCGAGTTGGCAACTTAGTTTGGAAGATGGTATTGCCTTTGAAGTCAAAAGATCAAGTCCTGGGCAAATGGTCCCCAAATTGGGAGGGACCTTACCGAGTAATTGAAGCATACTCAGTAAATAGCTATAGACTATCAACCATTGAAGGAGTTTAGCAGCCATTAAAAATTAATGGAAAGTACCTGGAGCAATATAAACAAACAATTTGGGAGTCTCACAAGAAGATTCTAAAGGAACTTTTGCCAAATCTTTGGGAACAAATCATTTAGAGATAGATATGAACAAGTGTCAATAAAACAAAGGATCGCAGAAGCTTAAAAGGAAGCATTAACGGTCAGGAACTCATACAGGGAGAGACTTCAAACAAAAACATTAAGTTTGGTTTCTACCCACGGGAAGATATCGTTCAGTATCTCAGGGTTTAGAACCTAGGCATCGAACGTGCAACATCCACAAAGAGCATAGTCAGGACCTTTTTCCTGGTCTGTTTCATTACAACCTCGTTCCTTTGACGGAACCAAGATATTAGATCTTGTCGATCTTGCTTGGAGGAGTCATGAGCAGTCCGATCAGCTAGCAGTGTGTCAATGAAAGCAACCCGATCCTTAAGATCTTTTTCCAGAGCAATGAGCTGGGAGAGATGGACCTGCACTTCTAAGAGCTGGGAAGATAGATCAGCTTGTTGCCGGCGACATCAGCTGCTGCTTCGGCTTGGGACTTCTTGATCTCCCGAATTTTAGCCTCTGCATCACTGAGTGCGTCAAGATCCGCCACGTAGGTAGACCACTCAGTCCAGAACTGATCTTTAAAACTCAGGTAGGCTGCGAGTAGCTCGTCGGTCGCCCTGGGAGATTCTTCAATGGCAAGAACGCAAGATTGAAGGGTCTTGAATTCCTCCTCAGAAAATGTATCATGTCGAAGGAGGTTGCTAATCTGATAAATGTTCATTAGGAGCTAGTCGACCTCACTAAGCTGAGGGACAGTTTCCTTTGTGCTTGAAGGACCTTCCCCTGATGGACCAGTGAGTTTTTTACCAACTGACAGATTAGAGGATGAGTCAATTGGACTTACAACTGGCACAGTTTCAAGGATGCTAGGATCAATATCCTTAGCGCCAGAAGCCTCCTGCTCATCAGCCCTGATAACCTCCGTAACTACGGTAGACTCATCATGGGACGTCTCTTTGTCCGAACTCTTGGGAGTTTCGATCTGCGACAAGGAGTAGCAACCAGTCATATATAAAGGAAATAAGAAAAAAAGTGATGTAGTCAGTAAATACCTTGTCACTAGGAGGGTTTGCCCTAACAGGCTCCAGAATGATCGTAAACTCAGTAGGGTTCATTCCTAAGAGATTTGGTACCTGTAGAAAACATTAATTAGTGAGGAATGACTAGCAAGGGTTTGAGAAGGAGTACTTACGTCACCTACCACGGAGTCTACTGAAAGATCTTCAGTCTCATCGGCAGGAAACTCGGAGAGGTCATATTCTGAGTCCTGTATTTCGTCCTTCTGAATGCAGAAGTTCAAGGTGCACTAAGAAAATTAGTGGTTTGAGAAAAGCCATAGACTGAAATATACCTTTGGAGGCGACATTTCCACATCCTGGGGAGGAACGCCAATATCTTTACAAGTAGACTCAGAAGGCAAGGTATTGATCGGAATAGGGGCTTCGACATTAGGATCACCAGAGAGAATAAGTCTACGTTGCTTAAAAGCAACAGATAAAGGTTCTTCATCTTCAAGATCAGAGTTTTCTGGTGTGTTGAAGGCGCTCTTTTCTTGGTAGCTTTCTTTTTCTTGGACGGCTTGGGTTGGTCCTCAACCTTGATTTGCTTGCCTTTGGAAATGGTTGCTAAACCCTGACGACGAGAATGAGTCATGCGGCCAGCAGGAGGAGGAGGACTATAATCAGGAGAGGATTCTCTTGAGTCAATCGCAAGAGCTGGAATATATAGAAAATTTAGCAAAAGGGAAACATATAAACGTATATAGACGAGGGATAAGAACATCCTCGATGGCTTCTGGCCAGTCTTCAACATCATCTCTGAAGTGAGATGAAGATCTGGTTTCTGAGAATTATCCAGGAAGAGCATCCGCGCGTGCAACTCGTGATAAACAATCACCCATTGGACGGAGAATAGTTCTGTAGCGTGATTCTGAGTAACTTATAATGGAAATTCCATGTGGCCGAGCTTGGTTTTTTCCGTAAGGAGGATCAAGAAAGCTTGAAAGGTTTCTCTTGATACAATGCTGCTAACTCTAGAATGCAGAGGTATGTTGAGGGAGTCTGCAAATAGAACTGCAGAACTCTGGATAAAACCCAGATGCCTCGCGCAAAGTTGGGGATTGTATACCTCATAACAAAACCCGCTGCGATAAGCGCATACGAGGTCTTTACTGGTCAGGACAGCATCCCAGTATAAGCTTGGAGTCAGCCTTTGTCTGCGCTTCAAAATAGGGTGACCAGAAGGAAAAGGAACCCAACTGTGCCGGTCACCTCTGACAGGGTCCGCCAAGTGACGCATGTGGCCCGTTACTAAGGCACTAAGCCAGTCGTCCCTTGACCGGCAGCAAGAACTCATAATGTGGCACCATAGCAATCAATCTTTGTAGCCCTTGAAGGTATATGAAAGCCGATCAATCCAAGCATCCAAACGCAGGACCATAAATGAGTAAGCCATAAAGGGGCCACCTATTGGAAATCTAGGAAAGGGCTCTGTAGACACACTATTCTCATGAAGACTCTGGTATACTAAACCCAAAAGAAAAGGGGCAAAGACAATCTTACTCACGGCCGTGCTGAGGAAATTGGCTATGCCATAAGTGAATTTGGGAACTCTTTTCCCGGTAAAGCATAAAACGTATTTGCTGAGCCAAACGGAGAAAAACTCAACCTCCTGCTCTTTACCCCAAGCATCAAGCTTACCACCCTTGGCCATTTTCAAGTGACCCTTTCCTACAGGACCCTCAGGAAAGAAGAAACAGTACAAGGAAATGTTCCAAAAAGGGAATAGATTCGCGCATACGGGGGATTACATTTCTTGGTAGCAATGGACAACTGAAAGACCTTTAACTTGTGCTCGATTTTTTAAGCCAGTTTGCGAACCACTTGTTGATAATAGACTTCTCCATAGAAGGAAAGCACAGGAAGCCGCTCTTATTTTGCAAGTTTAAGGGGTCGACGAACCCATCTCGACAATGGGGTATGGTACGTGCCGTGATAAGAAAGTTGTGGGGCACGGGTTTTGGAAAGAGTACTGGAGCAAGGACAAGTCCAAGGGTTAAACCTTCGTCGCGGGAATCAGCGATCTTAACGATACCTGGGGGACCAGCACGGTGATGGTGCCATTGGAAAGTGGCATAGTCCGACATGGTTGAAAAAGGAGCAAGTTAGGGTTTGTCGAAGAGGAAAAGATAGAAGAGTTTTCTTGCGAAAAGAAACTTGCAAGGAGGGAAATGAAGAGATTTTTTGGCTCTTGTTTCGAATTTTAGTCTGACAGATGCTCAGGTGACATACGTTACCTCAGTAAAAAAGGAGGGGCTTGTGTTGACATGACAGAAAATCTTGGACCTAAATTAATCAGGGCCCGTACAGAATTGTGTTGTAGCCCATTTGAAAAGATGGAGGGTGTGGATCCGTACTAAGTCTACAAGGAGAAGCCATTAAGTCTACGCGAATCTAAACTGATAAACGATATGAGTAAGGGCGTTGTCTACGAGGATCAAGCTGTTATCGAGATTTTTGGAAGTTAGTTAAGAGGGCCACTACCTAAGAAAATATTCTAAGAACGTGGCACACATTCTAAGCACGTAAAGATTCAGTGTAAAAGAGGAAAGATCTTTCTTAAAACTAAGAACAATCATCTAAGGCTAGAAAGCGCATTGGTTGTTATCACCTTTTAGTTTTTAGTTATCATGTGTCCAGACCAGGTTGAGCTCGTAGAGCCCTTGGTATCCTTTCCATCGTCAGAGTGAGCAACCGTAGCTTTGACACCAAAACTCCGCCAACACTCCATCGTCAGGGTGAGCTTGCGGGCCCTTGACACCACAACTCCGCCAACACTCCATCGTCAGGGTGAGCTTCCGGACCCTTGACACCACAACTCCGCCAACACTCCATCGTCAGGGTGAGTTTCCGGGCCCTTGACAACCAATTCCGCCTCCACTCCGTCACTAAGATGTGCTCCTAGGGCCCTTAGTATCCAAATCCATCGCTACCTTCGTTCACATTTCGTCCACACTCCGTCCAGAAATCATATTTCACCGCTCCAGTCCGCAAGCACATGGCGTCGGCAGCAAGTCTATAGCGTCACCACCATTCGCATAATCAATCTTGTTTCTTTTTCGTAGCTGTAAGCTTTTTCTTTTATTTGTAAGACATCATTCGATATCATTTGTTAATACAATTCATCTTTTCATTACTGGCGACCACATCCGAACCGCTGTGAGTGTTCGTGCCAAATATTCCCAACGTGATCCGTTTTTGACGCAAACAAACAGTTATTGAATAATCCCAAAATGGTCAGCTTTCCTGTCTCGATCAAGGTGTGCTGCCACGAACCATCAGGATTTCGTTGTCACATAAGTGTCTTTTAGCTTATCTGATGTGGTTCCATCGCTAGATATAGCACATATAAAAATAATAATATATCACGAATCATTCTAATCAGGGATTGACAAATCATGTTGTACGTGCATCAGATGGGTTGTTTCTTTTGTGGGTTCGTGTTTCGAAATTTAAAAAAACGGGCACGACTTGTTTAACTAGCCGTGTCATCAAATAAAATTCGAGAACAAACAAAATTAATAAATGTGTTAACACGTTAACATTTTAAATAAATACTATAATATAGCATCAAAAATTATATTCATTCAAAATTCATCTATTCTAAATTAGAAAATTACTAAAAAGATGTCAAATATCACCAACTCAGTCTTTCAACTTAAATCAGCATTTGACGGGGTAGTATTTTCAATGTCCGAACCGACCACATCAGTAGTAAAATCTTCAAAAAAAGTTGTCGAAGTCTATGAAAAAAAGTAAAATATACATTAGAATAATTAAAATCTAATTAACTTAAATAATTATTAATGCCTTCTCCATAGAACCAATCCCTTATACAAAGAAGTTCATCAACAGTTTCTGATTTTAATAAACCTCGATATTGGTCTAGGATTCTACCTGTAGTACTAAATGTGGATTTCGAAGTCACAGTAGAGATCGGCACACTTCACACATCACGAGTCATTCTTGTAATGTTTGAATAGAGAAATTGATTACTTTTCCAATATGTCAACAAGTCTAAATCAACATTGCTATCTATTTGTGGTTCATCCAAATATTACTCCAATTCAGATTATTTGAACTAACGTCAAACTCAATGAATCGAACTCCTAAAATAGAAATCACTATTAGAATCACATCATTCTATCATAATAACAAAGTTACAAAAATTATAAAAAAATATATTACCTCAAAATCATCTTCGATTCTACAAGAATCATTAGGCTGAGTTGCATTGGTAGCAACATTTGGATTGATAGATGAACTCCCACTCTTCACAACATACTCAACAAAAAGAGTTAAAAATTGTCTTTGAATTTTTCAAAATCCTGCAGAATCACTTCTGTAAAGCTTGTGACAACTTCATGTGATACCTCAAATTATTCCATGGTGTAAGAAATCATTATTTTATAGCCTTTTACATAAGTCCATTCCAAAATAAAATAGTCTAAGCCCATAGACATTAGTCTATCATTCATTTTGGGCTAACAAAAGGCCAAAGCCCATTTTAAGCCCATTCACCATTTTTATTTTTATTTTATTACGAATTCTATTTTTAATCTTCGATTTTTAAGATTTTCATTCAACCTTATAAATCAATTTTTATCATCCCTAAACATGATTAGGTGATCGATTTTTAATTAGAGACTAGTTATATGAAACTAATTTTGTAGTTGTATTTTCATTAAGTGAGAGATTCGCTCGTAACTTTCACAGATGTTAACAAAAAAGCAAAACAATTTTCATAACAAAAAATATCATTTTTTTTCATTTTCTTAAAGCCCAATTTTAGCATTGTTGAACTTCAAAATCATTTGAGAATTTAGAGATTAATCAACAATTTCCTATCCAAATTGAGAAGCCTACCAAATATAAGGACTCAATTGATAATTTACTAATTCATCTAAACAGAAACAACAAAGAAGCCCCAAATCCCAGGGCGTCACAGTCACAAGACATACGGAGGATGAAATAGGATAATAATAACAACAAACAATTATCCGTCCTCATTCCTAACCCTCTCTCGCTTAACCCAAGTCCTTATCCGAACTTTGATCTCACATTTTCTTCTCTCTTTAGGAAAGAGTATTTCATTTCTGCGGCAAGGAGATGATTAAAAGTAAAAAAAAAAAAATAGTATTTTTATTAATTCACACTAAAAATTAGTAAAAAAAAAAAGGACAGTCCCAATCACCTGCAGTCGAGGGAAGCGGCTAACGGTACGTGCACGTAACGGTTACGTAGTTTACTAATTAATACTAATTTTTTTTTGTAAATTTTACTAAAAGTTGACCGTTACTAACGAAGTCAACGCAAAATTAGTAAAAAATGTAGTAAAATTTACTAAAATCCGGTCAACTTTTAATAAAGTCAACGCAAACTTAGTAAAAAAGTATGTAAATTTTATTACTTTTTTACTGTTCACAGCAGTTCAAGTTTACTAATTGTGCGCTGATTTTACTAAAACATTTCCGTTAGTAACGTCAACGCAGAAATAGTAAAAAAGGTAGCAAAATTTACTGCTTTTTTTATAAATTTTGTGTTGACTTTACTAAAATTTTCCGTATTTTAGTAAAATCAACACAAAATTAGTAAAAAAAGTGGTAAATTTTACTACTTTTTTTACTAATTCTGCGTTAACGTTACTAACGGAAATGTCTTAGTAAAGTCAGCGCAAAATTAGTAAAAAACGTAGTAAATTTTACTACTTTTTACTGTACGAATTAAGCCGATAATTAGTAACTGTTTACTAATTCTGATGTTTTTTTTAGTAAAAAACTCTTCCACTTAGTAAATTTTACTAATTTTGAGTAGTTTTTACTAAAAAAAGTAGTAAACTGTTACTAAAAAATGAAGGAGTTTACTAACGAATTTACTAATTTGAACAGTGTTTCAGAACCTAGCTCTGAACCTATTTTTGATGAGAAATTACCGCCGTTACATGGGAGAAATTAGGTTCGTAAATAGGTTCGGATTTCACTGATTAGTAATGGGGGTAAAACGGTAATTTCACTACATAAATGGGTTCGTAATAGGTTCGGAAACATTGTTCTAATTAGTAAATTCGTTAGTAAACACCTGCATTTTTTAGTAACAGTTTACTACTTTTTTTTAGTAAAAACATGTCAAAATTAGTAAAATTTACTAAGTGGAAGAGTTTTTTACTGAAAAAACACCAGAATTAGTAAACGGTTACTAAATATGGGCATAATTCGTACAGTAAAAAGTAGTAAAATTTACTACTTTTTTTACTAATTTTGCGCTGACTTTTCTAAAACATTTCCGTTAGTAACGTCAACGCAGAATTAGTAAAAAAAAAATAGTAAAATTTACTCCTTTTTTTACTAAGTCTGGTTTGACTTTACTAAAATACGGAAAATTTTAGTAAAGTCAACGCAAAATTAGTAAAAAAAGGAGTTAAATTTACTACTTTTTTTACTAATTCTGCGTGGACGTTACTACCGGAATTGTTTTAGTAAAGTCAGCGCAAAATTAGTAAACTTGAACTGCTGTTAACAGTAAAAAAGTAGTAAAATTTACATACTTTTTTACTAAGTTTGCGTTGACTTTACTAAAAGTTGACCGGATTTTAGTAAATTTTACTACATTTTTTACTAATTTTGCGTTGACTTCGTTAGTAACGGTCAACTTTTAGTAAAATTTACTACTTTTCTTTATTATTAATTAGTAAACTACGTAACCGTTACGTGCACGTACCGTTAGCCGCTTCCGCAGTCGAGGGGAATTCTGGAATTCCATCCCTCCCCGAAAACGAACGCCCTCCACAAGGACGTACGAGGCCACCAGCTAACAGCCAAGAAAAGTTAACAAAACCCCATTATCGGGAAATTCGATCCTATTCAGAAAATAGAGTAAATTTTGAATGAAAAAGAAGAAGAGTAAAAGAGGGGAAAGGCCTTGATTTTTTGGGCTTCTCTTTCTTCTCTAGAATGAAGGACCCTCACTAGACAGCCCTCTTGTTTTTCTTGGAGGATCTTTCATCAGCCCTTTCCCCCGAAAGCATTTCTTTCATTTCAATCCCTGCCAATCATCTGATTGCACACGAATCCTCCTCATTCATTTCGACCTTTCTCGTCTAACCCCAAGGTAGGTTCAGTTCCATCAGTGGAATCCCGTTAAAACCAGCTCAAACCCGACATCCAGTGGCAACAACAGAAGGCAATGGCACTGGCGGTTAGTACGACTTCAACTCACCTCGGCGACGACGACATCGACCATCTCGGGCATTTACTGCAGAGGCCCTGAACTTCTAGCCGTCCCGAACTAGCTCAGTTCCAGACAGTAGCAGTAGCAACGAGATTAGAAGCGGTCTCGAAGAAAGCAGCCCGTGTCCCCATCCAAGCTTCTCGCACTGAACATCAGCACCATGAGAAGCTATCTTATGCTCTAATGTGTTTGCTCGCTTGTGCAGGATAATTGTAGCAGCCCAAATGGATGGTAATGCTACCCCAGTTGTGATCACATCTTTTGAACAATGAGCATTCTTCCAGCAACAAGCATCCTTGACGTTCTGGCACCAAGTCCCACGAGCTATGGTACCGATTTCAGGTCTTCCCGCACCAGAAGCTAGACTGAACGGGTCTGGTCTTCTCATCATCTCAGTGCCGCCATCCCAAATCTGTGGATAGCCGCACCGACAATGGTGACCACCCTCCCTTCTTCTCGTGCTTCTTCCTGTCTCCGGTATTGGTGAGCAATTCACTTATTTTCTTGTTTGGTTGTCCCCCATACAATGGCATTTAAACTTTCTTTTCTACTTGCTTTGTTTTCCTTTTTGTATTATGTGGGTACATGATATCGATGAGGCGAGGAGTAGTGGAGGAGCTCGAATCTTGTATGTTCCTGGATTGGTCAGCCCCGGCTTCGTATATCACTCTATGATACGTCACAGATGTTCTCATCACGAGCATCTAACTGAGAAGCAAACCTTATTTGTTGTTGTTGTTTGCATGAACGCATATTACAATACCCCTTAAATCTCGAAAAACGTCGGGATGTCATAACCGGAGCTAGTAAACTCGAAATCACGCACGATCAGGTCCATTCTCTTCCTATTTTTATTGTGTTTCGTTGACAAATTGTATATAAGCATTATATGTGTGCAACCTCAGCCGCGATTGATCTTTTTTTTTTTGCGATATACACATGCTGGAATAAGGATATTCATTGTTGATGCGTGTATTTGAGATTGTTTGTCGTAATTCTTTGCTCATTGTGTGTATTGAGCTGTTTTTCGACTCTTTAACTTCCTTTCTTAAAGGAAATAACTTCTCTGTTGAAAATTTTTCAAAAAAAAAACACATACATTTTGTTGATGTTTTCCTCTTTGAACGCTGGAGGATGAAGCCGCCCTTTTCCGCACATCCGCGGAGCACGCAGTTGCACTATATCAGACCTATCTTGATCTGTATAGCTCGAATTCATCTGAAATCACTTGGAGTCACCTTTTTTTTGTTCAGCTATAACTTTCGTGTCAACTTTGAGCACTAGTGGTAAAACTGATCTGTCATGCTGTTTGACTGGAACATGCCCAGTCCTAAGGTCCAAATTCTTCATTATGCTGGCAATAGATTACATGTCCATTTTTCTCAAAATTTGGCATGCTAGAACTTGATTGAGTTATCTAGCTTCTGGTAAACTTTGATATTTTTTTGATGAGCGAATGAAATGTTATGAATTTTTATTTATTCATCAGTATGCTATAATTAATGAAAATGGCCGAGGATCTAATAAGCAAGAAGCCGAATTACTCTCTTTGTCTTATGAAATGATATCCTACCATTGGATTTTGATGAAATTAAGTATATTATATCTTCGGCGCATGACTGTAAAAGTATTGTGCGACTGATTGGATTATCAATGATTAAAATATAATGGTAATAGCGTGGCTAACATAAGTTGTCCAGTTTCCCTAGACAGCCACATTTGTTCCTTGAGTTTAGAGATTCTACCGTTGGATATAGGTGAAATTGGCATGTAAATTCTCCTTTAAGATATGAACCTGTAGGCTTTTATTTCACTTAAATCAAACAATTCTAAGTGAAGTCATGCCTTCTTTTCAGATCAGCATATGCATATGTGTTCAACTTCATTCTTGCATAAATTGTACTTCCACCGTTAGATTTGTTTAATATTTGACAAACATGTTTACCATTAATTTATCTATTTAATGTACGGTTGGATCTTTATCCTTTTGACCCATGCCTCTTAGATTTCGGTTCAATTATGTGATTTGGATTGATTGACATGTCTCAATGAGAATTAACTAATCAAGTTTACATCTTCTTTGCATGAACACCAATCGAGAGATGCAAGAATCCGACAAGATGGATGTCAAAGACCGAAGATTACTCGAAGGCGCTTGTATCAAATCGTATCAAACCGCGTTTGGTTGGATCTATCGCGGTCTAAAAAACTGTCGGTCCAAAGATTTCAAGCGGCCTTAACCGTCATTAAAGGTACAAGGGGAAGAGCGGGCCTCCTCGAAACATTTTCAAATCCACTTGTAACGAGCTGCAAACCAAGTGTATAGGCCCACAGTCACCACCCTTCCCCGTCCCTTTTAACTAAATAATTGGGTGTGGTTATGCGCATGCTTTAGGCTCTTAGGATTTATCTCGTGTGCTGTTTTTTAATCAAACAAACCTAAATTCTGGTCCAACGCCCGTAAAACGTCGATATGAGTCTGGCCCAACTCCTAGATCGGGTCCAACGCCCGTTAAACAAAAGAAAATCTTTTTGAGCAAACGCCACCTCCTTTTCCACATATTAGAATGTAATTGTTAGCAAATAGAAATCCCCGAACTCACTCTGGTTTTCGGGCTTAAGCCACCTTTTTTTCAAACTTAAGTCGGTGACCGCTCCATATAGTTTACCCAAGTTAAACAACAACTGTTTTTACGGAGCCATTTTGGATGGGTAATGGCAATACGAGCCACTTCCTAAGTTCTCCCATAGTTTCCCGAATGAGGCCTTAGAGCAGACCTTTCGCCTGTCACCTCCAAGGAACTGTTGATGACTGGCGAAGCGCCCTGTAGGCCCATTTGGGAACCAAGGGAGGGCCCAACCTAATTTCATTCTGCAGCGTCCGACGCTCGAGTCGTGGCCGACCAGATTGGACATTGGGGGACCGGGCCCGAATCCTCGGTCGTTCGAACCGCCGCGCGCATGCTAGGCTGGAAGGCGCGTACACTTCATTCAATAAAATGAATTTTGCATCGAGGGTCTAATACCAAAGCAATTGCCAAGATTGTGCTGAGTTTTGACCAATACATTTCTTACTTATTAAACATTCTAGTGGCCATAACTTTCAAGTAAAGATCATCTTTGTTCATACTCTTCTGTAGCATATAATATGCTCTCTAAATAGATTGTAAGTACAAGTTTGTGGTAACATACTGATATGGGGACGGAAAAGAATAGATTATTCCAATACCGAAAACGAATGGGGACGTCACCGAAAAGGGTGCGGAATAGAGTGACGCTGGAATGGACAGAAGGTGTGTAGGGTAGGCGGCTGAATGATGAAAAGAAGGGTTGAGATCAACCTCCACGGATATAGATGCACCACCGTTAAAGAAGGCTCGAATAGACTCGTTTGGCCGTGGATATAGAGACACCACCACGAACAAGACGAGGATGAGGAACAACGCGGAGGATACAGAAACACCACCACC
Organism: Melastoma candidum; assembly: GCA_023653495.1. Taxonomy (NCBI): domain Eukaryota; kingdom Viridiplantae; phylum Streptophyta; class Magnoliopsida; order Myrtales; family Melastomataceae; genus Melastoma; species Melastoma candidum. The sequence goes on along the minus strand of CM042882.1, from coordinate 9,511,976 downwards.
GGTTGAACACTCGACTTAGTCCGCACTTGGAATCCACCAAATGAAGAGCGAGGTTGAAGGAGAATCCACTCACTTCGGGCAGAAGATAAAGTCTTACAAAGGGTTTATAATCTGATAATAAGTTCTCTCAAATGCTTATAAGGGCTCCCATTATACAGGGATTACCTGAACAAGAACTTAAATGCAAGACAATGAATGTAAAATAGTGCATGCATGGCCACATTCATGGACGAACCATAAATGGCTTATTGGAAATGCAACAAACATGAATGCAAGATAGTAGATGCGAGGGTGGCTGGACAATCAATGCACCTTTAATGCATGTTTTCAATGCAAGGTTGCATCTGGTTCGACCAGACTTCCTTCGACCGTACCTTGGTTCGACAGTTAGTCGATGATGAGCAAGCTGACAGCTCTAGTTGATGGTCCTTGTATCATCCTCCCCTTGTTGAAAAGAGTTTGTCCTCAAACTCTCAGGCTCATTGTCTTCAGCAAATGGAATAAGGTCCTTGACATTGAAGGTGGCTGAAACTCCAAACTCTCTTGGGAGATCAATCTTGTAGGCATTGTTATTGACACGCTCAATGACCTTGAAGGGTCCTTCTGCTCGAGGCATCAATTTGTTCTTCCTCTTGGCAGGAAATCTCTCCTTCCTCAGATTGATCCAACCAAGTCTCCAAGCTGGAAAATCTTCTCCTTACGTCCTCGATTGGCCCTCTCTTCATAGCGTTTGTTGGCCTTCTCGATCTGGATTCGAACCTTCTCATGGAGCATTCTCATCTCCTTTGCGCGCTCTTCAGCATCCCGGCTAACAGATCTCGCTTTACTCATAGGCATTAGTTCGACAGGGACTAAAGGATAGAGTCCGTAAACAACCTCAAAGGGAACTGACTTTGTTGTCGAACTTGGAGCTCTGTTGTATGCAAACTCCGCATGAGCGAGCTTCACGTCCCATTCCTTCTGGTTCTTCGAGACTAAGGTTCGAAGGATTGCAGCCATGGTACGATTGACAACCTCTGTTTGTCCATTGGTCTGCGGATGATAGGCTGTACTGAAAACAAGCTTCGTTCCCAACTTGTGCCACAACGTCTTCTAAAAGTAGCTTAGGAACTTGACGTCTCGATCTGATACGATTGACTTCGGCACTCCATGCAACCTCAGGATTTCTCAAAAATACAAATGTGCGATATTGGTTGCATCGTCCGTCTTCTGACATGGAATGAAATGCGCCATCTTCGAGAATCTATCGACCACAACCATGATCGAATCCTTCCTCCTCTGCGTTCTCACCAACCCTAGCACAAAATCCATGCTTACATGCTCCCAAGGATACTCTGGGACGGGTAGTGGAGTGTAAAGGCCTTGTGGTTGGACTCGGCTCTGTGCCTGTTGGCAGATAGCACATCTCGAAATAAGACCTCGCACCTGCTTTTTCATTCGAAGCCAATAGAAATTTTTTTGCAGCATTGACAGCGTCTTGTCAACTCTAAAATGTCCGGCTATTCCTCCTCCATGAACTTCTCGAATGAGTAGCTCTCGAGTCAAACTCCTGGGAATGCATAACTTTGAATCTCGAAATAAGAATCCATTCACCTGATGGAATCGATCGACGGCCTGATTGGTGCATTGGACGAAAATCCTTCCAAAGTTTTCATCGTCCTTATACAGATCTTTTAGGTACTCAAATCCAATCAACTTTGTCTCCATCGCGGATAGTAGAGTCATCTTCCTCGAGAGAGCATCAGCGACTATATTCTTCACTCCTGGTTTGTGCTTCAAGACAAAGGTGAAAGCTTGCAGAAACTCGATCGACTTCGCATGTCGTCGACTAAGCTTGTGCTGACCGTTGATGTGTTTGAGAGCTTCATGGTCGGTGTGTAACACGAACTCTTGGGGCAGCAAGTAATGGCTCCACGTCTCGAGTACTCGAACGATGGCTAGGAACTCTTTGTCGTACGTCGAGTAGTTGAGTTTGGCACCACTGAGTTTCTCGTTGAAATATGCAATGGGTCTCCCCTCCTACAACAAGACTCCTCCAATCCCAACTCCTGATGCATCACATTTGACCTCAAACATCTTCGTGAAGTCAAGTAAGGCAAGAACGGGTGCTTCGCTTATACGCTCCTTAAGTTGCTCGAAACTAGTTTGTGCAGCTGGAGTCCACTCGAACTTGTCTCCTTTCAAACAGGCGGTGAGTGGGGCTGCGAATGAGCTGAAACCTCGAATGAACCTCCTATAGAACGACGCTAAGCCATGAAAGCTTCGAACGTCGTGGAAACTGTTTGGTGTCGGCCACTCCTTGATTGCTTTGATCTTGCTTTCGTCGACCTTGATTCCTTCAGTAGATACTACAAAACCAAGAAATACTACACTCGGCTGAAAGAACTCACACTTTTAAGATTTCCATACAACTTCTCGACGCGAAGTGTACGAAACACTATGCGAAGGTGCTCATCATGTTCATCAAGACTGCTGCTGTAGATAAGAATGTCGTCGAAGTAGACAACCACGAACTTCCCCATAAATGGTCGCAAAACATGTGTCATCAGTCACATGAACGTGCTGGGTGCGTTTGACAAACCAAAAAGCATCATCAACCATTCGTACAACCCATACTTGGTCTTGAAGGCGATCTTCCACTCATTGCCTTCCTTCATCCGAATCTGGTGCCACTACGCAAATCCACTTTCGAAAACACATTGGCTCCATGCAACTCATCTAACATGTCATCTAGTCGAGGAATCGGAAATCGATACTTCACCGTGATTTTGTTGATCGCTCGACTATCCATGCACATTCGCCAAGTACCATCCTTTTTCGGTACCACTACAGCGGGAACTGAGCAAGGCTCAAACTCTCTCGAACCAATCCTTTTTCAAGCAACTCGTCGACCTGCCTCTGGAGTTTGTTAGCTTCCTCTGGATTGCAACGATATGCCGGTCGATTTGGAAGAGATGCTCCTGGAACCAAGTCGATCTAGTGTTGAATGCTTCGCATACGTGGTAATTCGACTGGCAACTCCTCCGGAAACACATCCTTGAACTCTTCGAGTATGGATACAGCTCGGGGATGGCTCGTCGATTGATCCTGGGTTGTTTTGACAAGAACCAGAAAATAAGCCTTCTCACCTTTGTGAATCGCTCGAACCAATTGAACTCCTTTGAGACGCTGATCGGTAGATTGATTCTGTTGTGCTGTCATAGACTGAGTGGTGAAGGGCATCAAGGTGACCTTCTTCTCGTCGACGCTGATGGAGTAGGTATTGCGATACCTGTCATGTTGTGTGCGTCGATCAAACTGCCACGGTCTTCCTAGGAGCAAGTGGCACGCATCCATTGGAATAACGTCGCAAACGACTTCATCCTTGTAGCTTTTCCCAATCGAGAATGGAACTCTCGATCTCTGGGTCAATCGAACATCACTCTCCTTGTTGAGCCATTGAAGACGATAGGGGTGAGGATGAGCTTCGATAGGCAACTTCAGCATTTCGACCATCGTCCTTGACACGGCGTTGGTGCAGCTTCCGCTATCCACAATCACCAAGCAAACTTTTCCTTCGACTGTGCATCTGGTATAGAAAATACTTTCCCTTTGATTCTCATCTTTAGCGGGTGTCATGCTTAAAGCCTTTCTAATGACTAACAATTCTCCTTCATCCGGGTACTCCTCAATATCCTCTGCATCCCAAGTAGGATCGATGTGCTCATTGAACTCTTCTTCTCCATTGGACAGCTCTCTAATGACAGCGTTTCTCCTCGTTGGACACTCAGAAGCCATGTGTCCTAATCCTTGACATTTGAAACATCGTCGATTGATATCTCGCTCATTCTACTTGACTTCGGGTCTAGCATTCGATGGAGTTTTCCTTGACGTTGTCGACGGTGGCTTTGCCTGGGAGCTACTCCCCTTGTTGAAAAGCGGAACCTTCACGAATGAGCGGGTACTCGATCTTCTCGCTTGCTACTGCTCAACCTTGTAGGCAAGCGCCCTAACATCATTGAAGTTGAAATATTGCTGAAGTTCGACAGCATCCGCGATCTGGGGCTTAAGTCCTCGAAGATACCTAGCAATGGTTTGCTCTTGGGCTTCTTGAACATCACACTGCAGCAAGAGTCTCTCGAATTCCCTCGTGTACTCCGATACACTTGAAACTTGCTGAAGCGACTGCAACTTGAGGTAGAGATCCCGTCGATAATGCTCCGGCAAAAACCTCTTAGTCATAGCCCTCTTCAGTTTCGACCATGTTCGTATCTAATCACGTCCTTCTCTTCGATGCTGGTGGTTGGTGTTCTTCCACCATAAACTGGCGTACTTCTTCAATTTTAATGCAGCTAACTTAACCTTTCGTTCCTCGGGCACCTCTTCATAGTCGAAGATGCGCTCTACCGTGTGCATCCAGTCGATGAACTCCTCAGGGTCCAAGTTTCCTTCGAACTCCGGAATCTGAACGCTCATCGTCGGGGCTCTTCTCTCCTGCCTACGATACTCCGGTGAAGATCCTCGTTGAGACTCCTCACGCCATGGGTTCTCCCCATCATCGCTGTCTATTCGATTGGGGAAGTCGCTGCATTGTGTGTCTGTAACGACTGTAGTTGCTGCTGAAGATCGGCTATTTGCTCCTCAAGCCGAGCAACTTGTGCTTCGTCAAGAGTCATACCGCGTTGAAATCTTCCGGCCATTGACAACCGCGGGCTCTGATACCAAGATGATACGGGGACGGAAAGGAATAGATGATTCCAATACCGAAAACGAATGGGGACGTCACTGAAAAGGGTGCGGAATGGAGTGACGCTGGAATGGACAGAAGGTGTGTAAGGTAGGCGGCTGAATGATGAAAAAGAAAAGTTGAGATCAACCTCCACGGATACAAACGCACCACCGTAAAAGAAGACTCGGATAGACTCGTTTGGCCGTGGATACAGCGACACCACCACGAACAAGACGAGGATGAGGAACAACGCGGAGGATACAAAAACACCACCACCGGTTGAACGCTCGACTCAATCCGCACTTGGAATCCACCAAATGAAGAACGAGGTTGAATGAGAATCCACTCACTTCGGGCAGAAGACAAAGTCTTACAAAGGGTTTATAATATGATAATAATAAGTTCTCTCAAATGCTTACAAGGGCTCCCATTATATAGGGATTACCTAAACAAGAACTTAAATGAAAGACAATGGATGTAAAATAATGCATGCATGGCCACATTCATGGACGAACCATAAATGGCTTATTGGAAATGCAACAAACATGAATGCAAGATAATGGCGGCGAGGGTGGCTGGACAATCAATGCACCTTTAATGCCTGTCTTCAATGCAAGGTTGCATCTACTTCGATCAGACTTCCTTCGACGGCACCTTGGTTCGACAGTTAGTCGATGATGAGCAAGCTGACAGCTCTAGTCGATGGTACGTCGATGGTCCTTGTATCACATACTTTGTCCTTGAAAACATGCAAGTGATCTCATAGAAAAGCTTTAAAAAGGTTTTAGTTTTCTCAATCTTCTTCCATTCATCTTTCAAAGGACAATGCTTATAATTTGCATCACTCAACTCTAAGTGATTGAATACTTGTCTATAATAAATTGTCCCATCAAGCAGGAGATGTATAGTGGCTCCAACGAGTTGGAACATCCTATATTAAACCTATCTTTTCATACAGATTAAATAGATTCACGTACTCAATAAATTTAATCTTCCTAGCCTGAGATTACTTAATATATTCTCTAACCTTTTTCACAGCAGCATCTATCTCTTTCACACCTTCTTGAACAATTAAATTGATAATGTGTGCACAGCAATAGACATGAAAGAAATCACCCGAAGAGATAAACACACTCTGTGCATTCAACTGTGCCTTTAATAGCTCCACTAACAAAACATTGGCAGATGCATTAACCAACGTAATAAAAAATAACTTAGCATCTACTCCCCAAACACTCAACAACAACATTACTTTACCAGCTAAAGATATACTAGAATGTGGAGACGGCATGTAAGAAAAATTCAAAATTTTCTTCTATAAGATCCAATCATTATCAATAAAATGTGCCACAATAGATTATATCCTTCATTAACTACTGAAATCCATAAATCAGATATCAAACATATTCTTTTCGGACAATCATCCAACATATTTTTATCTTCACTTTTACTCTTATGAATATCTTCATCAATTCAGATTTCAAAGTATTTCTAGAGATATGCATAATATTCTCATTTATATATTCTACAAGTGCTCTAATTCGATCATACTCCACAAATGAAAGATTTAAGTCGTGCTTAACAATGCTAGCAACCATCAACTCACGACATATATCATTGTCATTTTGTGCTTTTTTGTTTCAAATAAGTAGATAATATCATTTTACCAACAGCACGATCTTTTCTAGGGCATGTATTGATATGCATCTTTAAATTACACGTGTCATACTTACTATCGCAAATAATAGCGGTCTTGCATGCGTTATAAATGACTTTGTTTAACTTCTTCCCTTTGGTCGTCTTCACGTTAACACGATTAAAAAAGTTTACACGGTTGAAGTCGGCTTCTTTAGTCTTTTGCCTTGACTACTATTTATTTTCGCTTTTTGTGATTCTTCTTGTATTTCGCTCACATCATAAACTTCATCTGCATCACCTAATTTTTCAATCTCATCAAAGTCTGGCGAATGTGACCTTAACCTTAGGGTTTGGGTTAAACCTTCCATCATCAAAATCAAAATTCTAGAATAGACAAAAAAAAACATATTAGAATCTTGCGAATTGAAAAAGTTCAAAAATCAAAATCAAAATTATATTGCACACTTACGATTTACAAACACTTCAAATTTTTTGCAAGACGGCGACAACACGATAACAAAAATAAAACGTTTTGAAAGGGTGTCGAGAACAAAACCCTAATGTATTCATTTGTTTGGGCTTACATCAATTTAATGTGAAATGTGCTGGGATTAAAATAAAATAAAAACAATTAAACTTTATTATTTTATTAAAAATTTTAAGGGTTATACATGTTTATAAATGTGTCAAATTTTAACACTCGAACCTGAACACATATTTTGGCGTGTCTAATCAAGTCTTAACCAGTTTAGATAAAAGTCACATTTAGTTAAATCCAAACCCGCTTTAAATCGTATTTGGTCGTGTCAGTGTTTGAAATTGCCATCCCTAATACTAATGGATTTTTTGGACACAATCGTCAAAAATAAAAATACGTTCCTCGAGAAAAGTGCTTATTATAAATCTTTTAAACTTCGTCTTCATACAATCTCAATTATCAGAGCGTTGCTCGGCGAAAACTACAAAATGGTATGACAATAGTCGGTGATCTGGGTCTTACCTCTCTGACTTGCCTATAGCCGATGCAACCTCTCTATTATGGTTTAGGGCAAGTGGAAGACAGACCTAACACATGTTAGCACATTATGTGACGATCCCTTCCATTACGGGCTAGCGTCACATGCGAGCCTACACCTTAAGCCGCACACTAGCAATAAAATCATATGTGCACAAAAGTCCAACCAAATTGATCGCATTAATAGGCCATTGTACATTCATTGTCTCGTATTTCATGACACAACTCGTTTTATATAAATAAGTAAATGATTATATCCCAACTAAAATTTTATAAAACAAAATCAAATAGTAAAATCATAAAATAAAATTTCAACTTTCTCTACTTTATGTTATGATCAATTAAAAGGTTTTAAAAACTTTTTGAAACGACTCTCGAGTTGCAGAAAAATATGGCTAACACAATAGGAAATATACGAGATAACATCTCAAAAACTACCCTGACCAATAACGCTACTAACATTGAACCATATCTATCGTGACACTATTAAAAATATTGGACAATAACGATCACAAATGTTAGCAACATTAACATGAATGAGTCAATGTTGCGGTGTAGCCAAAAGTATCTCTCCGAGTCATGTTAATGATGTCATTTTTTTTATGAGTCTTCATCTTTCCTTAACTTATGCCCATAATGAGCTAGAAAGATTAAGACAAAAAATACCCTTTACATGAGTCTCATATGAGTCTCATAAACCTTAATGTCCGTAACTGTATGGTGCTTTATTAGAGACAAACCTTATTTACATATTTGTCATACTCAAGACCAATCACAAAGGCTCAAAATTTTCATTAATAATCAAACTAATTTTATTACATTTACATTTCCCTGCTATCCAAGTGCACAATAACAGAAATAATTGTCATAATCTTGAATAGTGTTGACTGAATATCAATATATAATGTCCTCATTTATATGCACGTTAGACAACAATCCTAAAATTCAGAATGGCTTCGTGAGTAGGTACATATGAGGCGTGGTGCATTCGTTTGGGAGTGGGTAACTATGGTGATTCATTTCCGATTTTTCCTATGGTTTTACGTCATTCCTGATTCAGACATGGGAAATCGAGATCTCTGCTTTCTTAGATATGCTTTCTTACTTGAACAGCCATGAAGGGTTGATTCAAGATGTGCGACATAGGCAACGAAGAGTTTGTCAGGGATATCATCGAGGAGATCGAGGAGTGAAAGGAATGGGTTCACCCAAGACTGCGATTTGTCCGTAAAAATGTGATCCTTAATCTAGTTGCTTCTTCCTTATTTAATCAATTGATGATGTGATGACATTCATGGCTATTTTACGCCGATAATAAGGACATAATCAAGACCATCACGACAGCAACTCCCGTGCTCAGGAATGCCCGTGTGCCCGAAGATGGCGTGACAGTGTCAGCCGCTACAGGCTCAGGAGAAGACTTGCCTGGTGCATCTGCTGCAGGGCCATCAGCTACAGGGGCATCGGCCACAGGCGCCACGAATGGGTCCTTAGCCATGGGTGCATCGGCCACTGGGGCCTCTGCTGGCGATTTTGAGCCAGCAGGGGACTTCTTGGGAGGTGGCGGTGGGGGCCTCACAAGGTCTGGGTTGGTCACATCAATCCCTGGGGCGATGATCGGGCTGCTGATTTGTATAATGGAGATGTCGAAAGGCTGGGCAGCGACATACTTCACGAGCTTGGAGTCTTGGCTGGCTCCCTTCATTGCTGACCCAAAATAGATGTTCCCGTCGGTCTTGCTCACGTTAAGGAACCCCTGCATCTGCTGGGCGATGCCAGTGGCCTGGAACATGGTGGTGACAATGGTCGACCTCCTTTTGAGACCCTCAAGCTTAATCTGGTCATAGTAGTCGAGAATAACGTGGTTGCTCAATATCCTCTGGATGGCATCCAGGGGTCTCCCGGAGAGGGCTCCAATGGCATCGTTGTCGACCGCGAGGACGGTGATGGTCTTCCTGTGATTAATCTGACGGAAGAGCTCTGTCTGGGTAAGGTAACCATTGAAGGAGCTGAACTCAGGGAAACCATCGAGGAGCCTCGTGATGTTGAAGGCGTGGGTGGTGGTTGCAATGGACGAGATGAGGAGGATTGCCATGAGGACGAGTGGGGAGGAAGTCTTCAACGCCATCTCTCTTTGCGAAATCGGAACCAGAATCCTATCCTGAAAACCAATGCGTTACTTAGGATGGTATATATAGTTTCTAGTTCGTGTGGGGTTGTTTTTGGAGCTTTTCTGTTAACAATGTAGTTCCCGACAGATCATTTTTCTTGTCTAAATCAAGGGAGATTATCACTTTGTTAAAACAAAGGTACGTCCACCCTGCCTCACAACAATAGCTGCCATTTTCCGGTGCGGATAAAAACCCAAACATTGGAATAGATATTCTTATACAGAAAATGACAAAAATATTCGATGTTTTTGGTCCTAGAAATATTGATATTGATTTATAAAATATGTTTAAAAATATCCCAAGAAATAAATTGATTGAAAAAAAAATTGGAGTATTTTGATAAAAGTATAAAATTAAATTTATTTGAATAGGCATGGAATAGCAATTCAACGAAGGAAAAGAGGAATCCCTGAATACATAAATGAGGGGAATATAGATTTCACGAAATGCTTAAGAACTAAAAAAAAAAATTGCACATTTTTTTTAAGTAATTTATAAATGGGTTATTTTTCTGGGCATTCGAACTTGTATTGAAGTTGCCTTCCATATTTACTGATTTGAAATATTTAGAGATTGGTGTAACTAAAAAAAGGTCGCTTTTGGTAGTAAAACATAATATATATTATTGATCCTCCAAGTAAAACAAAAAAGGAAGCGTGTAGAAGGTTCGTAGGGGCTCGAACCAGCGGCCCAGTTCGTTACTTTAATATCAGCATTAAGAGGCGAAACCAGACCTTGTCCTGCATCGTATGAACTATTCATTTTATTTTCATTTCGATCGATTCTGTTAGTTAGTTGTATTAGAATGATCGTCGTGGCCCATTTACATTCTTTTTTTTTTCGTTCAACGATCACATTCGTCAGAAAATTTAAAAAGAACGGTCATTCCGCTGCGGACCATCGTTCGGATTCCGTGATGATGGAGCGCTGACATTCCTCGCGGTACTGGATAAGGAAACACGTCTCACATGTTGATTCGTTCCAGTTACTTTGTGAAAAGAAGGGAAAGAAGAAGAAGAGGAGGAGATGTGGTTCATGATACCAAGATAAGGAATTTTCGTCATGTCCCATTCCTTGCAGACAAGATTGTAAATAGATCGAACCAAACCCTCCCATGAAACATTTGCGCATGATTTATATGACATCTTTGTAACTGCTTACATAACTCATCCGCACACGTGTATACCACTGGCCGAGTCGGCCGTATCTCCTCCGTTATGCGTCCCGGACTTCGAAGACAATCTGTCGCACATGTAAATGGAGTTGAACTTGGAGAAGTCCCAAGGAGCAATATCAAGTCAGTGGAGGAACCCTCGTGGAACTGTAGGAACTCGGGATTACAACCGTAATACCGGTCCCACCCCAGAGCCACCAGGATCTGCTCGAGGCAGGAGCATGACGCCACGACCTCACCCGTGGGCAGGTGCATGAGTGTTCGCCCTCCTGCTATTAGTGCAACCGGACGCACTTCCTGTTAGAGTGTGCACTTATATGCCAATACACTTTATTGTATTTGTGGATAAATAATTAATAAAGACGAGTATTTATTATTGATTATTTTACTTTTTCTGCACATAAAATATTAATAATAAAGTCCCACAGATTAATGAGTATATTAATCTGAAATAGTCTTTGATTGGAAGGATGTTTAGAGGGGACATGGACATCTAGATCATCGTTGAGTATAACTAAGGTCAAGATAGACCGAGACATTGTATATCTAAGTTATACTTAGGGGTACCCGGAGAGTTACTGGAGACGACCCGATTAAGAGGATACCACATATTGAACATCATTGGTCAATCCTCTTTATGGACGAGTGTAACTGATCTTTTGACTTGATACCTTCATTTATTCTATGCGTGGAGTTTGTGCACTTTGACGTCGTTAGAAGCAGTTTTTAACTGGATTGTGAGTAATACGATTGTTGGGTGTGTGACTAAGCGTAGAGAGAATAGTGTTGAGTCAATATAGGATTTATCGCTATCTTGGATTAGAGAGTTGACATCAAGGCCACTTGATAGAGATATTAGTGACTCTAAAATTCATGGCCATGGGAGGAATGTTTTACATTCAAGAGAGTCTATTATATCTTGGTAATCAAGTAAAACAATTAATTTGGTGATGATGTATTTTGCGCCGAATGAATTGATATGTCGGATAGATGAAGAGATTGAATTGCACAGTAATCGGTTCATAGTGGTTTATGATTTATGATCATTATCCTAACACGTTGGGTGACTAAAAACTGTTGCTAGACGGTTACCTGAGTTTATGTATGGATATACACTGCCTTCGTGTACAGGACCTAAAGGGTCGCACGCATAGCACGTCGACACGAACATTATATTTTGAGTATTTTAGCGGGTAC